>OU911053.1:9634686-10884686 GCA_918358695.1 Melinaea menophilus ssp. n. AW-2005
AGCATGATTGCTCCTGCGATGAGGATCCTGGAACAAGGTGAGGCCTTCTTAGTAGTTTATAATGAACCCTTATAGATTTCGAATTAGGATGGTTTCCTATTATTTCTGCAACGTTATTGGGGTGAAGGTGAATGATTTTATATGGACCTTTAAATACCGGTTTTGTTTTATCGTTTCTCGCTGTCTTCGCCACTTGTTTATAAACTAATTCACCTACCTTGAATGTTCTTTCTTCTGCTTCTTTATTCCGCCTGGCTATTATTTGTTCTTTGTTTTTAGACATAAGGGCTGTTATACATACCTGTATCGATTCAGCATTTGCTTTATGTTTTAAGACGTAATCCTGATAGAATTCTTTTGGGAAATATAGCTCTAACGGATTTCGTGATGATGTATGACCAAAGAGAAGTTCATGAGGAGAATAGCCTGTTGCTGAGTGGATAGCATTATTATATGCTATGATTGCATATTTCATTATTAACTGAATGGGGTCATTTTTATTTGTCATTTTCTGAATTCTAATTATTTCGCCTATAGTCGAATGAAAACGCTCTATAGGTGAATTAGAATTCGGGTTGTATGGGGTTGTGAAATGTATGTTTATGTTATGTAAAGCGCATATTTCTTTAATGACCTCATTATTAAACTTAGTGTCAGAGTCTGTCGTAATTTTGTGGGGATATATTAATTTACATTAGTATAATTTATAACAGTAGTTTTAAATGAACCGGCTTTGACTGTTACAAAAGTGAAAGTTAAATCTGTAGTAGATTTATATTTTGTTTAAAAATTACTACTATGTATATAACGAAGACCGAACGCTTGCCTCGACATCAGAATGGTCCCTCTTCCCCCAAGTATAGTACCTGACGTTTCCTTTTAAAACTCGATTTTTAAAATAGCCAATACAATTTGCTGCGACATAGATATGAAGCTTATGACATACCTAAAAATATATATTTTTAATATTTATCTGTTTGTGCGTGCTTCATAAGTAAACACAACAGTATAACAGTAAAAAAGTAAGTAAAGATATAAACAGTACACTTCACAATCTTTAAATAGATTTACCGTTCCAGTATTGGTTCCGGCGCATCAACTTGACTTGAAGGAACGTCTTAATTTCCGATGAACATTAACAAAGTGAGTTCACACCATTCGAAGGGCAATTGATTTTAATGAAGTCAAGAAAAAAAATGTTGTAAAAATTAGCTTTAGATGAAATAACACTATGTATTAAACGTGTCAAGGATAAAATATGTTTTTTTACCGTTTTATTGTTATTATTTCTTTTCTTAATATAAGATAATTCAGAAATACTATTTTTACATAAGGCATATTTCACAACGGTATAGAAATGTTTATAATTATTTAAGAATTAATTAATTGTACATTAAAGTAATTCTAAAAAAAAAAGATCTTGATAAAAATAAAACATAAGTAAGTACTTCATATGTCTATTTATTTATACAAGTAGCGAACTCGGAAAAATAAGCTATCGCAATATTGCTCCGTGTCATTAAAACAAATAACAAAGTCTCTTATCATCTGAAAATGAACTGACCTTAAATATAATTTCAAATTACATGAGTACTATGCACAGGAGCGTTGTCGTGGTGAAAATACTAACAGTCCACTCTTAAGTTTGGACGAATTTCTTTCAGTTTCTGTATCACTTTAGGAAAAACATTCATTCATTCAGTCCGTGACTGTGCGCTAACTATGCAAAACAACTTGTTCCAAAATATCTCGAATAGTAAAAAATACAGCTATCATTTTCTTCTTCATTGATCGCGAGTTTTCGTTGTTTCAATTTGGAACAACCATATTTTTTTTATTTTTTGATATTACATCAAATCAGTAAAGCCACGTTTCATCGCCCCTAACTTAGTAGTTAGTAAATCTTTAACATGTTTTCACACAAAGTGTGCCAACTTTTCTTACTCCAAGGGTATTATGTAAAATTCTATAAACACTTGATATACTAATCTGTAAGACCTCTACCTGTCTGTAGGCAATATGATGATCTGCCTTAATTAATGATTAAATTTTCCCTACTTTTTATAGAGCAGTTATTTCTTCAGGACGACCTGATTTTGGAGCATCACTAACACTGAAGTTACCGCGTTCAAATTCACGATATCACCGGTAAAGAATTGTGTGATGAAGACACTTTTCTAGGAGTACAATTTTCATTTCTTAAAGAATTTATCTATAGGAAACGTATAAATTTAAAAAACACTTAAAAATTTTATAACAAATAAAAAAAAGAGTTCAAAATTCTCAAAATTGTCAATTAAAATATGTCATCGTAGTCACTTGATGAATAATCTCGTTTCCAAGTAAAAATCAAAATCAGTAAAAATATGTAATATAATTTAAATGAAAAAAATATATAATTTTTTTCCAATAAAAGATAGCAATTATATATGATCACCACATGCGCAAATGAACTCAATGAACAGCTTGTTTTGTTTGTAAATTACATTTAAGTACACACTGAATAGTTTTCACGTATATTATAAAGTAAATATATATACTGTAAATAGGCGAATATGGTTCGCGAATGGTTTTGTAGTTATGTCATTGTGTACAAAGTTTGGTTTAATTTTAGATATCACGTTTGCAACATATGTATGTAAGAATAACAATGGAATAACGTAATAACCACGCGAATAAAAGAGTTTTATGAGGGTAGGTAATGTTTTTTCAAATATGCCTTCAATTTATTACAAAGTAATATACCTACAAGCAAAATGATATAATACTATGGTTTCTATACATGTCACCAATTACATAAAAGGGGTAATTAATGTATAAGATCTTATTTTTGTTCTTTAAGTAAGAACTATAATGTAATTTAAATAAAAGTATTTTTATCACACTTCTAAGACTGCTAGAAATTAAAATAGAAGTTGTTTATTTAATCATTCAAAAGATTTTTTAGTGTCCTAGGTCCGACTTTATTTTTAATCTATATCAATCAACTTTGTAATCTGCAATTGACTAATGGACAAATGTTTTCATTCGCTGATGATACTGCCGTGGTATTTACTGAAATCTCGTGGGAGGACGTTCGTTTCCACGCAGAAATTGGATTGGCTCGTATAGATGAATGGCTGAATATCAATCTCCTCTCTATTAATACCCTTAAAACAAAGTATTTTTGTTTTACTATATCTGAACGATCACAACCAGTAGATAATTTTGTATTAAAAATGCATAATAATTGCTCCCAAACACAAGGGATTTGTTGCTGTCCAATACTGACTAAAGTAGCTTTAATTAAATATCTTGGAGTAATTTTGGACCAACGTTTATCTTGGCATCCGCATATTGTATTGGTCGCAAATAGAGTAAGGAAGCTTGTTTATATTTTTAAGATCTTAAGACACGTAGCCTCTAACACTATTTTGAAAACGATTTACCTAGCTCTGATTCAATCAATCTTGACTTACTGTATATTAATCTGGGGTGGTGCCACTAAGACCAGATTTATTGAATTGGAAAGAGCTCAGCGGACAATATTAAAGGTTATGTATTTTAGGCCCTACAGATTTCTAACCGATAAACTATATATCACGAGCAATGTGCTTTCCGTTAGAAAATGGTATATCATTAATGTTATTTTAAGGAAACATCGAGCACTTCCGTATGATAATAATAAACAAATTGTGAAACGAAGAAAAGATTTTTCTGCTCCTACTAGTATCACTAGAACATCTTTTGCCAGTCATCAGTTCATTAAGCTATCTAGCCATATTTACACCATTGTTAATCGCAAGTTGCAGATCTATCCAATTAATACCTACTTTTGTAAAAAAACAGTAGCAGAATGGCTTCTTTCTCTAAAATATGAAGAAGTGGATTTGCTTTTACGTTTTATGAATTGATTTTTACACCCACACACACATATGCCGAATTAGCTTTTGGTTTTGGTTTGATTTTTTTTATTCTACACCAGCTGTGGTCATGACTTCGTTCGCGCGTAATATGTTTTTTTTTTAATAAAAGCAGCCTAAGTTACTCCTTACAACATCAGTTATCCACCAGTAAAAATCTTTTAAACTTGGTCCAGTCGTTTCACAGACTAGCAGGAACCAACAAACAAACAGAAAGACAGACAGAGAGACAAATTTTAAACTTTGATTTTTTATGACTTACTACTATTACTTTAATATTTTACCAAACAAAAAATATCTTTAAAATTTGTATATACTTCCATATACATTTATTAAAAAGGCGTTAAATACAGGCACACACTGCAATTTTATTTATATATTTATAGATAAGTTATTAAAAGGTGAGATTTATACTCAATCGGTAAAGGAGATATAATATGCTGTTAAGGTATTTGTAAACAGCTGCTCTTCTGAGAAGAGCCGACCATAATTTTCATTCAATCACGTGTAAAAAAATTGTGCACTTATTGTTCAATATGTATTATTTGGGTTCCGTTGTCAATTATCAACCACGAAACCCTTATAGTTTGGTATGATTTTTAGAAATCAGCAACAAAAGTTAACGATCAAATTCAATTATACAGTTTAAAAAAGGAAATTACAAATTGTTATCGTTTTTCTATTAAAATGTTAACAGTCTTTATGTTACACAAAGTTAAAAGCTAAATTAAAGTTATTGGACTTCAATTGTAATAGTTATATATATAGTGTATCATTTAATATGAGACGGCTCCTATATTATAATAAACATGAAAGAATAATTATATTAATGATATACTTATTTTATAACATCTTTAAGATACGTCTGCTTAAAGTTAAAACTTAATCTCTACTTTACTCCTAATAGCCAACAACATACTTTAATAATATATTATATAAAAATATTCCTTTAAAGCTATTGAAAAGATATTGACTCTAAGATATTACAATAAGTCAAAAACTATTTCTCACTCAAAGTAGATTCATTTACAGTTATATAAAACTATTCATTCGAAGCGGCGAGATTTTTTATAATGAAATATCAAATTTATTCGAGACTTTTATTATGAAAACTTTGGATATAATTTTATTTAATGCAAAATCTTTTTCTGATATTTGTTATGGAATTTTAATACATTACTGTAAGTTATCGAATAGAAATTTGACTATATATAATTTTATTTTCCACACAATATTTAACTTTCCATTCTTTTTTATAACCAGCTGTTTCCTGCAACATGGTTTAGGTTAGGTACTTATCACTCTTGAAACTTTTACGAATTCGTTTATTTTTATTTTTATCATATTGTTTTATTTGTATAACACGAATGAATTTTCGAGTTTTTCTATGAAATCCTGAGAAATCTTCAGAATAACAAATAAAACTGTCCTATATATTGGCATGGGTAATAACTTATAAAAAGAAATTATCTAAATATGTTTAATAGTTTTGAAGTTATATTCAAATAAACAAACAGGCATTTTTTAATGATTGATTTGAGTTTGCCAGCATATTAGCGTTTTCTTAGGATTCATCAGATATAAAAGAACTGTATAATGTTACTGCTTACAAAAATAAAATTATTCATGAAACAAAATTAATTGTATAGTATAAGACAATTAATTTCGGTAGCTATCAATGTTGTGATACTAATTGTGTTTTGGTGGCAGCGAAGATTGCAGTTAACATCAATTTATTTTATAAAAATATATTAATGAGTTATAATTAAAACTTATAATTAATTAATACTAAAAAAGGTGATTCTAAGCCACCGATTGACTTAAGAATGCTCGTAGTGACAGTCGCTTCTAGGCCGTTTCCCAGTGATCGCTGCAACGCAAGCGGTCTCTTCGTTTCATATGAAGGTGCTGTATCGTATTTCAATATTCTGCACTTTTATCGTGGGAATTGTCTTTTGTTTTTGATATATGAATTTGCCATATCTATTATTGGATTTGCGATTATATTTAAGATGTAGGTCACTTTCAATAAGACAGCTGATTAGTCGTCTACCTCCAGCAGTATTCTTGTTGACCGGTATAGAATTAGGGATGCAACAAATAACGCATTAATAATATGTTGTAGTGACAACGTAAGATCACAGAAATAAGTTTTTAAATTATTCATCAGTAAGTCTGAGGTGCTAGATAGATGAACCATTTCCTGTAATAAAAAAATATAATGAGTTTTATAGTCAATAGTGCATACAACGGTGTTTCTAAACGAGCATCGTGGTTTGTTATGACACATTGTTATGACAAGTATAGTGTCAAGACGAGATATTTTTCTTTTATAAACATGAACAATCCACTAAACATCTGTAAGTCCTATTGACAAAAATACGCGTACTCAAAAAAATCATGAAAATTTACAAAAACATTTATATCTTTATGTTAAAACCATATAAAAACCCGAACATCACTCATTGACGATGTAAAAAGCTTTCTATCATTAGGTCGTTAGAATGCAAATTTCATCCCCAGTAAACTATAAATCGTTTTTTAAATAAAAGAAATCTTTCGGCCGTAAAATACTAAGGTTCTACCTTTGTAAAACTTTACTTCTCAAGGTTTGTTTTAAAATTTATTTATTTATGTATAAGTAGAATTAATGTTATATCATTAATTCTACTATATTGTTATAACATTAATTCTACAAAAAAAAACAAAACTTGAAAAAAAAACAAAACAGATAGATCGCCATATTTTTATACTCAGATTGAGAATCGCAAAACCAAATATTATTTTTCGGGTAAAGCATAATTTAATACTAAGTAAGATGTAATTGATAAGTATTGTTATCTATAATTTTAAGCAAAAGTTCTATATTTAATATATTACCTACTATTTATATAAAACTCAATCCCACTTTGGCAATAAAACACGATTATCACTCTAAGAAATATTATTAAAAATAGTAAACCGTAAGTATTATATTTTCAATATATATTCTAGAATTGGATTACAAAAAAAAAATATTATTTCATCGACACATGTATAATGTGTTTATGGTACGAGTCATGTACAGATAGATGTAAAACAATAAATACTTTCCCTTTATTTGCCACTGAATTTACATACGCTATAATATATTAATTTATCCTATACGTGATCTAACTTACTTTTTGTAAAAATTATTAGTAACTAAAGGTAGAAAAAAAATTGAAACAATAGATATAGTCAAATATAATCGTTAAACTGTAATTGATATCTATATACTTGCAATCACAGCGGTATCGTAATCCCGTTTAGATGACTTCTTTATTAAGGGCAGGAAGGATTAAGTCCCTGATAAGTCGGCATTATCTCGTCTGCGTATTATTAATGAGTTTTTATCGCGATTGGACTTTACCCGAAATTGCTTTTCTACGGTACTTTAGTCTTATTAATTAGATTAAGTAATGAGATCTTAACTTTTATTAAAACAGTTTAGTGTCCCTATAATCCTTTATAATTGAATTTTCTTTCGGTATCATTCAATTCCCCAATCAGATAAAATTTTTAAAACAATCTTAAGTAAATAAGTAAGCAAGATTAAAAAGGACATAGATGGAGTAACTAAAAATTATTAAATAAAAATTAATTACTGTTGAGGAAACTTATAGTAGAAGTGCAAAAAATTTATTAATATTTTGTACTACCCAAGGAATATGTGTAACGACGGGTGTATGATTATAAAAATACGTTATTTGTAGCTTAGTACAACTGCTGTAAATTACTTGTACTTAACAATATTTGTGTAATAGTTTTTTATAAGAACAAACGAAATTGTTCTAATAATAAAATAGTCTCGAGTGCGTGTTGCGATTTATTTATCTCATTAACACTTAGTTCACCATTCATAACCTCACAGTGGAAGATCGTCATGCCTCCAGGTGTTATAGATAGTATTGGAGGCGATGACGAGCTGTACGATGATGATCACCCCATTCTGACACCATCCTCAAGAAGGTCTTTATAGATGACACAAGATTCTTTCGGCACACGTCGAGTTTTTTTCTAGAGAGCCCTGCATGGTCGGAATTGATGTGCAGGTGGAACAGAGTTGGAAATAACACAGTTTAAGGGCTTGGGATCCGAGCTAAAATTGTCAAGAATGACTTATATGCTCTGCCCAGTGCGAATGGTGATGATTCACTTCCATAAACTTTCGGGAAGCCCAACCGCTGCCCAACGGTGTGTTAAAAATAACAGAAGTTCACCATCGACGCTGTATCGACCATGGCAAAAGCCATATTGCCGGTCATTGATCAACTGGCAATCCTCGTAGTACGTTAGAAGCTGTCGTATAATAAGGTTCTCCATTATTTTTAAGAGAAGAGAGATAATGACTATAGGGATTAGATTGACAAGGGCACACTTCCATGAGACCAGGACTACGCCTTTGAAATAGTAACACCGAAATAGACGCGTTAGCACAAGAGTCAACTCGGGGATACATGCACGTAGCATCCTTGGAGAAATACCATACGGCCCACTCGGCTTATGAACGTTCAAGAAAAATAGAGACTGTCGAATAGTTTTTTGTTGAAAAATTATTTCTGGCATTTGACACCGCGAGATGCTTGGCCTTGGTCGTCTAAAGTCAAGTTTGAGGCAAAAAAAAATGCCCAAGAGCTTGCTTTCTCTTTTACCGTGTGGGCCAGAGAATTATTCTCGATGTCCAATGGCGATAGGAACGAATGACAAAAGTTGTCCAGAGGGGTCTTAGAAAGTATCAAGAATTTATCATGCCCAGCGGGTACCTTGCCAGCTGATTTCCAATTTTGACGACGTACTTTAACTTTGTTCTAGTGATTTGCTGTTTCAAGGATCTGGAGGCACCGTTATATTTTTTCTTCAGAACTCTAGAGTTCAGATCCTCAATGACTAACACATTAGCCTAAGTTAGTTAGTAGTAGCAGATACACAACCTTACGTACACAGATACGTGTGGTATAAAATGATGTTCTAGTTTATACCAGAGGTATATACCATATCGGCGTCTCCGTCAAAAACAACAAGACTGACTGCGCCATATCTAGGGGATAGTAAATTACATTAAGATTAGAGAGAAAACTCTGGATGTTATAAAAGTCCATATTTAGAGGGGGGCAGGGTGCCACTTTTTACCGTCGTTTACCCTCAGAAAACAAAAAACATGATACTTTGCCCGCCATGGATACAACGGGAAGCCTGATAATCGTTCCCCTGATTTTTCTGGGGCTACAGTCAGATGACTACAGCTAGGCTCTACCACCACAGACATAGGCTTTTTCACAGTATGAGTCGTATTATATAACAAATCAGACGTAAATAAATATATCAAGCTTAAAAACCATTATATGTGGTGTAAAACAGTACTTTAATCTAGTCAATATAAATAAACGCCAGCCTAATATTTTCAACCGCAATTAATGGTAATATAAACCAAATTTACATTTTGAGAATAGAAGCTAATATTAACGGTAGTAAATTTTATACTTCTGAAATATTAGAACACGAATTAAATTAAATGAAAAGTTTATTATGACCTGAAGTCATAACAACGCCGCAAATAATTATTTCAAAAAATATGATGTTAATATTGTCTATAATTGTAGATTTATATATATTTTTTCATTAAATCTACTGTAAAAGTCAAAGAGTTTAAGTTTCATCTTAAACCTTAAAATTTTAATTAATGTTCTTATACACTGTCATAAGATCGTAATCGTTTGTGTGACATTAGAAGGCTTATAATATTCCTTCATTAAAAATGATATAAGTTATTATATTTAAATAATACCTTGAGAATCTTAAAATCTTTGAAGACGTAAGAAATAAAGGAAGATAAAAAGAGAGCATGTTGCATGTCCTACAATATCCAAAGAACTTTTCAGAGCTACCTAATTTTTTTTCTGTTATTATTGATGTTAGTTTAAATTTATTTAATGGTGTATAACAGTTACAAAAGTTAGCTTAGTATATATGGTATATTATACAAAAATGTTTTTAATTTATCCAGAAATATTTATTTTTTCTCTTCTTCGAGATATAAGATCATATACAAGTCGGTATAATAAGTCGGTTTTATCTTAAGAGTCGGAGACGCCTTCATTTATTATGATACTTGGTGTTTGTATCGGTGTGTCACTAATAAATTTATATTTATATATTTAAAAGTACATTAGTTTGCAACTGTTTAATATTAGAAGTAGAAAATCTAAGAAGTTTAGTCTTCTTACTATTAAGCAACAGGTTGTTAACACTAAACCAATGCACTATTCTAGAGAGAGCCTTGTTTACATCGTCATACATTGCCTGATGCCGTTTTACTTTAAATATTAAAGAAGTGTCATCAGCAAACAATACTATCTCATTATGTTTGTCTACAAAAGTAGGCAGGTCATTTATATAAACAAGGAAGAGAAATGGAGAAAGGATGAACCTTGAGGGACCCCCATATCAATCGGAGCCCCAGCCGATCTTTTTCCATTCACCTTTACCCTCTGAATTCTATTAGACAAGTAAGAAATCAAGAGTTTGAGATCAATGTTCTTAATGCCATAGTGGTATAATTTCCTGACCAATGTTTCATGCTGAACACAATCGAAAGCCTTAGATAAATCATAGAATACTCCAAGAGCATCCTATGACTGATCCCAGGCCTCATATATATGCTTTATAAGAAAGATGCCGGCGTCCGTAGTAGAGCGACCTCTAGTAAAACCGAACTGTTTATGGTGAACCAATTTATATTTATTAAAATGGTCTATCAGCTGATTAAGCATGACTTTTTCAAATATTTTACTAAACGAAGGCAATACTGATATTGGTTTGTAATTAGAAGGATCTGAATTATTGCCTGATTTTAAGAGTGGTATTACTTTGCTATGTTTCATTAGGTCAGGATACTACAGGATACTGGTCAGGACACATACTCCACAAGAAATACAGTCATTAAAAATGGTCGCTAAGTAAGGCGCAACGAGGTCCACTATTGAGCCAATCACCTTTACAGATATTCCCCATAAGTCAGGAGTATTCTTAATATTTAAGGTCCTAAAACATTTAATTATATCATTGGATTCAATTTTCTTAAATTTAAAAGGAATGTTACATTTTTTTAAATTTTTTTGTAGTAATGACTCAGCGACTACAGGAGAAGAAATTAAAGGAGAAGTGGTAGAAGCTGGAATTTTTTTAAAATAATTTTCAAATGTAGAGGCTACTTCCTTATCTGATTTAATTATTTGATTATCCATTTGAAGAGAAAATTTGGAGTCGCGAGCTTTGTCATTTTAATTTTATTTAAAGAATTATTAATTAAGTTTCTAATATGTAATGACCTGGCTTGTGAACAAACTTTATTAAATAATTTTGAATAATTTCTAATATGTTGAGCAAACGAGTCACTGCGATTGAGCTCCCTCTCATTGTAGAGATCAAAAAGTTTTTGTTTACTCTTATGAATTCCTGGGGTTGCCCACTCATTAAAAGAAAGGTAGGTGATGCCTCAAAGTGCAAGTTTTAGAGGAGAATGTTGATTTGAATTCAGTATTAATAATTTTGAAAAATTTTTCAAATAGTTGTGAAGGATTTTTATTATATTCCAGATAAGAACATTTGGCCAAAATATTATTTTTAAACTTATCCATGCGCCTTACAGTTATAGCAACAAACACAAGTTTTTGTTTTTCTTTGCTGAATTTGTAATTAAAACACGAGTGATCAGAATTTAACCTATCAATTATTTTCTTATTCTTCGGTATAAAGTCTGTGAAAATATTATCAATACACAGGTAGAAGTAGACTCAGTTATTCTAGTGGGCTCTATAAATAAGTTAATAAGAAATTATCTATAAGAATAAGATCTATAAGATTTTACACAATGCATCTTGTGTAAAATCATCTTTCGCTTTTCGGCTCCACGGTAATTCCAAAATGCATAATGCTACGAGTACTTATAAATAAAATTTATATCTTTCAATAAAAATATCATTTTATTAGAAATGAAATTGATGCGATAAAGGGTTTGAAGATCAAAGAATCAAAGAAGGATCCAATCAATTGTTCAAAACCCTTCAAGCTTGCATTGCATTGCACCGCAAAAAAAATTTAGATTATATATATTGGCAGAAATATATATATTTTTTTTAAGTGACCTATTGTAAAAGACTATCTTAAGAAATGTTTGCATGTTGTCTTTCCATTATTAAAAAAAATACACCGTTACTACATATGATATTTTACTTGTAAGATAAAATTCTCGTTTTTCAAGTTTAAACATGTTTTTTTTTAAATTATATTTCAAAAAATATTTAACCATGTGATATTTTTCAACAATAAGAGATTATAAAGTTATAAATTTCGTTTCTTGGATTTGGCCATGAAAGCCGAAGACACAACCTGTAACGTAATATAGACCGAAAGAAGAGAACATTGAACAATAGTTTTCAATACCTATATTATTTCATAGTTCATCAATAAGCAGGTTTAAAATGGTATATGATTTGGGTACCCGATACCCCCTGAAATAAATCTTAAAACGTGCTCAGTGATAAGGTTCTGATTGGATTAACTGCTATGAGATTTTAAGATTTTCAAATAGTCTGGCGTACCGACGTTATAAGTTCCTTATATAGTAATTTATTTAGAAAGTTTAATAAATAAGAGTATAATGATAATGTAAGTAATCTATATGATGATAGGTGATGGAGCGCGAAAAAAAAATCTACAATTATGGTCTAATGCAATAGAATAAATGCTAATAACTTTACACTAAGGTTCATAATATATAATCAATAGTAATAAATTGAAATATTCTCTCAACAGAGAATTATCACAAGAAATAACATGTCATAACACAAATTGTTAACGACATGCCATGGTCCCATTTAACTCCATTAATTTAGTAACCTTGTTTAAACTGAGGATAAATACAGTAATAGACTACTTTGTCAAAACGTTTATAAAACAGAATTACGAATCTTATTATTATCATTACTATATTTTTTGCTATTTTGACAACTAGCAAAATTTTAAAAATAATTGAATTTAAATTTCAAATTTTATAATTTCAACAGCTGCATTCTATAAAAAATTGCTTGATAACTTAAATATTGTTAAATAGAATAAGTTTATATAAATAATAATGAAAATCCAAAAATTCAAAATATAAAATATAAATATAAACATTCTTAACGTCGAAAATCTCAAAGGTTATACGGGTACGTAAATGAAGCTTGTAAAACTTTTTATGTTCAGATAAAAATACTTTTCACTTAAAATTCCTAATACCAGTTACGAAACAGCTAAATAATAATAAAACAAAATCAACTTTAGTGTACTTAAAACAAAACAATATAATATTTAAGTAATATAATTTAAAATAATTATAAATTAAATAAGTAGTATTACTAAATTTACTTCCTTTATTCGTATCATCTTCTCGCGACCGTTTGGTCTTTAGAGCAGAATAAACAAGATTCTATTGTTATATTTGAAATAACAAAGCGTTCAAATTCGTTAAAAAGATAAATTATTTGAGTAAATTCATAATTGTATTTCTTACTACACTCTGTTAGATTGTGTCGCTTGGTAAATATAGTAACGTAGCGGGAGCGAAGTATTCATTACAACTTGGGCAAAAATATTTTCTCACATTTGTCCGGATGTCCGGTTTTATATCTTTGATAGGTCGCATTTTCAAATAATAAATATTAAAAACGTAAATAAACCTTATTTTGAAATAGTGTTTATAAATTGCGATCATCCTTATAAAAATCTTTCTTTTTCTAAACATTTTCCTCTGTTTAACTCGATAGAGTCGAATACGGTGTGAGATGATGACAATACTTTTGAAAAACACAAATATCTTGTTACATCAAATCTATAACTCTCAGAGGCCCTAATGTTATATGTAGATATTGATTCAAAAGATAACTTGAGCTGAAGCGTAGATGTGATTAATGGTTTGTAGTTATAATCTGTCGCTACCTTAGATCGGTGAGAGGAAGTTTGTTCGTATAACGATTATAAACTTTTCTGGTTTCTTTAGAGAATAACATAGAGAACTTAACTCACAAACTAGTGGGTAGCAAGTAAGTATTAGATCATTGAATTTCTTTTATCAGTTGTTTACTAAGAAGAGAATTAGGCAAGATGAGATAAATTGTCTAAATAATAAACAGTGATGAACAGTTAAAAATAATTCATCGGCCCATTTCATTTAGTTCAGTTAAAATTTTACCCCTACAGTCTTTTCACATCGCGATGTTAGTATGCCAGTGAACCTAGTATTTGGTAGATTGGATAACGAAATGGCCGCATATATTAAACTAGTATATACTAGCAATGTGACTTTCAATCCACTTTATTTTAGTTTATACTATTAACAAGGTTCTGAACAATTCTAAATCTTATACATTTCTTTCATCGATCGCAATTTTAAATCAATTTACATAATAGAATAATATTTTTTTAAGTAATATTTAGCATTATAATACTTTAAAGTGTTACCCCAATGGTATAAATAATGAAAAGTACTATTTATTATTACTATTATTATTACTATTACTATTTATTACTTATAATAATAGTAGTATATTTATATTACTATTTATTATTACTATTACTATTTATTATTTACTAAACAGTAAATAAATAAATATTTAATAGAAGTGTAGATATACATTAATACAGAAAAACTTTTGAAAAATGGAAAATCTAGAAATGTAATTTGCAAATGTTAAATAGTTTTTGTTTACTTGTTTTTGATTGTCTTTGCAGGCATTACTAAATTATGATACAATTAATTTATTTATTTATTTACCTTCACGCCATATCCCTTGCGGGGTAGCCAGAGACGACGGAGCGCCAAACGCTACGGTCCCTGCATACCTCTTTCGCCTCGACCACAGACATTAACCTCTTCATACATGCCCTCCGGGGGGTCCTCATGCTTTTTCGTGACCTTCCTCCAGTATCATAGCTACTGTGTTTTCGAAGGTCGCTCAAGGCCTCCCCCTGTCTCTCTCACTGCTCACTTTTCCTTTATAAATCTTTTTTACCATTCTTTCATCACTCATTCGTTCGACGTGCCCAAACCACCTGAGCACGTTCTTTTTCATTCTCACCGTAACGTCTTCGCTAGCACCTGCAATTCTGTGGATCTCTTCATTGCGGATTCGGTCAGCTAAACTGACTCCGCAAGTTCGGCGATGAGATCGCATCTCCACAGCATTCTTCTTTCTTACATTCTTTTTCTGCGTTACCCACGTTTGGCTGCCGTATAACAGCGTCAGTAGCAAAACTGCATTGTGTACAGCCAAACGTGCAGCTATGCTGACGTTTCGCCGTCTCAAAATACAGCTAAAGCACCGTTAACTCTGTTACCGGCAGCAATACGTCTTTCCACATCCATTTCGTATCTTCCGTCTCTGCTAAACATACTTCCCAAATATACCACTTCATTCACTTGTTCTATTATCTTACCATTCATGTTGATCTTACATTCTATTCTTTCTTCATTTCTTTCAAATATCAGAACCGTCGTCTTATCTGCATTCAGGTTTAGACCATTATTTTCACATCCATCTTTCAGAGTGGTGACCAATGCCTGCAAATCGCATTCTAATGATGCAATGAGCACTGCATCATCTGCATATACCTATAGCTTGCACAGTCTATCTGTGAACCTTTGCCTTCATACAAAGGTACGATGACTGCACCTCGCCAATCACCTGGGACCTCCCCTGATTTCCAGCATAAACTGCACGAAAACCAGAACAAGTCCCAGACACGTGGGCCACCATATTTGATCATCTCGACAGTAACTTCATCTGCTCCCGCAGCCTTACCACATTTCAGACTTCGAATCACGCTCTTCACTTCTTCCAAACTGATCTCACCATCGGCTATATCCGGACTCAGCATTTCGCTGGTTCTCAAGGCCGACGCGTTCTCGCATTCATACGTCTCCTTGTAGAATTCCGCCCACCGCTGCAAAACGGTTTCTTGCTCTGTTAAGATTTCACCGCTCTTCGAAAGCACCCCTTTCGTTCTACAGGTTACGGAACCACCCCGGGAATCACTAACTTCTCGCCAGAAAAGCTTCGTGTTTTCCAGGAAGTTGTTCGTCAACCTTTCATCCCTTTCTCTCTCAGAATTTTCACGCTTCATCTTTATAGGTGCTTTCGTTTTGTGCTTTTGCAGCTTGTACTCTCTTTTTCTTATTTCTCTCATACTTTTATCCTTACCCGAGGCTTTATAATCCAGCCGTGCTTTCTTCTTTAACTCCACGGCGTCTTTCACTTCATCATCCCACCATTCATCACACTTTTTACTAAAACCTCTTTTTCTTTTACCACATACCTCTGTCGCTACTTTCACCATACCATTCCTAAGGTTCTGCCAGCATACTTCAACACTTTCATTTCCAGAATCACAGCTTTGAAGCTTCTTGGAAACCTTTTCTTGATATTCCTTTTCTTGATATTCCTCTCTGATCGGTGGATCTTGAAGCTTCCAGCTTCTTATGCGATAATTAGACTCCAAGCTAGAACACGTTGTGCGGCTGCGCCAACCTGCAAACAGACCTCTTATTCTAACAATGACTAGATAATGGTCCGTTCCCAGATCAGCACCCCTAAACACTCTTGTGTCCATAACTTGGCTTCGAATACGCTGATCCACTAGGAATATATCAATCATACTTCTTTCGTCCGCTCGCGCCCATGTGTACATGTGAAAATTTATGATCAAACATCGTGTTTGCCACAAACAAATTTCTCTCCTTACAGAATTCCAAAATAAGCTTTCCAGCCTCATTTACTCTCTTATTACCGTACTTGCCTAGCACGCTTTCTTAACCACTTCGCGCGGTTCCAACCCATCCATTAACATCCCCACATACTATCAACTTTTCATTATCTCTGATACTACTTAGAACATCCCTGACACTCTCCCAAAACTCCTTGAGTTCGCTCACTGGAGCTGAGAATACTGGCGCGTAAACGGCTAACAAGAATACTCTTGTTATCCCCAGTTTAAAGCGAACCCAAAGAAGCCTCGGGTTGATAGCCTTGTATTCTACCATTGTATTAACCATTCGAGAGGACAACAATACGCCTACACCTTGGCAACCTCGCTCACCCTCTGGAACCCCAGCCCAGAAAGCGACCCGGTTGCCAGGTAAATCGGTCGTATCATTGCCCTTTCGCTTGGTCTCAGACACACAAATAACATCCAGATCTTTGTCATCCATCACATATAATAATTCATTCATCTTCTGTTCCATTCCTCCTCTTACATTCCACGTAGCTATTTGTAGCTCCGTCCTCCACGTCCCGCCGTTCGGAACATGACGTGTTGGTTGGCGGTCCCCAACGCCGAAATATTACGCCGATACAATTTAGCGTTAATTATACCGAACAGCAGACAGCAGACTTGTTTTGTTCTTTTTTTAAAACTAAACTTAAGACTAAAATTACATTTATAATAAATCTTAAAGTAACCTGAACGCTTCATACCCCGAGTGATAAATGTTCAAGAAATTCGGAAATATCGTAATATCCGTTGGCACACAAATATTTCTTAACAGCTTTTTTAATTTATTAAAGGGTGAGGTCTGATCTTTAACTGGAAGCCTATTAAAAAAGTGTATATATTTTCACAAAAAGTATTACTCACTTTTTTGGGACGAGTAACAGGTAAAGCGATCTTGTGTTTTTACCTCGTATTTATATAATCTACATCACTATTTTTAATAAAACTATCCTTATCCTTATGTACATATTTAAGATTTTCAAAAGTATACTGAGCAGCGAACATGAATATGTTACATTGCTTAAAATTATTTCGTAAGGGATCCCTAGGGCCCAGATTGTAAATTGCACGGACAACTCTCTTTTGTAAAACAAAAATGGTATTTATATCAGCCGTGTTACCCCAGAGTAAATTACCATACGACATTATGCTATAGAATAAATAGAATAAATTAGTCTTACAGTATTCTCGTCTATAAGAAATCTAATCTTGATAATACCATAAGCAGCAGAACTAATTTTAGTCAATCCAGCTATATGAGGGCCCCTTTGTAATTTAGCATCTACACTGATCCAAGAAAAACTGTGGCTTCAACCACCTCCATCGCTTACTCATTTAACAGTACATTTGCTGACACCTGTTTTACATTACCTTTTTTTTTATTATTCAGGAATAGGTTGTTAACACTAAACCAATGCTCTTTTTTAGAGAGAGTCTACTTTACATCATCATACATTACCTGAAGCTGTTTTTTAATAAATGAGGGCATCTGCGGTTCTTAAGATAAAATTGACAAAGCAATACTTACGCTGACTCATATATTACAAAAGTCGAATCTCGGGAAACTGATAATTTACACGATTAAGTGCTTACTAGTGCTTACTAGTTTATAAGTTAGTTTATTCATTGATTCGAATAATTCAATTGCAACGAAAAAAATTCTCAACATATTTTGGTGGGCAATAATTTTTTCCAGTACTAATTATTAAACTATAAATATATATATATATATATATATATATATATATATATATATATATATATATATATATATATATATATATATATATATATATATATATATATATATATATATATATATAATTGGTTTTTATCTATGAAACTTTTGATAGATACGATACGTATAAAATTGTTAATAGAAAACAACTTTTAATCTATATAAAAGTGGTCTGACTTTTAAAAGCCGATATAACGTTTTCCTGACTTCACAACAACAATTTTGAAGCGAGATTTAAGAAACTTGGTAAAGTTTTCAATCTATTTGAAGGCAGTTATTAAACTTTTATTAATTTAATTATATAAATTTTAATTGAAATTATTTCAGTCCAAAAACCTAACAGTTTATTAAAGAAAACGCCTTATTTCATATTTAGGTTCGATATCTAAAAATCTATTTTGAGAAAGAACAAATTGAATATTTTTAATTGTTCACTGGTCTTGTTTTTGACGGAGACGCATATAATCCTTTTCTCTCATCTTATCTTAACATAGTCACCTTTGGTGATGCGATATCGCTTCTTCACATATTACAAATATGGCAAAAGCTTCAAAGTCCAGCAGCGAGCTTGAGGTAAATCTTTATCTAGAAATTATTACGCAAGAAAAGTTATGAACAAATAGAGAAAATCTCTTCAGTAATGTTTAATTATTCAACTGTCACAATAACTAGGTAATCCTGCGTCGAATTGTTACATGTAATAATAAATTAATCCTATCTGATAAATGCTTATCACAGTGAAATCCAGGGAAACCGATCAAATTATATCCTTAGTTTAGGATGTTGACGCCGAAAACGAAACTTAAGTATTTGGTGATCTAAGAGTAGTGTTAGTGTATTACGCTGCAGTTTTCAAGATCTGGCCACATTATTACCACACGATTGCTGACAATATAGCTGTACCATAGCTTTATTGTCAGTAATTGTGAACCATGACGGAAAGCTATTTTTTAACCAACCAGAACTGGTCATTTACAATAGTTCACTGCTATTTCAGGACAACGACAATGCTAGATTAGAGGAACTGCATCTTATCTTATATTTTTTATTTCCTCTCGTCCCTCTCCTCGTCGCTGATATAAACTAGTATTATGCGTGGAATTGACCGTGAAATAAATATAAATAGTTGATCTAATCTCAAGTAGTATTATTTTAGTATATTATTAAAGGAATAATTTTAGGAATATGGACATTTAATGCAAGATATATGAAATATTACATCTTTGTATCTTAGATAGTATAGTGGTAACTTACTCACAGATCGACTAAACTGACCTTTTTGTGGTAATAATTTTATTTGTTAATAATTGTATTAGTTATTTGAATAAAGATATTTTTATTTTGAATTAGAATTTAAATATTTATTGAAATAGTGATATTTATTATTATATCGATCAATATATTTTATACAAACAGACGCAATTACGTTGTTTTAATGTTCATGTTATACACATAGTTTTATTACTATATGTTATTATCTCTTAACTAAAGTACTATATTCACACTCAGACAACACTGAACACAGTGTTTACTGTAAGTCATTTATAAAATGTTTAACCTTAAAATTACAGGAGTGCCCCTCCAAGTGCTTGTATCTGCGTGCAGTAAGTAAATTTTGATGACATGACATAATTATAGTTTTTTTACAACGTAAGACTTATCACTTTTGAAAATTTATTGTGGTAAATAATTACAACATTATATTATCATGTATATATTTTTAATTCATTTTGCAGAAAATATTTTGTTTTATGTTTTATGAATGTGTTTCTAGAAAATTTAATTCGTCTCTCTACTAATTATTACGTGAAATAATCTATGTAAGATTATTTAAGCATAAAAGAAATATTAGATTAATATATATAATAAATTAAAAAATATATATGTTTTGGAGTTACAGACAATGAAAAATGCACAATTAATACAATAATTTCAATTTGACAAAGGAACTAATTTTGAAGAGTAGTTTTAGCCTAATTGTTTTTGAAAACTACTTTATAACAATTAAGTCTCCTGAAGTTTAGTCGTATCCATTAACTAGACTAAAAAAATCTGCAGTCATGGGAACAAAACTTATACATTATTAATTATATATTATATAGATTATAGAGAAAACTTGTCAATGTTCTACAATGGATATCAAAAGTAATTGATCCGATCATTATATAAATAAATATAAATAAAAAAATGAAATCAGTACATGCAAGTGCGATAGTGAAAACATAAGCAAATGCTGTTATTTCATAATGCGTCGTGTGATAAAAAAATCGCGGTATTTATCTTTCAGGTCTTAAGTCAGAATATAATAAGATTATCGTCATTTTAGTAATCAGATCAAACAGATCTCTATGTGATAAATTTTAATATTACATACTTTTTAGAATTTTCTTAATAAATAAACCTTTATTTTATCTTCTTGATCCTTTATCAACTACTTAAAGTAACTTCCAATATTAGTCCAGTATATTTTCTTCCACTTTTCCAGGTCAATAAAATCTAGTCTGTTTTTTCCCAGAATTACCCAAAATATAAAACTGCATTATATTCTGCCTTCATTGTTTAACTGTCTTACAACACTTGAAAACTTCACTCGTTTATAGATCTAAGCAAATTGAGTTCGAATACATAGAAATAAAAAACTCGAAAACTAACACTTTTACTTAAAATGTTCAAATATTATTACTAATATATTAATACTATAATATTTCATAGTGATTTGTTTTCTATTTATATACTGCTTATTTCTTATTTACTCATATATAAATATATCGATAATCATAATTCAACTTTCAGGTGAAGTAATACAAATATATTTTCTTTTCTGTTAATAAAATAAGATAAATAAAAACATTCTAATCTTACATTTAATTATATTATAAATATTGAAATATTAAAATTTTTACACAAACTGTCAGAGCTATGTAATATTTTTAACAAAGTAGAATCACAAAAGGCACATAACTTTTTCACTCATTGATATTAATTGACAACATTTATAAATTAAACAAGATAACGACCATAATTATCTTTTTATAAATACATATTATTTCTTGGATTAATATTATCTTACATGCTCAAAACTATTTAAACGTCTTAACTACATTGTTTCAATGTAAGCTTATTTACAATCGATACTAACATCCAAGGTAATGTTATATTCTGAGCTGAAACAAAATAATACATATATAACGATGAAAATGGAATCTAAATATGATAAATATATTACTCTCAAAATTAATTACAGCAGCTTGACATAGTATACTCATATAGAACACGTATAACGCAAACTCATTAGGCCTTGATTAAATTCGCAACGTAGTTGTATATATTTCAAATAATATATGAAATACAATTATTTGTTTAGAAAACATTTATCTGTTAAATATGAAACAATTTATCTACAAGCCATACAAAATTAAAAGATAAAAACCTAATGCGTTTTGTTTATCATAACCGATCGAGGACTGTCGACCTCAAGCAGCCATTTTACTTTTAAAATTACAGGGCGTTAGGTTAACTTCTAATAGCGGATGTGAAATGCTGTTAGGGTGACTGAGCTAGTGATTTGCGGGCAATATTAACTTACTATTTTTGGGATCAAAATTTGCAATTATAAATGGATAATGAAATAGGTCCATTATCTCCCAAAACACTTGTTTTCTATTTCAAACGAAAACAAGAACTTCAGTCAAATTTATATTATAATTACAAGTAGCCCAAATATGCAATATGCCTCTGTCGAATATTAAAGACATATAAATCGAGTTAATTCTTGGATAGTCAAAATGATTACGATATTTGAATCAGCCTTTAAATAATTGCGACATATAATTGCCTACAAAATAATACCAATATAATAAGAATTATTCTCATGTTAGTTATTTTAGGCGTTCGTTATTTTAGGTAGAAAAATAAAAGTTCCACCTGAAATCATAAAACTGCGTTTGTCTGTTTGTCGGTAGAAAATAAAATAGTAATTATTGAAATTTATTCTTCGTATAAATTAAAAGCCAGTAATTATGAAGGGTTAAAATCTGAAATTAAAAAAGAAAAATTGTGTGTCGAAAAAAGAAAGTAGAATTAAAGTCGTGTCTCATTAACATATTTTCTATAATAATTGTTATTGTAATATTGTATTGCACTTTCTTATATATCGGGTGGGCCAAGAATTCGTTAACATTTAAATGTAACTTACCACGCAAACTATAGCCGCGCGGGGCGCGGGCACGGGCGGGGGCAATAGTTCGCTTCTTGGAAATTTAGTCGCAATGGATCGCTTCACGGGGCCACAACGCGCTTACTGTGTGAAACAGTTTTATTTAAACAACTTTTCGCTCATTACTGTGAGACGCTTATTTCGCGTTGAATATGGTTTACACAACTTAAGTCAGTGTCCAAGTGCTCCTTTAATAAAGAAATGGGTGAAGAAGTTCGAAGAGACGGGATCTACACTAAATGTGAAACAAACCGGCGGCCCGCGGATTTCTCGAAGCGAAGAGAACGTGCAGCAAGTTTCCGCTTCTGTTCGACGTGATCCAGATTTATCGACGCGCAAGCGTTCGGCTGAATTAGAATTATCCCGCACATCATTACGCCGTCTTTTGAAATTAGATTTGAAAATACATCTATACAAGATCCAAATAGTGCAAGAACTAAACCCTAATGATTTAAATTTGCGTAAGTCATATGCCGAAACAATGTTAACTCGATTCAGTAATTTTGACAACATCTTATTCTCTGACGAAGTCCATTTCCACCTAAATGGACATGTAAACAAACAGAATTGCAGGTATTCGAGCAGCGAAAATCCCAAAGCTAAACATGAAAGGCCACTTCACTCTCCTAAGGTAACTGTATGGGCTGCAATTTCAGCAAAAGGAATCATCGGACCTTACTTTTTTGAAGATTCTCGAGTCCGTTCAGTTACTGTTAATTCTGCCGAGTATGTGAAAATGTTACGGGAGTTTTTAGCACCGATGCTACTGGAATTTGCTGGCTATAATCGTAACATATGTTTTCAACAAGATGGAGCCACGTGTCACACATCGAACGAGTCCTTGCCGGTGGTCAAAGAAATGTTTCCGGAAAAGCTGATTTCCAGACGAGGTGACATCCCATGGCCGCCCAGAAGTCCAGATCTATCCCCAGCAGACTTCTTTTTATGGGGTTATTTAAAGAGTCGTGTCTACATTGATAAACCGAATACACTCTGTCAACTTAAAGAAAAAATCATCGAAGAGATGTCGGCGATCTCGCGGTCTCTTTGCAGAAGAGTATTTGAAAAATTCAGGACTCGCTAAGATGAGTACAAAAACCGAAACGGTGGTCATTTAGACGAAATAATTTTTAAAAAATAAATTACAACTAATTAGCTTTTTCGTAAATAAACTATTTCTAAAATATGTTCAATGGTTTTTTTTATACGATTTTTTCAAATGTTAACTAATTCATGGCCCACCCTGTACATAAAATTACATATTCATATAAACAGACATTTTATTTCGTTTTCTTTTTGCAGTTTTTTAACATTAATGTTTGTGTTTCAGTGTACCTGGGCCAACTTTTGGTAGGTTTTACTATAAGTTGGTCTAGTCCAAATATACCGAAACTGCAAGATCTAGAAGCATCTCCGCTACCACATAAGATATCAGATACACAGGCCTCCTTAGTCGCATCGTTAACATATATAGGTTGTATACCAGGTTCGTAGGTATTACATAACTCAGATATTAATTTTAATATTGGATGAAGTTTGTAATATAAAATTATAATAGAAATAAAATAAAAGATAGTTATGTTTTAGGTCCATATATAGCAGGATGGTTATCAAATTCGAAAGGGCGAAAACCATGTTTTTTGCTTGGTGGGGTCCTAGGAGTTATAGGTGTGTTAATGAAATACATATATAAGATTGAAAAAAAATTGCTGTGACTAATTTACAAAAAATGTCCCTCTGTACAAACGTTCTTCTGAGTGTAATGTTCACACTTAGGATCAGGTTTTAAGGTTATCTCTATATACTAAGATAATTGCCGGTTAAAACGGCAATCTTTCAGAAAATGTTTCTTTCAGGCTATATATTACTGGCTACAGCCCGCACTCTGGTGATGCTGTATTGTGGAAGAATGTTAACAGGACTGGGTATAGGTTGCGCTGGTGTGACAATCCTGGTATATGTTGGTGAAATTGCGTTAGTATTACAATCAAAAAACGAAAATAATTAAAAGTAATAATTTTGTATAATAAAATGAAATGCATCATTGAATTCAATTATAAGTGGAAGTGTCTATCCTAATTCACACAGGAAAGCACCATTAACTAATATAGGTGTATTTCCTGCTATAAGTTTGTGAGGAATTAGATGTTAAATTCATTTGTATATGTCCCAGCGTAACGGTAGCAACGAACTATAACTACACCTATATTTTCAAGTGACTATATGTTACTTATCAGCAACTGAAGCATTTATTCGTTTACCTCCTATCATTACATCATAATTTTAATGATCCTTATCAGTATGTACTTTTATGTTTGTTGTGTTGTGGCACTTTTAGGTTAATTAAGACTTGACTTGACTAAATCTCTATTATGACACAGCTCAATCATTTTGTTCATATATATTTATTATTTGTTCTAACATAGATTAATATTAAAATTAATATAAAGAACCACAGAATATACAGAACACTATTTTTGGAAATTATTATAATTAAAATTATTGGAAAATACTTGTTTACAGATCGACAAACATTAGAGGTATTTTGCTCACAATAGTTGGAATATTTACCACTTGTGGTGCGATAGTAATTTTTTCTATAGGAGCATTTATGTCTTACGAAGCAACTGCCTATGCGGGATTGGCACTGTTCATATTATTTACTATCTGCTCATTGATGTTGCCGGAAAGTCCAATGTATTACGTATTGAAAGGTTTCTTTTTTTATTTTGTACATAGTTAAATTATTATTTTATACATACATTTTTTGTTATTGATGTAAAATAAATTTATAGTTATAGCATTTGTTATGATGATATTAAAGTGAGAGGTTGTAATTATGAAATGTATGTTACAGATAACGATAATGACCTTAAGAAGATATTAAAAGATCTGGGAAGATTAGGAGATGCCGATAAACTAATTGCATCAAAAAAAGAATACAAAAGAGTTAGTCATATGAAAGACTGGACAGATTTATTTTCACTAAAGAGCAACCAAAAGGCACTATTCATAGTCACGTCAATTAATATTTTACAAAATTGTAGTGGTGTAATGGCTATTGTATTTTTTTCATCAATAACACAGGCACACAAAAAAAAAAAAACGTCATGAACCAGAGGGGAGACCCCATTATTCCTAGGTTTTTGGGATCGCTAAAACTGAATATGACAATAAAAACTAATTTTAAATGCCCGTTTTGCCGCTAGCACCCCCTTACTACCTCTTAAGGGGTGAACATTAAAATTTTTGTAAAAAATCAAGATAGATGTGTCTTTCTACGTTTTTTGGGATGCTGAAACCGAAAATGATAACTAAAAATAAATTCATGACCACTATCACCCCCTACCATCCCTTACAGGGGGTGAAAATTTCATTTTTTTTCTATAAAATCAAGACAGATGTGTATTTCTACGTTTTTTGGTATAATGAAACCGAAAATGACAACCAAAAGTGAATTTCATACCTCTTTTACTCAATACCACCCCCTAACTACCCCTAACGGGGGGGAGGGGGTGGGGGTATTTTCAATTTTGTATAAAATCAAGATGTATGTAGAAATTTTGACGATTTATAGTAAATGACATGTTTATCAAACTAGTTTGAAGTTACTCTTAGCTCTTATATTAGAAATTCAAATGCTTTATCGATCAGAAGTATCTGATATATATTCATGATTTAATTCTATTCTTAGTGTAACCCAGGAACAACGGCGTGGACGTAGTAGATTTCTGTTCCCTTTTGGAGTGCTGGATTAAAGTGATTCCCCTTGCCTCTCACTATCCGGGGTGCTGAATTAAAGTGAGTCCCCTTGCCTCTCACTATTCAGCGTCTACCTGTTTCTACGATAACGAACTCTCTTGTTGTCAAAAGTTCTTCTAAGTGGTTGCCTTTTATTGGTTCTTTTCTGTTCTGGCAAATCTCTTTTTAAATTCCAACAGTAGTCTGCTAACAAATTGAAATCCCATTTACCCTGATAGCGCTGTTCCATTGTCTTAAGATCCTGTCTGATGAAACCTTTCACCTTGCTCCTCACTATAGTCTCCTAAATTGGCCGAAAAATAGTAACCTTTCTATTTCGGAGGCATAGAATTAGGTTCAGCATCTTTTAAGCGTTTTACAAGACTGCCGGATGGATAACAGTATAAACAGAATTAAATAGAAAGCAAAAAAAAAACAAAAAATGAAACAACTTGTTAAGAATAGGACAAAAATCATGATTCAGTCTTAGTATCATAATAACAAATATATGCATACAATAAGGTTACCATATACTTTATAATCATTTTTTCTCTTAGCATCTTGAAAAACATAGAAATTCACATATTTCGGTTCCAGCATCCCAAAAAACGTAGAAATATACATCTATCTTGATTTTATAGAAAAATTGAAATTTTCACCCCCTGTAAGGGGTATTAGGGGGTGATAGTGGTCATAAATTTATTTTTAGTTATCATTTTCGGTTTCAGCATCCCAAGAAACGTAGAAATACACATCTGTCTTGATTTTATAGAAAAAAATGAAATTTTCACCCCCTGTCAGGGATGGTAGGGGGTGATAGTGGTCATGAATTTATTTTTAGTTATTATTTTCGGTTTCAGCATCCCAAAAAACGTAGAAAGACACATCTATCTTGATTTTTTACAAAAATTTCAATTTTCACCCCTTAAGAGGTAGTAAGGGGGTGCTAGCGGGAAAACTGGCATTTAAAATTAGTTTTTATTGTCATATTCGGTTTCAGCGATCCCAAAAACCTAGGAATAATGGGGTCTCCCCTCTGGTTCATGACGTTTTTTTTTTTTTGTGTGCCTGTGTAATGAATGAATGAAAATTATAATGAAAATGCTAAATGAATGAGTAGATCAAAATATTAAATAAATTGTATGTAACAACAATTTCAATGGAACACTTAGTCATTTTATAAAAAATAAGAAATTTTAGATGAAAATGTATTATTTACTAAGTTAATTTAAAGGCATATTATATTAAGTTAAGGGCATATTATATTGTTACCTAGTATTATCTCATAATCAAAAAATATGTTTTCTAGTTAAAACAATATGATGTAAAATAACCTTAAAAAAAGGTTTAAGTCTAATCTTAACTTAAACGTCAGTTATGACACAGTAAAAAAAAGGAGTTGCTGAATATAGCTGGTACAATATATAATATATTTTAAAGGTTAGGTTAGTGTTAGTCTGCCACATTATAAGATGACTGTTGAATTACGACAATTTTACAGTTCCACAGTCCACTAGGAACCCTTACAGTTTCGTCATGTCCATTTGTCTTTCCGCAGATTCTCATTACTAGAGAACTACATTTTGGAATGAGAATATATATTACCGTCGCCAACAAAGTGGTACAATATTTTTTTTCAAATTGAAGTCTCAGATATTAAAGTAATTTAAAAACTATATCGTACACAAATAAAATTAATTTATATTTCTATAAAACTATTCAAGTGAAAGCGATGAAATAAATTATGAAAAATCATGACCGTTTCTTGGTAACGTTTATTAAAAAAACTTTTGATTTTTTTTTATGTTATAGGAGGGCAAACGGGCTTGCGGGTCACCGCTGGTATGTGATCACCGCCGCCCATGAACTCTTGCAACATCCGAGGATTCACAAGAGCGTTGCAGGCCATGGAGAAAGGAATATATGCCCTTTTTGAAGGTAACCATGTCGTATCGATCTGGAAATACCGCCGAAGGGAGTTCGTTCCACATTCGAGTGGTACGTGGAAAAAATGTCCTTGAGAACCGCACAGTTGAAGATCGCCACGCGTCCAGGTGGTAAGGATGGTATTGGAGGCGATGGCGCGCTGTGCGGTGATGAAATTCGGCAGCAGGCATCAGATCGAATAGTTCTTCGGAACACTCCCCGTTGTAAATGCGGTAGAAGACGCACAAAAAAGCCACGTCTCTACGCAATGCCAAAGAGCCCAGCCGTTCGCAGAACACCGGGTCCCCGACAATTCAAACGGCTCTCCGTTGTACGCGGTCAAATGGTAGAAGCTGATATTGGGGTGATCCGGACCAGAGATGAGAACAGTACTCCATGTGTGGCCGGACCTGCGCCTTATAGAGCGCAAGTCTTTGGCCAGGTTTGAAGTACTGCCTCGTTCTATTGATCACTCCCAATTTCATCGAGGCCAACTTGGCCTTGCTCTCCAGATGACCACGAAACTGACAGTCGCTCGAAATGTCAAGACCCAATATTCTGATACTTGGCGAGGCAATGAGGGGAGTGCTCTCGAAGAGCGGTGATACGACAAATGGGGTTTTCTTAGTGGTGAACGCGCAAACCTGTGTCTTTAGGGGATTGAACTGAACGTGGTTCAGTTCACCCCACTCAGAGACCATCCCCAGGGAGGTCTCTATTGAAGACACAAGTTTCTTTCGGCACTCGTCGACGTTTTCCCGAGTGAGACCTGCACGGCCGGAATATACCGCATCCTCAGTACTGTCATCCGCATAACTATGTATGTTGGAGATATCCAACATATCATTGATGTGCAGGAGGAACAGAGTTGGGGATAGCACGCAGCCTTGGGGTACACCAGCGTTCACGGGCTTGGGATCCGACTAAAAACCGTCGAGAACGACCTGTATGCTCCGCCCAGTGAGGAAGCTGGTGATCCACTTGCATAAACTCTCGGGAAGCCCATAGGAAGGTAGCTTCGAAAGAAGCCCCTTGTGCCATACACGATCGAAGGCTTTCGCCATATCCAGACTAACTGCCAGACCCTCTCCCTTGCTTTCAATAACAGCTGCCCAACGGTGTGTAAGATACAACAGAAGATCACCAGCCGATCGACCATGGCGAAAGCCATATTGCCGGTCATTGACCAACTGGTGATCCTCGAGGTAGGTTAGGAGCTGTTTATTGATAATGCTCTCCATTACTTTGGAGAGCAGAGAGGTAATGGCGATAGGTCTGTAGTTAGCTGGTTCCGAGCTATCACCTTTTTTAGGGATCGGATGGACAAGGGCACGCTTCCATGTGACCGGGACTACGCCTTTAAGGTAGGAGTACTAAAATAGACGCGTTAGCACTGGAGTCAACTCAGGGGCACACGTTCGTAGCACCAATGGAGAAATGTCATCCGGCCCACTCGACTTATGAACGTCCAAGGAAAATAGAGACTGCCTAATAGTTTTCTGCTGAAAAACTATTTCCGGCATTGAGCTCTGACACCGCGGGATGATAGGCGGTGTCTTCCCCTGGTCGTCCAAAGTCGAGTTGGAGGCGAAAAGAGTGCCCAAGAGATCATCAGTGAGATCATCAGTGTGGGCTAGAGAGTCATTCCCCATGTGCAACGGCGGTAGGGACGGCTGGCTAAAGTTTCCCAGAGTGGCCTTTGAAAGCGCCCAGAATTTGCACGTGCCAGGCGGGTACTTTGCCAACTGATCCCCAATTTTGTTGACACGCTTGAACTTTGCTCTCGCGATTTGCCGTTTGAAGAATCTGGAGGCACGATTATATTTCCTCTTCAGAACTCTAGAGTTCGGACCCTTAGTGACTAACGCATTGACCCAAGCTTGATAAGCCTGCCGTTTGCCAGCTGCTGCAGCCCTGACAGACGCATCAAACCAAGGCCGCGATCTGCCACCAAGTGGTACCACAGAGCTTGGTATAAATAGTTCCATGCCCTGTAGTATCACATCAGCTACAGCCGCAGCGCAGTCACTGGGATCATCGGAAGGGAAACAAATCGGCCCCCATGGGTAGGATGCAAAAACGGACCGCATTCCATCCCAATCCGCTGACTTGTAGTGCCAAACGCGTCGAGTCGCAGGTGTTGTGCGAGCCGACCGTTGAATGGGCACTACACTCCGTACCAGACAGTGATCAGAGGAACCTAAGGGAGCCTCGACAGTGATCTGGTACTTTTCTGGATGTGTAGTCAGCAGAAGATCCAACAAAGAGGGCGTGTGGCTGTCCACGTCCGGTAGACGAGTGTGCATCTTTACCAGCTGGGACAGACCATTTGCCAGAGCAAAGTCAAACACAGATCTCCCCGCGTAGTCGGTGGCACGTGACCCTAGCCAATCGGCATGGTGCGCATTAAAGTCCCCTAGGACTACGACTTCGGCGGAGGGAGTCTGTGAAAGCAGATCGTCAATCTTCGCCTGAACATGGCCCAAGAGTTGATCCGTTTCTGCATTACCACTATGGGACCTGATTCTCTCACTCACCGACGGAACATAACCAAATGAATTCCGTTACTACACGTCGATCTTCTGTGAGAGGGTGGTCCTTCCCCGGTCTAGCCAGCCCAATACGAGCTGTAGTCGGATAACTACAGCTAGGCTCTACCACCTAAATTAAAATATGTAAATAATTTAAATTAAATAATAACTAAAAACTAACATAGTATCAGGAATAAATTTGGACGGAAGAGACAGAGGAATTGTTCTTATATATTTATTTACATTTTTTTACTTCTGTGGTATTAACAATTATTTTTGTAGCTCGTTGTAGATTTTGGAAGGTCACCGAGATGAAAATAAAAACTCAAGAAGCTAACTATCTGCCGCTATATTATGAATTAGATTTTATGGTCATTATTAAACGATGTATTCTGTATAATTGTAATTGATTTCTGCTCTTTAAATTTACTATTTCAATTTGTAATAGGTAACGACTACGATTTCAATAATTTAAAAATAAACAAAGACAAACCTACTAAATTGCTATTAGCGGCTTTTCTCAGGTATGTCAATTTTTTTTTATGTCTTGTTACATTTTTCTTTTTTAACAGATATTCTTTGTTAATTTTTTAATATGATAACAGAAGGTTAATCTGTTGTCCATAAAATCATGAACCTTAAAATCTCAAATGTGATAAGGCAATCGTTATTTCATTGCTCAATTTTAATATTTCAGATTCAAATCTTATTGAAAAATTCAGATTAGTATTTTAATATTCCAATCATTTATGCAGACTTTATTAAAAAGTAGCCTTCACTAAGCGGTTCTCTCTGCATGATAAGTTTTTCTTAATTAATTTTTAAATAAACAATTTCATACCACCTGCCACCTTCTGTTTCATCTCCTTAGATTTTAAATTTAAAATACATAAAATTGTTAATGGAAGTAAGGGCTCAGAAGCACAATATTGTGTAGATACAACAATTTTGGGAATAAAATAGAGTATAGAAGGGATTGTTTATATTTAAATATCGTAGTCCTTTTAGTAACATACGTTAGTCTCACAAATGAGTTGTCATTAGAGAACGAGAGAGAGGGAGAGATGATCTCTTACCTGTCCCAGTTTAGATAAAAGTAAATAGTAATAAGTCTTAAACTCTCATAATAAACCTTTGGCTAAATCTTATACAGACATAAAATTAAAGTCACCAATCCGCTAGTCCAGTTCATGTTTTCTCTTTCAAGTGCAATTCAATGGTCGTTCTCCAGTTAAAGGCTATTATCGGCGATGAATGGCTTTGAGTCAGCTTCAGAATCTTAGAAAAGACCACAAAGTGGCTCCAACACTATTTAAAAATGTTCATAAATACGGTTAAATTCTAATTTCACAATCCTTATTTTTCTTCAATATTTTCTAGAATTCATATAGGATGAGATATATAAACGCCTTCATAATGTTATTGTCTATTACCTTACAAGTCTGTAAAATACTTGTTAAAACTGTAACTAATGATAATCTTCAATCCATGACAACAAAAGATTCTGAATTTAAATCTTTTGTACGGAATCCCAGCTGTAACAAACAATAAACGGTCCAAAACCGCCCATAAATTCTAAAGTTCCTATAAATTAATTCATTTAATTGCACCCTTATAAATGTGAAACTAAAATACAATATAATCATAAAGAAATGCTTAAACAATATTGTGGCTATGAATTTCGAATCATTATATTATTTAAAAAAATAGGTAAAACAATATAAAGTTCAGGTAGGTTAGGTACTTGCGTTGAAGTTTCCGTCCAAATGAAATATAAACTTTTTTTTTAAATAAAAGAAATCATTCGAGCACAACATACGTTTTGAATTTGTAAGGTTTGACTCTATCTTAGAATTGGTTTTAATACAACCTATGAGAATGAGAGAATACTTTACTAAATATGTGATTAATTTACTGAGCTGGATTATATGATAGAAAATTTTGTGTAACAATAATTACAGAACTTTAAGAAAAACCTCAATATTTATAAAATCTTAATATCTGATAAAAAAATGGAATTAATGATACGAATGTTTATATTTTTATTCATAATCTTAAAGAAATGTAACAATGTTATACAAAGTTCTACATGTAATTTATTAAAAAATATATAAATATTTTTATTACATCTTTTAACTGTGGGCCGTTAAATTACCGCTTTCCATTGTCAAATATTATTTTACTTTATTGCATGAAATATTTACGAGTACTTTAATTGATGCTTCATTTACATACACTATGTATTCTTATATCCATAATATCATTATTACGTTATTAATCCGTAATGGAAAAACGTCTCCAGTTATCTAGTCTATTATCTTTCATATTACGCTGGAAAAATCTTGTTCCTAAATTTTGCGGATAGCAAAAGCACGAACTAATTTCAGATATATTAATGTTTTAAGACATTAAATCTATCTTAATAGAAAATGTAATAATAAACCCATGAATCTATAAACTGCCATATAATCCCCAATATAATCAGAATCTCAACGTTACCAAAATCCCGTTTCGGTGATTTCTTTATTAAGGGCAGGAAGGATTAAGTCTCCGATAAGTAGGCATTATCTCGTCTATGTATTATTAATGAGTTTTTACCGGGGTCGGACTTTACCCGAAAGGAAATTGCTTTTCTATTGTACCTTAACCTTTATTGTTTAAACGTAATGTGATCTTAACATTTCCCGAGTAACAATTTAGTGTCCCCTGTAAATCCTTTTATAACTATGGTTCTTTTATATTGCACAAATAACTGTTCAGAAATTATTTAGCAAAATTAATCCATTATATATTATAATATATATTTTTTTAATAGAATTTTAATGGATGGATGGATGGAGTGCTTAAAAATGATATGATAAGAATCCAGTAACCACTGAGATGAAGCGTAACAGAAGAGCACGGGAGATATTGATATTTTGCGCTAACGTAATAAATGTTTTCTTATATACGGGAGGGTAATTATGGACGTGACATTATTCTTAGATAAATGCATATTTCCGACGGATATCTCGTTCAATTTCCTCAGTGAAAGTTGTATGTGTTTGAAAAATTACGGTGATCATTTTTGTCTGCAGTTTTCTTCACTGTCTTTGGGTGGTAAAATTGATTAAGTATACTTTACGAAGTTTGATAAATTTACATTCTACTTCTTGGTGAAGATACTATATTAATAAAAATAAAACTATACAAATAGTACATATCATAGAGCGCTAAACGCTACGGTCCCTGCATAACTCTTTCGCCTCGGCCACAGACATCAACCTCTCCATACATGCCCTCCGGGGGGTCCTCATGCTTTTTAAGTGACCTTCCTCCAGTATCATGGATAGAGTGTTTGCGAAGGTCACTCGAGGCCTCCCCCTTTCTCTATTACCGCTCACTTTTCCTGTTTAAATCTTTTTTAACATTCTTTCATCACTCATTCTTTCGACGTACCCAAACCACCTGAGCACGTTCTTCTTCATTCTCACCGTGACATAATTACTACACACAATTACTTTAATACACAATATTAAAGATAAAATACATATTGCAGAGTGTTAATTAAATATTTAAATAATATACCTATAAATTTTAAATATACTATTGAACAGTAAATTTCTGTACTATTAAAAGTTTTTAGTGGAACACATGACAATTAACATCGCCTAATTTTTAATCATAATGGCTATCCTTGGTATCATTACATCCACTGTTACACTTTTATATCCAAAGAAAATGATACGTAGCTAATTAGCAAAATAAGGATTATTGTATTGAATTTATGTGAAGTGAAAAGGCTGTGAGTTTGGAGCAAAATTTGAATAAGGATTTTTGGAGTCAAATAGTGCGCCAAAAATTGTAAAAAGAAGTGGGTGAATGAATTTATCCGTTCACGACTTCAATATTAAAATAATTATCTTGTAATAAAAATTAATATCGGTCTAAAACAGCGAAACTATTGAAATAAGAAATTCAAGGATCAAATGTTTACTTACCGCCAAGTAGTCTTTTGAGAATAGAGTTCTGTAGGTTTAATATATTAAAAAGAGAACTAAGAATATTTATTATCATTATACGAACAAACTTTCTCTCACCAACCTAAAGTGGCGACAGACTAAATAGATAACGTTAGTCACAAACTGTAACCTAGATTTCTATTCAATCAATATCTACATATACCATATAACAATAGTGGCTTTAAAAGTTGTAGATCTGGTATCTGGTTTGACAGGAAGTGTGTTTTTATTCAATTATGTTCCATTCACTCCTAGTATTCTCATTATCACTGACGTTAATCAAAGGAAAATGTTTATTAGACAAAAAAGTTTGTGTGCTTATAAAGATTTAAGCCTTTTTAAAATGTTTTCTATAATTGTTGAAATATCGTTCTTATGGTCGTATTGATTCAAAGTGGAAAAGATATAAATAAATAAATTTTTACGTTTTCGATGTTTATACCTTTGCTATTCGAAAACTATCCTTGAAAAACTCGATAATACAATCAGTTCAGAAATGCGCCTTCTCGGGGACAAAAGTCGCCCATCCGGACAAATTTGCGAAAATATATCTGCACTCGCTGTAACGAAGGCTTCGTTACTAAATTACTTATATAATATTTAAGATTAAGTGAAGTAAATCTGTGCCTCGAGCATTGAAAATTCTTCTAGGCTTAAAGTAATAACAGGAGTTAAGGAGTTAAAAAACCTGGTGTTTTTTAATTTTAAGAGAAATTATCGCCTATATTATAACAAAGTCTACAGTCTTGATAGATAAATAATAAATAGAAAACAATGTTACAATCAAATAGAAATAAAAAATAAATGGTTTTTTAGATTGAGTAGCAATTTTAAATATTAATAACAAGAATTTTTTACAATATCACAATTTAATTGAGACAAATTTACAACCAATTATAACTGTGTAATTATAATTCTTTGATATGTAAAATACTCATAAAATATATTTTGAACTCACACACTCACACTCTGATAAATTCTATATTTTTATAGGAAAACTCAAATTGGAATAGATTGTAATTATCATTAAAAAATTACCTTTTTAAGTGATGACAGATATCATATAATTTATGTCACAAGAGGTCGATTAAGAGGCAGACGAGGTCGTTGGAAACACCTAGTATTAAATAAAGTTATAAAAATAACATTCTATTAACTGTTTGTTGTAGTAATGCTGCTACTGTGTTTTATGGAGCTTATAAAATACAAATAATGAACTGAACAAAATCTGATATTAATTGCTATTCTATATTGCTTAAATTTCAGCTATATTTGCAGAGTAAAAATACCTTGTAGCTATTATGAGGAAGATTACGTAGCATTCATTAATTTTAATCTGGTTATTAATCAAAACTTTATCTAGAAAGGTTAAATAAAAGGTCATAAGAAATCTGAAAGTTAGAAACCTAGCCAAAGAGGATCCTAAAAATGACAGATTACAAAATTTGTTCCACATTAAAATATTTTTATGTGAATTAACATAGTTCTCTTATTGATGTCGGTACGAACAAGAGCTAGTATCTATAGATATAATAAAAGCCAAAATAAATCAAAAGTTTTCATAATAAATGTCACCAAGAAAAGGACATGATTTTTCATAATAAATAACATCGCTTCCACTTCAATAGTTTTATAGAATTATAAATTAATTTTCGATGCGTGAGAAATAGTTTGAAATGATTATAATATCTTAGGTTTTAGTTTGAAAATAATACTATCCGATGTATACGTGTAGATGACAATATTTAGATATAATAGTATAAAAATATTGCCAAAATATGATTCTACCACTTTGTCGGCGACGCTAACGTATATTCTCATTCCAAATTGCAGCTCACTAGTAATGAAAATCACTCAGCTAGGTTGCCGAAAGACGAATGGACATGACGAAACTGTAAGGATTCCTAATGGATTGTGGAACTGTAAAAGGGAAGTGGGTATCATAAAATTGTTGTTATTTAACAGTCATCTTGCAATATGGCAGACTAACACTAACCTAACCTTTAAAATATAATATACATATTGTATACTGTACTAGCTATATTCAGCAACTTCGTATTTTTACTCTGCCTTAATCAGTTAAGTTTAAGTTAAGATTAGACTTAATCTTTTTTTTAAGGTTTTATATTATATTGTTATAAATAGGAAACATATTTTTTAATTATAAGATAATACTAGGTAACAATATAATATGCCTTTCACTTAACTTAATAAATATTCTTCTAAAATTTCTTATTTTTTATAAAATCGCTAAGTGTCCCGTTCAAATTGTTGCTACACACAATTTATTTAATATTTTGATTATTTACTCATTCATTCATTCATTATTTTCATTCATTCATAATCAATGTCTCATTGTTTTTTTTTTTTGTTAGTTTCTAATGTCATTGCGCACAATGCTTTGAAGTGTACTGGAAAATGTATGTAAGGTTTGATTGACCACATTGTCTAATATGCGAAAACACAGCTTGGGCGTGATTTTGCATATAAGCCAATAAAATTAAAATCCTTCCCAAGTTGTTTGCATCTCCAGCGCTATAAATAACGCCAATGAGAATATATTCTGTAGATAGAAACGGACATATGACTAATATTAGACCTCGATTTTGAGAAATAATTCAATCGAAACTGATACAAAACATATCGGCATATAAAAACATGATCTATTTCCCTTGCTCTTGATTCTTAGTTCAAAGATAAGGTTTTGTACATATGTTTAATAAAAATGTTTAAACTTGAAGTTCATTGTAAGTGTAGAGTTGGAAGATCATGTATGGCGTTTCGTATCGGTTCTTTTCCATAGACCTACTTACTCCTTATAGTCATGCAAGACTGAGACAGATTTTTATAAGTGCAATGTGTGTCAACACTTGACTTGAACCTTTCAAGTGTCTAAGATATATATTTAACTCAGTGAGCAATTTCATACTGATTATAAATACTTTACACGTTTTATGTTATTCATTTTCTTTTTAATATCCGTTACAAGGAAAACGATTTATAAATTTTTATTACCAATATTCTTCACTGTCAAAGTATGGTAATCAAAATAGACCTCACTGACACTTTTATTTGACGTATATAAGTGATCACAGATATTAGTTCAAAGTGGAAAGGTTATAAATAAATAAATTGAAATAAATGAATAAAATACACTATATTATAAAAAAGACAAAAAAGAGTAGGCTCTGTATAAAATGGAATTACATTTCTTTAATAAATATAATATTTCATAAAGAGTTTCTAAAAGAAGGCGCGAATTCCCTCAGCCTTGTTTTGATTAATGACGGTCATATTTAATTTAAAGAAGGTTTGTTATTTCAATTTTAATTTACAATTAATTGTGCATATAATTATAAATATCCTATGTACAAATAAACATCATAAGTGATTATGACAAACATTTGAAAATGTAGCCTTAAATTATTATTGGGCCAATTTCAGATTGAGAGAAATTTTAAATACGCTTTTGTTGTAAACCAAAATTCAAAACGTAGAATTGCACATGTTTACAATGCCTATTATAATATTTACAATAAAATCATAACACAGTATTTATTACAAATGTATTTTCAATTATAATAATTATAAAATTCCATTGGAATATTTACTAATATGTCAGTCGGATGCTAAAAGTTCATTTCAATGTAGTTAATGTATGTTATTAGGTAAAAAATCATATTAAAATTATTTTTTGCCTAAATCGTCTTGTATTTCCAACAAGCTTTTACCTTTCGTCTCGGGGATGAATAATATACTAAATACAAACGCCAAAGCACAAGTTGCAGAAAAGAACCAGAATGGAATAAATGCACCAACATTATTCACAATTGCACCAAAAGCTGTGGTCACCATGAAACCAGACAACCAGGATATGGTGACCGCCAGAGCTACATTTTAATATGTGGCATAAATCAGTACAGGCGAATTGTAGCGATATATCCTATTTGTTGTTCGGATCCGTCCAAACATATAGTAAACAGAGCATCCGCTCCGGGTATTATTTTGCACTATTCTAAATCCTAAAACAAGCTTCACGCTGATATTACTGTAGACAAAATTCCTAAACAATTATGGAAAGAAAGAATTATACATCAAATAATTTATTATGCCTCTCGATTCTTCCCTCCTTCCTTCATCGATTAGAATTATATAAATATGAGTGATATCCAACAACTAGGTAGTTTTAGGTCATAAGAAGAGTTTAATAATACTATTATTAAAATGTGGCTAAAAACTAACACTTAATATCATTATTTTTTCCATTTTTACTTACCGGAATCATATGATTTAAAGAATATTATCAGAATAAGAATAGGTAGCCATTTTATATTGTATACTACTGAAGATTCGACTTATATCAAGTAAAAATATACTCCCATAATTAACTGTAACACCGTATTTGAATTACATTTAATTGATAAATTAACAGCAAACAATAACAAAACTAAAATAAATAACATTATTGTTAATACAATAACAAAATGTATTTAAAAAAATAACAAAATGAGTTGATCTCATATTTAATATTCTCATTCTGTTATTTTATCGTAATATCCGTAGTATAAATTAAGAGAAAGTTATAATACCTACCATAGATAAAGAACACATCACACAGGCCAACATTAACATTCTTTTCTTCCGATCCTTTCAATAAAAACTGGAGTCAATACACTTCCGAATAACTGAAAGCCTCCAAGAATAACCGTAGACATGTTTCCATCCAAGGGCGAACCAGCAGTTTCGAAAATTATTGATGAAAATAATACAATAGCCACCACTACAATTTTGTAAGATATTAATTGACGTGACTATGAATGGTGCCTTTTGGTTACTCTTTAGTACAAAAAAATCTGTCCAGTCTTTCATATGACTAACTTTTTTGTATTCTTTTTTTGAAACAATTAGTTTATCGGCATCGTCTAATCTACCCAGATCTTTTAATATTTTCTTAAGGTCATTATCGTTATCTGTAACATAAATTTCATAATCACAACCTTTTACATATATTATATATAGTTATAAATTTATTTTTCTTCAATCAGAAAAAATGGTGTAATAAATGATAATACAACTATGTACAAAATAAAAGTAGAAACCTTTCAATACGTAATACATTGGACTTTCTGGCAACATCAATGAGCAGATAGTAAATAATATAAACAGTGCCAATCCAGCATAGGCAGTTGCTTGGTTAGATAGAAATGCTCCTATAGAAAAGATTACTATCGTACCGCAAGTGGTAAATATTCCAACTATTGTGAGCAGAATACCTCTAATGTTTGTGGATCTGTAAACAAGTATTTTCCAATAATTTTAATTAATTTCCAAAAAATATTGTTGTTTCCCACTACCAAATATTAATAAAGTTATAATTCTGTGGTTCTTTATATTAATTTTAATATTAATCTATGTCAGAGTAAATAATAAAAGTATATGAACAAAATTATTGAACTGTGTCATTATAGAGAGTTAGTGAAAGTTTTAATTAACTAAAAGTGTCACACAAACATACAAGTACATACTGATAAGGATAATTAAAATTATAGTAATGATAGGAGGTAAAAGCTGGAATATAAACAGATGAATTTAACATCTAATTCCCCAAAAACCTACAACAAGAAACACCTATATTAGCTAATGGTGCTTTCCTGTTTGAGTTGGGACAGACTCTTCCACTTATAATTCAATTCAATGATGCATTTTATTTTATTGCACAAAATTATTACTTTCAATTGTTTTCGTTTTTTGATTCTAATACTAACGCAATTTCACGAACATATACCAGGATTGTCACACCAGCGCAACCAATACCCAGTCCTCATAACATTTTTCCACAGCATCACCAGAGTGCGAGCTGTAGCCAGTAATATATAGCCTGAAAATAACATTTAGAGATTAGAGATAACATTAAATCTTGATCCTGAGTTTGTACATTACACTCGTGTTCGAATAGAGAGACATTTTTCAAATTATTCACAGCAATTTTTTTGACATTATTTATTAATCTTAAAATGTTAAAAAACTTCAGAAAGAAAAATAAATAAAGTTTCTGTTTATATGAATATGTATTTTTATGTATACAAGAAAGGACAATACAATGTTACAATAATTATTATTATAGAAAATATGTTAATGAGACACGACTTTAATTCTACTTTCTTTCTTCGACAAATAATTCTTCTTTTTTAATTTCAGGTTTTAACCCTTAATAATTAATTATTTTCAATGTATAAGAAGAATAAATATAATGATTACTATTTCATCTTCTACCGACAAACAGAAAAACGCAGTTTTATGATTTCAAATGGAACTAAAGATTTACGTAAAATAGCTAACACCTAGTTACATGAGAATAATACTTACAATATTGGTATTATTTATAGGCAATTATCTAAGGCAATTACTTAAAGGCTGATTCAAATATCGTTATCATTTTGACTATCCAAGAATTACTCGATTTATTTGTCGTCTTTTATATTCGACAGAAGCATATTGCATATTTGGGCTACTTGTAATTATAATATAGATTTGACTGAAGTTCTGAAAACCAATTAGATGGGAGCTAATGGAACTATTTCATTATCCATTTATTAACACATATTTGACCCCAAAAATAATAGTGGCAGCCAATCATTATCTCACTCACCCTAATAGCATTTCACATCCGCTATTAGAAGTTAACCTAAGGCCCTGTGAATTTATTAGTAAAATAGATGCCAAACGATGTTTTTTTTTTCTAAATTAATAAGTGTGGTCAAAAAATAAAAAAAATAAAAAGTATCCTATATTACTTCTAATACCTCCAAAAGTGCGTGTACAAAGTTTCATAATGATCAATTGAGTAGTTTTCATGTCAAAGCGTAACAAACAAACTTAAGTTCACATTTATAATATTAGTAGGGATTTTGTATGACTTGTAGATAAATTGTTTCATATTTAATAGATATTAGGTGAAAATGTTGTTTAAACAAATAGTTGTGTTTCATATATTATTTTAAATATATACATCTACGTTACGAATTTAATCAAGGCCTAATGAGTTTTCTTTATACTTGTTCTATATGGGTATACTAAGTCAAGCTGCTGTAATTAATTTTGAGAGTAATATATTTATCATATTTTGTTCTAAAGATTCCTTTTTCATCGTTATATATGTATTATTATGTTTTCAGCTGAGAATATTACATTAACTTGGATGTTATATTAGTATCAATTATAAATAAGCATACATTGAAACAATGTAGTTAAAATATTTAAATAGTTTTGAGCGTGTGAGATAATATTAATCCAAGAAATAATATGTATTTACAAAATGATAACTATGATCGTGGTATCTTGTTTAATTTATAAATAAAGTCAATAAACATGCAGTGCTCATTGCATCATCAGAATGACATTTGCGGGCATTGGCCAGCACTCTGAAAGATGGGTTTGAAAATAATGGTCTAAACCTGAATGCACGTAAGACAAGGGTTCTGATATTTGAAAGAAATGAAGAAAAAACAGAATGTAAGATCAACGTAAATGGTAAAATAATAGAACAAGTGAATGAAGTGGTATATTTGGGAAGTATGTTTAGTAGAGATGGAAGATACGAAATGGAAGTGGAAAGGAGTATTGCTGCCGGTAACAGAGTCAACGGTGCTTTGGCTATATTGTTGTATCGGCGAAACGTCAGCATAGCTGCACGTTTGGCTGTACACAATGCGGTTTCGCTACCGACGCTGTTATACGGCAGCCAAACGTGGGTAACATAGAAGAAGAAAGTAAGAAACATGAATGCTGTGGAGATGCGATCTCATCGCAGAATATGCGGAGTCAGTCTAGCTGACCGAATCCGCAATGAAGGGATCCACAGAATGGCAGGTACTAGCGAAGATGTCACGGTGAGAATGAAGAAAAACGGGCTCAGGTAGTTTGGGCACGTGGAAAGAATGAATGAAGAAAGAATGGTAAAAAAGATTTATACAGGAAAAGTGAGTGGTAAGAGAGACAGGGGGAGTCCTCGAGTGACCTTCGAAAACACTGTATCTATACTGGAGAAAGGTCACGTGAAAAGCATGAGACCCCCTGGAGGGCATGTATGAGAGAGGTTGATGTCTGTGGCCAAGACGAAAGAGGTATGAGTAACAGACCATAGCGTTTGGAGCTCCATCGTCTCTGGCTACCCCGCAAGGGATATGGCGTGAAGCTATAAATATAAATAAATAAAAATCAATAAATGAAAAAGGCTATGCGCCTAAAACAAATTTAACTTTTTGTGATTCAAAAAAAATATTTGTAATAAACGCTGAACTGTGATTATCGATATATTTCTATTTCAGTAAATACGAAAGAAACAGTGTTGTCATCATACATCATACAAAGGGGCTCGGCGGACCCCACGACACAACCTCTAAACGGGCAACGTCATCAGCAGCTACGTATACGATAACTCTCCAGTTATTAACATTAACGACTTACTTGTATGCTTCTTTTATGTTTTAAAGAAGGAAGTCACATAGTCAGTCTGTACTTGTCAAGGATTTGGGGTTCCCCGGAGTGTAGGATAAATTGTATAATATTTAGTAAAAAGGAAATAATTACGGGACAAAAAATTTGATGCTTACGTGTTCCATCGCGTGATCTCCGGCTCCACGCACACTTCGACAGAGAAGGCAAGGCCCTTTTGGAAAATAATACAACCGATGATGATTACTCCGCAACATCCTTAAGCACCAAGGTTCACCGAGAATTGTCTCGACCGCTACGCGTACGTTTATCACAACACCAAAGCGTAAGATTAGCTCCGTTTTTAATAATAATTAAAAGAATGTAAATATAACCCGCAAGTTTAAAATATATTAAAAGGCTGACGTTAGCTATAACTATACAAGTTATATATAACAGCTATTCCGAACAAGTGTATATACGTGTAGAAAACAATTCGCTATGAAATATAATCGTATTAATTAGAAATATCTCATTATGCATTTCATGAGCATTTTTACGTACATTCGAAATCTTTTTAATCTTCTTTGGTTACAAATAAAGAAGGCAGAAAATCATGCAGTTTTAAATGTTGGGATTTCCTGAGATAAAAAGATTGGATTTAACTGACCTGGAAAGGTGGAAGAATAATACAAGTCTAATATTTGAAGTTACTTTCATTAATCGTCTCTATAATAAAGCATCAAGTAGGTAAATTTATTGAGAAAAAATAAAAAAATATGTAATATTAAAATTTATCACATAGAGATCTGTTTGATCTGATTATTAAAATGAAGATAATCTTATTATATTCTGATTAAGACCTGAATGATAAATACCGCGATTTTGTTATCACACGACGCATTATGAAATTACAGCATTTGCTTATGTTTTCACTATCGCACATGCATGTATTGATTTCATTTTTTATATTTATATACAAAATGATCAGATCAGTTTTCTAAATAATCTATATATAATTATACTCGTATAGTTGTTTTCTTCCCATGATAACAGATTTTTTATCTAGTTAACAGATATGACTATGAGTTCAGGAGACTTCATTATAATAAAGTATTAAAAATACTTTTCAAAATTAGTTTTTTTGTGAGAGAGAAATTATTGTAAAAAAATTATTGTATTACTTGTGCATTTTTCATTGTCTGTAACTCCAAAACATATTTTTTATATATTTATATATTTATATCATATATTTTTTAATTTATTATATATATTAATCTCATGTTTCTATTATGCTTAAATAATGTTACATAGGTTATTTCACGTAATCATTAGTAGAGGTATGAATAAAATTTTCTAGAAACATATTCATAAAACATGAAACAAAATATTTTCTGTAAAATGAATTGAAAATATATACATGATGATATAATGTTATAATTATTTACAACAATAAATTTTCAAATGTGATAAATCTTACATTACAAAAAAAACTGTAATTATGTCATGTCATCAATTTACTTACTACACGCAGATACAAGCACTTGAAGGGGCACTCCTGTAATTTTTATGTTAAACATTTTATAAATGACTTTCAATAAACACTGTGTTCAGTGTTGTGTGAGTGTGAATATAGTACTTTAGTTAAGAGATAATAACATATAGTAATAAAACTATGCGTATAACATGAACATTAAAACAAGGTAATTGCGTCTGTTTGTATAAAATATATTGATTGATATAATAATAAATAACACTATTTCAATAATTTATAATAAATTTCAAAATAAAAATATGTTTATTCAAATAACTATTTACCCGCATTTTTGAATAGTCAATTATTACCACAAAAAGGTCAGTATAGTCGGTCCGTGAGTAAGTTACCATCATACTTACATAATATGTTATATTTCATTTTGTGAACAAAATGATGTCAATGAAAAATTTTATGGTTTTCGGACCATAGTAATTAATTTTAAGCTTTAAAGCAGAGTGTTTCTTCTTACTGGTGCGTTTTAAATACATTTTTATTGGGAATTCTAAACGGAAACGCTAATTTCATAAATGAGAATCATTGTTTTGCATCTATATCGTCAAAAAAATATTGTTAAGTTTACCTTTGATAATTAATAAGTTTTTCATAACTTTCTTTGCGTAACAATTTCTAGAGAAAGATTTACGTCAAGCTCGCTGCTGGTCTTTGAAGCTGTTGCCATACTTGCAATACCAATGCCATAATTGCATACTTGCAATATGTTAAGATAAGATGAGAGAAAACAAATATCTGCGTCTCCGAAAAAAACAAGACACGTTTAAATATTCAATATGTTTTTCCTCACAATAAATATCGAACCTAAATATGAAATAAGGTTTTTTCTTTAATAAACAGGTGTTTTTTATGGAAATAATTTCAATTAAAACTAATTAAATAGTTAAAATTTAAAATCCGACTTCAGATAGATTGAAAACTTTACCAAGTAAGCATTTCTTAAATCTCATTTAAAAATTATTGTTGTGAAGTCAGGAAAATGTTATATCGGCTTTTAAAAGTCAGACCACTTTTATATAGATTAAAAGTTGTTTTCTATTAAAAATTCTATACTCGTACCGATCCAAAGATTTATATATTAAAAAACAATTATATAGTTTAATAACGAGTACTCGAAAAAATAACTGCCGACAAAAATATTTTGGAGACGTTTTTTCGTTGCTATGAGTATTTTTTAATAAAATTCTTATTTTATCCGTGCAATTAACAATCTGGGCCTTTGAGATTCCTTACGAGGTAAGTGTAAGCAATGTAACATAGTCACGGTCTGATCAGTGTACTTGAAAATCTTAAATATATACCTAGGAATAACGATAGTTTTATTAAAAACAGTGATGTAGATTATACAAATATGAGAAAAAAACACAAGATCGCTTTACCTGTTACTAGTCCCAAAGAAGTGAGTAATACTTTTAGTGAAAATATATACACTTTTTTAATAAGCTTCCAGTAAAAGATCAGACCTCACCCTTTAATAAATTAAAAAAGTTGTTAAGAAACGTTTGTGTTCCAACGGATATTACAATATATCCGAATTTCTTGAACATTTATCACTCTGGGTATGAAGCTTTTAGGTTACTTTAAGATTTATTATAAATGTAATTTTAATCTTAAGTATAGCTTAAAAAAGGAGCAAGACAAACCCGCTGATATTGTGTCACAGGCTTTTCTCAGGTCAGTCGCAAAAAACACCTCAGAGCTGGTAGTGCCTTTGACAATAAATATTTATTTTAGAAACCTTACAACTTTTTTGTAGGTGGTAGAGTGAAATCGTGGATTTTGCTTGGGCTGCCCTTTATATCTGGGGCAGGCAAAGTATCGCGTTTTATGTTTACTACTATAAAAACTGCATTTAGAGTATCGCCGCACTTCGAGAGTACTCTCCTCAATGCTTTTCCAAGTGTCACAATACTGGGCTTTGATATTTCGAGCGACTGTCAGTTTCTTGTTTGTCAAGGCTAAATTGTCATTGATGAAATTAAAGTGCTCATGAAATTGCTTTGATGAAATTGAAGTAATCTAGTGCTCAAAAACTTGCGCTTTATAAGGCGCAAGTTCGGAAAGCAATTAGTTCTGTTCTCATTTCTGATACGGATCACATCAATATTAGACCGGATTAGAGTTTTTTACAACGGATAGTTCGGATTGTCGAGTATCCGGTGCTCTATGCACACTTGGACTCTCTGGTATTGGTTAAAGACGTGGCCTCTTGCACGTGTAATATCGCATTTACAACGGGGAGCGTTCCGAATAATTATTTGATATAATGCTGGCCGCCGAATTTCATCATCGCACAGCACGTCATTGCCTGAAATACTATCCACGTACCATCTAAATGCGTGGCAATCTTCTACTATGAGGTTTTCCCGGACCTCTCTACCACATATCATTATGATTTGGAATGAACTTCCTTCGGCGGTATTTCCGGGTCGATAATACCTGGGTACACTCAAACATAAACGGTTACCTCACCTCCAACACTGGCAATGCTTAAAACTTCGTAGGCGGCGGTGATCACTTATCACTATTTATTAATTAATTTTTTATTAAATGTGTAACCATTACCATTTCATTGTTGGTCATTGATTAAATTGAATCAAATGTTCCTAAAGACTCATTTTTTCTAAGAATAAATAAAACATATAATTATAGATATTTTTTCATACATTTAAGTAATTATAAATAATCTTTTTGTGTAAAGTGAAATAAGCCGTTGCTATTTGGCGCATAAAAACTTAACTGGCGTATAAGCTTTTAATATAAAATTATATCTATGTTGAGTTATGTCAGTTAATGTTTCCTTTCCTTTTTTTTCCTAATTGTTACTAGTTATTTTATATCTTTTATGGGTTAAAAGGTTTTTTTATCACGTATAATAAAATACAATAAGCAAGACATCATGACAAACTATTTTTAGGATTCCTTAGTCATTTTTAAAATAGGAATCCTTTAGTATTGTCCTGCAAATACATATGTCAAGAGCAAACGAGCTGGTGGGTCACAGGTGATACGTGATCACCGCCGCCCATGAACTCTCTCCGAGGATTCACAAGAGCGTCGCCGGCCTTGAAGGTGTACTCTTGTCATACGTATTCATTTAATATATATTCTATTATTAAATTCAATTGAGAAGACATTATTTTTCATATTAAGTTGTTTTAACTGTCCTCTTTGTGTTATTGTATATATTTTTATAAAACTGCAAAGGTTTATAAGAAAATCTGCAAATAAATTTAAAAATAGATTCCGTTTTAATTTAACTAGTATAAGTATTAAATTAAAATAATCTGTAAAAAATGTAGTATCCAAAAACAATATTTTTAAAATATATTACAAGCTGAACTTTGTCTGAGGCAAAATGAATTCATTTACAGTTCTAGAATTTTTTTCAAGTCGAAGTGACGCAAAAAAATAATCCGTTTAGTAAATTTGGTGTTCTGTACTTTATTCAAGACCCTAACTATTTATCTCCGAGATGGTAACTTTTTTATATGATGGCTTATATTATAAACTCATTTAAAACAAATTTCATAACAATCGAGTTAGTTTAACTTAAATTAACTTAAACTATGACCATTTAAAATTTCATCAAAACCCGTCTCACAGATTTTGCGTGATACGCAAACAAATACACAGATACACAGATAGACAAAAATACAAATATTTTAAACATGTCTTGAACAGGTAGCAATCGCTTTTTAAATTATATATATACTATCTACTTTTAGATATTTCTATGTATTATTTTTATTTTATGTTTATTTAAAACAAACTTCATGTTTTTGAAACAAAGTTTTATAATTTACACTATTTTAAAGCCACACAAAAATGTACAAATAATTAAAACAAAGGGAAGGTTTAAGAAAAGAAAAGTCTTAATTTGTGTTTGAATCTGAAAGCGTTGGTATAGTCTTTGTCTAGAGTTTATTAACTTTTAAAGTAAAGGTATGAAGTCTAAGAATATATATAATAAGATATAAAAAATCATTAAAGTCTAAAGAATAATTGTTAAAAGAAATTGCGATATCTGAAAAACTTATAAAGTAATAAGACTTCAGTAACTTTAAAAGAAATATTTATTTTAAAAATATGTTTAAAAATGTATACAATAAATGGATTAAGAAGAAAACTTATTGAGGGTATTTACATAAAGTTTCAAAATTTATTTAAAAAAAATATAAGAAACATACAACATACTTCCTATAATATAAAACGGATAATTCTATACTACAGATAACTGGATCGCAAAGTATTGGAGAATTATCCGCATGTCATAGACGTGGAGAGAAAGTATACCCAGGCTTAGTAATACATTTTGTTGATCAAATCATAAAAAACATGAACTGAAAATTCCGCTTCAGTAAGGGGCAGTCGGTTACTGTCGAAAAAGAATTCGTAATTTTCCCAAAATAAGTACGTCCACACTATAATGTGTTGATTAAATTTATTGATTGAATCATTGATCCAAAGTTATAATTAATTATAGTTACATGTATAAATAACTAAAACAAAGAAAATATATTCGGTATTTTATATTCAATTAATTATAGGAATTCCATAATTTCAAATGGTATTCTTTTATAATTTATAATGTTTTTCTATTCAAATGAATTCTTAAAATGTGTTTTCTCAAAGTTCTGATTCTTGTTTTTAATAAAAATTACGGTTCTAGTAGATTGTTTCTTATTTTCTATTTCTATTTAATTGTTTCGTTGATTTCTGTTTTTGTTTCATTAGATTTTATTTTTGTTACTTATTTCTCAAGTGGGATTGATATTAATATAATTAAATATGGAGGAATCATACAGTACTCGATTTGTCTTCATATGGATTGTTTGCTGCATAGCTAACGTCATATTTACAGAATGTAGTCCGATCAAATCGATGTTGTTAGTTAATCTGCTGGAGATAACAGTAAACCACGTGTGATATTTTTCTGTATGTCTGTATATTCAGTGGTTGTCGTATAACTTATGATTTGTTTAGTTTTTGATAGTACAGTCTGGTGTTGCTACATAGTAATTACGACGAAATTGATGAAAATGACCCTGAAACACACAAAAATACTACAATAGTGTAAGTAAAAGATTGTTATCTATCCGGTAATTTTAGTGATGACATGTTGTGGAATTTAAGTTGAATCATAAACTTGATATTAAAGTGTCAGATAATTTGCTTTGTAAGTTGAGTTTCTCATCTCAAAGATATTAGTTTTTGATCTTCGAACATTCAGTCTCTATTTAACTAGGTCGCTTGGTATTGGTAAGAAAAACTAGTCTTGTTATATCTGAAAGCCGTTCAAAAGTTATTTTCTATACCTCTATGTACAATACCTTTTTTTAAGGGTGTATTCATTTCTGTTGTTTCTCCGAAAACTTGCGATACTTCATGAACAACGATGATCGATTAACACACTCACTGCCGTGCGAAACTAAACTCACTCGTCACAAAATCTGGAGCTTTACTGACTGCTACAAAATTAACGGTACGTACGGTCGAGTTCCAGTGGGAAGCGCTCCTGCCATGGGCCTGCTCTATTGGGATCCGATTGATGAGCGATGAATGTAGATCTTGTAGATAACAACTCACATTCGCAAAGAATATTTTATTATTGTTTGTTTATATTTTTTTGCTAAGTGCGTTGTTAATATTAGTATAGATATACTAAATATTGTGTCTATAAAATTGTTGCAGATTTTTATTTTGGATAGAGTTTAATCAAAATAAAAGACCTGTTTTTATTTATTAATAAATTAAGTTTTTATTTTAATTCTAAATTAGTACTGATTTTAGAATTACATTTAGTTATTTGTTGTATTTCGAATTACATTTTTATAAAGGGTTTGTTGAGAAATAATGATTTCAAATCATTGCAAACATTGGGCCTTTCTGGTTTCATATTTTTTTAATTCAGAAAAAAAATGTATATTAAAATCATTTCATTAAATACTTTAAAGTCAATCTCGTTAATTAGTTAAACATATGGTTAATAAGAATTCAGTTAACTGTAATATAAATCATTTGTTAATTTATTATTTTGCAAAGTAATTGCTTTCGCTGTATTAACAAGAAAACTATTAAAATAATATACGTCATTAAAGTATATATTTTTACAATAAACCAATTTAAAAACCCAAATGTTACACAGTGACGTAGTGAAATACTTTCCATCTCTAGGTCGTAGAACGCAAATCTCCAACCCAATGAAATATAAATCTATTCGTATGTAAAATAAATAATTCGTCCTTAAAATTACGAAGGTTCTATTTGTAAAACATTATTATAAAAGTTATAATATCTAATACTGTTTTGAACAATACATAATATTTGGTTTCGGATTTCCAGAGGGATTGACTTTATCTTTATATTTGTATATCCATATTATAACAGTGATCTTATTAAGCATGCATGAACTTTAATCTTTAGCTGAAAAATATCAAGTAATCTTGTGAATATCTCATATTTCTTATTATGCACGATAAATCTTTGTTAAAATTTGCCGATAGAATGTTTAAACATGACCTGATTTGCTTGTTTTAAAAAATCATACACGTACCTCATCGCAGTTTCTTTAACTTTAATGTTATATTTTTCTTTAAAGAAGAACTAATTTTACACCAATATACTCTTCGATTCACAATCTAATCTCCAAAACTATTTAATCATAATCACGACGGAAACAAAATTCCATTTTGGTGATTTCTTTATTAAGGGTAGGAAGGATTAAGTCTCTGAAAAGTCGGCATTGTCTCGTCTATGTGTTATTAATACTTTTTTATCGAGATTGGACTTTATCCAAAAGGAAATTGCTTCTCTAAGGTACTTTACCCCTATTAATTAATCGTAATGTGATCTTAACATTTCCCGAGAAACACTTTAGTGCAGAGACACTAAATTGTCCTTGTAAAAGGTTTATAATTATTTTTTTCTATTTTGTGCAACTTTATTAAGTACGTATGAATAAATAAATATTAATTTTAAGTATAGAAGAAGAGGAGGAACGAGAAATGCATAGGTGTCTAAAATGATTTGATAAATATCAAGTAACAAGTGAGAGGACGTATGATAGAAGAGCATGAAGATATTTTGCGATAACATAATAATAAGTTTTCTTCATATACAGAAAAATAATTATGAACATAACTTTAGTTGTAGATCAGAACATGTATTCGAGAGACATGTCGTTCCATTTGCTTCAGTGGAAATTATATAAATATTTGTCAATATTTCTCGGATAAATTTTGTGTGAAGTTTCTCAGCAATGAATTTATATTATGATACATCGTACATTTATTTTTACTACTTCGTAAAGAAAAATGAATTTATAAATAATATAAAATATAGAATATATATTTTATATACTTTGCACAGACTTTAATAAATAATTAAAAATATATTCTAAAAACTTTTAATATGAATATACCTTTTGACAGGAAATATATAAAATTTTGAACAATATATATTTAAGAACAAAAACTGTTTTAATGAAACAATTAATAAATACTTATTTACAAACAAACTTAACAGCCCTCCTCGCCTGCTCCGAAAATTGGAGATTCACACTAATCCAACTAACTTCAAGGAACCAACCAACTTCACCGGCGAGTTTTAGTTATTAATTGTTAGATTTAGTTAAGTAATTATTCCTCAAGTAATACATTGTCATCATCCTGACATGTATGTTAATAATTATTTAAGAATATAAATAAAAATATTATCTAACAGTTATTCATCACAATCAATATTTTAAAATACATGTTGAAATAATATTATAGTAGTCATTATTGAAAGCCTCAAACAGAGTAAAAGCACGTGTCATGGATATTTATTTATCTCTTCATAGTTCATTCATGAGATAGTATTACGACTGAATACATGAATAGAACATTACTCGTTCTATAAATAAAATAACGAATATACATAAAAATACCACAAGGCAAAGGTAATATATTTTTATGGTGAATCATATAATTATTTGAGTATATTCTATGTAAAATTATATTATAATCTTGTGATGCCTGCCGTTAACAAACAAACACAAGTAGACAAAAAACAAATTTAACAATTGCAAAATGACATTTACAGATTTTTTCGTCTTTCTTCAATTCCGACATTTCTATTACATATTTATTTATTTACAAAACAATAACACTTTTCATTATTTTTACATTTAAAGTAACACTTGTTAATAAGAACCTTGTTAATCGTATAAACTGAAACAGAATTTCAGGCAAAGATTTGCTAGCCTCTCAGTATTACACCAATTAATTCCTCCGTCCCTCTTCCATCACAGGACGTTGCGACGCATGGCAGGTATCCATCCTGACGTTGTGGACTTCCCCCCGTCCGAACAAGGTGCTTAGCTTCGTCTTTTGTAATTCGTACAGCGAAGGACTGGAACAGCTTGCCTGCGTCGGTATTTCCGTCCGAATACAATGTGGATGTCTGCAAGAGAAGATTGAATAGGTTACTACCTTAATGCGACTTATCAAAATGACTACATTTCCACTTTGAAGTGGAAATTAACATAAATAGCATAAAAAAATAAAGTTGATTGAAAATCACATTACTAGTATATATATGTTTAATATCCACTTTAGCGACTTTATTATCCAATCTACCCAACGCTATGTCCCTAGCAAAGTCTATCAAATGATAGATCAACTAGGTCTATGAAATATAAATTCACGAAGTGAAAGGGTTGTTGGGGTAAAATTTTAGCATCTATTATTGTGTCAAACAGTGCGCTTAGAATTGCATAATGAAATGGGCCGATGAATTATTTTATTTGCCAAGACTAAAATAATTCTCTTTATTTAGACAAAACTAAAATAATTCTCTTTATATAGATCAAATCTTTTCCCTCCGCAGGATCATGGAAAATATTTTGGCCCTAAATCATAAGGTTTTCTGTGCTTTTGTGGATTTAAAAAAGGCGTTTGACAGGATTGTGAGAAATAAATTATGGTAGGTACTGCCCCGATACAATGTGAGCGGACCCTTGCTATAGGCTGTAAAGTCTCTTTACAGAGATCACTCCTGTGTGCGAGTAGGAGCTGACACGTCGCCCTGGTTTGACATCCAATCGGGTGTTAAGCAGCTTGGTTGTTCAACTTGTATTTGGATAGTTGTCTCCAAGGCGTGAAAGACAGTGACATGGGAGTGAAAGTTGGTGACCTTAAGGTCAATTGCTTGCTTTATGCAGATGATGCAGTGCTCATTGCATCATTAGAATGCGATTTCCAGGAATTGGTCACCACTCTGAAAGATGGGTGTGAAAATAATGGTCTAAACCTAAATGCAGATATGACGAAGGTATTTGAAAGAAATGAAGAAAAAACAGAATGTAAGATCAACGTGAATGGTAAGATAATAGAACATGTGAATGAAGTGGTATATTTGGTAAGTATGTTTAGCAGAGGCGGAAGATACGAAATGGATGTGGAAAGACGTATTGCTGCCGGTAACAGAGTTAACGGTGCTTTACCTGCATTGTTGAGATGGCGAAACGTCGTAAGCAAAATGCAGTTTTGCTACCGACGCTGCTATACGGCACCCAAACGTGGGTAACACAGAAGAAGAATGTAAGAAAGATGAATGCTGTGGAGATGCGATCTCTTCGCCGAATATGCGGAGTCAGTTTAGCTGACCGAATCCTTAATGAAGAGATCCACAGAATGGCAGTTACTAGCGAAAATGTCGCAGTGAGAATGAATAAGAACCTGCTCAGGTGGATTGGGCACACCAAACGAATGAGTGATGAAAGAATGTTAAAAAAAGATTTATAAAGGTAAAGTGAGCGGTAAGAGAGACTGGGCTCTCCCTGTGTCTCGAGTGACCTTCAAAAACACAGTAGCTATGATACTGGAGGAAGGTGACGTAAAAAACACGACGACCCTCCGGAGGGCATGTATGAAGAGGTTAATGTCTGTGGTCGAGGCGAAAGAGGTATGCAGGAACCGTAGCGTTTGGCGCTCCGTCGTCTCTGGCTACCCTGCAAGGAATATGGCGTGAAGTTAAATAAAAAAATAAAATAACTATTTAGACAATTTATGTCATCTTGCATTAATTTCATTCTTCGAAAACAGTGAAGTTATTGATGTAAGAAATTCAATGATCACATGTTTACTTGCTACCCACTAGTAGTTTGTGAGTTGGATTTTCTGGGTTATCCATGTACCATCCCTCAGATAGAGGTATCTATAATATATTTTAAAAAATCAGAATTCTTTATTATCGTTAGACGAACAATCTTTCTCTCACCGATCTTAAGTAGCGATAGCTTATAACAACAAAACTTTAATCACAACTACGCTTAAGCTCGAGATATCTATTGAATCAATATCTACATATAAAATAAGGGGCTCTGAGAGTTGTAGATTTAATGTAACGGTATATTTGAGTTTTTCAAAACTGTTTTTCGTCTTCTCATACCAACCTGTCGAGGACAAAAAGCATACATCCGGACAGTCGTGAGAAAACATTTTTGCCCAAGTTGTAACGAATACTTCGCTCACGCTTCGTTACTATATTTACCGAGCGACACAATCAAACATAGTGTAGTGAGAGATACAATCAATAATTTGTCTTTAACGAAATTGAATGGCTTTGTTATCGCGAATACAATTATAGGATCTTGTTTATTCTGCTTCAAAGACCAAACGGTCGCGGGAAGATGATACGAATAAAGGAAATAAATTTAGTAATACTACTTATTTAATTTATAATCTTTTAAATTATAATAATAAAATATTTTTTGTTTTAAGTCCGCTAAAGTTTGTTTTGTTTTATTATTATTTAGCTGTTTCGTAACTGGAATTAAGAATTTTAATTGAAAAGTATTTTTATCTGAACGTAAAAAGTTTTACAAGTTTCATTTCGTACATTCCTTTCGTACATTCCTTTGGGAATATCGACCTTAAGAATGTTTATATATTGCAGTTTTGGATTTTCATTGTTATTTTAAAAAATCTGATTCTATTTAATAATGTTTAAATTATTAAGTCATTATAGAGAGCAGTTGTTGAAATTATAATTACTATATAAATTTACAAATATTGTATAAATTTACAAGTTGTCGAAATAGCAAAAAAATACAAGAATAAGACTCGTAATTGTGTTTTAAAAAAATTAAGACAAAGTAGTTCATTCCTGTTCATCCTCAGTTTAAACAAGGTTACTAAATTACTAGAGTTAAATGGGATCTTGGCATGTCGGTAACAATTTGTGTTATGACATGTTATTTCTTGCTTGTTTTTCTTCTCTCAACTTCAAGGATATTTCAATTGATTACTATTGATTATATATTATGACCCTTAGAGTACCGTTATTAGTATATATATATTCCGTTATTAGCATATTGCATTAAACCATAATTATATTATATTATATTAACCATAATTATATTATATTATTATATTATATTCCGTTATTAGCATATTGCATTAAACCATAATTGTAGGCATTCCTTTCTCGCTTTATCATCTAATACTTACATCATGATTATACACTTATTATTTACAATTTGCAAACAAGTTACTATATAAGGAATTTATAACGTCGGTACGTCAGACTATTTAAAAATCTTTAAATCTCACAGGAGTTAACCCAATCAGAACCTTATCACTACGTGCTCACGTTTTAAGATTTAAATCAGGTACTTAATGAGTATCCGGTACCCAGATGATATAACACTTTAAACTTGCCTAATTATGTATTACGAAATAACATAGGTATTGAAAACTATGTCATCATTGTTTAATGTTTTCTTTTTTGGTCAATATTACGTTAAGGTTGTGTGTTCGACTTTCATGGCCAAATCTGAGAAACGAAACTTGTAATTTTATATTTTCTTATAACTTTAAAAAATCGCATGTAAAAATGTGTAATGTGGAACGAACTTCTTTCGGCGGTACTTCCAGATCGATACGACATGGGTACCTTCAAAACAGACATATACTCCTATTTCCAAGGCCGGCAACGCTCTTGTGAATCCTCGGATGTTGCAAGAGTTCATGGGCGGCTGTGATCACTTACCAACGGTGACCCGCAACCTCGTTTGCCCTCCTCAAACATAAAAAAAATTGTAATAGACTTAAACAAAAACCCATGTTTAAATTTGAAGAACGAACATTTTATCTTACTAGTAAAATATCATATGGAGTAACAGTGTATTGTTTTTAATAATGTAAAGACAATACGTGCAAACATTATATATTTTAAATATAATACGACAAAATAATTTTCTAAAATAATACAATATACTTTATTTGTGCAAATATATTATAGTACATGATACTAAATATTTTTTTGGTGCAATGAAATCCTTCGTGCTAAGTTAGATTTGAACTTGACGGGTTTTGAACAATTGGTGGGATACTTCTTTGAGTCTTTGAACCTTTAAAGCCTTTATTGCATCAATTTAATTTCTAATAAAATCATATATTCATTCCAGATGATAAGCATTATAATTGCATTATAACTTATAATAACTTAACACAATTAAACTTCATATATATATATGTAAACTCTTATGAAACGGTAATATAAATTTATTAGTGACAGAAACGACACAAACATGTATAATAAGAAATGAAGGCGTCTGCAACTTTTAAGATAACTGACTTATTATACCAACTTGTATACGACCCTATATCTTGAAGAAGAGAAATAATAAATATTTTTAGACAAAGTAAAACACTATTGTATATATAATAATATTTTGTTTCATTATTTACTTAATAGTTACTATAATATATGTTACCTACTAAGCTAACTTTTATCGCTGTTGTATATCATTAAATAACAATATATAAACATATTAACAGAAAAAAAAGTAGCTCTGGAAATTACTTCTTATATTGAAGGAAATGCACCAGCAATGAAATGAAATGGAAGAGCAAACCTGGCCATTTCTTTTGAATGATTTTTTTTTCAACTCTTTTATTTCTTATGGCTTTAAAGATTTTTAAGATTCTTAAGGTATAATTAAAATATTATAATTATAAAAAGTTTAATAAATATTATAATAGTGATTAAACTTTTATCATTTTTAATAAAGGATTATTATAAGCCTTCTAATATCACAAAAACAATTACGATCTTATGACAGTGTTTGAGAACATTAATTAATATTTTAAGGTTTTCGGTGAAACTTAAGCTCTTCGACGTATAGAGTAGGTTTACTGAAAAAAAAATGTATATAAATATAAATCTACGATTATCGTTGTCATCACTTCAGGTCATAATAAACTTTACATTTACTCGTAATTGAATATGTGTTCTAATATTTCAAAAGTATAAAATTTACTATCGTTGATATTAGCGTCTATTCTCAAAATGTAAATTTAGTTTATATTGCCATTAGGTGCGGTTGAAAATATTAGGCTGGCGTTTATTTATATTGACTAGATTAAATTACTGGTTTACACCAGATATAATGGTTTTTAAGATTGATGTATTTATTTACGGCTTAATTTGTTATATAATACGATTCACACTGAAAAAGCCTATGTCTGTAGTGGTAGAACCTAGCTGTAGTCATCTGACTGCAGCTCGTATTGGGCTGGCTCGACCGGAGAAGGATCACTCCCTCACAGAAAATCGATAGACGGATGGAATATAAACAATTTTTTTTTTTTCCCCGCGTCCGCCGTCGTGATCGGAAGTTGTTTGCGTAGCTCCGTGTTAAAAATTGTTAAATCCTAGAAATGGCCACTAATTCAGTAGAAAGTGCAATTAAATACCTTACGGAAACAGTGCTTGAACTAAATAATAAAGTGTCATCGCTGGAAAAGACGATTCAAGACCAAAATAGTGTAATTAAAAAACTTATTAGTGTCAGTGAATTCTAAGATAAGTCAGCATTCAATAAAAATATCGAAAAAAATGAGGGTATGCGTTCTATGCGACCATTGGCTGATGTCAGCCGTCAGCCGAAGTCGGCGATATCCGCGCCCGTTCGCAGCAGCGCTGTCATCGTTACGACGAACGAGAACTCACGAGTTAGCGCGAGCGACAATGCTCCTACTATGACGCTTAGCGACAACTCCGTTCATATAAATGACGACGTGCAACAGATAGGGAATGAATGGGTCAACGTGAAACCGCGGCGCTCGCGGCGCCGTACTGTAACGGATGACAAGAACAACGGTAAGGAGGCCGTGGAGGAAGAAGATATACCTACGAATAGGTTAAATAAAAGCTTTAGAAATACTCAAAAAATTACCTCCATTAGCAAGGGAATAAATACGTCGGTAATAAAAATTAAGGCAGTTGAACGTAAGAAGCATTTACATGTCTGGAGACTTCTTAAAGAGACTACGGAAACAGACATAACTGAGTATGTAAAAGAAATATTGGGCGAAAACAGCTTCGTAACCGTTAGTAAGATACAACATAAAACGGATAGAGGATACGCGTCATTTAAAATTTGTATAACGGAAAAAAATTTTGACAAATTGTATAATCCTAACGTATGGCCGAAAGACACCGAATATAGTGAGTGGTTGTTTTTTCGAGCGCCAAAACAGGCACGACAACATGCGAAATAACAAAATGATTAATATTTTGTATCAAAACGTGAGAGGCCTCCGAACGAAGACTGAGCAATTTTTATCTTTGGTTGAATCTTCGGGTTCAGACTTGTTCGCGATCACCGAGACCGGCTGCAACGAGGGCATTCATAATGCGGAGATCGTGCCACCCAGTTACGCCGTGGTGCGCTGTGACCGCGCGGATGGCCGCAAGCAGGGCGGGGTGCTGCTGTGTATCAGTGCCTGACAGTATTCATTTAGATTTAGATTTAGATTTCGAATTGGTATGTGCGTCAGTTTATATAAGTGATCGGTTCTTGTTTGCGTGCTGTGTGGTTTACATTCCACCGAGGGCTGGGGAAAATGAGTACTTAGTAATGCTCGGGTTAATTGAAAAAATATGTGTGAGATTTAAAAATAAGGTTGTAGTATTAGGTGACTTTAATTTGAACTCGTGTAATTATAGCAGTGTACATGGTTATTATGAATATTTTATGTCTTTCTGTGAACTTGTGCAGTGCAATACTATTTCAAACTGTAACGGTCGACAGCTGGACCTGGTGCTGAGCGCTCGTGGCGGCGTTAGGGTGGTGGTGGCAGACGAGGCGCTGAAGCCGGCGGATGCGTACCACCCTCCACTCGCTGTCGCTGTCTCCACTTCTGCCGCCGCCCGCGCTGCCGTGAGTGCGGATAGCTACCCGGATCCAGACCAGAAATCAGTAAAGCAATGGAACTTTAATAAAGCGAATTTTTTTGAATTATATAGTTCAATTCTAAAAATTGACTGGACGGACTTATATATGGCAGATGATCCTGATATAGTTCTAAACTTATTTTATAATAAACTTAATAACGTTTTTAACAACTGTGTCCCTTTGAAGTCTTGCAAACTAAAAAATTTTAGGTATATTTATCCAGTTTGGTATACCACAGAAATTATTAAAAATATACAGACAAAACACCGGTTACATAAACAATATAAAACTAGTGAGAGTCGCCGCGACTATGAGGAGTTTTCTCGGTACAGGACGAAAGTAAAGGTGGAGACTGCACGCGCTCATAACCTCTATCAGGAGAGAGTCCAGAGCAATCTCGCTGAGGACCCCGAAGCTTTTTGGGGGTTTTTAAGATCAAAGAGAGGTATTTCTAAGCGGTGTAAATTAATAAGTGATGGGCGAACTCTTTCAGATCAGGACTGTGCAAATGAACTTGCCCAGTACTTCAAATCTGTCTACAACGCGGAGCCGGCACGGCTGGATGTGTCAACGGTGAGCGCGACAGTGGGAGGCGATGCGCGAGTGCACCTGGCGCGCTTTAGTGAGCTGGATGTGTCCCGAGCGCTCGCGCGGCTAGCACCGAAAAGGTCAGTTGGACCAGACGAAATCCCACCTTACATAATTAAGGATTGTCGTCTTACATTGGAGGAGCCTCTGCTACATGTCTTCAATATCTGCCTGACTAACACCATATTTCCTGATAGGTGGAAACTCACCCGAGTGGTACCAGTGCCAAAGGGAAAAGGAGGACCAGAGCCGAGTAACTATAGACCGGTGGCTATCCTGTGTGCGATTGCTAAGGTGTTTGAGTCTGCTATCCACCATGCATTGTACGCGCAGGTGAAAGCTCGGCTATCTGACGCACAACATGGATTTCGCCCTGGGCGGGGGACAGCGGGCAACCTGCTGCATTTAATGACGCGATTGGTGCCGGCGATTGATGCGGGGCGACAGGTGGATGTTGCCTACTTTGATTTTCGGAAGGCATTCGACACTGTTGATAACGACGTTCTGTTGGAGAAATTTGCGGGAATGGGCTGCACGCCCCATACATTGTCATTTTTTGCCAGCTATTTGCGAGACAGGCGACAGTACGTTAACTGTGGTGGGTTTCTTTCGGAACAGTACTGGACAAGATCTGGCGTCAGTCAGGGAAGTAATTTAGGACCACTCCAGTTTATCATAATGATTAATGATTTACCGGAGGTGGTTCAAGAGTCTACTTGCCTCATGTACGCTGACGACTTGAAGCTGGTACGCGAGGTGGGTGACATGGCGGACTATTGTAGACTGCAAGGTGACATTGACAGCGTTGTCGAGTGGAGTCGCAGGAATAGATTACCCTTCAACGCTGGAAAGTGTTCCATGCTTTCTTTCAGTCGCGCGCGCAACCCTCGGCATTTTGTTTATCGCTTGGGGGACCAGCCTTTGAAGCGCGTCACAGAGGTGAGAGATCTGGGCGTTCGATTTACCTCTGATCTCAACTTTCGAGGACATATAGCTGAGGTGTGCAAAAAAGCGTACCGGAACCTGGGCTTTGTACTGAGGCAAGCAGGAAGCTTTACAAACTTCTCTGCTTTGCGTTCATTATATGAAGCCTTGGTGAGGAGTTATTTGGAGTATAACTCGGTTGTATGGTCTCCATCTGAGATTAAGTACAAATTTATGATTGAACGCATCCAAAATAAGTTTACCAGGTTCCTCTATCACAAGACGTATGGCGTGTATCCGGGTTATCCCTTGCTGTATCCTACCTTGTTCGTTATGGGCATGGTGGGATACAGTGAGCTGGAAATACGGCGGGAAGTCGCTCTCGCTAAATTTGTGGTAAGAGGATTACGCGGTGAATTGAATAATCCGGCAATTCTGGCAGAGTTAAAGATATCTGCCCCTCCTAACAACATCGAGCGTCGACGTCCGCCGCCGCTGCTGGCGCTGCCGGCCGCGCGCACCAAGCTACTGTGAGACGCTCCGTTCACGCGAGCGCTGCGGGTGGTGAACGCGGCGGCGTGTCATATAGATCTGTTTAGTTGCACACTGGACGAGTTCACTAGAATAGGTTACGAGCTGTGTTCGTAGTGTACATAATATTATTATTGTTATTGTTATTATTTTTATGTTTTAATATTAGGTATTTTTGACTTGGTTAAACATGACATGTTTAAATGTTAAATAATTTTTGGTAAATCATTGAGTTTGTGTTGAATTTTATTATATGGATGTTTTTATTTTATTTTAATTTTAATTTAATTTTTTTTTTATTATTTAAATTTTTTAAACGTGGAATAATTTTATATTTTTATTAATGTATTTAGTTTTGTATAATTTATGTCAGAATTGTTGTATTTACTGTTTTATGTCAACTTATCTAACGAATTGGTAATAACTGTAATGTTCGATTTAAGTTTTAAGGTTAAATAAATAAATAAATAAATTCATTTGTTTATGTTCTGTGAGTTAGAGAAACCAGAAACCTAAATCTCCCCACCCCGCTAAAGATGAAAGCGATGCCCCTAAAATATATACCTCGGAGGGTACCCCCAGAAAAATTGGGGGAACGATTCTCGGGCTTCCCGTTGTATCTAAGGTGGGTAAAGTATCATGTTTTTTGTTTTCTGAGGGCAAACGACATTAACGAGCGGACCCCACCCCACTCTAAATGTGGACTTTTATAACAGCCAGGGATTCCTCTTTAACCTAAACGTCATTCACTATCCCCTAGAGATGGCGCAGCCAGTCTTATTGGCGGAGACGCCTATATCTCAATCTAGCAACACAGCGTACCTCTTATACCTCTGTTATAAACTAGAACATCATTTTATACCACACGGGTTGTCTGTGTTCGTAAGGTAGTATATCTGCGACTACTAACTAACTTAGGCTAATGTGGTAGTCATTGAGGATCCGAACTCTAGATTTCTTAAGAGGAAATATAACGATGCCTCCAGATTCTTCAAACGGCAAATCACTTGAGCAAAGTTAGCACGTCGTAAAAATTGGGAATCAGCTGGCAAGATACCCGCTTAGTACGCGCAAATTCTGGGTACTTTCTAAGACCACTCTAAGCAACTTTTGTCAGCTGTTCCTATCACCATTGCACATGGGGAATAATTCTCTGGCCCACTCGGTAAGAGAGAAAGCTGGCTCAAAAACTATTCGACAATCTCTATTTTCCTTGGAGGCCCATAAGTTGAGTGTGCCGGATGGCATTTCTCCATAGATGCTACGTGCATGTACCCCTTTTTTTTGCCTTTGAAAAATCAATTACGGATACCCGCCGGTCAGGAAGTGATGGTTATGTGGGACTACCCGAAGGCATAGAAGACGCTGCCATTTTTAAGGCTACCCACTAAAAAACCAACCTCAACGCTTTAATAGGACGACACGGGATCGCGTTAGCACTCACCGTGCCGCCCCGGCGGTTACCCCCCAACGCATGTACCCCTGAGTTGACTCTACTGCCAACTATAATAATACTCTAACGGTAACGGTATTCGGTACTCCTGCTTTAAAGGCGTAGCCCTGATCTTATGGAAGTGTGCCCTTGTCCATCCGATCCCTAAAAACTAACTAACTACGGTTATTAGACCTATGGGCTTCCCGAAAATTTATGGAAGTGGATTATCACATTTCGCATTGGGCCAAGCATACAGGTCATTCTTGACAATTTTTGCTCGGATTCCAAGCCATTCAACTCAAGTGTTATCCCCAACTCTGTTCTACCTGCACATCAATGATATATTGGATATATCCAACATACATTGTTATGCGAACGACAGCATTGGTGATATTCCGACCATGCAGGGCTCTCTCGGTAAAACCTCGACGTGTGCCGAAAGAATCTTGTGTCTTCTATAAAGACCTTCTATGGGATGGTGTCAGAATGGGGTGGTCATTACCGCACAGCTTGTCATCGCCTCCAATACTATCTACACCACCTGGAGGCGTGGCGATCTTTCACTGTGTGGTTATGAATGATTGAACTAAGTGTTCATGAGATAAATAAATCGCAAAACGGACTCAAGACTATTTCATTATTAGAGAAATTTCGTTTGTCCTTATAAAAAAACTATTACACAAATCTTCCTCTATTTATTTACTTAAGATTGTTTGAAAAATTCTATCTGATCGGTGAATTGAATGACATCTAAAGAAAACTCAATTACAAAGGCTTAAAGGGACACCAAAGTGTTTTACTAAAAGTTACGATCTCATTATTTAATAAGGATAAGATACCGTACAAAAGCAATTTTGGGTAAAGTCCAATTACGATAAAAACTCATTAATAATACGCAGACGAGATAATGCCGACTTATCAGAGACTTAATCCTTCCTGCCCTTAACAAAGAAATCATCTATATAGATTTCAATTACAGTTTAACGACTATATTTGATTATGTCTATTATTTCTAATATATTTTTTTCTATCCTTAATTACTGACACTTTTCACAACAAGCAAATCAGGTAACGTCTAGGATAAATTAATATATAATGTATGTAAATTAAGTAGCAAATAAAGGGAAAGTATTTATTATCTCACATATATCTATACATTACTCGTACCATTCTGCATGTGTCGACGAAATGATATATTTTTGTTGTAGTCCCATTCCAGAATATTAATAATAATATTTGTTTTTGTGATTCACGATCTGAGTATAAAAATATGGCGATTTATATTTTTCGTTTTTGTTTCAAGTTTTGTTTTTTATAAAATTAATTCTACTTGCACATAAATAATAAAATTTTTAAAACAGACTTTGAGAAGTAAAGTTTTACAAAGGTAAATAAAACCTTTGTATTTTACGGTCGAATGATTTCTTTTATTTAAATAACGATTTATAGTCCACTGGGGATGAAATTTGCATTCTAACGACCTAAAGATAGAAAGCTTTTTACATCGTCACTGAGTGATGTTTGGGTTTTTAGATTGTTTTAACAAAAAAAAATGTTTTTGTATATTTTCTTTATTAATTCGAGTACGTGTATTTTTTGTGAATAGGACTCACAGAGATGTTTAGTAGGTTTTTCATGTTTACTAAAGAAAAATATTTATAATTGATACTTACTATAATTGATATACTAATTATAGTTAATCGAATTTAATATTATGTGTCATAATAAAACACAGTGCTCGTTAGGAAATTCCGTTATATGGACTATTGACCACAAAACTCATTATAATTTTAATAGAGGAAATGGTTCATCTATCTAGAACCTCAGACCTACTGATGAATAAATTAAAATCGTATTTCTGTGACCCCACCGTGTCACCTCAACATATTATTTGTGCATTTTTTGTTGATCCCGAACAGGCAACCATGCAAAAAAATACTGGTGAAGGGAGATGATTAATCAGCTGAATTATTGACAGTTCCTACTTCTTAAATATAATTGCAAATCCAGTAATAGGGTATGTTACGCAAGCAAAGATAAGGCTAATCATGTATTAAAAACAAAAGTCCATTCCCACGATAAAAGTGCAGAATATTGAAATATTTCCGCAGGACCTTCAGATGAAACGAAGAGACCACTTGCGTTGCAGCGATCACTGGGAAACGGGCTAGAAGCGACTGTCACTACGAGCATTCTTAAGTCAATCGCTGATTTAGAATCACCTTTTTTTAGTATTAATTAATTATAAGTTTTAATAATAACTCATTAACAAAATTTTATAGAATAAATTGATTATAATTGCAATCTTCGCTGCCACCAAAACATAATTAATATAGAATTATATATATATAACATTATATATAGTTATATTATAAAATTAATTTTGGTCCTGAAAAATTTTACTTTGGTAAGCAGTAACATAGTTCTTTTATATTTGATGAATCGTAAGAAAACGCTAATATGCTAGCAAACTCAAATCAATCATAAAAAAATGCCTGATTGTTTATTTGCATATAACAGCAAAACTATTAAACATATTTAGATAATTTCTGTTCATAAGTTATTGCCCATGCAAAATATAGGACAGTTTTTTCTTCATTCTGAAGATTTCTCGCAATTTCATAGAAATACACGAAAATTCATTTGGGTTACATAAATAGAACAATATGATAAAACTAAAAATAAACGGATTCGTTAAAGTTTTAAGAGATGATAGGTACCTAAACCATGTTGCAGGAAACAGTTGGTTATAAAAAAGGAAAGTTAAATAATGTGTGCAAAATAAAATTATATATAATCAAATTTCCATTCAATAATTTACAGTAATGTATTAAAACAAAATTCAATAATGATTTTGCATTAAATAAAATTATATTTTAAGATTTTATAATAAAAGTCTCGAAAACATTTGATATTTCATTAGAACAGATCTCAGCGCTTCGATTTGAATAGTTGTATATAACTGTAAATGAATCTACTTTGAGTGAGAAATAGTTTTTGACTTATTGTAATATCTTTTCAATAGCTTCAAAGGATTAGTTTTTTATATAATATATTATTAAAGTATGTTGTTGGCTATTAGGAGTAAAGTGAATATGTGCGATTAAGTTTTAACTTTAAATAAACGTATCGTAAATATGTTATAAAATAAGTATCTCATTAAAATACGAGTAATTAATTATCCTTCCATATTTATTATAACATTGGAACCGTCTCATATTAAAGGTAACACTTTATACTCCTATGTAACTATTATTATTGAAGTCTTTAACTATTATTAATATAAATCTCACCTCTTAATAACTTATTTATAAATATATAAATAAAATTGCCGTGTATGTTCGTAATTAACAGCTTTTTAATAAATGTATATGAAAGTATATACAAATTTAGAAGATTTTTTTTTGGTAGGTATACAAAAATCTATCTTTAAAATTTGTCTATCTGTCTGTTTCTTTGTTTGTTCCTGCTAATCTCTGAAACGGCTGGACCAAGTTTAAAAGGATTTTCGCTGATGGATAACTGATGTTATATGGAGTAACTTAGGCTGCTTTTATTAAAAAATAACATATTTCGAGCGAACGAAGTCGTGACCACAGAATAAAAAAAAATGAAATCAAAACCAGAAGCTAATTTGTCATATGTCCGATATTTCTTACTCAGTTCTTCGGTGACAAACGATCACGGTCGACCTATTTTGCTTCATACAAAAACATAAATCATATTTACCCAAATTTATTAATAATGAATATTCCGCTTGTCTCCTAAGAAATAAAAAATCTTTAGATATGTTCAATTAATTTAAATATTTTATTTAATATGTATTATACATACTTACTCGTACATTCAAACTAGTAAACAATAACACTCTTTGTTTCGGTTGGTGGATGTTGGATCTAAACAGAATATTAATGTTTATACATTTATTCTAAATTAATGTTTAGTAATTTATAGGGATAATGTGTGTCCTTGGAACTATTATCCTTTATCCTAACAATATCACATTCTTATACAAATATACGATGAACAAAGAGTGATAAATAAGGAACCACTTTTATCAAGAAAAATGAGTGACTTTAAAAATATCTTCCTTAAAATTCGTATTCTGTTACAAAAAGAGAGATTTTATGGTATTTTCTTAATTAGTTTGAATATCAGGTTAAATATAGGCTTCTGTTGTGTCAATTAAACAGCAAAATGATATATCATTCTCACATACATTTTAAACGGTATATCTTCTTTTCTTTACTGATTTGATATAAACCTCACCTCTGATTTCTTCTTTTCCAATAAAACCTCAATTTTATCATTACTCATAGCTTGTATGTAATAGATAATAAAAAAATCATAAGCTAATAATAAAATAATACTAACAAATGTGAAAGAATAACCAGCTTCTGATTTTATTTTGTTTAGATATTCTTTGTTCATAATATTAAAATATAACTATATGCCTGTTAAAATATAGATAATATATATTATATTATTATATATATTATCTATATTTTAACAGGCATATAGTTATAGTTATATATTATATTAAATTATAAATAATAATTTAAAATAAATAATATAAATATACTAAATAATATAAACATCATAATATTTGTGTTCACAAAAATATTAAGGATTATATATTATTAAAGGCGTCTAATATAATTTTAATAAAAGAGCATAGAGAATTTAGAGAGAGCTGTCAATAACGTTTATATATATCGGTACTAGCAGATCCAGCCACGCGTTACTGTGACTATGGATTTTGCCATATTACATTGGAGTAAACCATTTAAGGGGTAACGGTAAGAGAACATCCATGTTTTCTTACAGTCGATACTTAGCAAAAATCAAAACAAAATAATTAAAAAATTTTAGCCAATAACGTAGTAACATTTAAATTTACGAATGAGGTAGGTAGGGCAGGTAGTTTAAAAGTTTTTAACAATAATATTAATTATTTTATTAATTTAATTTAAAATACTTATAATTTTAATTTCATTTAGCACTAATCGGTAAACAATATTTTTGGTTAACCTGTCTTTAGCTAACACAAATAGATTCGACGGTTTTTCTACACGTGAACCATTAGAAAAATCATGGGTTTTCCAATTTCAAAACACAAATAAAATTAATAATCAATGAAGTCAACAGATACCGCCATCTTTTAAAATCATTTGGAGCTAATTGAAAATTAAAACCTATCTTTTAAGTTAAATCAAACTACATGTGCTGTGTAAATTTTATTAATATCGGTTAAGTAGTTTAGGAGTCCATCGCGGACAAACAACGTGACACGTAATTTATGTATATTAAGATGTTGTCAAATATCTAGTATTTGTCGTAAAACTAATGTTCCTAAGACAATTAATGAATGTGACCCATAAGTTATTGTAATATAGCATGTAATATAGTATGGAAAATAGATTAAATGTCTTTTACTATCTTTTCAAGTAATTTGAGAATCTTTTTGCCTCGTTGTTGTTATGCCTTGCTCATAAATCTTGAAGTTGAAATCTCTAAAATATTACATATATCAAAAGTGTTACATCGTTTTTGAAATTATTGTTATTTGAAGTAATGTTGTGGTAATTTATTAGTCTGTAAGGTATATATAGGTACGTACCCTATACATTTTTATTAATAAAAAAAAGATATACAAGCGGACAGACGGACAGGCTCACTTTTCCATGTCTGTAAAGATAATTATTTATTTTGTATTAGATAATTACAAATAATAATATTTTAGAACTCTTGATATTGAATTACTTTATCTATATCTATCTCCAAACTAGTCAATAATTTATTATTGATTATTTTATATTTTGTTAAAATAGCTTCATGTATTATATATTTCAAGTACACCTTTTTATAAAAGAGAAAGCATGTGTAAAAATGCCATGTTAAATATATTAAGTTTTCAACCCTTCAAAAACAACAGTAGGAGCAGAGGTCAGATTAATTCCGACATTCTTAGGGTGAAAGGGTGACAGCTATGACAGATAATAACACGTTGTGAGACAACTTGTCCCCAACATTACATTGATCCTGTATCATGTTGTTGACGTTGAGATTGAGGACGACCGTTTCAAAATACAGATTTGAATTTTTTCTATGACCATCTTCGTCATGTTGTGATAATAGAGTATTAAATATATGTTTGAAATAAATCTGTACATACATATAAAATAAAGTGATGTGTCAGTCTGTAATTCTAAATTAAACGCTTTTCACTAAATGCACATGAAAGTATTTGAATAAAAGGAACAATTTTTAAATTTTTTGTGTCTTTGTTCCGGATAATCTATGAAATAACTTGTGAAATTTTAACAAGTCTTTAATTGGCAGATGACTTATGTTATAAGGGGTAACGTAGGCTACTTTTATTTGTAAAAACATTTTCAATTCGAAGTCATCGGCACAGCTAGTGTAGAATAAAAAAATATGAAGTTATAAATTATTATATTTTTAAAGATTAATTTAATTATATTTTGGGAAGTTAAAAACAACAAATTTTCAAAAGAAGCTTAACAGATGTCGTCCCTGTCCCCAAAAAGAGAAACCGAACAGTGTTTGGAGGTGGGTTCGAATCCTACTAACATTCGTGAATTTATCTATTATACATTTCGTTGAAATTTTAATTTTTCATAATTTATTACATAGTCAAATTTAAATTTGTTTGATGATAAATTTTATAAGTGACTTTTATAAAGTATTTTTAAAATTGTTGTTTTTATAATTGTTTATAATGTTTGTTTTGAATCGTTGATAAGGAGCTACAAATAGATGTCGAGGACGATACCGTTGAGATTTGCAGTTATTTTTTTATTACTCTTTCAACATTCTTTATTCCTTTAGAGCCTGAATATCTTACTTACATAAAAGAAATCTTTGTAAAATTAAAATCAATAAAAGGTTGCTAAATGTGCGGTAAACACTTAAAACTTTTGCGGTACAAAATTCGAAAGAAAATGAATATAACGTATGAGCCTGCGCATAGTTTTTATTCTGACAGAAAATAAATTAAAAATCACAATTTTTTATCTTAAACCAATTAATATTATTACTTTGTTTTCACTGAGAACATATAAAAAACTATATTTTTGGTTTTATTCCAAATAATGGCTAAATAAATTTTTGATTTTTATGAAAATAATTATAATAATATTATATATATTAAATAAATCTTTCAGGCGCATAAAAAACAGACAATTAGGCCAGAGCAAATTATTTAAATAAAACGTTTATCATTTTTTAACGAATTGTTTGAAGTTAAGAAAATAGTTTTAGAACTTAATTAATTGGTTTCTGTATATTTATGTTTATATCTTACTAAGGGTCGAGTAAATAGCACCATTGGATAATTTAATAAAAATGACTACAGGAAAACCGATTTTTAGTATTTTGAAAATTAATATCCATCGCGGGTAGCCCAAAAGTATATTTCACTTATATACGTTGAATATAAAATACTCTTAAAACAAAATTACATTTTATGGTTTTAAAAATAAAAAAAATAACTTTTATACGTGAAAATATGATTAATTACAATTTTACGTCTAATAAATTTTCACAATATTACAAAAAACCAAGAGATTGCTGTAGATAAAATGGCATTATATTTCTTTAATAAAAATAATTTTTCACACAAAATTTGGAAAAGAAGACGCGAAGTATCCGTGTTGATATGATTAATGGCGGACATTTATTTTAGACTGGGGTTACTATTTTAAATTAAAATTACATATATTCAAATATTTTTGGAACGTTTTGTTTTCAAATAAGTCGCGTACATCGCAGCAAACGCTGGCAAATCTACTTTCAAATAATTGTTATTTTATTAGTATTAGTATTAATACTTTAAAACATTAAATTTTATGTATTGAGAAGGTAAGTTATAGTTGAATAAAATCATAATTCTCCTCTGTATTATATAAACATATATTTCAAATCTGTTTTCGATACATTCATTATAACATCGAATAACAAAACTTATTGATTTAAAATTCAAACTGGACATATAATGGACCGAAATTTTAAAACAACTTAGTTTCAATATAATAATAATTTGGTCAAAACAATATTTAAATTAGTTTTTGCCTAAATCGTCTTGTATTTCCAATAAGCTTTTACCCTTTGTCTCGGGGATGAATAGTAGAGTAAATATAAAAGTTAAAGCACAGGTTGCAGAATATAACCAGAATGGAATAAATGCACCACATTATTCACAATTGATCCAAACGCTGTGGTCACCATGAAACTAGAAAACCAGGATGTTGCGATTGAAACAGCAGAACCATTGCTTCTTGAGTTCGGTGTAAACATCTCACATATTAAAACATTTGGAATTATGCCTATTCCTGGAAAAGAGGTTATATATAACGCATTAATGTACATATTCCACTATTAGGAAGGACATCCTTTTAAATTACGGGAAAGATAACATTCATAAGCAAGAATTTCTTTATAGACATACAGAACTTTTCAGGGCATTTTCTTTTAAATATTTATGGATGAATTAAGTGATAGCAACGGCTGAGTCAGTTGATTATACATCGCAAAAAGTAAATCTCAATATTAATTAAGGTAACTAGTACTTAGATTTGGTCAATATAAAATATTACAATATGTTAACACAAAATTTAAATAAATAATTACTAATATGCTAAGAAATAATATTTAACTATTATTTTACTGATATTATTTAAGTCATTGTCATAATTATTTCAAGTTTTACTTACCCGCATTGTATGCTATGAAAAACATTATAAGTGTAACCAGCGGTAACCATGTTACTTTATTTACGACGGGATTGTCAACATATAGCAGGTAAAAAAAAGTATACGCCCACAATTAACTGTAACAAAAGCCAATAATATTTAATTGATAAGTCTGGAATTGTAAAGAAATAATCCTTGGCTTTTATTGCACATAAAAAAACTAAAACATTTAAAACATATTTTGAATAAACGGATTATATTATAAATACATATGTAATTTGTTAATAAGTTGAGATTAGTTTTATTTTAGGACTTATGTATCTTTTTGGAATTAATAAACAATTTCATAAGGTTAATATAAATGTGAAACTAAAACATCCAAATTTAGTTATAATACCTACCATAGATAAAGAACACCTCACACAGGACATCATCAAAACTCTTTTCCTTCCGATCCTCTCAACAAAAATTGGGCTCAACACACTTCCGAATAATTGAAAGCCTTCAATAATAATCATAGAGATGTTTCCGTCTAGTGATGAACCAGCAATTTCGAAATTTGTCGAAGAAAAAAAATACAATAGCCATTACTTACTTACTACAATGTTGTAAAATATTAATTGTCATAACTATGAATAGGGCCTTTCTGTTACTCTTCAGTACAAATAAATCTGTCCAATTTTTCTTATTGCTAATTGTTTTAAAATCTTTTCTTGATGCCATTAGTTTATCTGCATCTTCTAATCTACCCGGATCTTTTAATATCTTCTTAAGACCATCATCGTTATCTGTAACATAAATTTCATAATCATTAACTCTCACTTTTATATCACCATAACAAAAAAAAATATCATCAGGTATTTCTGACTATTAATATGTTAATTCAATAATAATATAATTATGTATAAAATGTTTATAAACCTTTCAATAGTAAATAATGTAAACAAAGCCAATCCAGCATAGGCGGTTGCATGGTAAGACAGAAATGATCCTAGAGTAAAGCTTAGTATTGAACCGCACGTAGTAAATATTCCAACAACTGTGAGCAAAACACCTCTGATGTTTATAGATCTGTAAAAAAATATATCACATATATTTTTTTACTATATTATTTATTGTTGGTTTCAGTTAAAAAAAAGATGGCAATTTACATTTTGTGATATTTTGTATTGAATATTTAGGTTAATTTATATAATTTATATAAGGAAAAAAGAAAGTAAATATTGCTATATTCACTTAACTAGACATACAAGTGTATATCTAAAAGTATGGTAAAAAAATATCTTCTTATTATTTTGTTTTTAGAATAATACGGAAAGAACGATGAACAATTTGACGGTAAGCGAACAATGTTGCTGATAACATTTGCGTTAAAAGTTGTAATTACAGTTTAGTGTGTAGTTGTAGTTACAGTTAAATGTTTCTACGCCGTTTTAAGCAAGATACAGGAACAGGAAGGGAATAAAAAAGTTAGAAGGTTATATGACCGTTTTCCAGTACATTTTTTGTACGAAACGCAGAGTTCAGTATTTTTTTGATCGAGACAGACGGTGTATGAAAAATGAATATACCTTAAAATGAATGAAGTGTACCATTTTATATTACTTTTAAACAATATTGTATTGAATACTAACGCGATTTCACCAACATATACCATCGGCCTGGCCTAGCCCTGTCATCCTTCTTCCACAGTAGAGCATTGCCAGCGTGCGAGTTGTAGCCAGTAATATAAAACCTATAAACATTTTACAAGTTGTTGTAAATAAATTTTTTTATGTAAAGTTCTGATCAATTACTATTATTGTCTAAATAATAAAAAGTGTCTACAAGAAATAAAAATATAAAGAATGACGAGATCATCTAACAAATATCAATGGAAATTATTAATCTCAGGGATACCAACAAACAAGAACAGGGATAAAAACAAACAAACAAGCATCTTTAGCCAAAGATTTTGAGAACGTTACGCTTCCGAAGTACAGACATAGTAAAGGAAATTAAAAACAAAGTCCACGTTTTAAGTCTAGCCCTAAGTGGTTATGAAAATATACACAAAAGGCCAGAAACCAAACGTAATCGTCTTGTGTGACTCGATTGCAGAAATGCATAAATTTACTCGTAGAAATGTGACATTAACATACGCGACAATATAAAAACCAAATCCAGACTCAAAGCACTAAAAAGCACTTTTTTTTCTTTGCCCTGCCCGCATGCTACCTGCCCAAGGTATAGATAAAATTTGAATGGTTGAACTCAGAGTTAACGATTTAAATAAGTTGCAAAACACTTGAGACTGTTAAATTATTAGAGCAATTTAGTTTATAATTCAGTTGGTCTTTTGGGATGTTGTTTAGATTCCAATGTTGTATTTGATCTAAAGTTAACACTTAATTTATATTCTATAGCTTTCCAATTACATAAAGATGATATCTTTACAGTTGGATGCTCAGATTTGACATCACACTTACGTTTTAAAAATTATATTATGAGATTTATGTTTTCAAAATAAATAAAAATAAATACATAACAAAAACAGTTGTTGTCACAATAAAACGAAAAAGGTCGAATGGTAATATCAATGTAAAATAATTATTTTTATCACAAATTATCATACTAATTAATTAATAAACAATTAAGTTACCCGAAAATATAGATAAAGATATAAAGGTATAAATTATTACAGTATTCTTGTAAAATAACCTTATAATATATAAACAAACATTTGGTAGCAAAATATATATTGTTTTTGTTTTGATACATACATATTTGATTTCTGAGTAAAAATATTAAACATTGCATGCACAGAACCAGCAATTAATTTTCACTATACACTAATTAACACCATATATTGTATGAAAAAAAAAAGAAATATAAAAGAGTCACACTTTTTCATCTTCAATAATATTTTTTTATATTATCTTCGTAATGATCCAGAGCTAGAGACCGTTTAAATGACGCTGTTACATAAATACAAGTTTCATTGCAATACCACCCATATCACTTTAAAACATTATTCCTTTTACAGTCCAGTAATTTTAGGTTTTATTTGCGAAAAAATACCAAGCTCATTTTTTGTATTTAAATTTGTCACAATGCTTTAATGAAAATATTCGAATTCAAAAGTTCACGACAATTAATCTATATCTCTTGCATTTTCTGTAACATCAATAGTTTTGGAGAACAGCGCTGAGACAGACTAGCGACTAGCGAGTGGAATATACGCACACACGGTATTTCATAAAAAAATTTAGATCACTTAGATTTTTTTTGCAGGTGAGGGTTTAAAACACCTGACATAATTATTAGTAAATAAAGGAAATAATTCGTTTTGTAGATAAGCAATTTCGTATAAATTCAAAATATTTTAATATTCGTATAAGTATGTGTTATCAGTTCCACTTGAAATTTTATTTGATTTGTATCCAAAATAAGTATAAAAAATATCTAAGACTTCTTCTTCTTATCTAATCTAGAGTACACTAGTACTCCAGTCTGGCTCTAGCCAGAGATTAGAAAGATTAAACAAAAAATCTAATTCTTCAACTCAAAAATACTAAGAGATATAATTTTTTCAGTAACTATAGGATTAATTTTAATCATTTTTAATACAACTGTTGTTTATTTCATTATTTGTCCGTTTATTTCTTACTCACATTGATTCGGATCTGACGATCTGGTGTGAAGATCGCCAGTGACAGCACTGGTTTGCTGACGAAGATGAAGAAAGGAGACTGTGGGAAACTAAATTAGAAGTCTTATGACGAAGTGTTTACAAATATCCAACCTACAAACTACTTTTTTTCGAAGCAAAAAATTGGGGTAGAAGATAACATATAAATGATAGGATTAATTATTAAATAATCTCTTCCTATTCGTCAAGGATATAAATGTTTTCTTCAAATATCTCTATTTGAAAAATTCTATGATTGACGGCACGGCACGGATTAAGTAGGCATTGCGACGTCAAAGTTACAGTTTAAGGTACAAAATCTAAATAAGATTTATTCAAATATACTAATTACAACGAAATAGGGAATATTCTATCTTTTGTTTATATTGTGATTCCTTTTTCTGATTACTTTGCTATTGCAGAACTATGTGATCACAATCCATTGATTGTGATGTGAGTTCAATTTATTATTTGTTTTCATACAAAAATGTGAAGTAAAGTAATATTAAAAAAAGCAATACTTACATTAAGAACTATTACATATCGTATTTATAAAGTTTTAAAGTTACATGATAAGACCTCTAATAATCTAGAAGTAATTAAAGTCAATTTAGATAATTTCCCTTTAGACGTTATCAATATCCAAAATAACATTTTATATCTTTATTCAATAAAAGTCTAAAGAATAACAACCCATTTTATGTTTTACGTTATCTATCTTTGCTAAGGTAAAAAATTAAGACGCTATTACGCAACATTTGCGTTAATGAAAACATAACAGCTACTGCAAAATACAAAGCAGAACATTCATGCAATTGAATTCACAGTGAAAACAACATACACCCATGAAGGGGTGGTAGTTTAAGGTAAATAGTGTTGGATAAACTTTCGAGACACGATTTTAAATCCTAGTAGAGAATGTCATTGTGGTCATTGTATTTCGTTTAATTCTCAATCATAAAAAAAACTTTAAGTGAATCCTCAAAACTTAAGGCTAAGGCTGTGATGACGTTTTGTGGCCGTAGAAGTTTAAGTGAGCAGGGTTATACTATATTCATACATATAATAATAACTTAATCGGTGTCGATGGATGAATGGATGGATATCCATAGTACCAAAGTCTAATGTTTCTTTACGGGTTAGACTTTATTCTTAAATCTGATTGATATAACTGATTTTATGTAATGACTTGATGTGTACATGATTTCGTTTTGTTTGAAAATGTTTTTTAAAACAAAAGTATTCTAAGTTACTCCTTATAACATCAGCTATCCGCCAGTGAAACCTTCAAATGGGTCTAGCTGTTAGAGGTTAACCGAAACAAAACAGACAGACAAACAAACAGAAATTTTAAAAACTGTTTTTATATGTATTGGCAGATATACTTTCATATGCATTAAGTGAAAAGCTGTTACTTAAGAATTACAAACAGCTACTTCAATTTTATTTATATGCAGATATTTTAAATATTTATAGATATTTAGAATATTAATTGCATTGGTTGATTTTAGTTTGTATAAGATACATTCAGTACTTCATAAACTTGAAATATATAATATTAAGGTACATTTGCAATATCAAATGAATATTTTTATTTTCTTTTTTAAAATAAACTGTTGACATCATACATCTTTTGAACGAATATTATTATTCTCTTTCTTATACATTTAACAACTTTGCTTTGTATTAAAACTGTCTTTTAATTCTTAAACGAAAGTTTTCAAACCACCAAACAAAAATAAGTTCCATTAGGTGAAATTTTTTGGGGCTCCGACACTGAAACGGAATCTATAAAATCACTTTTCCGAAGCACATTTTTTATTTAAATCTCTAGTGGATCTTTGGACTAAACGAACTATCTTTACAAAAAGTCTTTTTATATGAGTGATTTTAAAACTTTTTAAATAAATCTTAAAAAAGGGGTTTGTCAAAACCCATTCCTTGTTAAGGCATTCTTTTGCCAGCTAATTGATTGTCAATTTTATTGAATGTTTGTCTACCTACATGTCTATTTCATTCTTATATTAAAGCTGGGATTTAATGCAAATTGTTTGTCAAAGTACAATTTTATAGTTTGGCCAAAATATTATATAAGTGAACAATGAAATACAATATAAAGAAATAGAAAATTCAACATCTCTTTTAAAAAATCTATTGTATCTCTAGAATAGAAAATGAAAATGATTGTTTTTTTCTTTCAATAAGCAATAAAATACAATTTTGTATATGTGAAGCCATACTCTAGAGTCCTATATTAGCCGAATGACTTTTCAACAAACAAGACATTAACACTATTGCAGTTCAGAGCCTTCTGATTCTTCATGACTATTTCATTTCCTCACATTAAAAATATATCAACATAATTTTATACTCACTATATTTTATTGTGTTTACTTTTTTAAAAGTTTTTTTTTGGTATTATTACAATATCTATTTATTCACAATTTTTTTTTCATATTTATTCAGTTGTAAACCATGTTCAAATATACTGTCATTATAATGTATTTTTGTTTGTTTCTTTACCATTGAGATAGTTAAAAGAATCTTTCTTCTTTTCTTCTTCATCTTTGAAACACACAAAATATTTACAGTTACTTCAGAATTCTGAAAAACCCACCAGAGGATATTCCTCTTATTGTATTTGTTATAAAATAACTATAATGTTTTAATAATTTGATAACAAATTAATTACAAATATCTATCTATCTATCTATCTATCTACACAACAGACACATCCCCTTATCCCCACGCAATATATTTTTCCTTGATTAAATTTTACTAACGTTTTGTTGTTTGAAGTTAACATTTTATAAACAAATAAATTATACCAAAGTTAATATATCCTAAAGTACTATGAGATTTATGAAATGACATGATGAAATTTATGAAATGAATCTTAAATGATGATTACTCATGAAAAGAAGGGGCCTAAGCTTTGAGTATTGAAATGAATAATAGCGGCCATATTTAATATTTACGGTTGTTTGTGTCGGTTTTTCTTTATAATTTCATAAATTATGTTTATTATGCATTATGATAAAAGACGTGATAATACATTTAAGACTAGTGAGGTGCAAAATATTAGAGGGTAATCGAAATGTAGATTGTATTTTACATTTTTAACTACATTCCTAAGACTGCCATAAGTTGCTACCTATTGTCATATTGATAATGATCAAAAGTTTACGATTTACCCTTATTATAAGACAGTCAGCTTGTCGGATGAACTAAAAGGTATTTGGATTATTGAGCTGAGCGTAAGCGAAGTTCTTGACCGTTCATTTTGCTGTTTTACGACATCGGTAATTTTAAAACCTATAGATGTATTTTTTTTTTAATTTGGCACATGGTTAGATCTTTTACTAAAGATGGTTCTGTAAAAAACAGAACAAAGAAATTTAGTCTAGAATAAATTAAAAAAAAGTTGAGATTCATTTAAAAGACAGATATATGACTATAATTTTATTGATGATGCACTGCTTTCTTTTCAATTGAGATTCTAAACCGATAGTTTGTGAGCATAGTATAGAGCAATATTATATGCTAAGTTTGTTAGCATTAAAGAAGGGGAGGGCGCTCAGCGCAACTCCCACCGCGCACGACGGCGGATCCTAGTATATTTATTATAATAGGCTTTTTGGATTTAGAAGACCAGGCCGGCAGAGATGAAAATTGATTAAAAAGTAATAAGGATCTCAAATATACAACAATGTTTGCTAATCTGAGTCCCTGTAAAATCGACCCAATCGGAAACTGGTTCTGTACACTCAGGTTTTCGATTTATTAGAAACATATTTTACTCCCAGGTAGAACTTTTGATTAAAGTCTACGTATGTAGAAACATATTGATTTTAATAATTTATTTATTAATGTAAGAAGACTTGATATTAAATATGTGCTGATTTGTCGTTTTAAGATTAAAACTGGACTATTTTTTCGATTCTCTCAAGCTCTGTTAAGAACGTTATCATGAATAATTTTACGTGAGTATATAACATACCATCTGTACTCTGCCACGTTTCGCAGAGGTTCATTCTGGTTGAAAGAGTGAGCAATAGTTGTTAGTAAGTTAGTATTGTGTCTGTTTTTCTTTAACTCTTCGTCTTAACGCCTCGTGTAAAAGAGAAATGTGCATTGCGTCGATTAAATAATAAATATAGATAAGACAAAATAAGATCTCTCTATCTTAGATAGATACCTTCTCTGAAACGGGTTGTATATGTCAGTAATTTTTTAATTATTATTATAACCAAAATTAGTTTAGTCTATAAGAGACTATAGGTATTCGATTGAAGTCTAGTTTCGGAATTCGAGAGGCCTTTTCATCGAAATATCATGGCTGATTAAATATGGCTGCCAAAACGTTGTGACAATTTTTTTGTACTAAATTAATTATAAAATCAGCATCATGAACTTGATTGAGGTCAGTAACGCCAATGAAATTAATTGAAGTGTGTTTTAAAAAAACACATTTTGCTTTTATAACAGACACCGTTTCTCTTTTCTTTTTTCTCTCTATGTAAAGGGTTGAGAAACCTTTCTAGAGAAAGTGTAAACAAATTATTTTAAAAAGATGATTTATATACTTAATACAATATTGTACCTGCTTCGTCAAATTAATTATTTTCTTTGACTGACTTTTTAATATGACACGTGTCAATGTACTATGTTATAATTATTAGAAGTTTTACAGTGCGCTTATTGTTTTTTATTCTTACTGAGGTAAATTACAAAAAATAGGGGTAACTTAAGATTTTATATTTTCTCTAACTAGGAATTAAAAAGTACCGTCTAAAATTAGGTAATATTTTCATATTCAAATTTAGTGACATGCACCATCTGCTGGTGCAATGTTTTCTAACTGTTCAGATACTCATTGAAATATTCAACTGATTTCGATCAAATTAGTCCAGTGGTTAAGAAGTAGTTAGGTTACAAACACATGTAAAATTTGCGTAAATTAACTTGATCAATTACGTAGAAAAATATGAAAGTATCTTAATTTTTTTTTATGAAAACCTTGATGTTCACGTTCCGATTCTACCATACTTCGAATTCATGAATAAGTACCGCGATTGAGTTCGTAACTAGTCCTACATATTCTAAAAGAGTTACATGTACATTCGAGGATTCATGATATTTATCATGAATCCTATAATGAATCATAGTTAAAAAAAAAAAATACTTGAATAGTATAAGTAGTTACGTCAGTCTAAACAGCTGAACCGACATTCACACGAGCACATACCGCTGAGTCGGCGTCTCGCAACGTTCGCACACTCTTATTTCGAATGATGGAAACAATACCCTTCTGGGTAGCCGACTCGATAGTATATAAGACATCGTATTAACATTAAATTAGTCTTGTTAAGGTAGCCTAAGTAATTACTTGTCAATTAAAGTTATTATATTTTAAATAAAATCTTTTTTTAAAAACTCATTCGTCGTGCGTGAATCTCAACTAAGTACATATTAATTTAAAAATAACACCTGGGCTTTAATATTATCACAACTCAACAATAATACAAATATTTTATTTACAATGTTATAGTAAATTATTTTGGAGAAGAAATATGTATAATTCAAATGTTTGATATTATTTCCAGAAATGTATTGTTAAAATTTCATCTTTTATATTGTTTTGCGTGGATTAAAATTTATGGACGTTTTCGTATTTATTTTAATAAATTCAAGTAAAATCTTTTACATCGTAATCTAAACTTATAATAAAGCTGAGGTTTTTAATTTTTATTTTCTTTTACCGCGTTAATCGGCTTTAAAAATGTTTACGAATTGGATGGTACTAAAAAACACAACACTTTCACATGTCTTCTTAATTTAGAGGTTTCTTACCCAGCTTAAATATATAGTTCTGTACTAATGATTCAAAAGTATAACACTTTTTTGAAATATATTTTGGAAGAACGGTAAAATTTCTAACTACGCCACTACTAGTTCTTTGATATTCTCACATTTATAAGTTATTACAATTTAACCTTTGTCATTCTAAGTAACAGTAGTTTAAATTAGAATTGTGAAACATTAATCATAGGGATTAATATTATTAATGTAATCAATTAGAGTTACCGATATCTATCTGTAACATCATAACAGTTAAACTTAGACGAGTATTTATTGGAAGTGCGATACACTGTAGAATTACGAATTAACTAGATTCTGGATTATGTTGCATATATGACTCTATTTACTAATTCTGTTTAATTGGATTGAAGATGTGCTTATTTGTTAATTTTATTTTACTTTCTTCATCACTAAAGTATTGTTTTTTATAATGTGGTTATATAAAATATGGTAAAATAAAATTTGTTATTTATAACAGATGGCGTTGGTCAGAATATGTAAAAATGTATGTACTTATACAGTAATGGTTATACAGTAGACAGAAAAATTAAACACATATAATAAGACTGAGTTAAATATTAACAATAAATTTCTGTATATAAATGAATTCTTATGGATAGTTAATATTTTTTGGTTCACCCGTTCTCCACCGTTTTTGAGAGAAAACCCATTACATTTCACGATATATCACGATATAAATATATATATACAAGACATTATCTCGAATTTTGTTTGTTTGTCTGAACAATTTACAAATTTGGTTTCTAATCTAGAATATAAAAATGTTGTATTTGTTTGTGTACGCTCCAAAACTCAAAAACTATTGCACAGGTTAAGCTCAAATTTTTACACGATTTATTTATATATATATACATATATATATATATATATGTACATAATATATATCAAACTGTTTTAATTGTAAGGATTTGTAACGTTCTATTAAAAAAATTACCCAATAAATGATATATGAGAAATAAAGGAAGTTCTCAAATGTAATAATTATTCAAAGAAATACATACAGAAAGAGATATATAATATAGATAAATAATCTGTTTATAATCTTATAGTTTTAGTAATTAGGTTCTAATATTAGTAAGTTAATTAAGTTATAGTTCGAAGAAAATATATTCATTGCAGCTTGCGAAACATAATTGCATAATATATTGATTACAAAATTATTATGATTATTGAAAAAATCAATAACATATCGATATTTAGTCGTAAAACACTTTTGTAGCGACTGAATTTTTAAAGTAGAATATTTTTTGTACTTTTGACCAATAGGTCAACTTTGAGGAAACAAAAATTGAGACGGGGATATCAAGAAGATGACATCAAAAATTGTCTTGTCTATTTGAACGTCGATTTGAAAGTTACAGTTAGTCAAAATAAATTGATATTTTTGATAGAAAATATTGTTATAACCTACTAATACTTTTTATACTTATTTATATGTGCCTATGTACTTGATGACTTATGTTAAAAGGATAACGGGCAAAATGTACCCACCGACCAATAAATATCTTTTTTTTTAATATCTAGAAGACCCCAAAACGATATGAGACTAGCCCCCATAATAACAAAGATAAAATATCTGGAACTAACTACTTTTATTTTAATAGATATCATTTAAGTAACTATAACATTTTTTCCACAACAAATTGAGACTAGCCCCCATAATAACAAATGATAGTCATGAAAAGTGCTTTCTAACGACATACGTCTGGTCGTTATTGGTCGTGGGTACACATCCCATACATTTTTGCCCATCATCCTTTGTTTGTATATTAAGAAATCCGAAAAAAAATTATTAATATGAAATTTTAACTTTATTGTTTTTCGATTAATGTAAAATTATAAACATTGTAGGCCGTTTAGAACATTTTTTTTACTTTTTTATTTCAGATTTTATGTTGTAAAATTTTATTGACCAAAACCCGATTTTTAAAACGCAAGGAGTAAACAGAAAATAGTTTTTTTAATTTCGTTTCAATATTTTTTGTGCATGTGTATTCTTTTTTTTAATAAGATGTCCATTATAGTAAAGAAATGTAATTTTATAAATTCTTACATTTTATATAAGTCCTGTGGATAAAAACTAGTCATTCTGTGAACAGCAGGCCTCAGTACGTTAGGGGAGAATACAATGTTTTAACTTCCTTTTCCTAAAAGGAATAAATATACCTATGTATGTATGTAGGAATATAACTACCGAACGAAATTTGGTTCCACCAAATAACAACAGAGTTATTCAACTTTAAAATTTTTGATAATTCGCTGTGGCCCCCATTTTGGATTTTGAAATAACAAAAAACACCTTAGATTTCGGCAAAGAATAGTTAGACTAGATTTCAGCCCGCTAGCTGCCGGAAAGTTCGTTTATGTGGTACGGATCAGAAACCCACCATTTTGAAATTTTTGCCCAATTAAAAAAACGGCTCGACATAAAAATTTAAATAATTCAAAGAACACACCTACCAATTTCCGTGACGATTGCATAAAAAATACGTCTGCTACGCCAAAACAAAAATTTACATCACCGCCATTTTGGATTTTTCCTTCCAGTAAGAACAATGACCGGACAAAAAAAAATAAATAACTCAAAGAACATGATCACCAATTTTTGTGGCGATCGGATGGAAATTGCTCCTGTTACGCCAAAAACAAAACCAAAAAAACACCGCCATTTGGATTTTTTCGCCCAATCGAAAAGACGGCTTGAAATAAAAATTCAAATAATTTAATAAACACGCCTGCCAATTTTCGTGACGATAAGATGAAAAATATGCTTGCTATGCCGGAACAAACGTACTGGAATACAAACGGAAAAATAGCAGAATGGGCACGTAGTCCTTCGGACAAACGTCAATAAATAATATTTTACAAATATGTAAAATAATGGTGTCAATGGTCAAAATCATTAGATATGTTGTATACCAGTTGTTGAAGATATAATGCATAGAGAATACATATTTCACAGCTTAGCAGTGTGCATACGACTTCCTTAATTATTAAGATGGATACGACTGTTTCAGTACTGTTTTGAAGTTATAATTAGGCATTAATAACAACAAAATAACAGGGCATTATATAAAAAAAGTTAGTGTTTAGTGTATAAATAGAAAAGTGTAGTTGTGTCTCTTATTCTAGTCTGATATATCACTAAACGAAAATTACTCCTCCATAATAGTAGATTGTTAGGGCGAAGTTTCAAAACGCTAACTAGCTAATATTTTTTATAGTAATACTTTAGAGACATTGTAAAATTAATTAAAATATGTAAGAAGACTAATATAAGTTAAACTTTTAATGATTATATAAAGAAGAGTCATTTTTCTCCGTTCTCCTAAATCAATAAAAGAATGTGAAAGTGTAGCAAAGGCTATACTTTTTTCAAATGTCACGAATATTCCAATTTTGAGTTACGGTCGAATTTCATCCACTTTATGTTAACTGAAAACTATATATTATTTTTACACATAATAAATATTTTCGTCATTGGAAATACACTTAACCTATTTAATTTTACATATTACCCCATAAATCCGGTCAAACACTTAAAGACAAGAGTGGCGAAAACTGATTTACATATTAAGATCTCTTTAGATAAAGAGCTTACAAAGCTAGTATAATTCGAACACTTGAATTTATTTTCTATAATACTAAGCTGTTTAATAATAATCTTAACTGTTTTCTTATATATTAGTGATTATAAAAACTTAACGACTTTAATTGTTAGATTAATTAAATATCCATAAGTTTTGTTACATAATAAAAATATAAACGAACAAATCTTGAACAGAAAATTCATATAATAAAATTTGTCGGTAATTTTTCATAATATTCATGTATCTGTTATTGTACTAGTTAGATAATTTTTAGTGTGGTATTAATTTGTGATAATTGTCTTGAGGCAACAAAATGGGTAAGATATAGGTGATATTAAAGATTAAAAAGTTCTTATGTATCAATATAATATTTGAAATTGCAAAACTTTAATTACTAAACAATTGTAATTGCAAAGGCTGCAATGTAAGAAATCGAATAAAGACACATACATAACTCGATTAAGTACATTAAGAAAATTATCTTCAACTTATAAACGAGATCCAACTCTCAGTAAAAGGTAAAAAAAAAATCATGTTGTTTTCGCAGTTCTTTGAAAGTATTGTACTAAATAATAAGATAGAAACATATTGTTAGGATGGCCCGTTTGTTTTAAATATTTAGCAAATATTAGGTATAGTATACTATAAGCAAAAAAGATCGGGTAAAAAATATCGTTCCTCTTCAATTATGTAATAACATATTAAAAATAAATATAATAAACAATCCAGTTTCAACATTTTATAACTAATTTAAAATAAATATAAGGTTTAGAAGTATTAATGTTAGTATATGTAAGTGAAAATAAATATTTATATATGATATTAGAATTCTCTTATTACTTAAAAAAGATGAGATCTTTGAAATTAAAAATGAAATTCAATTCAAGCAGTAAGTTCCAGAGCGAAAAGAATTATTCATATGAATCCATTATTACAAAAAGGACGCCCCTCGTTTAGAAGAATGCAAAAATAATAAAAAACTGTAATCATGTTTTATATAGTTTAATAATTATACAATAATACACAAGTAATTTAATATTATACATTTAATAATAGAATCAATTTCATTCCTAATAATATTTTTAATTTATTATTTTACAACGAATTAAATAATATATACTCCACCAAGAATCGATGAGCTACTAAGTGGGTTAAGTAGCATATTGTTTTTAAAATCGGCAATAGTATAATGCCAGTGCCAAAAAAGAAATTCAATGAGACATTTAGTACTGCTACTATTGTGTAACCTTATTATCACAAAATGCTAGAATTAGCTATAATCATACATTCCACCTGGAACTTAATTAAAAACCGATAGAATTTCTGATAAGGTTAAATCTCACAAGATTTTTCAGATTATTAAACAGCGACGTATATATTTGTCTTACAACGGTTTTTATTGTATTACTTAAACTATAACGTAATATTTAATGTAATTAAAATATTGTTTATTTTTACAACACCAACGGAAACAGAAGTATTTAGTCAATATATTGGTACATGGTTACTTTTTCCACTTAAATTTTCTAAATTAAATACATTTATCTAAATAATACGGCTTATTCAAATGCCGCTACTCCACAGAAAATTTGTATTTTTTCTAATTTGCTAGAATTTATATATTCTGTTCTGATAAGTATATCCGATAGATGTATCTAATTATATATCAAAATTGTTTACTGCGTTCTTATGTATAATAGAACAATTTAAAAAATAAATATACCTTCGAAGATATAACCTAAGATATTGGGTAGACCTCGAAGAATTCGGTCTGCCCATTCATTTGTCCCCTACTTTCGAATTTTGGAAAAATTTCTTTACAGGAGGTCTTCTTATGACCGCCTGAGTCCGAAATGACCATTGGTCAAAAAGTTTATATATATATATATATATATATATATGCGTGCGTGCGTCCAGATTCGACTTTTGTCAGCACGATAGCGGCCGCAGTTTCGCTCGGATCGCTTTCAAACTTTGCACAAAAATCAACCATCCAAAAATAAAGGTCAAGTTCGTTAACCAGAGAAATCCGGTCACAGGGGGCGCTAAGGCCTCACTTTTTCTGATTTCAGTTTTTCGACCATAACTTTGTCCCTATACAAAGGGAATCAATCGCGTTCATATTATATGATGTCTTTGATAAATACCTATAACTAATGTAGATAAACCGAAAACCTAACTTCAATAACTTAGGGGTGGGGGTAAAAAAACCGAAAATTTTTGGAAAAAAAATCATAACTTTTTTCTGGTAAACATTCTTGCATCACAAGTATTTTTAATAGAAAGGTTATTTTTTACTCTAAATTTAGGTACCAAAAGTTTTTCCGTAAAAGGTACCGTTTCCGAGAAAAAAAATTAAAACCACTTTTAGCTTGTAAATTTTAGGTAAGTAAAACCACGACAACTTTTTTCTGGTAAACATTCCCTCCTCGCAAATATTTTTAATAGAAAGGTTATTTTTTACTCTAAATTTAAGTACCAAAAGTATTTCCAAAAAAGATACCTTTTCCGAGAAAAAAAATTAAAACCGCTTTTTGCTTGAAAAATTTTGATGTAAACAACGGCATCATGTATTATTCTTAGGTAGTAAGTTATATTTTAAACGAGTTACACACGAGGTCTACCCACGCGTGTCCCCCTGCGGGCACGGATTTTTTTTACCTTCACATCTTGTTTCAGATGTTTAAATATTAAAATCATGTGAGTTATATAAAATTATTACTTATTGTAAGAAATATAATTCAAAATTATTTTTTAAAAAACTTATTTTTGTATGGTTAAACAAAAATAGTAAAAAAGGCATTAAAAAATACTCTTAAGGTGCAAAATAAACAAAATTAACTAATAAGTTAGTTTTTTCTTATTAATTTAAGGAGCCACCAAATAAAACAATAATTCACTGTCGAGAATTTATTTTAACATACATATATACAACATGTAGATAAAATACAATTTTATGATAAAAGTGAAAGTAGTGTACAATATGTACTAGCTAGTTAATAAGCAAGTAATAAATTTTTCTAGATTTCTGATAAAGTAACAATACAATAAAATAAGGTTGAATGGTATTTCGTTCGAGAGAATACTGAAATAATTTATTAAGACAGCTATAAAGTGAGGATGAGGATAATGCCTTTTGTTGCTGAATCGACCTCTAGATCCAAATACAGACAGTCAGATACATACATACATCCAAGTTATACAACAAGATATACAACAAGATATACAACATCCCTCTCTATTTGAGTTGGTATTTAAATAGGAGGCAAAAGGTTACCTTGTGTTAAGTGAGACGATCCATTTAGTGGTTAATGGTGTCACCGTTTATGGCCAGCTGTAAATAAAATTCAATTAAATTGTTCATTTCTAGATCTTAGTTTTAAGTGATGAAAAAAAACCAGTCGATTTATTAATACTTACTATAGAACGATCTTAAATAAGAAGATTAAAATTTTATTTAGTACATGAAAAAATAAGATAAATCGGTATTATCTTGTCTGTGTTATGAACGAGTTTCTATTCGGATTACAACTAATCTGAAATTCCTTTTTTGTTTTATTTACTTAGGGCATAAATAAATACAGGATTAGAATTAAAATTAATTTTTACATAATGTAATTTAATGAAATAAAAAGTATATAAATATTAATATTATTGTACTAGAAGTACGCAATTGGTTTACATGTTAGCACATGCATACTAAAAAAACATTAACAATATAAAAAAAAAGGTTACGTTAAAAATATAATAATTGTAGTTATAAAAAAATAATAATCTATTGTTATAAAGAAAAGTATTATTGGAGACTAGAACAATATTCGTAGTAAATGTACAGAATATGGAAGTAACATATATGCATTACATTTACTCAAAGCTCCGTTAGAGGACCGGTTTTGTGTCTCTTCGGCTACGACTGGCTTCTCCTATAACCACTTCTTCTTTGGATGAGGGTTACCTGATATGCAGACGACACCTTCGTCATCGCAGGTGGATGACAGCATTTTCGTTGTTACATTGCATGTGGGTTGTTTGGACTGGAGGATTCTGCCACAAAGACGGAGATCATTCTATTTCAAGGTCCTTTGTTTTTGTCCATCTCCGTCAAGGGTTTTCAGATGAAAGGTCTAGACGAGATATCTGTACCTTTCCATTCCATTCCGTTCAAAATACCTTGAATAGAATTTCAGTGCAAATGAGCAATGAAATTCTCTATTGGCCTTGAAGTTAATTTACGGCAGGAAAATGCGAGTGCTCTTGAAGAAGCTGGGAGAGGCCATAAGTTAGTGAGAAATCATATATTTCCCTTCCTGCTTGGTTAGTGTCCTGATATGGGCACAGCCATTTCTCAGGGTGGGCATTAAATTCCCCCAGGAATACCAACTGCCTAGATGGAAAAATGATGGATGGTGCTTCTCCTATACAACAGCGCTTAGATAATCGGTAAGGTGAGTTCTCACTAGTTACCCGCGTCATCAGTAGATATAAGCGTATCAGGTGTGATCCAGACTAGTCAAGTAAATCAACATGAACCTAAAAATTGATCCAAGTCTAATAGATCAACATGAAACCAAAAATTGTGAGTAAAGTGGCGTTTCGGAAAAGATGATATTATCCTCACCATTTGTGACCTAATTTGGGTCAAATCGCAACGCCATAAATACTCCAGTTGCAAAGGTAAAAGGTAAGGTATTTATTATATTACTTATATAACATTGTTCTAGTTTATGAGCAAAAATGTATAGGAAAGACTTAATAAACAGTTAGGTAATTGCTTATTTAAAAGTAGCCATATTTTAATTCTAAACTTAACTCAGCGTTATAGGGCGGCATAATCGGCATTGCACGCAGTCGATTAAACAACTAGCGGGGGGCCTAATTTCAAACTGATAACCGTGTAAGAATGAAGGCTACTTTCGTAATTCGGGTAAGTTCAAGTGCAACTTATGCTGATATTCTGTTTAGAACATTTGATGTTTATTTGTTTATATTTTATTCATTAACCTAAATTATGTATTGTTCCTTAGTTAAAAGAGCATCAAAATGTGGACCGAAGTAAGAGCAGTTAAATATAACTGTAATATATGAATGTAAATATAAGGGTATTAATCCTTGTCTTTAGTTACAGTGGGTAATATTTTAATCATTGGTTATTGGTCAAAAACAGTCCGTATGGTACTAAGTAAAATAAAAAATAAACGATTTTAAAAATATTTTTATATTAACTGGAACTATGTTTAATATTCATTTTCAGTTCAGTTCTTACCTTTATATTACTTTGAATATTATTTAATAACATTATTGATGTACGAGTAAATATTCATAAGAGTTTACTAAAAAGAATATATTTCTAATATTGATAATGTCGGACGTTTAGTTTAATTAGCTTATTTGGCGTAAAGTGCTTTAAGCTTTTGAACATGTCTTTCAATTTAAATATAATAATAAAACATCATAAAGCTTATGATGTCTTATTATGTTATAAAGTTTTTCTGATGATGAGATTCGGAAGAGTTAATTTAGCTAATGTAGATGTGAATTTTATGATTTAATATCCTAGGATATTTAAAAAAGGAATAATAAACAAAAATACAAATTAAACTCCATTATATTTTCAACGTTGAAATAACAAATAACAATTTTATAGCATTTAAATTATTGTTTAAAACATTCTAACTGTAAAACACTTTTCAATCTGCATCCTCTTGACCCATGCAGAAACCCTTCAAAATGATCCCTCAGTCACGAAAACTAGTACTCGACAAAATATATGTTAATAGGTTGGTGAAATAGTAGTATTTAATAATGTTTCATAAATTCTAAATATCGTTAGCCTAAATAGTTTTGTCACCTACAAATTTTAATTTAAAAGTACATAATTTTGTAAATGTTTCAGTCGAAAATAAAATTAGGATCAAAATGATATCGTATAAACTATTAACAAAAAGTGCCATCAAGGTTACTCAAATAGAATATTAAAAACAAATCAACAAATAATAAAACAATAAATAGTTTATATTAGCTCTATTTCTCTCACAACTAATGTCAATTTATTCTGTAATACCGATTCAAGACAAACGTTCGATCTTAAACCAAATGCGGTTTATATGCGGGTTCTCTAACTCATTTTACTGATTAATATCCCTTATTTTCTTTGAAATAAGAGTCATATTTCTATGATGCTTTATGAGAAACAAGGCAGAGGATATTTTGTACTTTATAATTAGAAACGCAAAGTTCTATTTGCAAGAGAAACATTTGTAGTCATGAAATGATACGTATCATAGTTAGGTGCTGGGTAACATCACAATACAATTATGAGATAAACTATTGTTTCTGTTTCTAACGAAGTGTAAACTTAAACAAAGCATTAGAATAAATATATCGTAATATATAAACAATAGCATAGCAACTAAACAAAATAATTGAGCTCCAAATTAAGCTTATAATATTTATTTTTTTTATAAAAAAACGGAAATAAATTTTTGACACCCTTGGAATCATAAAATGAGCTGGAGAAGTACAGATTTGAATATTAGCTTGAAGCTATGACCTATTTTTATAATAAAAAAAAACTCTGTGTAAAGCATACGTTTTTAGTTTATTGCAACATTGTTGTTGGTTAAGACCGCACACAAAAGTGCTTTTAATATAATTAAGTTTAATATATTTTCGTTAAATAATAAATTTTATATCGAGTTTCACAAAAATGTTGATAGATAGTTTATATAGTTTATATAATAGGTACTTGTTAAATGTATGTTAGTGTATGTTATATGTATTCATAAATTAAATGAAGGTATATTCTATTCTGAGAGATTGTAAATGCAATGCAAATGAAACGAACCTCTGTAACGCCGGAAACCCAGTACTCTGTGAGAGTTATTCTCTCTCTCTTATTTCTTTCTTCTCTTTTACGTATTATATCTATCTGTATTGTATCTGTCTGTATTGTTTTCGCATTATATAAAATTACTGGACTGAATAAAATCTGGTTTTGACTATTTTTATTTCTTATTATTGAAATATTTACAGTGTGGTATAGATAAACATTTTATTTAAATCTACCGAGAGAAGTTTAGCCATTAGCAAAAAAACTATAACCATTAATGCGTCATTGCAGCAAATTAAATTCAAAGTTGGGTTTCCGGTTACCAGTGTAAAGACCTAGTTAGCAAGCAGAGTAGTTACTGCTTATAAAAATGAACACAATACTGATAGTTGACGTAATTTCAAGACGATGTCTATAAGAGAAGTCAGAAAGTTAGTAAATGGAACATTTAAATTTGTAATTTAATCATTCAAAATAGGTAATATTTTTATCGTAATATCAGTCACTCGAGGCCTCCCCCTATCTCTCTTACTGCTCACTTTTCCTATATAAATCTTTTTTACCATTCTTTCATCACTCATTCGTTCGACGTGCCCAAACCACCTAAGCACATTCTTCTTTATTCTCACTTTGACATCTTCGCTAGTACCTGTCATTCTGTGGATCTCTTCATTGCGGATTCGGTCAGCTAGACTGACTCCGCATATTCTGAGAAGAGATCGCATCTCCACAGCATTCATCTTCATTCATTCATTCATTGTATCATAAATAAATCAAATTAATGTTGACAGTTATTGAAACTTTAATTGCAATATTTTTAAATTTATGTATAAAAGAAACCCACAGCGAAAATACAAGATATTTTCTTTCAATTAAAATAACTGTTTGCCAATAACATACAAATAATAAAGTCCATACAAATAATAAAAATGTTTTAATAGCAACAATAAAAATGCGGAAAAATTTGAAATAATAATTTTCTGGAGTAAAAATAGAATTTCATCATATAAAATATTTCTAACATAAATCATACTTCATATAGTGGTGGAAATGGGGATGAAAGGTACGGTAAGGATTATTATGAAAGCATTCAGCTGAATGTTCCAGAAGATGTAGAATTTTTATAAAAGTTTTATTATAAGAATGTATATAGTAATAATTTTATCTACTTTTCTCTCAATATAATTCAAAAAATATTTGATAATCATTAGAAAAACTAAAATAGTTAAGGACTCTCACTCAGTCAAGATTTTCACGGTTACAGATTTTCCTTATTCTTCTCTAACATCTACTTTAATATGATTTGCATTCCTCTGTGTTACCTGACCATAGCATGACAATTTTTATTTTTTCTTATTTTCTTTATTCTTGTTATTTTTAAACTATTCCTTACATAGCTTTTTTACTTTATTCATTCTTTTCACCACATATTTAACTTAACAACATTAACAAGTTGCGTCATAAAATTATTTTATATGTATTTTAAGTTTAAATGTATTGATTTTATGTTTAAATGTATTAGGTAATCTCAAATATTACTGAACCGATTTTAATAAATCTTTTATCTGTCGAAAGCTTCATAATTATCAATTATTACAGGTTACTTTTATTCCTATATTCCAACGTTATCGAGATCTATGCGAGTGAAACCGGAGTTTGTTATTAACTACTCAATCGATCATTGTAGTTCATTAAATTTAGTACACAAGTTGTCAGAAGACCAGAAAAGAACATACCGTTAATCCTAATAAGATTATTGTACAGGCAGTTATAAAAATGCTATGTATATTTGTGTGCAATATACAAGTTACAAAATAATGAAATGTAGCATTTGTTACTTAGTTTCGACTTATTAGTTTTTCGTATTTGAATTAAATAAAATTGGGTTGGATTGACTTGGAGTCATTTGAAGATAAGAAATAACTTTCTTTAAGGATTATGCCAATAAGTAAATTACAAATAACGTATACGTAAAACAAATATATACATATGTATATATTTATATAATTAAATTATATATTTTCCTAAGAAAATTATTCATTAAATTCATTTCAATACATTATATATAAATACAGGAATATATCTATAAATAACAATATTTTTTATAGAAAACACTATTTTAGTGTGATATGTGCCTTGTTATTACATAATATTCCTGATATTTGAAAATGTCCCTAAAATGTCAGTTCTACACACAATACAACATACTATTGAGCTGGGCGTAAGCGAAGCTCTCAAACGGTTACGTTTGGGAGACCTGTTTTTGTGTTTAGTTGTCTCAAGAATGCGACAAAATAATTAGCTAAAAATTTTCACATGTATGTTTAAGCCGAACGTGGATTTTATAGCGAAAACAGATTGAAAAAATATTTAGCCATTCAAAAGTTATCAAGAAAAGAAGAAAGGAGAGGGGCTCAGCTCAACATCCGCCGCGCACGTTCGGCGGGTCCTAGTATCATATTATAATTTATATGACATTTAAAAAATATATATATTTCTATTAACCTTATAAATTATATATTTATATTTCAAGACAATTTCCCATTCAGCTTACGCAATGCGTCAGATTGCAATTTGTTCAATTCTTAATTAATTTTGTTATAGATGTGAAAGTGTTTAATTTCTTCTATTTTTTAAGACAATAAACTCCAAAACCAGTTTTTGTAAATAAGATTACTAACGCTGTTTAATGTTATTCAAAATATACCTAACTCTATAATAAATGAAGTACTTCGATATTAATAGCAAAATAAACTGGAAACTTAAACATTTTAACATAACATAACATTACTCAAAAACTACATAAGTACCTTTGCGTAAACAGCATTTTGTTTTCATCGTGACTTCGGTAAAAAGAATCTGCCTCTTGAGAACATAACATATATTGTATATGTTATGTTATCAATTTCGTTTTATGATCTGTAATAGAAATAATTATTGGTAATTGACCGAAGGACGAATGCTGAGCGCAGCGAAGCGTTTGACCGAAGGACTACGTTTCCACTTGATAGGCCCATTCTGCTATTTTTCCGTATTTACTTCAGTATGTTTGTTCCGGTGTAGGTGTAATTTTCATCCGATCGCCACAAAAATTGGTGATCATGTTCTTTGAGTTATTTAATTTTTTTTTGTCCGACCATTGTTCTTACTGGGAGGAAAAATCCAAAATGGCGGTGATTTAAGTTTTTGTTTTTGCGTAGCAGACGTACTTTCCATGCAATCGTCACGAAAATTAGTAGGTGTGTTCTTTGAATTATTTAAATTTTTATGTGGAGCCATTTTTTTGCTTGGGCAATAAATTTCAAAATGGCGGATTTCTGATCCGTACTACAAAAAGGAACTTTGCGGCAGCTAGCGGGCTGAAATTTCGTCCAAGTATTTTTTGTCAAAATCTAAGGTGTTTTTTTTTGTTATTTCAAAATCCAATATGGAGGCCAAATTTCATCTAAGTATTCTTTTTTTTGTTTTGTTTTAGGTCCAGTGTACGGAGGTTACTGGTGTGGTGCTCATACTTGGTTCACGGGTGAAATATCGTAACCACTACACCTCGTGAAATCTACTATAAATAATTTCCCAACATTGTCTCATCCCCTAACGTACTGAGGTCTACTGTTCACAGAACGACTAGTTAATCTAGATTTTACTCATTTTAGATGTAATGTGAAACATTCCTGTATAGTAATTTAAGCTTTCTGAAAATGGAGAATTATTTTCCAATCAATTCAGTAGTTTTTACATGATGCGCAAACTAAGAGGTATATAAATTTATTATTAAGTTTTGGATTTGAAGCAAAATTTTTAATATAAATTATTTCATAATAAATTTCTTTTTCATATAAATTTAACGGGCAAATAAGCAGACGGTCTAATAGATAGTAAGTGATTACTGTCTCCCAAGAGAAAAAGGGAGGGATGGCGACCGACTATCTCATTTATTACTACTTGAGTTTAAGAATGCAGTTTCTGTCTTTTTTTTTCATTTATTTAAAATATATAACGATTACATACATACATCATACAAAGTAAATTGCCACAAAAACCTCTCAGAAGTTATCTGGGCAAGTGATTGTTCGCAAGAAAAGTATTATTTTTAAGTACAGTACATAATAGTAGTTTATCTTGTGTATTCAATTTTAAATTGTATTTAAGTTAATTTATTAAGTTTTTAATCTATAATATATTTTTATCATACAACAGTGTTTTCACTCACTAAAGCACGGGTGATTTAAGTAGTATTTTTTGAGCGCATTGAAATATTCTTTGTTTTTACATTTATAATGTTATTTTAAATAATCTGGTACGTTATTTAAAATGTTTGGTATTAAACTTTTTACCATTCTTGTACCATATGTATTATTAGTCTTAGGTACACAAAAATTATCCGTGTATTCAATAGCTCTAAGATTATTAGGTCTTGTTTTTTCTGTAAGAAAAGATGAATCGTTCACTTCACTTAATATTTTGTAGCAGAATTGGTCATAAATGTTCATGATATTACAATACTTAAAATATAGTTCTTTATCGTTATATTTCAATCTGCTCAGGATCTGCCTGGGAACCAACAATTTTAATATTCTTAGCTGAATTTTATAAATTTCTTTGAGATAAGTTTTGTAGGTTCGTCCTTAACCCATAATTGATAACTGAATCTGCTAGAGCCATATATATTAATTAGCCTTTTAGTGCTAAAAGGCAGCTTATGTTTTAGTACAAATAATTGGCTGAGAGTAGACCGTAATTTTGAGCATACATGTTCTATATGGGGTTTCCAGTAAAAACGGTTATCAATTATAAGACCAATATACATATGTTGACTAACCAGTTCTATTTGCAGGCAAGAGCCGTTACAAATAATATTATGCAAACACTGATGAGTATGAGCAATGACAGTTGGTGAAGTAGAAGCTTTATTTTGCGATGAGTGAATATGTATTGCTTTAGTTTTCTGATGGTTTATTACCCATTAGGCCCATGTCATGTGCCCATTTACATAATAAAGTAAAGTTATTTTGCATAATATTTTGAGCAACTTTAGGATTTTTATGAGCCACCAAAAGACATGTATCATCAGCAAATTGATAAATTGAAACAGTATTAATTAAGTTACACATATCGTTAACATATAATAGGTACTCTGTAGGACCGTTTATTGATCCTTGGGCTGTGCCTTTAGAAGTTGGAATCATGTCGCTGTACGAGTCTGCTATTTTAACTGTTGTATATCTATTGTTGTGGTAATCCTTTATTAACTCTAAAAGTGGACCTTGAATGCTATTTCTCGATAATTTTTCGTATAGTATGTTATAATTTAGCATATCAAAGGCCCTGCTGAAATCAATGAATAAAGCCAATACGTGAAGTTTATTATTGAGTGAGTCATTAATTTCGTCCTTAAATTTACGTAATAATTGTGTTGTGCTTTTATTTTTCTGGAATCCAAATTGTTTTTTATTTATTATATTATGCGATGTTAGAAAGTGATTAATTTGATTGTAAATAAATTTTTCTAATATTTTATTTAAAGATGAGAGTAGATTTATGGGTCGGTAGTTGGTATAATCGGTTCGGGAACCTTTTTTAAATATTCGTCTTATGACCTATCTTTAGGGAATGAGGGTAGATACCCGTTTTTATACAACTATTTACCAAGTGTGTGATAATAGGAGTTAAGTTATTTGATAAAAATTTAATTTCTTTCATAGAAATATTATCATATCCCGGACTCTTTTTATCATTCATATACTTAATGATTCGTTTAAGTCTTTCATTAGTAGCTGGTTTTAACCTAATTGACCTTTCGGGTATAATTTCGTACTTTGTGGCATCGAGCATCGGAATATGACAATAGGTAATGTTACTTTTGGTAATTTTATCAAAAGTTTCGGCAAAGTTCGTTGTTAAATTAGGTGGAGCTAGTTTAAAATGTTTAACTAATGTATCATCTATGCTATTTACTATCCGTCCAATTAGACTATTAATTATTTCCCATGTTTTTCGTGTGTTGCAAAAGTTTTTTTATTTAGTAATTTGGTTCAAAATATATTTGTTTTTAATATATTGGAAGTACCTAGTAGTTTTCTTAAGATATGTATTATAAAAAAGTCTTTTCTCGACTTTATGTCGATCTTTGAGCCATATAATATACAGCTCGTCTCTTTTTTTACACATTTTAGTTAGCCGTTGGTTCGCCCATTTACACAACTTTCTCTTATTATTAACAGAACATTTCACAGTATATTTGCACAAATTATAAGCGTTATCAAATTTGCTATGGATAAAATTGAGGATATCATTAGGATTGTTATAATCAAGACATTCTGACCAATCAATTTTTGTCAACATTGATTTTAATTTTCTATAATTTATATAATTATTGTACACATTTTAGAACAGCATGAGTCATCAGTTGCAGTAAGCGCTCCAGTGAACGCGCGTCCGATTATACAATGATCCGCTGGTGAGATATTAACTACCGAGATTATAATGTCGTAATTATTTTTATGCACATTTCTAACGAATACGTGGTCTATGCAATATCGGGTTATTTTATTACCATATTTTTCTATCCGCGTATATTGATGTGATCTACACTGAAGGCCCAGATTACTTAAGGAATTTAAATAGTGCTTCGTAGTTACACTACTTTTTTTAAAGACTAAATTTGTATCTCCTATGACAATATTATTATTATTGATAGGGTATGTGTTAACGATGTTGCAAAGTTCACGTATAAATCTCTCTTTATTACTATCCGAAGGCCTGTACACCGCACTGAGGCCTATTTGATAGCCTTTGTTGATTGCTATCTCACCAGTGATACATTCGAATTCTTTCACACATATGGATTTCTGTATAAAAGTAATCGATTTGTGAATATATAATAATAAGCCCCCGCCCTTTATTTTAGTTCGTAAATTAGTAATTAAGTCATAGTTTTCTAGGTTGTACATTGATGCAGTATCACTCTTAATATTTGCTTCGGAAATGATTATAACATGTATAATTTGTATGCAATTATATACAATATATTCTAATTGAGCAAAATTGTTTCTTATGGAACGTATATTGACATGAAAGAAAAATAATGAATTACTAGAGTTGTTTATGTTGAAAACAAAATCATTCCATGTGTTGCAATTGATTTCAATTAAGCTTTGATTTGTATCATCCATTAAAATTTAAAATAAGATAGATAGATAGTTTAACTATACCGTTCATTTTTATTTATTTATTGTGAAATACTTACAGTATCTTTTATTTTTAATAAGTCCTGAAGAGAAGTTAGAACAATTATTTTCGCACTTTCGTTTTTACGTAACAGCACTGAACCGTTTTTGCACCAGATAAATTTATAGTGACTTTTCAATTCCTCTTTAGTTCTCCATAGCAGGTAGGCTGTAGCTGCGGTCAGAGACTCCCGTAGGTATATTCGATTATTGCTTATCATGCCGAAGCTAGTGGAATCTAGTTTTGAAGATTTAGATGCTTGTAACCATTGGTCACGAATGCCTTCACGCAGAGTTACAATAATGGCCGAATATTCATTTTTATTGGTTGATGTAGTGCGTTTCTTTTTCTTCCTATATACTGATATAATATTTTCTGGCTTTTGTTGAATAGTCACCGCGAGCGTCTTTACTATATCGTTTGTATTTTCTTTATCTTGCTCCTCAACACCACAAATTTCTAGCTGATTTGATAGTAGTTTTTGATCTAGTTGGTTTGTTTTATTTTGAAGCGCATCGTATTTTAGAGTTAGTTTTTGTAGTTATTTTTCAGTTCTACACATTGATTGTCCAGAACTTTCATATTTTTTTTATACATTTTGATTTTGCTTTCATACTCATCAATTTTATCTGAATAATACTCCAGAGTGCTATGTAACTCTTGTTTGACGATTTTTTTAACTTCTTGTCTTATTATGCGAAGAGTTTCATGCGTCTGACTACAAGCAGTTGACCAGAAATTGTTTTCGGAGTCGGTACCATTCCCTTCTCCGTCTTCATCCGGTGTGATACACGAGGGGCGCCGACGTTTGGAAACCTCCATGCAACTTTTACATTTCCAGTCCACAGATTCTGCAGTCGATAAGAAATTTAAATGTTCATTTGATATGGTCGCACACTCTGCATGGAACCATTTATTACACTTCCCACACTGTACTCCAGGGGACTTTTTATTAATTACTTTAGCACATTTAGAGCACTTTACCATTTTTAATTTTAAATGAGGGTAGACGTAAAATTAACCACTAAGTGCACGCGCACGTCGTTCGAGCAACTGCGAGCGAATGAATCTTGATATTTCTCGATGGTATTTATACAAAATAGTAAAATAAATAATAAAAATGACGTTTATGTAAATATTTTCCATCCCTTACTATTAAAGACAATAGAACACAAATACAACAAATCGAGCAAGAAAATTCATACTCCAATGAGAAATAGCCAATCATCCGATGTAAGGTCGCGAAACCACTTCTTCAGAACAATTTTCGAAACAACTTGTTACTAATGTTCATATTTATACCTTTAAGAATATTGTTAATTTAAAGCCGCTTAAACATTATTTGAAAAGCAAATTATGCTTTGCTGATATTGGAGTTAAGTTGGTTTTTCTGTTATTTTAATTATTTAATCTATTTCGTGAGATATATATTACCAGAGAATACACCGCGTGAGATAAGCAATGTTTCACATTATATACATATATACATTAGATTAGGATCATGGTTTAACTTTTGTAAATAAGACATAAAAGACCTCATACGAGATATATATGTTACTAATTTTACACGGAATATGTTTTAAGCTAGAAAATTTATTAAAGTTAAATAACACAGAATGGCATTTCTTCATAACTCTTTTACTGTTCAGGCTATATTACTCTGGAACTCCTTACCTTTAGATATCAGAAAATCCCCGACAAAGTTGTCATTTAAGCGACAGGTCCGACAACATCTTCTGATACAACACGCTTAGCATGTATAAACGTATATAAACTCCTAAAGTAATGTATTTATTTCTATTATATTATTTTCATAATAATAATTACCTATCATTTATTTTTTATATAAATTTATTTAATCTTATTATTATTTACTATCATTTAATTTTATTTAATTTTTTATTATTATTAATATTAATTTAAATTTATTTTATTTTATTTTTATTTTTTTATTTATTATTATTAAACTATATTTTATTATTTATTATTATTATTTAATAATACTCTACTATTATTGTTATTATTACTAGTATTTTTAATTAAGTTATTTTTAGTTAGTAAGTCTATTGTGTGCACCTACTACACCCTCTTACCAACACCACGGGTCGAATGGTAGAGCATGCCAACTGGCATTAAGTCCACGTTTTAAGTTTTAGGTTTATACAATAAAGTTTATATAAATAAATAAATAAACGAATATTTTTTTTCAAAAATATTGATTATAATTATGTCTATACTGATGATTATTTAGTAATCTAATATAAAGGGTCATCGCAATTACGAAAATAAATAAAATAAACAAATTTATTTGCAATTTGGGCATCTATTAGCAACAATAACAATGAGCGATGTCTCAATACTTAATAATGTTTAAGGTATATATATATATATATATATATATATATATATATATATATACATATAATATTTCATTTGTATATTATGTACCTGATTACAATGTTGCGTAGGTTATGATAATTGGTTTTACGTTCTGCGGGTAAGAGAGGTTTCATTTTCTCACTTTATATAATTAATATTAATTATTCCTTAATTCGTTACCAAAATTGTTACGTAATTAGACAAATTAGTTAAAATGTTCAAGTAATCGTGTAAAATATAACCTTCGTTAGATACAGAACGAGAAAATGATTGAGAAATTCATATCACGTGTTTGTTTCTCGGCTAAAGTTTCATGGAATTTGGAGTTCAATTGAATTATTATTATTTAATATTTTGAGGGTAAAAATATCGTTTAAAATATTTATCTGCAACTTAAAGAAATAAGTGGTTGATTGGATACGTTTACTAAACTACAATATATAATATAGTTTTATTACTAAGTAAGAGTAAATTAATTCTCAATTATTCTTGACTTCGGTTAATCTATTATATAAAAATGAATCGCAAAATGTGTTGGTAAGCGCACAACTCAACAACGCATGGACCAATCTTAACAATTCTTTTTTTTTAATATTCCTTGAAGCCCAAGGATGGTTCTTACGGCGAGAAAAAATCGAATAATTTCCAGGAAAACCCTAAAAAAGCCCTTTTCTTTTTCCTATACAAATATTTTAAATGTAGAATAAATAACTAAATGTAGAGTCAATTTGAACTGTATTGTTATTCAATAAAGTTCATATTAAATTACAAGCACTCATTGTTGTCTAAACAATTTAGGTATGTTGCTAACGTCGAAGAGTCAATTCGCGCTTTATTGTCGCTGCACAAAGTTCAAATTAGTGATAATACCGTGAACACGACCAAATTGAAAAGTCAAAAAATATAAGAGCTATTATTTGATTGGCCTCGCAATATTCTATCTTTTTTTTTAGTTGCGGAATGCGACATAAATTGTCATCAGTTTTCATGTCATTGCATCTGTCAAACAAACCGCGTTAAAAAGCGTTTATAATATTTAATAATTAATTTTGATTGTTTTATATCGTGTTTTGTGCAAAGTGTTTTAATACCTGTGATTAATAATTATTGCATGTGACATAATTTAGGTAAGTATATTCGATATGCCTCCTATAAGACGAAGTAATTTAGGTAGAAGAAACCGAAATGCTACAAACCAAACTAATTACCGATCTTTTCATACTGCACAAGGACGTGACGACCGAAATGAACGTAAAAGAATTCGTATACCACGAACGCGGGAAGCGAGAGCGAGAGATTCAACTAATAATCGCGAATGTTTGAATCGAGCTGCTTTCAATAACGATTTGTCAATTGACTACAGTAACCACCAATGTGTTACTATTGGATCTATGAACTTGGTTTGCTCTCATTGTAAGGCATTGAAATACAAAAACGAAGCCAATGGATTGTGTTGCGCAAATGGGAAAGTGAAATTGGATCCACCACCAGAGCCATTGTACTCATTGGTTTCAGGAATAGAACCATATTCCATACACTTTTTGTCAAATATCAAACAATATAACAATTGCTTTCAAATGACGTCGTTTGGGCCAAACGTAGTTCGGGAAAATTTCATGCCAACTTTTAGGGAATGTATTATAGCAGTTAATCATTATTATTTTAGTGTACAAAATTTCCTGTTAACTAAGTAAATATGTGTCATTAACCTTTAGTTCCTAAATCCCAACACATATATTACTTAGTCATAATATTATTTGGTGATCCAGTATTAGCAACAGTTTAATTATTTTGAAACACAATATAATTATTTGATTATGGATATTAGTTACAACTAATTATTACATATTGACATACCTAAGCATATCAATTATTATTTGGTGATTAAAATTAGGAGACAGATATACTTTTTAGGAACAAATATTACTTATATTTGGCAAAAATCATTTTTTTTAATTTACAGATACAAGGCCAAATATATCATAGAGCAGGTTCACTGTTACCAGTGTCAGATAGCAATTACAAATTCCTGCAAAATTATTTCATGGGCAATTTACCACAAAAAATTGATATGCGTTGTTCACATAACAATTCACTAAAGAGGTCTATTGTAGAACAATTACAAACTTTATTTCATGAGTACAATCAATTGATCATGTTGCTTAAAACTGCACTGGATCGAATGCCATCTGATAATCATAAAATTGTAATCAGAGCTGATAAAACACCTGTTGGAAAAAACTTGGAATCCCGTGATATTGTTTTACATCGTCGGAATGATCAATGATAACGTATAAAGGAAACACACCGCTCATATGACGCACTGCAATATCCCATTATATTTTGGCAAGGTGAAGATGGCTATGATTTTTCAAACAAGATGATAAATCCCATTACAGGTAATAAAAAATATTAGTTTAGCTATGGAGATATATTATCAGTCACTATATTATTATTTTTTCAATGTTATGAAAACAAAAGTCTATTTTTAGGTTATGAAACCAACAAAAAGGTCAGTTCCTATTATTATTCCTATCGCCTAATGATTCGTGAAAATGAAGACAATCACATACTCAAATGTCGGCGATTATATCACAAGTATGTTGTAGACATGTATGTTAAAATTGAAACGGAGAGATTAACATTCATCAGGTTGAATCATACCAAACTCAGATCTGAAGAGCATATTCATCTTCGAGATGCGATTAATACTGATGGAAATGCACAGAATGTTGGTCGGATGACTATTCTTGCAGCAACATACATTGGAAGCCCTTGACATATGCATGAATATGCTCAAGATACCATGTCATATGTTCGTCATTATGGTACAGCAGATTTGTTCATCACATTTACATGCAATCCACACTGGCTAGAAATCAAGCAGGACTTGTACCCTGGGCAATTACTCATTATTCGTCATGATATTACAGCCAGAGTCTTTAGACAAAAGTTGAAATCTTTAATGGATTTCATTGTGAAATATTATGTGTTTGGTTTTATTCGCACGCACGCTGCTGGATTTATTCTGTGGAGTGGCAGAAACGGGGATTGCCACATGCACACATTTTGATTTCGTTGCTACTGCTATTAGTCAATGTACTTGGCCCAACATCATTCCAACATGTACGAACTGTTGATGGTGATTTATGTGGATCATACAGAGAAGCTTGCCAACGTTTGCGATTGCTAGAAAATGATGCTCATTGGGATCAAACTCTCAATGATGCTGTAATATGCTGTAATATTCTGTAATATCACAAGCTCATCAAATACGAACATTGTTTTCTATAATCATATCTACATGCTTCCCATCAAACCCAAAGGATTTGTGGATCAAGTACAAAGATATATGATATTTTGTATCAAATACGGATTAGAAGGGGAAATCCAAATATACAAATAAGCGAAGAAGTTCACAATGAAGTATTGATTTCAATTGAGGACATGTCCTTGATGATGTCAAACAAACTATTATTTCAATTACTAAACTCCAACCTGCAACATTTCGAAGAACTCTGCAATGGCAAGGGTTTTGCAGCAATATGAATTGATTGTTTGGGATGAATGCACGATGGCACATAAAAAATCTTTGGAAGCTTTAGATAGAACCTTATAAGATCTACGGAGCAATCATAACCCATTTGGTGGTGCAACGATTTTATTAGCAGGAGATTTTGGTCAATCGTTGCCAGTGATTCCACGATCAACGCCAGCTGATGAACTTAATGCATGTTTAAAGTCCTCCAATTTGTAGAGGCATGTGAAGGTATTACACTTAGGCAAGAATATGCGTGTCAAGTTGCAAAATGACCAATCTGGAGACATATTCTCTAAACAACTAATTGACATTGGTAATGTCAAATTTCCTATAGACACCTTGACTGGTTGCATTAACTTTCCTCAAAGTTTTTGTCAGTTAACTAGATCAAAAGATGAACTTATTCATAAGGTGTTTCCAGATGTTGCTCAAAATTACAGAAACCATGATTGGTTGAGCGAACGGGCTATATCGGCTGCAAAAAACATAGATGTGAATGAATTAAATTTCAAAATTCAAGAAGAAATTACAGGCGAATTGAGGATATATACATCAGTTGGTTCGGCTACACACCAAGATGATGTCGTCAACTATCCGCCTGAATTTTTAAACTCGCTGGATTTACCAGGATTGCCACCTCAAACATCTACAATCTACAATTAAAGGGTGGATCGGTAGTTATAATATTGAGAAATATCAATCAATCGCGTCTTTGCAACGGCACACGGTTAGCGATAAAAAAATTATTGAACAACGTGATAGAAATAACTATACTGAAAGGAAAGTATAAAGGAAAAGACGTTTTGATACCACGCATCCCAATGATTCCGACTGATGTGCCATTTGTATTTAAACGACTACAGTTTCCAGTGCGGCTTGCTTTTGCTATGACCATAAATAAGTCCCAGGGGCAATCATTAGGTGTTTGTGGTATTAATCTAGAAAACCCATGTTTCTCACATGGTCAATTGTATGTTGCCTGTTCCCGTGTTGGAAAACCATCAGATTTGTTTGTATATTCACCAGGTAATCAAACAAAAAACATTGTGTATCATAAAGCACTACAATAAAAATAAAACAGATTTTTGTTAATAATTATGATTCACTTGATTTACAATAAAGCGATTACTGAAAATACTTATATACGTTTTATTTCATTATTTTTTATTTCATCGGTTATGAACCCTACGTTATTAATATTAGTAATAAATAATTAATTATCTCTATATTTTGTAATTGAAGCACCCACTTTATAAATATTTGTCACCTTTAGGTTCCCACTATCCCTTAAGATTATTTTTCAATCAGGTTTAAACCTTAAGTTCCCCTCTTGGTTTGAAGCCCTCTGGCAGACATCCCAGTCGGGGTTTTTAGTGGGTCTCAAAAGGGTGACCAAAGTTCGTGGAAGCGAAGATACTTAGGTCACCCGAGCTGACCTTTTTCTTTTATTCTCCTGAACAGAACCGTCACCATGATGATAGCGTGATGTGTGAGGGTCAGCAGAGTAAAAACGTCTTAAGGTCGAAATATAAACTGCCACATTCCAAATCTATTTAACAGAACGAAGTCTGCCGAGTTGCATAAAAATTGTTGTATTTATTAAAAAAATGTATTTTTTTGATTTTTCATGATTTATCTTTTAAAATTTAAATGTTTTGAGTTTAACTTTTATTAAATGCATTAGTAAAACCACCAAATATTTTTAATTATGAACATATTATCAAAATGAAAAAGTAACATAACATAATTTTACGATTTATTTACCATATTATTTAAAATATTACATGATAAAAAAAATCCACCAGAAATCTTAATATATATAAATCACGTGTCACGTTGTTTGTACTCCTAAACTAATTAACCGATTTTAATAAATTTACACACTACGTACAGTTTGACCTAACTTAAAAGATTAATTTTCAACTCAATTCATAGTCGCAATATTATTTTATTGCAAATTTTTTGTTTATTATTTTGCAGTTAGCTCCTAACAATTCTAAAAGATGGCGGTATCTATTGACTGAATTGAGTAATTACGAATGAGGTATCTGCCCTACCTATCTTATTCGTAAGTTTAGTGTTCCAAGTTATTTTCTAAAAACTTTGTAATATACAAATAGTGTTATAAGTTTGGATAAAATTTTAAAAATAACTATAATTATTTTGTTTTGTGTTTTGCTTAATATCGACTGTAAGAAAACATTATGGTTTTCATGAAAGATGTACTCTGAACGTTACCCCTTAAATAGTTTACTACAATGTAATATATCAAAAATAATAGTCACAGCAACGCGTGACCGGGTCTGCTAGTTTTTTATATAAATTTATTTTGATAGTGCTGGGAAAATAAAATTCTTTGCCAAAAGCAGATGAAAAGTTATTTAATCAATTAGTTAAATTAATAATATCTACTTAAAAGAAAAGATTAATAGGTATATATAAAATATTTTACATCTGCTAGTTCTTGACCCATTCAGATCTCTCCCAAATCTATTAATCACGGAAACAACATGAAATATTGTGCCATCGCTTAATTTTTATTAAGAAAACGGCAATTAGCTAACGATATTTATTTTTTCAAACATTTTTATTAACAGAATCATAGTTTTTCATTTAAACAAATAATTTCATTCTGTCTTATTTTTGGGCAAGTCAAATACCTTTACCTCAATCAAAGAACCACTTGTATTACTCGGATGCAGTCGAATATAGGCGGTAAATTTGGTCTATAATAGCGATTCAAGACAAACGTTCAATCTCAATTTCCAAAGCAAATGTAATTTCTGTGGTTGAAATCATTTTGACACAATTCTAATAGTCCTTATTCTTTTTGAATAAGGTTCATATTCCTTACGTTTATAATGTTATCAGATTTATCCTCTCTCTCAGTAAGAATCTTGTACTTATTAAAGTAGTATTACTTATTGTCACGATAAGAAATTTGGTACTGCATACCGAGAAAACAGTAATAAGCAAACATAGTTGAGAAAACTTGATTCCCCGCTTTATAGTTTTTTTTTAATTTTTGTATTTTTTAATGTTTTTAAAGCACTTTTTTATTTTTTAAGGCACTAAGTCTGCCTATTTTACCTAAATTTTTATAGCATAATTAATTCCCGATATTTAATAATTATTCCAGAACCATATAGCATGGCTGTCTACCTTCTTAAAAGGTGTATACCTACTCCAAGCTTCAAACCCGGCAACGCTTGTGCGATTGCCTGGTTGTTGCAAGAGTTTACCCTCCTCTCATATAAAATGATAATAATAATAATAAAAAATCCGTGCCCGCAGGGGGACACGCGTGGGTAGACCTCGTGTGTAACTCGTTTAAAATATAACTCACTACCTAAGAATAACACCCCTTGCGAGAATAAATTGTGATAATTTTATTTAGCTTAGTCAAAAGAGTACCTAGTGCGTTGCCTTAAATTAAGAGTAAAAAATAACCTTTCTATTAAAAATATTTGCGAGGTGGGAATGTTTGACAGAAAAAAGTTGCCGTGGTTTTACCTACCTTAAATTTTCAAGCAAATAGCGGGTTTTTATTTTTCTCGGAAACGGTACCTTTTACGGAAATACTTTTGGTACCGAAATTTAGAGTAAGAAATAACCCTTCTATTAAAAATACTTGTGATGTAAGAATATTTACCAGAAAAAAGGTTAACGAACTTGACCCTCACTTTTGGATGGTTGATTTTTGTGCAAAGTTTGAAAGCTGCGGCCGCTGTCGTGCTTACAGAAGACGAATCTGGACGCACGTACGCATATACTTGACCAATATCATTTCGGATTCAGCGGGTCATAAGAAAAACAATTAAAAATAAGATATTTAAAATACTTTTGAGTATGGATCTAGTCTAATATTTAAAATGACAGATTCCGATAAACACTTTTGTATTCCATAATATTTAATTATTTACAAAAATGCCGTATTTGGTGCTCAAGTACACTATTAAATATAGTTATGTCAAAAATTCCAAAGCCCAGCATTTTGAGTTGTAAATTTACATGTTAGCAAGTGAGCAAATAAATAATGCCATTTTATCTTTCAATTCTTATCTCTGAGATATATTAGAATTTTATTAAAGATATAAAAAATAACTAACTGGCTGACTAGGTGATACATACATTTAAAACCGATTTTCATTGAAGAATTTACAACAATAATGGATTAATGCCGTTATATCTATAGATTATAAAATAACATAACATATTTTATAAACAACAAATTTTGACTATGTTTCATGGAAATACAGGGAGAAAATTACTAATAAGCTACTTATATTGTTGAGGAAATAAAGGAGAAGGAATATTACTAGTGCAGTTCTGGTAAACGAGTCGGTTTAGTCTAACCGCAAGATTTAATTTTGTACGATATAGGAATTTTAGAGTAAACTGTACCAATATTCTGTCTTGTTTTTCTCACAAAACTTTAGTATTTTAAAAACAAATATCTTAAATACTATTGGGAACAAAATTTCACTTTTTTTATTGGTAAAGTCAAACGATTCATTAAATAAAAAAGTAAATGGTATTTAATTGTAATAATAAAGACTTGTTCGTAAATAATCCCGTCGGTCTAGCATGGATATTTGTGGACATGGAAAGTAAATGAGTTAGCACCATTAATGGATGGGCAGGAATGCAGAGGTGCATTTGGATACACAAAGTGAAAGGGAAAGGACTGTGGCAAACGGATCTTTCAGTAACTAAATGATATGTACTCGTAGATTTAATAGCTACTCTACACTGATCTTTTGTGAGAGCGATCCGATCTAAAGTTAAAAGGCTATATTGAGGCTCTACCACCTACAGTGCTTTTGAAAAGCTAAAGGTTCTGTAAGTGTATTATTTATTGTAAATTTATTAATGCTTAATTATCTAATGTTGTTATAAATTAATAAAATCCTTTGTTTTACCAAACTTATGTCTTAAATCATATTAATGTCTTGTCGCAAACGTCACGTGGGACGTGTTCTGAAATTATCTAATGAGACATTCCCTGAGATTAAATTAAATCCCTTAGTAATTTTCCTAACTAGCTTTTGAAGCCAATTCAACTGGTCTTAAAGAGATACTAATTTATATCATGACATGTCAGAGGTCTACTTGCAGATGACAGCCATCAAATTTTTCTAACTATACAAGTAATATTCTTATATGGAGTGGGCCAAAAATTTTTGCACTTTTGAAACATGTCTAGAAATAAAAGTACAAATGTTATTTTGTTTATGATTTATTTAACGTAATCATTTATTAAAATTTATTTTTTTAAAATGATATCGTCGAGATGTGCTCCGTCTCGTCGTTGGCACTCCTGCAATCGACTACGTAAACTTTGGAAAACTCGTTGACACATGCTGCGAGGAATCGCGGCTATCTCCTCCTGGATGTTTTCTTTTAATTGGGATATGGTCGTCGGTTTATTAAGGTATACTCGACTCTTCAGAGATCCCCACAAGAAAAAATCACAAGGTGTAAGGTCCGGGCTTCTTGGAGGCCATGGGATATCACCTCTGCGAGAAATCAATTTGTTAGGAAACATTTCTTTGACCACCGGTAAAGTCACGTTTGATGTATGGCATGTTGCTCCATCTTGTTGCATCCAAGTCCGGCTATTGTATCCTTCAAATTCATGCAACTGAGGTGTCAAAAACTCTCGCAACATTTTCACGTATTCCACTGAGTTCACAGTTACGTTATTTCCTTGATTATTTTCAAAGAAGTATGGACCGATTATGCCCTTTGCGGATATGGCAGCCCACACTGTCGTTTTTGGTGAATGAAGAGGCTTTTGATGTTTATAGTGAGGGTTTTCCGTGCTCCAATATCGACAATTATGTTTATTTACGTGACCATTAATGTGAAAATGGGCCTCGTCCGTAAACAATATATTCTCAAGGCTAGAGAATCGCTCCAGTATAGTGTCAGCAAATAACTTGCTTTGAATGTAATCGTTTGGTTTCATCTCCTGTACAATTTGAAGCTTATATAGGTGCAGTTTAAGGTCCAAATGCAAGATTCGCCGCAGACTAGTTCTTGGTATAGCAAGAGCCGCCGACCGCTTACGCGTAGATGATTCTGGATCGCCCCTTACAGAAATTTCAACCTCCCGAATGTTCTCTTCGCTTCTTCTTGAACGTGGTCGCCCAGTTTGTTTAATATTCGTTGTCGATCCCGTTTGCTCAAATTTTTTAACCCAAGCTTTAATTAAATTAACACTTGGACACTCACTTACACGTTGTAATCCGTATTCAACTCTAAAGAGGCGTCGTACAGTAACGTAGGAATCGTTGTTTTTGTAAAATTGTTTTACGCAAAAAGCACGCTGTTGTCCCGTGAAGCGCTCCATCGTGACTAAAATTGCATTAAACGACGCACAATTCCCCGCCATCCGCGCGTCCCTTGCTCTCATGGTTTTGGAGAAATCAAGTGTTGCTATTTGCAAAAATTTTTGGCCCAGCCTGTATAATACAATTTAGCATCAATAAGTGAAGATTATGATTAATAAGTTTTTAAATACAACCTTTTCAGTCCCATTATTGGAAAGATGAGTCTTTAAAAATGAAATTTTGTGGTGGTGATTTTTCTTTTCTTAAGCTTACGTGTTTCTTTTTTTAACATTGCAATATAATAGAATATTTTATTTAAAATATAGAACCAATAATATTTCATAACACATAACATACCGACTTGTTATAAAGTTTTATGATTTGAGCAATTACAGAATTGCATGAACTGATTTATTTTGATTGGTACTTATAACTGGAAATAGTCATAACCACATCGCAAGGTCTGAAATATATTTTGATATTTTATATCTACCAGGTATCTGGTGCTATATTTGAATGCACTGGTGATTAATTTAGTACTTTTGCAACTAAATCTTGACTTTATATTATCGGATATATATTTAAATCTAGTTACTACAGCTTTTTAAATCATCGTGGCACAAAGATTCTTCATTTTATAATTTTTTTTTATTAACAGCTTTTTCATTTTGATTTCTTTTTTGATTTCTAGGTTTTATGAATTTGAATTTAATCACGCTTTTCATATATTACCTAGTATAAGTAAAAAGTTCAATACCACTTCTCCTCCTAATCTTCTCCATACCTTCTCTACTAGCCATATTTACAGATGTCCTTATAAACTTACCTCGTCCTTGATTTTCAAATATTTACGGATCCTGACTATCCACTGAAAAGTGTGTATACGAATTTATATAGAAATACTTCTAAGCATCAAGTATTATAAATAACACCACGTCTGAATAAAAAAAATAACCCGATGGTAAACACAGCAAATAATATATAATGGATTTATGTATAATTTGTAGCCATAAAGAGTTGGTTCAAAAAGTTAATTTTTCATTTTAAAATACTGTTCTTTTTTATATTTTTATTTCTATTATTATGAGATAATTACACGTCAGATGCACTTCTACCTATAAGCTTGAACGTTTAATTAAGGTCTTGCATAAAACTTAAGATGATATATAAAGAACGAGAAATTTTAATTTCTTCCCAATTCTTATTAATTTGTAGGGTTGACTCGAAAAGCAGATTCAAAACGAATATAAATAAACGGTTTTATTATATATAAATATAATATACAATAATAATTTTCAATTAAGTATATGTTTTGAGTATAAGTGTCTTGGTTGTGGTGAGGTAGATCAATGTTCTTTATTTAAATACATTTGTACTATTTAAAAGTATTTTTATGTATCTTATTTCTTACAAAAATAACTAATAAACTACTTATTATTATATATATACTCAAAATCAATTCAAACCGAGAAACATGTTAAATTACTAATGATACAGTGATACAGAGGGTTTGTGACTAACGAGCACATTTGTTGAACGTGTCGGAATATTTAATTTAAGTTTAACGTTGTGTGTACTATTTATCTTACAATTCTATACTAGAATTAATTTAAAACAAGATTACAAGTATGTAGAGTGGAAAGTTGAGTGGCACCCAAGATCAGATGAGGTCATGAACCGAAGTAATTCTTCCGTTTCATAAACAAGGTTAATAAAAAAATAATATGTTGATAATATTTTTAAATATTATGATTTAAAACCCTACAACTGCAAATAGTACTTTATTGGCATAATTTTATTGTATTCGCAATAAATTATTTAAATTTGCATTAAATAATTAAAAAAAGTAAAGACATTGCACTGTTATGTGATGTTTAAATTCATTTATCGCAGACAGTATTTTTAAAAATATTATTAAGGATTCTAATATTTTTAAATTCAAGAAAAACAACAAGACTGTAATTAACTGTTCTTCATATTTCATACGCCCAACTTAATACAAATGTTACACTCAAAAATGTAGACACGACCTTTTTTAATTTAATTTAATTAGTAGGTAGTGTAAACATTTTGTAAAAATGCCGAAACATCCTTTAAACCAAAGTGGGATGTAGATCTAGCAAGATATAGCTTTAAAAACAGAGAGTCGGAAAGTTTTCAGCAGTAGGCAATTGCTTCCTTAAGTTGATATTTTGTTTACTGGTAGTACTACGTCGTTTGAGTAAAAAATCTAGGCCGTATTATATTAAGATATCCTTTGAGCAGATTTGGAGTAAAATTATTCATAATACGCTAATTAGACGGGAGGAAATAAACAAAAGTAAAAAAATATATATGTTTGCCAATTATAAAAAAAACACGGACTTGTGACAATGCCGAGCTTTAGCACTCAGCTTACAGAAACATTTACTCAGCGGCCATGAAGCACTACTATGAATGTGTGTTGAGACAAACCAGAATAATTGGAAAGTACTAAGAGCTTGCACTGCCCGAGTTTTACTAACATAAAAACCGCTGCAATAAAGAATAAACAGTTCATTAAAACGGTCGGGTCTGCGACCTCTGGAATAAAGATCCCGTCGCTTAGCTAATTGAGCTACTCTGATACTTTTACCTGTCTAGACAAATTTAGCGTATAATCGTCTACCGGACTATGATTAAATCTATGAGGTTTGCTTGTATGGTACAAGAACAACTGAAGTTAATATTTAATATTGGTTACAATGATGCATAATATTTTTAATACGACATATATTTTTTTCTTTTAATGTAATGTACAAAATTTGCCTTGTTATTATTTTTCTGATAAAGCACATGTATTTATCAATTTTAAAATTATCGCATTTGAAATTCTATTATATTATCACTAATACAATAAAAGTTCGCTGAATACGTTTCAAGTAATCCCTATTTCAGTTTTCCTGAAGTTAATAAATCTAATTACCTTTCGAAAATGCAATTCTCTTTCGATATCTGAAACAAGGCCAATGTCTACTAACGAATTTATATTTAAACGCAATCTTGTAAACGGACTTTATTCTTAAAATGCTATAAAGTAAGTTTTATAACCGTTAAATAGGATGTGTAATCGTTGATGTGGTCTTTTTGTTATTGTATAATTATTGAATAAATTGATCGAATAGCAATATTCATAAGTTTTATAAGCTTACATTGCATTATTAAGCCACGGGTTATTTAAGCATTGATTGAGAAATCGAGATCTTAAAATTTGTCATGGTATTGATGAACCAAAAAATAGAAGAATAATAATATAAAAACAGTATTCACTTTTTAAGTGGTTAAGAATTTTTCATTGTTTCGAAAAATGAAATCATTTCATCAGAGGTAGGCGTAATCTCATGATCTCAGATACAAACTTGGAACTTTTTAAAGATGTTCTTAAATGGCACTCAAGTCACATAGAAACCGATCTTGTTATAGAAAACATAAAAGAAAAATAAACAAATTTATCACAAATCCCTTTATTACATAGTAGAATCAATAGATGAAAAAGTATTCCAAATATTTAGTAATAACACAAAAGATAATTTAATATAACTGGTATTTGTGACGTAATAAAAGGTTATGGTACTTTTAAAGCGACTTCTTGCAATTCTGTTTCTTAATAGTTGTTATGTTTATAGATAATACTTTAATTATTTCTGTTGTAGTGTTAATAATAATAAATAAAATTTAAGAATAAAATATCAGTGGGCCCTCAAAATTTTTATTTATATAAAAGAAGTTTATAAACATTTATTTTTTTCGCCGGTAAATGGGAACTAGGTTGGATTCTTTGCGATATTTGGATAAGTCCAGACATTCTACTTCGTACAACTTCTATCTATGTGGATAGATATCTGAAAGTTACTAGAACCATATTTCTTAAAATTGGCGCTTACTATGACACTTTTTGTGTGGATAGCCGGTGGAACGATGACGTGTTAACCTATGCTTGGATAATATTTGCATTATTCACGTTTGACGTGATGTGACGTCACTGATTGCGACGTGACAAACGTGTGACAGGATAAACTATTATTAGTTTATATATTCAAATAACAACTTTCTGAACGGTTTTTTTTTGTTACAGTACTAAATAACTAATTAATTATAGTACTAAACTACTAAGTCAGTAATTAAGATGAGGCAACAACAATATTTATTTTATCATTTTAAAGTCGTCTTTTTAAGGTCTTTAAGTATAGGCCAATTAACAAATATAACATTGTATTTTCTAACTTATTTAATAGCCAGTGAGATATAAGAGACGAAGCTTCTTAGCATTCCATGGATTCACCGTGCGGGTGCCGGGCCCATCGCGTTGCAAGAAGAGGAGCGCAAACAATGCCTGGGACTTGCGACCCAGATGTAGGTTTAAGGGGCCCCTTTACTATGCGCATACACGCTCACCTTCACTGTTTACGCTCCTCTCCCTACCTAACCAAATATCGTAAGAACCTACTAAAGCCGCCTTTGAAATACGTTCCAGAAATGAACTGATGATCGTTCTAGAAAGGCCGAGATCCTTAAATAAGTTGTAGAGAGAGAGAGAGATTTTGCTGTTATACCTCTCGCTCCTACTTCTACAGCGTACAAATTAACTATAAATTTATTCCTGATCAGTTCGCTACATAGTTCGTAATACTTGTTAAGCTTAAATGTATGATCTTTGGGTATGTTTGTTTCCCAGGGTACAGTAAGCTCCACAAGTATAACGCGCCTTAGTTGTTTTGAGTACAGGAATAATTCCGGCCTAGATGACGAAACACAACGGTGGCTTTGCCCCATCTCACTAAGTTTCTTGATCTGGGAGAGTCATTTGGAATGCATTAAGATAAAATTTTAATAATGCTGGGGACCAATCATGAAGCAGGGTGCGCCATCGTAAAGCTAATGGAATACAAAAATCTCCTATGGTCACCCATTCGTTTTGCAATTCTAGGCTCATCGCGTGCAACCGGTAATTATCATTTTCATCGTGCCGAATAAAGGATTTTATTATTTCTATGTCTGGTTCTTTCCTACTTGATCCTAGCCCTGCTTTATTTGTTTGAGCACCTATCATAAATTGTTTATGGAATTGAAGTCGTGACTCCAGCTCTGCGGCAATTTTATCTTTTGGGAGAGATGTTACAGTATCATCATTCGACTTTGAGATGATATGTCTCTTGGTCACTCTTAGGTGTTTATAGAGTTCCGATGGTTTCTTTAATTTTAACCCAAAATTATGTCGGTCTCTAAATAAGGTAGAAGAGTCCGCTGGATGCGCTAACCCGAGCCATGACTTCAATGTCCTTATGACGCTTGCATCTAACTTTAACAAAAGGGTCTTATTAATATCGTAAACGAGGAAAGGCCAATTTAAACGTGATGTTAAATAATTATCGTATATCCAAGCCTTTTTGATGTTACTTATTGGCTGATTGTCTACCTTTTTAAGATCATTCAAAAAGCTATCGACTATTAAATCTAAAGATGGAGTACGCCCTTGGTAATCGATTTTTTTGCCTAAGAATTTGAACGGAGCTGCGTCGGTAATAGTAGTAACGCACTTACCGCCTATTAAAGACCCGGATCGTAAGAGGTATATCTGGTGTTCCGCCTACCCAGACACAGACTGTAGCATTTATTGGGTTTTGTCCTCAATCCGTCCGTCCAAGCACAGAAATCCTCCACAACATTTAAAAGTAGCTGACATTGTTTTGGATTACGTGTCAGTATCGCGAGATCGTCTGCGAATGCTAGTATGGATTCCGTGTATTTATTGTTAAACTTAAACCGATAACCCCATTTCTTTTCGTTTTTAATTAATTTATCTATTAAAATATTGATCACTATGTTAAATATAATTGGAGAAATACAACAACCTTGAAATAAACCTATGTTGTAAATTAATGGTTTGGAATGATTTTCATTTGTAATTATGGAAAATTTTAATTTTGAATAATATGATGCAATCATGTCACTTACTAACGTTGGAAAGTTATACCACCTTAGCGCGAACATCATCAGTTCATGCCGTACCGACCCGAAAGCGTTCTCTAAGCCTATCCAACATACCGTTATTTGTCTTTCGCTATTTCTGGCATCTTTAAGGCTTTCCGATAGTAACGTGTTATGTTCGAGGCATCCAGAAATGTCAGGCAAAAACCCTATCTGGTGATAAGGCCCGAAATATTTATTATTTATCATGAATTGCGTCATTTTTGTTTGTAAAAAAGAAAAAAATATTTTGATATTGTATTTGTTAGAGCTATCGGTCTAGTGTCCCTAGGATCCGAGACATTATCGCTTTTGGGAATGAGGACAAAAAGAGCATTTCCGAATGGTACCGGTGTTTGTCCTCTTGACCAGATTTTATCGAATATATTCAATAGATGTTTATGAATCGACGGACATTTTTTATAAAAATTGAAATTTTCGAAAAATTTTCGAAATTGGCAACGGATTTAGGAACGTGAAAAGTTGGATATATAATGCCTTATAGTAAGACCTGCGTGCTAAAAGCGTGATGTGCGTTCTACAAAAATAGAAAACATTTATGATACCTCTTCGGGTTTGATTATTTATTCTAATCTTCTTGGTAAGATGGAGTCATTAATAATAGTGATTACAATACAATATAAAACAATTCCAATACATACTAAAATAAACATAATTCTTCAAATTCAATTCATCTATACTACTATATTAATCTATTCGTTCTGTCTGCAATTGTTTTATGGTACATAGATTTTTTTGATTTTATCCATATGCCTTATCAATAAATAAAAACCCGTTTTACCGATTCAGATTAAAATTATTATCGTTTTAGGAATCAGGTGGTATTTTAATTTAAAAAATTAACAATTTATATAATTACAACATTTATATACTTCAAGTAACTAAATAACGATTAGACTCTTCAATCAAATCACTAAACATTTGACATTAAGACTAATTAACAAAACTGATATTCGTGGTCAAATCAGTCAGATATATCGATTATCACAGATCACACCGTCAATCACTATTCACTCCTACAGCGCTTCCTCATGCAAATGACTTCGTACAAAAAGTGGCCAGCAACCACTGATGTTCAAACTTATAAACTTATAGACAAAACTATCAACAAGCAAATTTCGAAATAAGAGTCAACTTTTTAAAAGATTAATACAATAAAACAACAATACTTACTTAATTTAAATTTTAAGAGCACTGATATGATATTGCTTCTATTGCTTATACATCATTAATCAATTAATCTTTTTCTAAGGCCATAATTAGCGTTGTTAATGATTGTTTAGAAACATTTTTAACAGAATTGCTGAAATGTGTTTTTTTCATCACTTCAACCAATTATTTATTACTATCTCCGAGCCTTCTGAAACGTAATTAATTATTGTAGACCTAATCGAGTAATTAGAGATTATAGGGTAGCGTCAGATTTATTCTCTGATATTACAATGCTTATGGCAGTATTTTAAGGCCTCTTAGTCCAAGTAAGGACTTAAGGACATAATAATGCCAGATATACTATCTTAAATATATATTAAGCAATATTTCATTCAGAAAATAATTGGTGGTTTTATGATTCACAGTATTCAGTTCAAAACTATTTATTATTATTGTTTTCTTCGCAAAAATATTAGAAAATGTATAAAACTTTAAAATATTGATCATTAATATAAATATGTTTAAGAGCAGTTAAACAAAGAAAAGTTGTACTTTTATGAAAAATTTGACCCAGGTTTTCTTAAAAAAATAAGATAATTATTGTTTTCTTCCTTTATTATCTTACTTTTTAACTTGTGGACTACTAAATGTTTTACTTGGCAATCCTTGCACTGATTATTTAAAAAGATAATAATTGAAAAAAGTTATGATTGTTTTTTACCAAGAAACTTTTTTATTTCCAAGAGGAACAACGAAACAAAAATAATAAATAAAATAAGAAAATGTAACAAATTATATTTAATATTAATACGGGAACGAACTCTTTATTCTTTATTCTTGGTATTACTAGATAAAGCTAGCATTAACTTAATGAAATAAGTGTTACTGACCGGCCGATCTCACCGACTCTTTGTTTGTTTACTAAACCTAATGTGTAATCCGAAAATTCTAATATTTTCTCGAAGAAAATGAGATCGTAATTCATCTACTTATCTAATCTGGCCCTTTTTATTGCAAGAATAATAGATTTAATGTCTTACTTTCTTATTTTTACTGCCCTAAAGAATATTCTAATGTTTTATGTAATTATTTACGACTCAATAAACATAATGCGATACCAAAGTTAGATTTCAATAAAACCCGAATATATAATTGAATGTTGCTTAATTTAAGTGCAAATATAACTCTAGAACTTTGCTATTGTCTAGAGTACTATTTTTTTACTTTAACAATGATTATAGTCATTACAATAAATGCAATGTTGCTTTTGATACTTATGTAGGAGTATACTCAGTAAATCATATTACTTATTTTATGTTTATTGCAACTTTTTACTTTTTAATAATTTATAAGTATGAAAATATTGTGATCACGGTTCAAGGTTTATCGTTCTGCTTATGAGCTTACACCTGCGATATTTTATTAAAGTTTACAATTATTAAGATCGGTTAAAGATTTTTGATTTATTGAAAGACGTAAGACAGATGGACAAAAATACAGAAAAAAAGGTATAATTCCAATCAATGCATCATAAGATGAATACTTATCACAAAATTAAAAATAAATAAATGAAGAGACAGAACCAATAGATTTATATATTAGTATAGATTGGAAAATATCAAAGGTTAAACAATTTATATGCCATTTTAATATAATGTCTTATCATATTAATTAATATAATTATATAAATGTATTAAAATTATAAGCGTACTATTTCAAAACTACCCTATATATTTAAAGGACTATTTCCAATTTAAAAAAGTAATGTATGGCTTAAACAAAAACCATAAGAACAACAACTCGTTAGGTTTTTGTCATCACGATCAAATCCTCCTACAAGTCCTTCCTTTCGAGTCCTGGTCTTATTAGCAGACATTTGTGTTCTTGAGAAGAAATAAGAAATTTGATAACCGGTCTAAAAAGAAGCTTCACTTCTGCCATGTCTATTTACTACGTACTCGCTCACTTTTCTTTTTAAAAGAAATGTCACCTTAATATCAGACTTGATTATTAAATTTTATTTGCTAATTATTAAATATAAATTTAAATTAAATAATAGCAAGAAATATTAAATATGTAAACAATATTTTACATCGTAAATAAAATTTATATGTCACCTTGATGGTCTTAGAGGGTGTTCAAATGAATTACTATTGAGTATTCTCAAAGATCATTTCTTTCGTATTTTATAATATTGTATCTATCAGATGATTTTTTTACTTGAAATAAATAATGATTATTTTGTTTTTTTTAATATTTTTGTTAATGTAGTAATTTTGTATTATTATGAAATGTAGTTCATATGTTCTCCAAACAGATAATAACTTGACAAGAAGAATTTTTATTTTCAAAAACTTTAAAATGTTCTGAGCTGTCCTCGTACTACTTCATTTCATGTGTAATAACTTCACGTTTATTTACTTATAAATGTTAAATGACATATCTTTATATAACAATCAATAATAATTTTAGTAAAGAATTTAGGTTTAAATTCGTTGCTTATACAGAGGAGGTGACACCTTTTATGCTTCTTTCGAAAATCCTATATTTTGTTTTTATTATTTCAACGTCATGTAAAATTAATTACATTATTTAAGTTTAACAACCTTCACTATTTCTTTATTTATTTGACATATTAGTGGTCCTTCATTATAGCTTGATAAAGTAGTTCATCAAATCTTAAAGATTACGATAAAACGATTGATGAATCGATCAGAGTGGTGTTATGAATCTTCCAGAATCTGGCAGTCGTAAGATCACATCGTAAAATAAAGACAATAGCAAGATATATAAAAGCCACAAGGTCCTTTTTTATCACGTAAGATTTGAAATGCTATAACCTAACCATTTATTTTATTTAAATAAATTTCTAGTAAGCGATACAAAATAAATACATCACAAACGAATAGTCTCTCTTCAATAGTCATAATAATTTTATAGTTTAAACAAGTAATTGAATTGAATGAAAAGTATTACAAGTATTACTCTGAGTTGGTATCTAAAATTCATTAATGTTAAAGTACTTTTACTATAAATATTACGAAATATCATCATGGTTGTAATTCTCGGATGACCAGCAAAAGGTAATGAGAGCATGTTACTCTTGAAAAAAGTTTTTTTAATAATTGTTTTTATATCATTTTACATATTAAACTAAAAGCAGAAATTAAGGTTTGAAAATAAACTCTACCTCCAGTTAAAATCTATACCATACTAATATTACCACTTATATATATATATATAATTATTAGAATGTATTACTTTTATTTTCGTTTAAATTATAAATCCTTTATGCTCAAAAACAATGGTTTACCGACTTAATAAACAACATATGTATTTTGAAAATATTGGAAGAGACAACTTGCGTAGGACGTTCGTTACATACGACTATAAAACTGACAATTCAAACAAGTCTCATCACAAAAAGTTTTTAATTACATTTTTTAATTACAGACTGATTTTAAATCCACATATTATTATAATTAACTTGTTAATAGTACTTGATATCTACACGTATATGATTTAACTTTTTTGTTGATTTTCATTTACTTTCTAATATATTTCGGTAGATCGATTGCATCAATTTTGAAATCCGGTATGCAACAACAACTGTAGAATAGGTCCAGATACTAAAAAAATTATATCTGATAATAGTGTTAGTAAGTAAATGTATTTAAAAGTCTATATTACCAACCTACTACAAAATTATAGCGTATTTCAATTTAATTATAATCGTCTTACATACTTACGTATGGTATTTTACATAATTCACCAGCATTTGAATTAAACCCATTTCGTACCCTCTTCTTATTCATTTAATGGTATCATGGCCTCTTTCAAAAGGCAAATTAATTTTGGTTAATTTCTGTTTGCGGAAATTCGAACGTAATATCGTATGAGACGCTTGATATAACATTTGAAATGGGCCCGTACTGAGGGAGTTCACATCCAGCTATGTTGGGTAAGGGCGCACGTGGGAGTGGAGGGGAACGAAAGAGCAGATGCCCCCGTCAAAGAAGCGACAAAGAGGAAAACGCGCTCCGACTACGACTAGTGTCTCTTATCCTATATTAAAAGAAAAATAAGGAAAGAGTCTGTAGAGCAATGGAAGCACAGATACCAGAACAGCCCGGATGCAATGCTGACAAAGCTGTTCTCCTGACACTCCTGACTGACAAAGCTCTCTATAAAGGAGTCGTACGGAATTATCAAGAAGGCAAAATTTAGCCCGGCGCTTGTGCAGGTGTTGACAGGCCACGGAGGCCTCAGTCAATACTTGCACAGGTTTCACCTGAAAGATAACCCTACCTGCAACTGTAATAATATGAACATACAAGTCATACTCCATATTATACTAGACTGTAACAAATTTGGTAAATTAAGATATAAACTAGAGCAAGAATTGGAAATAGAATTAAAAAAATATAACCTAAAAATTATAATGGCAGACACAAGACAAAGAACTAATTTTATACAATATGCAGAAAAAATAATCAAAAGAGTCAATTTAGAAAACAAGACATAAGAGAACAGCAAGTAAACAAACACAAATAAGAACACATAAACTAAAAAAGTTAAAAAACAGCGACAAATAAAGGAGCTGGAAAAGTGTATTATTTATATATTGAAATAATATAAGACTTAATACACAAATATAATACGAAATAAGGAAAAGAAAAACAAATGTGTGATAAACAGCCTATATACAATGATAATTAATAATCACATATAAATAATTCCATTTATATGTGATTTTCTTTTATTATTTTTTTTGTTTACTTGTTACCCTCATTGTTTTTATTTTTTCTGTTAACATTGTTGGTTAACTGATAGATAATGCCTAGATAGCATTAAGTCCGCCCATTGTACCATTTTTTGTGGCATGAAGTTTTTATAAATAAAAAAATAAAAAATTAGGTATAAGAATAAGTAACAAAAATATAAGCGTAAATAAATAAGTAATACAAATAGGTTAAATAAAGAAAACAAAAGTAGACATAGGAGTTATGTAAAGTAGTAAGATAAATGATAAAGATAAGAAAAATAAGTAACATAAGGTAGAAAATAAGCAAGTAACACAAAGCAATGAAACATTAAACATCCCAAAAGAAATCTCATTGCAGAGAATAAAGATGAAAGTAAAGAAAACCCGGATCTATTAAAAGCTTTGACCCCCCTAGAGGCACGTCGGTGGAAGAAAGAGTTGAAAAAAAAACAATTGAAATGAGGTTCTTATGTATAATTAAAATAATTATTTGTAGGTTAAAGATAAGCGTATTATAATAATCACATTAAAATTTAATCATACTAATATTATAAAGAGCAAACATTTGTGTTTTTGTATGTATATTTGTAATATTTTCACACAAAAAATACTGGACCGATTTCAAAAATTCTTTAAACATTCGAAAACTGCAACTTCACTGAGTGACATATATTACATTTTCAAAATAATAGAGTTTCCTAATAAAAATGCAATAATGTGACCCAAGGTGTGCAAAAATTGGTTATAAAAAATCTGACATGGCGTGCGCTGTGGAAAGTATTGATGATAAAACAAAAAATGTTCAACAGTATTATAGAATGTATTTATCTCTACAAGAAAGTTCGCGATATCATATATCCAACTACTAATATTATGTCACTATAACAACTTTTTTACATGTTAAAGTTGATAAAAGTGCCGACTATAATCAAACCATACTATTCATACCTCTGCACAAATCCTTATCCCATTAACTAATATTTTATTAAAGGCCTTTTTAACACCTATAAAAGGCGTTTTAAATTATTAAAATTAGCCATTCCATTCAAAAGTCTACTACCGCAAGATCGGTATCTACTCGTGTGAAACCGCGGGGCATTGCTGGTATATTATAATCCTCATGTAATCGAAATAAATTATATATGTCACGTTACAAACAAAATCAAAGATTTCAAATAAAAAATTGTAACGTTTCTTACATGATTTTTATTTCTACGTACTCCACAATTTGCGTATTATAAAAAGTATCTTACTGTGGAAAACATTCAATGGGTTTTTTTATGTTATAACAAAAATAAAAAGGAAACAAGGAAGAGGATGCGTGTCAAGCTGCAGTGCTATTGTAGAAGATAGAAGAGTAACGCTTAGTGAAATAGTTCTTCACTAATTATAGTAGGCATAGAGTATATTCAGCGATCAGTAAGACAACCGAATTCCGAAACATAAACTGCCGCCACCCTTTGTTTACGCCCTTTATCTTTTCTATATATAAATAGATATAAAATAACAAGTTATATAGTTACTCTTTTTAAATTTATTTTACCTCTTCATTAATAAAACAACTTAGGTAAGCTCTAATTGTATTGATTTCTTCTTCGCCGGTGATAATAAAAGAAAATATGTGGTATCAGCATGAGATTGAAAGAGCATTTAAGAAATAATGATTTACAGCTCATAAAAATGACCACCAAATTCACGGAATGTCTTTGTAATGTTTAAAGTCCAGAAATGTCGGATATAAATTAATATCTTTCTAATAAATGTTAAGTATGTTTTATGTTTGTTTCCATATACCGCTGTAACAATATGTAATTTGCTGTTAGTATAATTATCAATAAGAAACTGCTTATTCAATTACTCTACCGCTAAAAGATGCTTTCTTTTAATATTGTCGGATTTATAATACGGAACTATTCAATTAATTTGTGAGACAATTCGGTTTAAGAATAGCAATCAGTTTTCCAGATCGCATCTATGCTGATGTCAACTAAAATTCAATTTCTTTTTACTGTTAATTCAAATACAAGTTTTAGCCTTTATATGTTAGCTAAGACACACTTAATGAGACGATTATTTTAAAATTCAATTAACAACAGTGTAATTGTAACACAATGTAGGATTAATGAAATTTAAATCTTTGCAGTTTCAATGTATTTCTGTGGCTATAATTAAATATACTAATATTAAATTACAATATTGTATCATATATATTTTGATATTTTATGTCTTTGATTTAATAAAGTTAAAGTATTTGGACTATAATATTCCATGAAGTGGTTACACAATAATATAATCGATTTTTGAAGCAGCAACTGCACTTACCTTATTAATACGGATTATATGTTTAATGATGTCATAGATGTTGAGCCTTAAAACCAATTACTTACCGAGTACAGAACTAATCTAAAATTCAACTCTTTCACACTAAAAATTAACCAAACACCTGAACAGGTAACAGTGATCTATCACTGTCTAAACTTTGTCTAATATGGAAAAGTGGGTTAAAAACATAAATAGAAAGCAATTATTAACTCCCTTTCCAACTTTTAAAAAGTATCTCTCAGATGTTTAGAGGTAAGGTGTATTAGCTTCTTCTTGAAACTTGTGGACCGATTTTCTAAATTTATTTCGCTAATATTATCCATCTTAGTGGAACGTAAGGGCGACCTGTACATTATAATGTATATGATACATACTTGTTTTAAAGATTTCGCTATATATTAGATGACAATGTTTGTTTGCAACGCACGATGATGCAAGGGAAATTGTGGCAAAAGATAAGTTATTAATTTATATATTTTTTTATAAGAACAATAATTCAAAAAACAAAGATACACGTCATTTCAAAAGTAACATTTTGTTATGCCGTTCTTAGTATAAACATTTAAGGCTTGTTTTAAAAAATGTACATTTTTAAAGCTACTCTAAGTAAATAAAAACCTAGACTCGACTGTAAAAGTAAGTTATAGGAAAATAATGTCATAAGCTTAGCTTTAGATTATAATTTAATCTCAAAATACTTGTCCACTTTTGATTTTAATATATGTATTTGTACACATTTCTTTTACTATTTTTGTGAAATTGAATTTTTAAAATCCGGCTGAGTTTGTTGTGTGGTTCTTTTCAGAAAAGGGCGCATTTGGAGCCTTAATTTAAGTTTAAACAGAAGGGTTTATTTCATCTTAACAAAATAGGCTCTAATGACACAAGTGATCTCTGGTTTTGATTCAAAGTGGAAAAGAAGAAATATAAATATATAAAAAAATATATCAAATATGTGAAAGTATTGTCCCGAAGCTTCTTAAGCGTTTCCTTAAAAATCTTTTATCAATTTAGTTTGTTTCGAATATTCAAACAAACCACATTATAATTATTTTAATCTAAAAATAAATATATTCCAAATGTTTGTCGTGTTGAATTAATAGTATTCAAAATAATAGTAGCACGCGATGGATGCTGTGTAATCGTTATATTTTCCAATCCTGACCGCGTGACTGGAAAATAATAATAAGATTTAAAAATGAACAAATTAATGAAGAAGGCGTCATATTCTTAGCTTAGAGAACTTGTAACAATTATTTTATATTAATTGGCAAGACACGTTTTTATATTAATTAACATCAACAAATTATGATAAGTTGATTAAAAATGTCATTCTATTTAGAGTCTAATAGTCACTGGATTAATGATAATCTTTTAGCACTTTTAATTAAAGAGTTTTATTTTATTAAGCTAAATCTAATAAATTAGTAATAAATCGCTCTTTGAACTTATATTTTATCGGAAGATTCATCTAAATTAGTATCAAAGATTGCCAACTTTATTCTATTTTATTATGTCAAAACAACATCGATGTTCTACGTAAAAACTATAACGTATGTAATAATACAAATAGTAATCCTATGACACAATCATATGATTCACTATCATAATTAGATTATAATTTAATATAATCAATGTAATATTCAAATAAAAAAATATTAATAGGTTCTTCAAGTTAAGTAAAATTAAACAAAATGTATTAAGTGTTTGTTCTATTGTAATGATAGTATAAACCAGTTTTGTGATACTTTATGTAAACGAGAAATTTTTAGCACAAAAAAATCTATATTACTTGATATCTAGTTATCGAAATTGATCACGTGTTTTTGCGTGATATATTAATATTAATTATTAAAATACCAAAAATTAAAAATAGTTGTAAGTCTATATGTACATGATATCTAGAACACTAATTAATATGTCGTCGAAACTTAAGTTAAATTTGATCAAGATATATTTGAATCATAAGAACTTGCAGGGTGTGAAAGGAAAACACTTTCCATTTAAATAATTTATATATAAATCTGATGGCTGAAAATATAGTAAATGTAAACTTTTAATTAATATCTATTCTCTCTTAGTACTAAAAGAGAAACCGAATAGAGTCTTCTCGAAAAATAGATATGAATAACTTTCTTGTACTCAGTATTGCGCATTGAATAATTTGATCATTAAAATAGATTATTTTTTGAAGATTATTATTTATATATAATTAATGAATATACATACATTCTATATAATGTTATTTAAAAGAAAATAGATTGCGTTTCTAAATCTAAAAGTAAATGTTAAGAGTCTATATGAAGCGCCTTGCGCAAAGTCAGGAGCAATGTCACACATTGCTTTCAATAGCGGGGCGCGCAACGACAAGCAGCGGGCGTCGTGCGGACACTGCGGGGCCCGGGCGGCAGGAGGAAGAGTGGTAGTGGTGTCGTTCGGCAGTCCAGTCAGAACGACTTTGCTCACGCTCCTATTCGTACATACATAAGTGATTCAATACAAATTTATTTCACACATACACACACATACAGTCCACTCTTTTATTCTATCGTCATCATCATCTGGTTAGTCAATTCTCCCTACCAGATAGGCACAGGGCGCTGACTCCAACAGCAAACAATATTTATTATAAATCATAAGTAAAGATTGTGTTAATAAGAGCCCTTAAGTGGCTCTATTTAACGATTTTATGAGCCACAAATCTCTTTTATTGTCGATATATTTAATAACACCACAACCTTTTCATGGTATTAGGTAAGGACAGAAATATTTAATAATGTTTTTTTTAAATATTTTATTAGTATAAAAAATTTGGTTATAACATATATTTTTACTTAAAGCTGTTTGTTCTTTCCATCTATATTCAAGGATGAAACATTATACAATTACTAGTAATTATATTTGTATGTTTGTATTAGAATCCGTTAATCTCTTGTAAATGTGATATCATTAAAAAACTGGTACTGGTTGTTATATTATTTTTGGTTTTGTAGTCCATTAGAACCCTTTAATTTCATCATATTCATCCGTCCGTTCATCTGACCGCAGCCTAGCTTATAGATTTCTAGTACTAGAAAGCTGTAATTTGATGTGTTAAATTTGTAATAGTAGTACAATATAATAGCGTTGTATGCCTCAAAAAGATCTACAATAACTCTGCGAGTATATACATCTATCTATCTACCCATCATGGACAATTTTGAATCCTGCATTGCCCTATATGCAATCGACCGGTTTTAATTTTTTGGATTATCTTCGGCTATTCGAGGCGAAGATAATCCAAAAAATCAAAACCGGCAAAAAATCAAAAAATTGTAAAAACAATGGCAAATTTCTGAAAAAGTGTAAATATTAAAAAGAAAATAGTAACATAAAAATTATAACGATTAACATATGTATTGGGTATCTAAAATATATGCCGGGTTTCTAAGTGACATATCACTTGGATTGGGAAGAAAAAATGATTGAGCTGAGCGTAAGCGAAGCTCTTAACCGTTTGGGAGACCTTTTTTGTGTTTAGTTGTCTCCACAATGCGACGAGATAATTAGCTAAAAATATTCCCATGTATGTTTGAGCTGAACGCAAATGTTATAGCGAAAACAGATTGAAAAAATGTTTAGCCATTCAAAAGTTATCACAAAATGATTCCTGCCATAGACAATCCATTAGAGCTGCCCTGCGCGTGCGAGCAATGTGCTGAGCTAGAAGGTGACAATTAGTCCTAGAGGAAAGAGGAGAGGAGAGGGGCTCAGCTCAACACCTGCCGCGCACGGTTGGCGGATCCTAGTAAGATTTCTTAAAGTTGTAAACTTATAGATAATCTGGCAACAGAATGAACTCATAACTATTAAGTAGTATTAGGATAGGGTTCATATCGTATCATTAGATTTTTTCTTCAATTCAGACCTCTTATACTCACTCCTGAATTATTAGCTCACTTTATATACATAATTTTGATGAAAAAGATTTTTAACTAAGTCTAGGTAACTAGGTTCGTTCACAATTCTCGAGAGGGTCTGATCTTTCAAATTTTTATTCAAATTGTAGTTCCAAAACTACAATTTGATTAAATAATTTTGGTCATTTTCTTACAAAATAATAAAATACAGTCAGTACTAAATGATGGAGTTAAAAATATTAGTACAATTAAATTTTCAACTCAGTTCAGCTAAAGCTGCTAGCTTACAAAAATGTTGTGTAGATAGACATATCTATTATATAAAAATGAATCGCGAAATGCGTTGGTAAGCGCACAACTCAACAACGCATGGACCAATCTTAAAAATTCTTTTTTTTAAATATTCCTTGAAGCCCAAGGATGGTTCTTACGGCAAGATAAATTCGAATAATTTCCAGGAAAACCTAAAAGAGCCCTTTTCTTTTTCCTATACAAATATTTTAAATGTAGAATAAATAACTAAATGTAGAGTCAATTTGAACTGTATTGTTATTCAATAAAGTTCATATTAAATAACAAGCACTCATTGTTGTCTAAACAATTTAGGTATGTTGCTAACGTCGAAGAGTCAATTCGCGCTTTATTGTCGCTGCACAAAGTTCAAATTAGTGATAATACCGTGAACACGACCAAATTGAAAAGTTAAAAAATATAAGAGCTATATATTTGATTGGCCTTGCAATATTCTATCTTTTTTTTTAGTTGCGGAATGCGACATAAATTGTCATCAGTTTTCACATCATTGCATCTGTCAAACAAACTGCGTTAAAAAGCGTTTATAATATTTAACAATTAATTTTGATTGTTTTATATCGTATTTTGCGCAAAGTGTTTTAATACCTGTGATTAATAATTATTTCATGTGACATAATTTAGGCAAGTAAGTAAGTATATACGATATGCCTCCTATAAGACGAAGTAATTTAGGTAGAAGAACCCGAAATGCTACAAACCAAACTAATTACCGATATTTTCATACTGCACAAGGACGTGACGACCGAAATGAACGTCAAAGAATTCGTATACCACGAACGCGGGAAGCGAGAGCTAGAGATTCAACTAATAATCGCGAAAGTTTGAATCGAACTGCTTTCAATAACGATTTGGATCCACCACCAGAGCCATTGTACTCATTGGTTTCAGGAATAGAACCATATTCCATACACTTTTTGCCAAATATCAAACAATATAACAATTGCTTTCAAATGATGTCATTTGGGCCAACAAACGTAATTCGGGAAGATTTCATGCCAACTTTTAGGGAATGTATTAATTAACTAATTTACAGATACAAGGCCAAATATATCATAGAGCCGTTTCACTGTTACCAGTGTCAGATAGCAATTACAAATTCCTGCAAATTTATTTCATGGGCAATTCACCACAAGAAATTGATATGCGTTGTTCACATAACAATTCACTAAAGAGGTCTATTGTAGAACAATTACAAACTTTATTTCATGAGTACAATCAATTGATCATGTTGTTTAAAACTGCACTGGATCCGATGCCATCTGATAATCATAAAATTGTAATGCACCAACTATTGATGAAGTTGCTATTGTAGTAGTTGGAGAAAACTTGGAATCCCGTGATATTGTTTTACATCCTCGGAATGATCAATAATAACGTATAAAGGAAACAAACCGCTGATATGACGCACTGCAATATCCCATTATATTTTGGCAAGGTGAAGATGGCTATGATTTTTCAAACAAGACGATAAAATCCAGTACACGTAGTAAAAAATATTTGTTTAGCTATGGAGATATATTATCAGTCACTATATTATTATTTTTTTAATTTTCAATGTTATGAAAATAAAAGTCTATTTTCAGGTTCTGAAACCAACAAAAAAGTCAGTTCAATGAACTATTATTCCTACCGCCTAATGATTCGTGAAAATGAAGACAGTCACATACTCAAATATCGGCTATTATATCACAAGTATGTTGTAGACATGTATGTTAAAATTGAAACGGAGAGATTAACATTCATCAGGTTGAATCAGACCAAACTCAGATCTGAAGAGTATATTCACCTTCCAGATGCGATTAATACTGATGGAAACACATTTTGATTTGGTTAGTTGAAAAGATAAGGCCAAATGAAGTTGATGCAGTAATATCAGCTGAAATTCCTAATGTAGAAGTAGATCCTGGATTGCATGAGTTAGAGTTATTAAAAACATGATACATGGTCCCTGTGGAACTCTTAATCAAAATTCACCGTGTATGGTGGATGGTAAATGTTCAAAGCGATATCCACGGACATTAATATCTGAAACAATCACTGGTAATGACGGTTATCCTTTGTATAGTCGCCGATCGACAGCAGACAATGGAAGATCAACAATTGTCTAATTAAATCAACAAGATATTGAAATAGATAATCGCTGAATTGTTCCATATATTTTATCAAAGACTTTCAAAGCGCACATCAATGTTGAATCTTACCATTTAGTAACATCTATTAAATACATTTGGCGTTTGGCGTTTGGCGCTCCATCGTCTCTGGCTACCCCGCAAGGGATATGGCGTGAAGGTAAATAAATAAATAAATAAATATATTAAATACATTTGCAAATATGTAACTAAAGGGAGTGATATGGCTGTGATTGGTATTAATGCAGAGAATTCCAATGATGAAGTTACCCAATACCAAATGGGTCGCTATTTTAGTAGTAATGAAGCAGTTTGGCGAATATTTTCTTTTCCTATTCATAAGAGACATCCTACTGTTGTTCATTTAGCTGTGCATTTAGAAAATGGACAAAGAGTATATTTTACAGCACAAAACGCAGTAGAAAGAGCTGTACAGCCACTATCTACTACATTAACCAGTTTTTTTGAGACATGCCAAAACGATGCTTTTGCTCAAACATTGTTATATTCTGAAATGCCAAAATATTATACTTGGAATCAATCCTCAAGGAGATTTCTACGACGGAAACAAGGAAAACCAGTTACAGGATACCCAGATGTATATTCTACCGATGCGATTGGTCGAATTTATTCAGTACATCCAAGCAATTATGAATGTTTTTATTTACGACTGCTAATAGTCAATGTACGTGGCCCAACGTCGTTCCAACATGTATGAATTGTTAATGGTGATTTGCGTGGATCATACAGAGAAGCTTGCCAACGTTTCCGATTGCTAGAAAATGATCAATGGGATCAAACTCTCAATGATGCTGTAATATCATCACAAGCTTATCAAATACGAACATTGTTTTCTATAATCATATCTACATGCTTCCCATCAAACCCAAAGGATTTGTAGATCAAGTACAAAGATAATATGTGTGATGATATTTTGTATCAAATACGTATAAGAAGGGGAAATCCAAATATACAAATAAGCGAAGAAATTTACAATGAAAAAAAAAATATTGATTTCAATTGAGGACATGTGCTTGATGATGTCAAACAAACAATTATTTCAATTAGGCCTGGCCGCACCCAATCATCCAATGCATGATGCTTTTAACCAAGAGTTGCACCGAGAAAAACTTTATGATCTCCACACTTTGAAAGAATTAATTCAAACAAACCTTCCACTATTGAATGAACAACAGAAGTGTGTATTTGATACACTTATGAAAGTAATAAATGATAAAAGAGGAGGGATTTACTTCTTAGAAGGTGGTACAGGAAAAACTTTTTTTATTTCATTGATATTAGCAACAATTCGCTCACAAAATAAAATTGCACTTGCACTCGCTTCGTCGGGAATCGCAGCAACTTTGCTTGAAAGTGGTCGAACTGCTCATTCAGCACTAAAATTAAATTTCAAAATTCAAGAACAAATTACAGGATATATACATCAGTTAATTCGGCTACTAACCAAGATGATGTCGTCAACTATCCGCCTGAATTTTTAAACTCGCTGGATTTACCAGGATTGCCACCGCACAATCTACAATTAAAGGGTGGATCGGTAGTTATAATGTTGAGAAATATCAACCAACCGCGTCTTTGCAACGGCACACGGTTAGCGATAAAAAAATTATTGAACAACGTGATAGAAGCAACTATACTGAAAGGAAAGTATAAAGGAAAAGACGTTTTGATACCACGCATCCCAATGATTCCGACTGATGTGCCATTTGTATTTAAACGACTACAGTTTCCAGTGCGGCTTGCTTTCGCTATGACCATAAATAAGTCAAGGGGGCAATCATTAGGTGTTTGTGGTATTAATCTAGAAAACCCATGTTTCTCACATGGTCAATTGTATGTTGCCTGTTCCCGTGTTGGAAAACCATCAGATTTGTTTGTATATTCACCAGGTAATCAAACAAAAAACATTGTGTATCATAAAGTACTACAATAAAAATAAAACAGATTTTTGTTAATAATTATGATTCACTTGATTTCCATTAAATCGATTACTGAAAATACTTATATACGTTTTGTTTCATAATTTTTTATTTCATCGGTTATGAACCCTACGTTAATAATATTAGTAATAAATAATTAATTATCTCTGTATTTTGTAATTGAAGCACCCACTTTATAAATATTTGTCACCTTTAGGTTCCCACTATCCCTTAAGATTATTTTTCAATCAGGTTTAAACATTAAGTTCCCTTCTTGGTTTGAAGCCCTCTGGCAGACATCCCAGTCGGGGTTTTTATGGGTCTCAAAAGGGTGACCAAAGTTCGTGGAAGCGAAGATACTTAGGTCACCCGAGCTGACCTTTTTCTTTAATTTCCCTGAACAGAACCGTCACCATGATGATAGGATGATGTGTGAGGGTCAGCAGAGTAAAAACGTCTTAAGGTCGAAATATAAACTGCCACATTTCAAATCTATTTGACAGAACGAAGTCTGCCGAGTTGCATAAAAATTGTTGTATTTATTAAAAAAAATGTATTTTTTTCATTTTTCACGATTTATCTTTTAAAATTTAAATGTTTTGAGTTTACTTTTATTAAATGCATTACTAAAACCACCTAATATTTTTAATTATGAACATCTTATCAAAATGAAAAAGTAACATGTTAAAGCAAGAATAATTTTACGATTTATTTATCATATTATTTAAAATATTAAATGATAAAAAAATGTATTTTTTTCATTTTTCACGATTTATCTTTTAAAATTTAAATGTTTTGAGTTTACTTTTATTAAATGCATTACTAAAACCACCTAATATTTTTAATTATGAACATCTTATCAAAATGAAAAAGTAACATGTTAAAACAAGAATAATTTTACGATTTATTTATCATATTATTTAAAATATTAAATGATAAAAAAAATCCACCAGAAATCTTAATACATATAAATCATGTGTCACGTTGTTTGTACTCCTAAACTAATTAACCGATTTTAATAAATTTACACACCACGTACAGTTTGACCCAACTTAAAGGATAGAATAATTCTCAACTCAATTCATAGTCGCAACATTATTTTATTGCAAATTATTTGTTTATTATTTTGCAGTTAGCTCCTAACAATCCTAAAAGATGGCGGTATCTGTTGACCGGATTGAGTAATTACGAATGAGGTATCTACCCTACCTACCTCATTCGTAAGTTTAGTGTTCCAAGTTATTTACTAAAAACTTTGTAATATACAAATAGTGTTATAAACTTGGATAAAATTTAAAAAATAATTATAATTATTTTGTTTTGACTTTTACTTAATATCGGCTGTAAGAAAACATTATGGTTTTCATGACAGATGTACTCTGAACGTTACCCCTTAAATAGTTTACTACAGTGTAATATATCAAAAACAATAGTCACAGCAACGCGTGACCGGGTCTGCTAGTTATATAATAATAAGGTGATATTCATAAGTAAAAAATATGTAATTTATTAATATCTTAAATTTTACGAAATTTTATGAAAATATACGCGCATAATTTTCGTAACTTGTTCATGAAGTGTTTACGTAGCGGTTCTACCGTGCTTCGAACTCATGTGTAAGTACTGCGATTAAACTCGAAACTAGTCGTGTATACTTTTAAAAAGTTTTGTGGGCACAATTGGGTAAATAATGGAAAAACGAATTAAAAAAGAATAAAATAAGTACGCGTAATAAGAACGTCCGCGTCTTATTATCACAACACAACAACAATATAAGAACATTTCATTTATAATGTTATCGTAAATGATGTTTGAAAATATATATTACATTCAAATGTTTGAAATGTTTGTATAGAAATACATTGTTAAAATTTTATCTTTTATATTTTTTTTACGTGGATTAAAATTTATGACCACCGTCGTATTTATTTAAATATACCTTTTGTATGTAATCTATACTCACAATAAAACTAATGTTTTTTATGTTTATTTTATTTGAACGCATTGGTCTCTGAAATAAGTGGCTGGAGTTAAATATTTTTGTGAATTGGATAACCCCAGACTTGTAAGTCTATTAAAAATCATACCGTTTTCACATGTTGTCTTAAATTTTTTTTAGGTTTTTTTCTCAGCTTAAATCTACAGTTTTAAGCGAATATCCCAAAAGTGTAACATCTCTGTGTAATTAACAGATTCAAAAAAAAATTGTAGTATTAAATTTTTAACAAGATTTGAAAACATAAAAAGTCCAAGTTTTAAAGTCAAATAGGCAATAATTATCCTCTTGAAAAACCTGGCTCTATTGGAACGGTTCCGAAGAGTAGATGGAGAACAACCAGAACTGATTTTTAATTTACATTTTGGTATAGTCATTTTATTACTAAAAGCAGACAAAACTAGAATAACTACGCCACTACTTGATAATATTCTCACATGTTCTATGACGTTCTAACATTTACGAGTTATTAAAACAATGTAACCAACATTTTGGCTTCACCCGTTCTCTAACATTTTTGGGAGAAAAGGAGAAAATATATAAAATTACACGATAGTGCAAAAAAACAATAAGAATAAAAGAAAAATATTCACCATACCTTTGCATTCAATATTTGTAAATTTTACCAGAACTATTTAAAAGTATAATTCGTGCGGGAATTATAAACTAAGAGATTATTTAAGCTTTGCTACATAATATATTAGTATTTTGATCCTGAAATAACACAAACTTTATACTGGGACAGATAAGGATTAATATAATCCTGTACACTTTGGGATAAGTAATAATGTGTGAATAAATGTTATATAATAAAATAATATTTTTTATGAAAACTATTTTTCATTTAGTTTCACGAGATGTGAGTCAAAACTTTTCATGAGTGAAAAGTTCACATTTTATTTCAATATCTAATTACTATCATCTAATATCTATCATGATTTTGAGTAGATTATTTGTGATTGGTGCCTATTTCAGTTACATTAATAAATGAAATTACTGAATGAGGAAGATAGGTTTAATGATAAAGTTGAGTTCTTTCATTGAAATAGTGATCTTCAACGGTTTTTCTACCAACCTCAAGCTATTGATGAATTTATTATGAAGAGCTTAGAACATTAATCACTCTTTTGTGATATTCAAATCTTTACGCTGAAGTACACACGATTTAGTAAATTGAACGAAGAATGACCTTCAACTTGTGACCTTAAAAAATATTGTTATATATAAAAAATATATTTTGTTTATTTAAGAAATACAAATAAAATCACACCTCTATTTATAAAAAAAAATGGTTTTAGCGAGGTTTAAAATTCAAAATCGTCGTGCTTACAAATACTTCTTGGTTTATTTATTATCATTCTTACTATTTTAAAGTTTAGAAAGTAGAATCATTCTTTTTATATGGAAAAAGGTAAATAAAATTTAATATAGAATCAATTAACGTGTGTACCATTATCGTCTATGCACTTTCAGCCAAGTAGTTGATTTTATTGTAACCAGTTCAGAAAAAAATTTTGGGAGCGAGAATCAATAATTTTTAGTTTGTACTGCTTCTTCGGAATTGTATTTTTGTCCTTGCAGGAAATTATCGACAAATTTCCAAAAAAAAAATAATCTAACAACTATTATTAAAAATATATATAATCTGTGGGAACTAGAAAGTTTTTTTAATCTTAATCTCACAATTTTAATATTTACAACTCTTTTAAAGAGGTTTTTATTTATAACTAATATAATTATATATCCTTTTTTTCAAATCACAATGAAATAAAAAAAAATGAAAAAAACCCTAAAAAATGCACATGCAGAATTTCATAAGAATCAGTTAAGTCATTTCGGAGGAGTTTGGTTACAAACACTATGACATGAGAATTTTATATATTAGATACTATATGTGTTTAGTGCGCATAATACATATATTATAAATATATCTTATTAGCTTATTCCATCCCGCTTCGTTGGGCACAATATTAATTTGAATGTGAGCTTAGGTTGCTATGGTAACCTTTGTCATATTATCCGTTGACATTGTAACCGTTGCTATAGTAACCCTTACCTCCGCGTTAATTGGTTAACTCCTACATGCTTAAAACTTGGCTGGGATAGGAATTTGTATTATTAGGAATAAATATTATTCTGATTTATTTAACTTTTTAACAATTGTTAATAAGTAAATGTGTTATTTAATTATACATCCCTTTACAATTGGATGTATACCATCCACCATCTATATGAAATTGGAATGTTTTATAACATAAGCTATGTGCTAATTATAGATCAAACAAACCGTTGGATAATAAAAGAACAAACTAAATTATTCTAATAACCTAATATTCTTGAGTAAATGTTGCAATTTATTCATTTACTGGTAATTCAACCATTCAAGTTTTATTTATACCTAAACACATTGATTAAAATTTAAAAAAATATTACAATATTATTATATATGATATAAAACTAAGCTTAGATAAGCTGTACAGCCAATATTGATGTCTTATTTCAATTGAACCTAGGTATGAGATAGCACGAAGCACAAAAAAAACTGTGGTATCCATGGTTTGGCTTGATGCTTTGCACGTCCAAAATGAAGTAAATATGCATTTTCTACAATATATCTGATGCATTTTGCAGTTACGATCGTCACTTGGCTTAGTACTCTTGTTGGATTTTCCAGTAAATATGTTTAAGAATGTCGAGATAATCGAATAAAAACAACAGTTTTAATTTTCATTAATCTTAAATTGGACTTATATTTAATATATTGCCAAATATTGAAAAGTCTAATAAATTTATAATTATAAATAATCAGGAACACTAGCAGGACTCGAATCTACAGCGTCTCGAATACTGTTTCCGTAACTCCATCAACTTAGCTAACGTGTCCTTACGCGCCTTGAGAGTCACTCTTTGTCGGGGCGGAGACATCTCTTAAGCTTCATTCGAAAATATTAATAATTTATGCCTAAATAAATAGTTTATTCTAAGTTTGTTTAAAAATGAATTATCATAACATGACCAGCATGTTTATAGACAAATTCAAATGTTTGTTATAAAGTTTTACCCCTATCTTCAACGTCAACAACATGACACAGGATCAATGGAATGTTGGGGACAAGTTGTCTCAGGACGTGTTGTACTGTAATAGCAGTCAACCCTTCACCCTACGAATGTTGGAATTAATAAGACTTGCTCCGAGTTATGTATTTGTAAGGTTGTAAACTTAATAAATTTACCATAATATTTTGAATATGTTCTAGGTTTTATTAAAAGGTTTAATATTTAATAAAATCAGCTTCATGAGATACTTTATTTATTTTTACTTACTGATATAAATATAGTAATAGTAATAGTAAAATGTTTAGGTTACTTAATCATAATGAATGGAACAAGGAAGGGAATGTATAATATGCCATGATAAGTCATTACAATATAAAAACTTGTTTAAAATTTCAATCTGAATAAACAAGTAATTAGAATGACATACTATATATTAAGGTCTCGGCTTAGCCATCTAGACCAAAGATAGAAATATGTGAAATTGTTTCGACAATGGGAGTAGACGTAGTCTATTGTATTGCTTGTGAGGCTTTTTTCTTCCATAAGGTTTTATAATTTGACATTATTTGTGCTATTTCAGAGTTTAACCTGTATATTATTCAATACAGGATGTTTTTTTTATTAGAAGACTATATATTTATTAAAATTATACTAAATTTAAAAAACGCAGAGACCATTACAGTAAAAAAACTCATTTCATATTTAGGTTCAATAATAAATAAAAAAATGGCTTAGATTTTATGATTAATAATATAACTTGTTCACGGGTCTAAAACTAGAAACTCTGACGAAGTTAGTTATATCAGAATTGACACTAACAATAGTTCCTCTATTTTACTGTCGTGGTGTTTGCGTTGGTGATGAACATTGCTGCAATCTTGTTAATTTGTAAGCTAGAACAGTGTTAAAGCTTTTACAAATTAAATTCATAGTTCAGTTTAATTAGCAAGCTTTCCGTTAGCAATAAGTGCTCTAGCAAATTAACTGGTATTTCGTGCTACTTAAAAACCATTATGGATTAAAACAGTAATTTGTAATCCTGTCCTATTTAATCCAATCGATATAAATGTACGCCAGCCTAATATTTTCAGCCGCAACTAATAGCAATATAGACCAGATTTATTTTATGTAGATTAGCGCTAGTAAAGGCTATTGAGAGTTTGAAATATTATAATATTTAATAAATTCAAACTGTATATGATGAAAAGTTAATTATAACCTGAAATAATGTCAACGCCAGACAATGATTTACTATGTAACTCCAAACAGTTATTAATTAGTCTTCTTATAAATCGATTACAACACAATTCCAAATATAAAAAAAAAACTATTCTGTCAATCAATAATTTATTATTTTATAATTATTGGATCATAACTAAACGTAACGTAAGTACTATTGATTCTAGTACTAGACTGATTTACTAGAATCTAGATTACAAGAGTGCAACTTATTGACTTCTAACATAAAGTCTGAGTGATGGTAACGTAATACAGAAATGGCTTCATTTTGTTAAAATTTTAAGAACATTTATTACTTTAAATATATAGAAAATTTGTTAAGTGAGTTTATCAACTCTTATGTAATACAAGATTGGCGTTTATTTATCGATGAAATAAAACATCAAAAAAATATCCCGTATATTTTACATATATTTATATTATATATTACATATTTAAAGTAACATTTTTTTTTTCAATTTGAGTAGGTATAAATAAAAATTGAATGGTTGAACTAAGAGTAAGTGAATAAATCGCAACATTTACTCGATAATATTAGAACAATTTAGTTCGTTCTTTATTATCCAACGATTTCTTTGATCTATAATTAGCACATAGTTAATATTCTAAAACATTCCAATTTCATATAAATGATAGATGGTACCCATCCAATTGTAAAAGGATGTATAATTTATCAACACATTTACTTATTAATAGTTGTTAAAAACTAGACAACAACCAAATTATAGCAGTATTAATATTTTATATCGTATGCATGATTGGCATCATTTAACATTCATTTATATAATATTTTATTTAGACTATTTAGTCCTTTATAGACTTTATTTACTAAAGTATGTGCTTCGTGTATTCTATAGATTTTATTAGTCATTGTATGGTATTAATGCTATTAAAACATTTTAATAATATTAATAACAAACGTATAAACAGCGCTAGATATGATTATATGTAAGTAATACAGAATAATATTTGTTCACCAGAGCTTAGACTACAGTTACTATTATGTGCACTAAATATGTATAGTGTCTAATATATAAAATTATCATGTCACAGCGTTTGTAGCCACTTTCCTCCGAAATGGTTTGACTGATTCTTATGAATTTCTGTATGTGTATTTGATAGGTTTGAGAATTTATTGCGAACTATTTTTATAACCGCGAAACAATAAGAGTAGTACTTCCATTTTTCACCCTTCTACTGCTTTTATTACTTTTGACATCTTATTTAAATAATATTAACTATATTAATAATTAATTATTGTTGGTTTGTCATCATTTTGCTACCAATATTTTGATTGCGATAATACTGTTTTATTACATTGATTATAAGTATTACGTTTAATCGCAAAAGCATTGGCGGCCTTGGAGGTGGGATTATTTAATATATTATATTAGTTATAAATAAAAATGTCTTTCAAATAATTTAAAAAATAAATTAGATTATATATATTTTTTTAAATTGTCGACAACTTCTTGCATGGACCAAAATACAATTCCGAAGAAACAGTCCAAACCGTCTAAAACCGTTACTAATTCTCGCTCGCAAATTTTAATAGGTATGTACATTTAATAATAATATTAATAATAAGCATTTATTTGAGATGTTTAATCCATATACAAATAATGTGATAGTAGCAATAAAATAAATAAGAATAGGCTTAGTAATATTTAAATAGTTTGAGATGAAATTAAAAAACTGTTACTTTCGTTGAGACTCCTGTACCAAAACTGATGGTTACCAGCAGGAGCATGGGTCTGTACCCAGTGATAAATCAATGGGGAGTCCCATCGGTCGGCCAACGCGCTCAAGACAATGTTCCGCGCACTCGTGCCTGCGATACAGAAGCGCGGTAGATCGAACAACATCCTAAACGCATTTTTGTATTGAAAGTGCAGTACGCTGTATACTCGCTCCACGAAGTCGACCCACAGAATGCAAGCATAAAAAGGTTGAGAGTAAGCATTGATAAGCGTCACTTTGGCTTTTTTACTACCACGTACAAATCTGTAAATCAACATGTTACAACGAATAGATAGCGGCCTACGCCCTCTTACAATGAGAACCGTGCCTGAAAAGCTCTCAGTTACCCAGATATTTGAAACGGTCAACTCTTTTCAGTTGACATCTCCCTAGAGTAGTACAAGTTACTTTCCGTTGACTTCTCGCATCCTTTGCCCGAAAAACAATAAACTCACTAAGCCTGTTATATCTGGGGCCGAGAGCCTCTGCGTTTTCTTCACATATCTTGAGCAACTTAGTCATAGCACTGATTGACGGACTCAACTGGTCCGGACATCCCGAGGTAAACTGGTTTCACACAATAGCTTGTTCCACAATAAATTGTAAGATATTAAATGCTTCGGACCAATCTAGAAAACAAGCATATACTGGGGTTTTTCGAGCCCTTTAGTACTGCACGGTCTGTTTGAGATAGAAAATGGCAGTATCTGTAGACAGATCTGGTTTGAATCCAAACTGTAAGTTATGGATGTCGAATAATTTTCTGTGACGCAAACCGTTCTGCACCTTTTCTATAACCCTTTTCTATAACCAAGGATATAGGCCTATAATTGGACAACTTGAAGGCATACCCCGTTTTATTTTTTACAATTGGCACAACGACATTATAAAACATTTTATTTCGTAAACAACATTGGCTGATACATAAGTTAAACAGAATTACTCGAGGCAACTGTAACTCTGCGTACTTTTCAGATATTCGATGTTGAGGTCGTTGTTACTAGGAGACTTACCATCCATTTATCTTAGATAGTATTATATTTATTGAAGTGGCGTTATATCTCAGTACATGGATAAAAATATTTTAAACAAACACGTCAATTATGTTGTTTCAATGTTCATGTTATATGCATAATTTTTATTACCGTATGTTATTATCTGTGTACTGTTGTGTTAGCAGGTTCTATATTATCTGAATAGGATGTTTAATATAAGTCGTTTTTAAAATGTTAAAAAAATAAATTACAGGAGTGCCATTTCAAGTGCTTGTGTTAGCGTTTAGTAAGTTTTTATATTATAAATATTGATGACGTGACACGATTATTATCTTTTTTAAGTAACGTGAGTTCTATAGCTATTTTGCTGTGTCCTAGCTTTAGTCTCTAAACCGGTTGGTACTGATTGAGTGGCTAATCACGTTAATCTTCTTCGAGGAGATGGTTCTGATGGAAATGTTTCGCTTCGCTAGTACGTATGTTGGAAGCACAAACACTTTCTCTTCCTTATCTAGCTTCCTTTATCCCTTTCTATTATTTAAAGAGAACAACCCATTTGCATCTATATTAAAGGACAATGTCACAACTTCACCACCAACGCTACTGTCCCTTAAAAATAATCCATCCAGTCTCATAAAAGAAAATTTATTGTTATAACAGATGAACTTTTATTAGATCAAGGTAAATATTTTCTTATCATTTGTAATCAGTTAGCAAGCTAGATAAAGTGACCTTTATTTCAAATCGTCACTATGGATTTAGATGTTAGCTGTTATTTGACAGTAGTTCGTAATAGACTGACTTCCGTCGGTGAGTGAATGAATCTGGAAGTCCCCCCGTCAAATATGAACGCGATACATCAAAAATACATACCCCAGGTACCGGCTTTACTTTACCCCTTACGAGAACTTCTCTTTGACAAATATAGGGGGAATAATACTCGGATTTTAATCAGGCCGAGGGTCGCACGTAAACAGGTACAGTATCGCATTTTGTGTTTTGAGTTGACCTCAGTGGCACCTCGTTCTACCCCAAATGTGAACTTTTGCAACATCCGAGGATTGCATTCTAACCTAAATGCTGTCCATTGTCACCAAGCGCCGAAATAGCTGACCTTTTTTTTTTTAACGGCGACATAGATATCTCAACCTAGCAAAACTGCGTAACCATCATACAACGGTTATAAACTTGACCATCATTTTAAACCACAAACTTGGATATCTGTATTCGTAAGGGAGGATATCTGCCACCATTACCTTCAGAATTTTTAAGGTCCTATTAGTACACCGTCTGTGCTTAGATATGGATCGGATAAAGAGTCGCTTCCTGGGTCATGCCCAAGCAAAGATTGACAAACAACTTTCACAGGTTTCGTCCACCGATGTCGCAGTCTTAGGGGACTTGGTCGTGCATAATGCCTATAGGCTAAAGTTTCGTTCCATCAATTAAAGGTGAAGATCTGTGTTTAACTTTGTTCTGACAAATGGTTTTGGTTAAAACGCGCATTGGAGAACCCGGAACACATCCCGGTAAGTACCAGTTCACTGTCAAGAACCCCCTCGGGTCCTTTAATAAGTGCCCAATACAGAGTGTAGTGCCCATTCAACGTTCGGTTCGCGCAAGACCTGCGACCCAACGCGTTTGGTACTACAAGTCAGCGGATTGGGATGGAATGCGATCCATTTTTGATAATGACACTAATTATTACTTCTGTTATTTCGCAGACATTCACCGATTTTGAATTAAATCCTGCACCGCAGCCTGGTTCATCAAAGAAAATAAAATTTAATTATACACTATTCCCGTCGGTACAAAAAGAACATAAATATATGATTCTATTAATAAAATTTCAAAACAAAGAAAACTTTGTTGTCAAAAAGTTAAAGTTATTACAGTAAAAAATCGTATGAAATATAAACTATGTGTGTAAATGAATTCTATAAATTAATCAAAGTAAACGAAGAGTAGTTACCATGTGTCATGATCGTGATTCAGCTGATGTGAACGGAACATTTGTTCAGTGCACAAAAAATCTTAATATTTTATTAACAATGGGTAATTGTTCTGTTCATTGTTATTTATTTTGTTTATTTTTTGTTTATTTACTTGGCGGATGTTAGGATTTTTGGGTGTTTAACAAAATTGATATTCTAAGTTAGAAAACACAAATTGGTTTGAACTGCCTTTACAGTAAAACCGAAAATGTATAGATTTATTTATAATTTAAATGAGAATATACATGCTTTTAACTTAAATTTAACAGAAATATAAGTAATTGAAATAAAAATATAAAAAACAATGTCATTGTTCCGTCGCTTAAAAAGAATTTCGACAAGATTGCATGTGTAATTTTTAAATCATTAATTATAACGAACCCACCATACATTTTCGTTAAGCTGTTCCTGACATTCTGTTATATTTTTGACCGAAGGACGAATGCTGAGCGTAGCGAAGCGTTTGTCAGAAGGACTACGTTTCCAGTAGATAGGCTCATTCTGCTATTTTTCCGTATGTATTTCAGCACGTTTGTTCCGGCGTAGCGGGTTTATTTTTCATCCTATCGTCACGAAGATTGGCAGGCGTGTTCTTTGAATTATTTGAATATTTATGTCGAGCCGTTTTTTGATTGGGCGAAAAAATCCAAAATGGCGGCGTTTTTTAGTTTTGTTTTTGGCGTAGCAGGAGCAATTTCTATCCGATCGCCACAAAAATTGGTGATCATGTTTTTTGAGTTATTATTATTTTTTGTTTGGCCATTTTTACTACCACAATTACTAACACAATTCATTTTCTCTTGTCAGCAGGCAACACATAAATTTCGGGTTTGTTACACAGAAGTTATGATTTGTGACGGGTTTTTTAAAGACATGAGTCGGCAATAATGTTCGTTATTCACCGGCAGCGGAGGTCCAGTGTACGGAGGTTACTGGTGTGGCGCTCATACTTGGTTCACGGGTGAAATATCGTAACCACTGCACCTCGTGAAATCCACTATAAATAATTTCCCAACATTGTCTCATCTCCTAACGTACTGAGGTCTACTGTTCACAGAACCACTAGTTATAATTATATGATATTAATTAATTGTTACATTAATTTGGTTATATAAATAACATAATAATAATAAAACCTTACACTATTCTTTGTATAGGCATTATCTAGAAAATAAAAATTATGTTTTTTAGTATAGTAGTCAGCGGAATGCTGATATTATAAGGGGTACCTTATAATATCAGCGTGTCGCCAGTGCATGTTCTGTTCAAATCGGTAAAACAGAGATTAACCGGAACAAACAGATAGATAGAGAGGTTTTTTTTTTTTTTGTAAGTACCATATATACTATTGCATTTAGTAAAAAGCTGTTATTTACAATAAACGTAAATTACAATCTGTCAAGACTGACAGTCCTTCCACTATATTAGAAGAAAAACTTATTGTTATTTTTTTAAAATTGATCGTTGTGATCATGAATTAATTATACATTTGATATTTAAATAAAAAATATTAACTCATTTTTCGTTACACAAAGTGCCCTATAATTTTTTATATTATTAGCAATGATCAGACAGGTAAAGAAAATATGCCATATATTGTCAAACGTCAAAATAAACACACATTCCTACTTACTATTTACTATTTACTATATTAAAATATTTATGACAGGTAAAATGGAACTGTCTAGATTATATATTCCATAATTTCTTTCACCTTTTTCTTATCTCTTCTTATAGATTTCTAACCAATATTATTTTTTTTATTTTCTCAGATATGTAACAAATATATATTTTATTTTTATATATTTATTTGGTATGTTCATTTTTATATAAAGAGAAACTATATTATTCGTTTGTTTCTTACAATTTAGCAAATAGTAGGTCTTTGCAATATAAGATAAATTTGTTACAAACTACTAGTAATAGATAAAAAGCAATATAATAATAATAACATACAATACAATATAATAATAATAACAATACTTTTAAATTATAATATTGTTATTCATCTTATAAGAGGCTTCATTTTGATTAAAGTATAATTAATACCAAGTTGCCTGAGGCGGTATGATGCTTTATTTTATCAATATTGTTTCTTTAGCGCTAAAATTACTGCTAAATTATGTTCTAAATTTATAGAGCTGTGAAGATACACTATTTGCCAAAATATATTAAACATATTACCAAAGTGTAAACAATTTCCTTTCTTTTTTTCTATAACTAAGAACATGTAACATAATTTTGGAGTAAGTTTTTAAGTTTTTTCTTCCTAGTTCGCGATATGTACAAGTAATAAAATTTGTGCACAAAAAATACACAATAATGCTACATTTCAATTGGAATATTTTTTATTTATAAACGAAAAAAAGAGATTTATCTAAACAAAGTAATTCCAAATTAACAGCATTTCACTAAATGCATATAAAAGAATACAAGGTACTACATAAAACAAATTTTTGTTTGTCTGTCTGTTTGATAAAGGTAATCTTTGAAATGGCGGGAGTAATTTTAACAGAACTTAAACTAGCGGATAGCTGATGTTAAGGAGTAAGTACAGTACAAGTAGGCAACTTTATTTAAAAAACATATTCCGCGCGAGCGAAAAAGATGACTTTTGTATATTATTTTCATGATTATTTCAATGTATATCTATTAATTATTAGATGTATATTAGTGAGGATAATTCACCTCAGTTTATATACTATTAATTTTCAATAACTACGAACTAGAGTATAAAGTAGTGTAGCGGTTGGAACTTCATAAAGAAGCTGGCACAAGTATATCATAAGCTTTAAACCAAGCTTTAAAACTTTACAAAATTATGAAATTTGCTAAAAGATACATTCATAATTTTATAATACGTAATTATATAAGTTTTATCTCAATTTGTCTTTGCTAATAAAAAATAAGATAAGTTTGAAAGTAAGTGTATTCAGTATAAAACCTTAAGGTAATAATCTTATCTAGAATCAACAAGAAAAGCAAATGAAATACTTTTATTCGAAACCGGATCTTTAAAATATATTTATTTTTATTATCATAATAACAGTTCGGATTTAAACCGAGAGAACACTAAATACATAAGATGGTGTGATAAGATAACTCCTTAATTGTAATTGCAATACCGACGAATCTTTGAACATTGAGTTTTATTATTGAAAGGGGTTTAATAAAATAAAAGGAACGAACCATTCCTACGTAAAAATGTTTTTAATTAACTCTACTTTATAAAGACTAATTTTCTTGCAAGTGTTATCAGTTGTTATATAGTTATATTTAAATACTAAAAAAGTCAATGATATCTTATCTAATCTAATCCAAGTGATAGTTCCAAGAATTAGAGTATTGAGAAAAAAAAATCTTTATATTTAGTAAATAAGATAAAATATTATTTATTCAAAACGTTTATATTTTATAACTAGCTGTGGCCACGACTTCGTTCGAGCTGATTATTTTTTTTATGATTAAAAGTAGCCTTAGTCGCTTTTTATAACAACAGCTATTATCTAGTGAAAGTCTTGGTAAAACCGGTTCAGCCATTTTAGATATTAGGTGGACAGACTATAAACAGACAGTCAGACTTTTTTTTATTTTACCTTAGATACTTCCATATGTATTTAGTAAAAAACTGTTAATTTGAAATTACAAACAGACACTTCAATTTTATTCATACGTATGGATATTTAGTACAGCAGTTATTCTTCCACCTTTTGTCCGTTTTTAGATATACCTTTTCTTTAGATTTTATTGAATTCTGATAAAAGTTAAGCCTTTAAATATATATGAAAGAAGAACTAGTGTCACTGTCTTCAAGGTCACCTAGACATAAAATGCAAGTCTTGTGAGGTGTTGATATATTATCCAACCTAGTATATCAAATACATTCAGATTCAAATTAATGAAGGGTGGTTTAATAAAAATTTTAATATAAACAGGAATGTGCAACATAGAAATAATATGATATATATAACTGTATAAGTAATGTATTATATGTTTTAAGTTCTAAAAGTTAATTAATAACTTCTTAATATTGGTTGGATAAATAAAAGCAATATTTAGATAGGACAGATGTAAACATTTTTCGGTTATTTTAATAAATATTTTTAGTATTAAAATTCAAATTATGTTTTATTATTTGTTCGTATCGACATTCTTTTTAATATCGAAACAAGGGTTTTAATGTTCGATACAAAACGTAAATATTTTATAAACACTTTAAAGTTCTAAATCAATGTTTCTAGTCTATCAAATACGTTTGGGTTAAGTCTTCATGGACACAATGAAAATGAATCTATAAATTCAGTTCCGCAATTTTGCTTTCTGCCCTTCATTTATTCTCTAGTGGACATGTGGATTAACCGAACTATTTTCCCAGAAAGGAACAGTGACTTTAATATTAAATTTAATTATGCACTATCAATATAATATTTCCCATTAAATATTGTTTAACCAAGCGCTATTTATATGATTTTTTTTTAACAAAGAACTTCTCCGCAACTAAAGATACATCTATCTAAGGTTTATCACAATTGGATGAATAGAAAGAAAAGGTATACATAACAATAATAATAGATCAGGAAAGAGATATTTTTATTGTATATAAATAGTATAATATAATAAGGAAATGATTTCTATAACCGGGCCACAATACGCTGCCTTTTTTGAGCATTTCAAAGAGGCTATCAGACAGTAAAGATGAGGAACGACAATACTCCAGTTCTCACGATACATTGCCTGCCTTGTATAAGGTGGAATTTGATGTCATTGATCACCGGTCATCATCTTATAACACAGATTTGTATCTTTTTCAAAATCTGAAAAAAGAACTTCGACGAAAGATATTTTCTACCAATGAAGAAGTGAAGGATCTAGTTTCAGTACATTTTTTGAGAAAGACTAAAATGTTTGTTAATAAGAAATCTGAGAAGTGGAGAATATAATTAAATGAAATAATAGTTCAGCAATACGATCTGTATCAATTTATATTCTATTCCGCGAACTTAAAAACGCACCCTCGTATAATATAATGGATATTATACGAGGGAGGGTGGTTGAGAAAATACAATACAGTATAGTACAATATCCCTGTTATTGTATGCATAACCTCGTTGTCCTTATATTATGTTTATTTTAACTCATGATTAGTAAAATATTTATTTAATAAGTAAAGTTGTTAGTTTTGTTATTGTTTCAACCTAAAAACCACAACATTGTATTATCAAGGCACGTATGTGGGGCTCGTGACCTAATTTAACTAATTTTAACTTTGAAACATCAAAGTCGATACTTGAAATTTTGTTACTTGATAACAATATATGTATGTTCTAGGTAAAGGTTAGTGGAAGTTATTTTAGTTAAAAAAAACCTTTGTTTTCTAGAAATAAGTACTAGAAATATTTTTAGAATTGACATATGTCTGAAAAAAAAACATATCAATCGTCATTCTATGAACCTTCTTAATATTTTCATCGGATAAAAAATATATTAATAAAAATGTTTTATGTATATATATAACAATTCGGCTTCACCACACACACACACTTCAACGAACCAACAAACACTTTCTTCATTTTATATTATGCGACACATTCATATAAAAATCATACTAAACTGAAACAGAACGTAGATGAAAGGACTACCCTCTTATATGAAAGTTATATGGATAATGACTATCCTATAACGCGGACATCGCTTCAAAACTAATGTATATACAGAGTGAGATTAATTTTTAAAAAGATAATTAAATAGCGTATACTAAAAAGCTAAATTTTCCCAAAAAGTAATTTCTATATCAGGTTCTTTAATATTAGCCTATACATTATACAAACAACATATACCATATATTCCATATATTCCATAAGATACATATCGAATTTAATTAAATATTATTACCCAATCCAGCAATACAACCACAAAGAATCATCGAATGACTACCAAATGTTAGTATTTACTACTCAGCAAGTTCAGAAGAAAGTTTCTGATTGGATCAAAAACTAGACAAGACAATCAATATTAAGATAAGATTACAAAATATATTAGATAAATTAGGCAATTGCTTATATACGTTAAAATAGTTTCTTATTGTATTTTATTTTTAGATTTTTTTTCGAAACCTGTTATTATTTTTATTAATTAATTGACTATTCTTATTTATTTTAATTATTTATTGAATATTTATAACTCTATGTCGAATTTAAATACTCGTATATGTAAAATTGTAAAATCACTTTTATACTATACAAAACAAATAAAACAACTTAGTACAGTTTTATAAAGAATAGTAGTATGTTTTGACAAAGAAGCGAAAGAGCTGCTATTCATATTACATTTAGTATCTAACAATAGAAAATGTAATCTTTTATGGAGCCGCACTTATCGAAACGACTTGTTGTTTACAGTTAGACTGTAAATAAATTGTTAAGACGCCGCCATGTTTCACTTTTCTCATTTAAGATAACAGATATTTACGCCTCGACATCCTTACCATATATTATTATGTTTTTAAAGTAATATATATTTCCCTTATTTTCTTTTATAAGTATTTATATTTATCCAATTACAAGTTGAAATTAAACATTCAATATGTCAGTCATGTTGTGATAATTTAATTTAATAAATAAAAAATCATCATCACGGGCAGAACTAAAAAAATCCGTGCCCGCAGGGCGACACGCGTGGGTAGACCTCGTGTAACTCGTTTAAAATATAACTCACTGTCTAAGAATAAAACATGATGCCGTTGTTTACATCAAAAATTTTCAAGCAAAAAGCGGTTTTTATTTTTTTTCTCGGAAAAGATATCTTTTTTGGAAATACTTTTAACACTTAAATTTAGAGTAAAAAATTAACTTTCTATTAAAAATATTTGCAACGAGGAAATGTTTACCAGAAAAAAGTTGCCGTAGTTTTACCTACCTTCAATTTTCAAGCTAAAAGTGGTTTTTATTTTTTTTCTCGGAAACGGTACGTTTTACGGAAAAACTTTTGGTACCTAAATTTAGAGTAAAATATAACCTTTAAATTAAAAATACTTGTGATGTAAGAATGTTTACCAGAAAAAGGTTATAAATTTTTTTCCAAAAATTTTCGGTTTTTTTACCCCCACCCCTAAGTTATTGAAGTTAGGTTTTCGGTTTGTCTACATTAGATATAGGTATTCATCAAAGACATCATATAATATGAACGCGATTGATCTACTTAGTATAGGGAAAAAGTTATGGTCAAAAAACTGAAATCAGAAAAGTGAGGCCCTAGCGCTCCCTGTGGCCGGATTTCTCTGGTTAACGAACTTGACCTTCATTTTTGGATGATTGATTTTTGTGCAAAGTTTGAAAGCGATCCGCGGCCGCTATCGTGCTGACAAAAGTCGAATCTGGACGCACGCACGCATATATATATATATATATATATATATATATATATATAAACTTTTTGACCAATGGTCATTTCGGACTCAGGGAGGGGGTCATAAGAAGACCTCCTGTGAAGAAATTTTTCCAAAATTCGAAAGTCGGGTACAAATGAATGAGCCGACCGAATTCTTCGAGGTCTACCCAAAATTACGATCTCTGGTGAATTGTCCCCGTCTCTGCTAAATGAGTCTTTTCTCACTTCACGAAATTAGCATTTCAATCTTTATTAAGAGGGAAACTATCTTATATAGACTTCATATATTTATTTATTATTATTGAATAAACATTAAAAATTAATAGTAGATGTAGGGAATTGAAATAATAATAATGAACGTCAAGAAAAGGTTATTAACCTAAATTAAAATAATGTTCAAAATAATCTGATTATGTTCTTAAAGGCTAGGTGTTTATTTACTAGAATCGTATTCACCGTGTAATAATATAAGTATGACTTATTCCACTTCTTGTTCTGTAAAATCTGTAAGACTCTGGAATGCTCTTTACATGTTCCACAGAAAATCTTCAACTATATTTGTTTAGATATCTATCTATACGAGATAGATATCTTGTATATGTGTAGAAGAGGGTCATTAATACGGCTGCTAAACAAAACGCTGCACGAATCCCGTACGATGTAATTCGACTTACTACTTGCTCCATGATCTAGACTCTAGATCATAGAGCAGAGCGGAGACGACAGGACATTTATCTTGTGGTAGTCGTACGGTTCGATGTAAAAAGTGTAATTCGTTTCGTTTAAAGTTCAGTGACGTAATCAGTGGTGAGTTTGTTTTGTAAGACAGTGTCTAGTAAACGTGATCGGTGTAATCACTGTTTCTCTTCTTCTCGATTACTCTATCTGACCTACAAGATGTCTAACTATGGTGCCGGTCATTCTGTAGATCCATCATTACCATTATGAAACCTAGGCCCGTTTAAACTCTGGCACGATTGTCTATTTCTGCAGGTAACAAAAGTGAACATGGACTATCGTGCCAGTGTCCTTCAATAGGTCACGGGCAGCAGATGTCGTCATTATTGCTATAAGGAGAGGGCAGCGTTGTTGTACCACATTTTTAAACCGCAAGTCACGTCTTACGATACCTACGGGTACAGAGGACGAAACACGTCTTATTTTATGATTAGAATGTTTAATTACCATTAAACAGCTTCTTGATACTTAAAATGTGCCAACACAACACACACGATGCTTCCGAATTCAAACTAAAAACAGAAAAATTAATAAGATGTTCAGCTGTTTGTCTGTCTACTTATCGATATGTTTATTCGCACATTACGGAAAAATTTACAGACTACGGAATGGCCTTCCTTTTAAACAAGGAGTAAATATTTGGACAACTAAAATATTTGCATTTAATACTGTTTGTATAAAATTGTTACATTATTATTATTTTCAAACGTTTCATTGGATATTCGTTTATCAAGTAAAATTGTTTTATAAGAAATCTTATTGTGTTTTATTCAATGTTATCTCGTTGTAACTAGAACAATACTTCTTCTAGTACCAAAATATTACATCAAAATATTATAAAAATATCTGAAAAAGAAGTTTTACCGAAAGTTTTGTTACAACAAACATCGTATTAAAGTGTAAGTACAACTTGACATGGTAATTGAAGCAAAAACAATCTTTTAAAAAAGTTTTAGTTTCTACTGTGGCGCTTTGAGGACTTTTTTTTCTTATATTATGTATTTAAAATGTAACTACCGATACATTGGTAATTAATATTAGTAAAATATCTAACATCTAATTTTAATTTTAAATCCTTAACGTCACAGGGGTGGTACAAGGAGTCTAAGGTACAAGTAGATGAATAGTAGCATTTTCGCTAAATTTATTATTATGTCATTGGTTTTATTCATAATATATTATAAAATTCAATGTAAGATGTTAAAAAAAAATCGAGCGAGAAGATTCTTCAAAGTTCTTCAGTGCTCTTGCTAATCACTGACATATTTAATTTAGACTGTTGTTAGAATTATTTTAAAACATTTCATTATTTAGTAAAATATGTTTATTTTTACATCTTTTGTTAGACATGATAATATAAAATAATTTATTAATTAGATCCAGATTTACGTTAGATAAAATAAGACTTAATTTAATAAACACAAAACTATGATTTGTCAAAATCTTCTTGTATCTCCAATAAATCTTTACCTTTCGTCTCAGGAATGAAATAAGCAGTAAATATGTAAGACAAAGCATTAATTGCAGCGAAAAACCAGAACGGAACGTATATTCCAACCTTGGTGACAATTGAACCAAACGCTGTAGTCACCAGGAAACCAGTTAGCCAGGATATAGTAACTGCCACCGCTGACCCGTTACTTCTAGTGTTTGGTGTAAACATCTCAGCGATTAAGACATGCGGGATTATTCCGAATCCTAAAAAATGACATTGCAATGCATTGTATTATATTATTTTAGCATGAATATAACTACCAGCTTCACTGCTCAATATTATTATTATTAACTCATAGCATCAATATATAGATGTAATCTAATGCTGAATTCTAATCGCGGTCGTAATATCGATATTGTCTTACCTGAATTGTATGCTACGAATAATATTACAAGAACAACAAGTGGCAGCCATTTTATGGTGCTTATTACCGGATTTCCGATATGTAGCAAGTAAAAATAAAAGCCCATAATGAACTGTAACCAAAATTATAAAAATGGATCAATATTTCAATCTGATTATATGAATCGTTTAAATGTAAATAAGTTTGTGTTCTCTTGGTATGATGTGTTTGTTCATTTATTTTCATTGTTATGTTTGTTCAGTTAGTTCATTGGACGTGAGTAATGTCATCGGCCCTTAGATTGCAATAAACTTATAAATATTAACTCTATATCAATATTTTCCAATACCGAATCTTTTATATTCACGTTTGAAATTAAAATTAACTCGTATACCGTGACGACAAACGGCATGACGCTTTGTCATACCGTCATACTCATTGAAGCCAATTTCTACTTCCTTGTACACTTGTTACTTTCCTACTAATATTATTGGTTACAAAAGAACACTGTTTCAAGTGATTGAAATTCTATATGAATTCATAAGGAATATAGTTATTTTAGAATTAAGATGTTTGTTTCCTATTAATTACTTTCTGAATATTTACCATGGCCAAAGAACATATCACACACGACGCTTTCAACATAGATTTTCTTCCGAGCTTATCAATAAAAAAGGGAGACAGCACACTTCCCAATAATTCAAAACACGTGATAATTAGCATCACAATATTCTCATCGATAAAAAATTCTAAGTTTTTGAAAATAGTTGAAGATAATAACATAACAGTCACCACTCCATTACAGATACTAAGTATATTAATAGACACTATTCTAAATAGTGCCTTCTTGTTATTTCTTCGTGTAAATAAATCTTTCCAGTCTTGTGTAATGCTTATTGTTCTATATTCCTGTGATTCAATTAATTTATTTATCTCCTCCAATCTACCCAGATCTTGTAAAACCTGTCTAAGAGCATCATCGTTACCTGGAACACAAAATACCTTGAAATATACACTGAAACACAATAAACTATTCAGTATTATTAAATATTTCGAATTTCCTAAATATTAATGCAATATATATAAAGAAAAGAATACCTTTTACAACATGGTAAATTGGCGTTTCCGTTATCATCAATGCGCATAGGGTAAACATTGTCATTAAAGCTAACCCAACATAGGCCGTTGTTTGGTAAGATAGGAATGATCCTACAGAGAACAATGTTAACGAACCACACGTATTAAAGACTCCAATGACTGTGAGCAAGACACCTCTAATGTTTGTGGATCTGTGGTCAAATATTTCACAATCTTATTGTATTATAATTATAATTTAAACCATATCAAGTTAATTAGTATTAGTTTTGTTTCGTTTTTTAATGGTTATGATTTTTTTATTTTTTTATATTTTTATTCTTACTTTCATATTAAATTTTAATACTGTGTATCGATATTCTTACGTTACCTATATTCTCTTTCTGTAGTAATATAATACTGAAGTGTTTAAATATAATAATTTTAAATCAATACTAACGCAATTTCTCCAACATAAACTAGTATCATTACACCAAGACTACCGACGCATAGTCCTATAAACAATCTTGCACAGTACAGCATCGCCAAGGTACGAGATATAGCCAATAATATATACCCTAGAAAGTAAAATACTTTAAATCTCGTAACATCGTAATAAAATTAATTACTATAAACATTCATGTGCAATATCATGTTTGTTATAACTCATCATCGTCATCATGATCATCATTTTCCTGCCCTTATTCCAATACCCTGTAAGAATAGAAGGATTGAGAAGAAGGTAGTTCTTCTCCAAATCGTCTTTTAAGCAAACCATCCATCTTTTTCTCAGCCATCCTCTACCGCGTTGCAGCGAACAATGTCATCAATGCACAGCATGCATCGGGGACTAGTTCCTGTAGCTCCGATGTCAAACCATCCATGATCAACAGGAAGCGGTACTCAGAGAAGGCCGTTGGTGCAAACCTACTGCTACATTGAACTTATCAATGTTTCCAGCAGCCGACTAGACGACATACCTTTTTATTTTAAAGTCCACCACACCACATTAGTGTGAATCCGGTTGTATGCCTTCTCGAGATCGACGAGCATCATGTGGAAGTTCCTGTGTGCACGTCTGTACTTCTCGCACAACTGTCACTTTCTCTCACATTTTTATGCTACGTGTAATGAATACAATTACAGATACTAAAGAACTATTACACACTTCATCAGGGAGATTTTTTTCCCTTCATTAATCTTTCAAAATATACCTTACCTCTCTTTTATATTCTCATCCCCCATTATCAACGTTCCAGCATTTCTTTTATGCATTTTCATGTATAACATCTCAGTATTCTTCCCTCTGCGCTTTGTAATATGGTAGAAATCCTAGTGGTTTTCTACCATATTACAAAGTTACAAAAAACTTGTCTTGTGCCTCTAGCTATATATAGCTATAGCGATGGCTACAGCTACTTTTGATCTTACGTCCTTTCTCCTCTTTCATACTTGCATTGTAATCCGATACTTCCTGCCATTGCCTAGACACTTTTTTTTCTCTTTAAGATCTTTTTGATATCTCCATTTCACTACCGCATTTCCTTGTCTATCGTATTTCTTATCCTTTTCCTTTTGTTTTGTCTAATACATCCATTACCACACTTCTAATCCATCCCGCCGTTTCGTTTTAGCTATCGTTCTCAGATTTTCCTTCTACTCTGCCCAAATCTTATCAAACATTATATCTTTAAATTTACTCGCACATTCTTTCCTTCTCTAACAAGTGCCATTTTGTTTTAGGTGGGATTCGTTTCTTATAGAGAGTCCACCCCAAGCTAAGTGACCTAATGGTTAGATTTGTAAATGATAAGATTTGCAAAATACATTTCCAACCTTAAGAGATAATGACTAGGAAAAGATGGAGAAAAAAGAGCAGCATAAAGAGATGAAGGATACGGGTTTAAGATTACAGCTATCACACTCACCATATAGAACCTTACTGTAACAGTTATTTTACGAACATCTTCCGGTAGAGACTGATACTACTACCACTGAGCCAAGCTGTTCAAACTAGACCAAGAAATACAATAAATGGTAGACTTACAAAAGTGAATATTATATACAAGAATTACTTTTCTTACTTTTAAGATTGTAGTTTTAATGCGTGATGGGTGCTGATAACCACAACAGACTACTGTTCAAAGTATTTCGGACTTACCAATAACTCCGAAAACCCCGCTTAGCAGGAGACATGGTTTTCGACCTTTTACATTTGACAACCACCCCATTAAATACGGACCTAAAATGTGTATTAAGGGTATTTAACCATTTCTAAACAATACATACTCGTACTTTTGACTTATTGTATAAAATAATACTACTTTCATATGTAAATTGCTTACATTTGTACGTTGCTTATCCTAATTTCATCTTTGTAGGAGGGCGTTATATGTTCGAAATGTGGCATTATGAATCGCACCCCAAGATTATATTTTTATAGAAATCATTTTCACGCAATATTTTAATAAGAATACCTTTAATATTTTTTTTACATCCGACAAAAATATATACATCTTTCACAAAACACAAACAAATTAGAAATATCTCTTATCCATCGTTATTTCCTCTGAGTTATTCGTTACTCTCTCTTTTATTTATTAGTTGAAGTACGTACCTGGTATACCTCCTATATACAGTAAAGATGCAACTAAGGAAGCCTGAGTTTCAGACAAAACATATGGAAGAGGTGATTCTTCTAAATCTTGTAGTTTTGATATGTTGGCACCTGACCATCTTACAGAGAATCCTACCGCTAATTGTCCCAAGTACACTAAACACAAAAATTAAAGACTATTTCATTATATTATAAGCAAATTATTACCTTGCACTAAGTTCTAGTGACGCGTTAGAAATGAAAATCTTTTAAATGCTATTTTTATTATTTTCCGACACTGTTCTCTATAAACATTGTCACATATGTATTAAAATTAAAACATCATTAATTAAATTTATCACAAGCCTTGAAAAACACTTTATATTAATAATAAATAAATTCTAAACAAACATGAAACTCACGACATGATGCCAAAAAAACTTGAAGTGGCACTTTAGTTATTTTAAACATTCTTAATAAATGTTTTCTTACTGAAACACAACACTATATATATATTTATAACAATCACGTGTCTATCAAAGACAATGAACAATAAAGATGTTATCATTAACTTTTCTATATTTTTTGCTGTTTTAATGAATTTCAACTGTTAATTAATATTATGTTTTAATTATATTAAGGTGTCACTATACAGTGAATTGAAATCGGAGCGTGTAATTACAATTGAACTAATATTGGCAATTGTTCGTAATAGCTTTCTAAGAAAACTTAATTTAAATACTTTAGATTTTTCGACATGATTTCTATGATGTTGTGATATTCGATGAAGTTCAATTAATATGAACATATTATGATTAAAGCATTTTAATTGTACTTCAAAAATGTTTTTATTTCTAAAAGTGATGTAGTGTTAAGGTTAAATGTTTAATATTTAATATATTTTATTAAATTAGGAGACTTCTTAAATTAAGAATGTAAGAACTCGAGATCTAAGAGGAAACTATAACACGTTGTTTGTTATATAAGATTTTGTATACTTAATCAATCAATTATCTGCTTTTTTTTATTATATATAACCAATAAAATAAGAAAGTATCTTATTATTTTTATACTTGTTATTTATATGTATAAGAAAAGCGGTAACGATAATTAGAGTTCGGTAATACATAGATTAAAAAAAAAAATCCCTCTTGAAAACCTTAATCTTATATACATCAACATAAAAGGTAGAGCCATTTTTGCTCTCTACTTCTGTACTGGGGCTTATGTTTTTTAAGTATCTTAAAAAATTACTCATCCAATTACTTACATTATGTTAATATGATTCTTGTCCTGTGATATTTAACAAATAAATAATCTAATTAAGAATCGTCTCTCAGGTACAATATTTTTATAAAACTTAGACTGTATTATAATATTTTTTATTATTTTACTAGTTACTTATTTTACTAGTTTATCTATTCCGTAAAAAGTACGTACGTATATATATATATATATATATATATATATATATATATATATATATATATATATATATATATACGTACGTCGAGGTGACTCGTTATTTGTCTGATTAAATGTCTAATGGTATAAGTGTCTAATAAATGTATTATTAAAAATAATTATTAATATAGTTCGTAATCAACATCAGAATCAAACGTCGTGACGTCGGAAATAAAACGAGCGGCTACCTTATAAGGGACGCGCAACGCAATCAAGGCAATTCAGCATCAACGTCTGATATTGTTTAGGACTGAATCATTTTAGTACTATAGAAACGCCCTGGTCTGAAAAGAACCATACAAAAAACTCAGCCCGATATCTATTTATTGAGATCACTATTTCATAAACATCAATACTTAGTATGCAATTTACAAACAACTATAACTACAGCAATCAATCCGATAAGGCGGTCTAATGATTACGTTCTTCTTATTATTAACTAAATAAGAACAATAATAGAAATCCGTGGTTAGTAAGAAAACCAATCACAGGAAACAACATCATTTAACGACTATACGCAAGAATCTCTCTATAAAATATAAATCTGAATTAGGAACAAGGTGTACCAAGACTGGTCGTCCACCTGCTTTCAGAAGCTCACCTGCCAACTTCACCTAGTGCCTTGTTGTTCCTGATCTGTTTAAGAGCCCGACTTCTTGAACGTGCTGATGTCTGGAAGATTCTTGGTATAACGTCGTCAACCTTACTCTTGAGTCTTAAGCTAGATTGATAATAGGTTATTGTATAGAAGAGTATAACTGTTCATCGAATTTCTCGAACCCTCTCATCACATCGAGCTTAGACGATACAATCTTACTGCAAGATAGTTATCTGTCTTCATTTTCATCAACTGGCTCTGTCCATTCGACAGATCTTTTGCGAACACCTCATCATCGGAATGTGTCGACGTCGTAGCATACACCTGCATAACCATCGGATACGTAACTGGGAGATATACTGGATCTTGACAACGTTGTGGACAAAGGACTTTAAGTCAAGAATCTCGATGCTTCAATAAGATATTTGTTCGCCCTTCCGTAAATAGAACAGGTTACTTAACTTAAAACTTATAGTGTCCTCTCCTTTTTTATAGATACCCCAGATTCCGCAGTTTCACCTTTTCAACTGTTCAACCTGGGATTTTTGATACATGCTAAACAGACAAACAAACTAACGAGCAGTTATCTGTTTATTTTTTAGGTTCAAACTCTCAAAACACATACCAAACAGTCGAGTAGCTGGACCAATTATTTAATTAAATAGGTTTTGCTATATCTGGCTGTATACTCGTATATACTTCGTGTTTGCAATGAACAGCTATAACTCCTACTAGACGGTAATCTTGAAAAGATGCTAATTCAATGGAGCAAGTGCGTATACGAGTTGCAGTCAAGTATAAGTTCATTTTCTGAAACAAAATTGCATTTGAAAATGCGAAAATCGGATTTAATATTTTTACTCAAAACAAAAAGAATGTGAAATTGGATATCTTGAAGACTGTTGACAAAAGTATATAAAATGTGGGTGATGGTGTCTTTCCCGGCTTTAAAAATAAATCTAAATCAATTTTTTAGTACTTCTGGAGTCCATGCATACGGAGTCACGGGAAAGAGTTAGTAGAATTTTAACAAAATAATTAAAATATAAATAAAAGAAACGACAAACTAGTTGACGCCACCAAAGGGTAGGATTATAGAGAAGAACTTATTGAACCTAATATTATGTTTAAAAGAAATAGAAGAAGAAGTATATAATGCGTTTTATATATAATAATAATAAATATTCTGAAAGATTTTGAAAAAAACCTATTGAATTATGGAAAACCTTTTAAAATTTCATTAAATTTGCTAAAACTCATATGAATTTAAATACCCTTAAAAACCCAATGACTTACACAATGTTAATGAAGACATTAATAAATTAAAAAATATGCTACTCACCTTAAATTAAGTATTATATTATTAAGTAAGACAAAAAAAGTATTTTTTATACTAAAAATATAATAATAAATGTAACAAAATAAAAACTAAACTTATTTATATTAAATAGCTTAATTAAATTGATAATAATTATTTGTTCATGAGATTTGTTCGTTAATTTTGTTCATTTAAAATATAATTATCTGCCCAACATTTCCTGTATTTCATTTAAAGTCTTCCCCTTGGTTTCGGAGACGAATTTTAAAGTGAACAAAAACGCCGTTACACAAGATCCTGAAAATATCCAGAAGGTGACGCCACCACCCAATACAGAAACCATGGTTCCGAAACCGGTGGCTACACTATGGTTCCGAAACCGATCATCCTGGCGGTTGTCATGACAACCGCGGAGCCTGTACTCCTAGGCGTTACCTCTAAACATTGCTCCAACCAACGCGCTAGGCATCGTGCCAAAACCTGAAAATATTACTTTAGATACAGAGTATGGAACACACAATACATTATAATAAATAATAAAAAAATATAAAGAAAATACATCTATATTACGTAGTAAATGTATTTAGAAAATTTAATATAAATGTTATAAAGAAATATTAAGGATGGCTCTACCAATTCTGTGATCTGTGTCTGAGCACTTAGAATATTAAGTAATTTGTCTATTAGGAGTTTTAGATCTTACAAATAACACTTTAATAAAAAGAATGTTATAAGTTTTGCAATCTTTGTCGTAGTACTGATTTATGAAGCAATTTTAAGTAAGTTTTTCATATGTTTGTTTTTACCTTTAAAAAAAATCTGTTAGATTGCTGTTAAGTTGATTGCTTTTACTATTTTGTTAACATTGAATTATTTTGCTTTTATATATTTCTCCACATTTTGATGAAATGAATACTAAACACTCGAATTAATTTGCGGCGAGCACATTCAATTAAAAATGGCATAATGGCTTAGAACCATTATTATTAACATAATCCTAGCTTTTGTCCGCGATTTCATCTTATAGTAATTGTCGATTTCATGAGAAACTTCGTAATCTCGAAATATATTGCTTTAGAAATACAATGCTGTTATAATAACAATTTAATCTAATAACAACTTTTCGAGTACTTACACCAATATTCGAAAGATTTCGTACATATACCAATTTCATATCAAAGGAAATACATAATAAGAGCCAGGAGCGGCAGCCAGCCAATGTTAATAATCACTGGACTCTTTATCCTTGTCAAATAGAAGTAAGCTCCTTTAGTGTTCAAAACTTCTTATTTTTATAAAATAATAATTTGAATAAACAGGAAGATCGAAAAAAATCCGTGCCCGCAGGGGGACACGCGTGGGTAGACCTCGTGTGCAACTCGTTTAAAATATAACTACCTAAGAATAATACATGATGCCGTTGTTTACATCAAAAATTTTCAAGCAAAAAGCGGTTTTAATTTTTTTTCTCGGAAAAGGTATCTTTTTTGGAAATACTTTTGGTACTTAAATTTAGAGTAAGAAATAACCTTTCTATTAAAAATATTTCCGAGGAGGGAATGCTTACCAGAAAAAAGTTGGCGTGGTTTTACCTACCTAAAATTAACAAGCAAAAAGTGGTGTTAAACATTGTAAGTTTAAGGTATCGTTCCCTAGATGGCGTAATGACAAAATTAAAAGGCGCAAGCGTTTTGTTCTCAACGCGACTATGTAAGGCCATTGAAGTTGTACGATTTTTTATCTCGAATATAGTACCATAGATCAGGCGAAAGTGGTTTTATTTCCCCTATTCGTCGCGAGAGGGCGTTCGTGGTATATATCAGATCCACCCAACATTCCTTCACCTCGATTAGTGCGGGTGAGGAATTGTTCATTGGTCCTTCGAGCCGGATCATTTAGTTCATAGGTTCAATCTTGGATCGAAACCCGTACTCACAGTGGATCGCTGTGGCAACGGTACGGGTCTATACGCGCCGACAGAGTATTGGCTCTGTGGCAGCAGTGGCATCAGCAGTAGCATCAGCAGTGCATCGGTGATATCAACAGTGCATCAGTGATATCGGAAAGTTCGGTGTGAGTGGCTGCAGAGGGCCCTGGGATCTCCGGCAAGTTCAACGTAAGTGAAGATAGAGGGCGCGCAACAAGTGAGTGTGTGAAGTGACAAATCGTGAGTACAAATTGACAATATTAATTTCAAGAAAGTAGAAGTAATTTGAACCTTATTTTTAGTAAAAAATAAACTTAGAAGAATTTTGTGAAAATATTGGACTTAGAAAATTTTAAGTGTAGTTTGTAGGAATCTGTAAGTTTAGGTAGTTTTAATGTAATACATGCTAGTTAGGACTTAGAATACTTTTATAAAAACCGGTGAGACGGGGAACCTATGCCCGATTTTCCACCGAATGTGTAAAGTTAAAACACTTGTAAAATTTTTTGAAATAGTTTAACACTTAGAATAATTTTGTTGATTTGCGAAGTACTTAAAATATTTTTTGTTGTTTGTAGTTTTAGTTTTTTTGGTTTATTAGTCTCTAGCCGAATTTAGTGCTTAGCTAAATAGTTAGTAGTAGTAGTAGTAGTGGTTGTTAGTAAAATACCAGCTCAGATTATATCAAATATTTAATCACGAAACAATATATAAGAAAATAACAAAAAATGGAAGGCATAATAAATGTTATTAAAAATACCAAAGATGTTATACAAAAAGGTTTAACAAATTTTAAAAAGAGTCCAAAGGAAAGATTAACATTAGATAGAGTACATTGAAACTAGACAAGAGTTATTAGAACAAGATTGGACAAGGTTTAAAGATATTTATTCTAAACTTTACGAATGTTATAGTATAAAAGAAATAGGTAAGCAGGTAGAAGACATTTATGATATTACTGAAGACAACTATGTAAATTATAGAACACTTCTCAAAACAATGTTAAATAAAATTCAAGAAAAGGTGACTGAAAGAGATAGGGCTAGTGATAAATCATTAAAAAAATCATCTCATGCATTTGTTAGACTTCCAAAAATTACTATTCCAACCTTTTCAGGCAAATACAGTGAATGGATTACTTTCAGTGACCTTTTCACTGCCTTAATTCATAAAAATGATTCCTTAAATGATTGTCAAAAATTATATTATCTTAAAAATCATTTATCTGGTGAAGCTGAACAACTCATCAGGCATACTCCCATAAGTGATGCTAATTATGCTCAATGCTGGTCGGTATTAGAAAAGCGATACAACAATAAAAAATATCAAGCCAATTGTATACTTAAACGATTGTTTGGTCAAAATCGCATATTTGTAGAATCGGGTTCTAAGTTAAAGGAATTGCTTGATACCACGAATGACTGTTTAAGTGCACTTAAAAATTTAAATGTGACGACATGGGATATTATTATTATTCATATTGTAGTACATAAATTCGATTTTGAAACGCGAAAACAGTGAGAATTAAGTGATAGTTCTGTTGATAATAACGAACTGCCTAGTCTTGAGCAATTTAAATTATTTTTAGAATCGCGGTATCGTGCATTAGAATTCATAGAACCACGAAAACTTTCAGTTTATCAATCCCATAACACACAAGCTCACCATCCCAAGGCTATGTTGGCCACAAGTTCATCAGAAAATTCATCACCGATGCGTTGTGAATATTGTTCAGAAGTTCATAAACTTTGTTTCTGTAAAGCGTTTGTCACTGAACCTATAAATATTAGACGTGAATTCGTTGCGAAGAACAAAATTTGTTTTAACTGTTTAGGCAGTAACCATACCACATTGACTTGCAAAAGCCGATCCACCTGCAAGGTTTGTAAAAAACGGCATTATTCTTTGTTACATCTTAATGAAGACTGCAATCGTAGGAATAATGAAGCTTTGACTTCTTCAAATGTTGAACCCAGTTCCTCAGTCGTGTGCGATAAGCCTATAGTTTCGTGCTTCAACCGCTACAATACCTAAGCCTAGACAGATTTTACTAGCAACGGCTCTAGTAAAGGCTGAGTCAAGGATAGGTAAATTACCAATTAGTTCGTGCTTTGTTGGACCAAGGTTCACAAGCCTTTTTTATAACAGAAGCTACGGTTCAACTGCTGAATTTAAGAAAGATTCCTATTCATGGTACCATCTCCGGTTTAGGCAATGATAAACCAACCATAGCCAAGCATATGGTGCAATTGTCCATCCAGTCACGTATCGATGCAAGTTTTAATCTGCAGTTTAATGCATATGTTTTACATAAAATCACATCATATCTACCAGACCAAAGCATTGATATAAATTATTTTGACTGGCTTGACTCTAAAGATATATATCTAGCAGACCCTGAATTCGGCGTACCCAATAAAATAGACCTACTAATAGGTGCCGATGTTTATAGTAGCATCATTAAAGAAGGCTTACTGAAAAATCCTTCAGGTACTCTGATGGCACAGAGTACAACTTTAGGATGGGTTATATCAGGCTCAATGTATTCTACCAACGATGAAAAGGCAAGAAATATAAGTGTCATGCATGCTCAGATCAGAGAAGATGAAATCCTAAAGAAATTTTGGGAAATTGAAGAAAAACCTGATAAAAAGAAAATATTCACAGAAGAAGAAGAAAAATGTAAAGAGTTATATAGACAAACAACGAAGAGAGATGAAAATGGGAGATACATTGTGAAGCTACCGTTACGCTACGAAGATCCTCCTTGTAAGTCAGGTAATTCAAGAAGAATAGCTGAAACAAGATTTAGAACATTAGAGAAAAGACTAGAAAGGAATATAGAACTAAAACAAGAATACACTAAGGTCATAAAGGAGTACATACAGTTAGGGCACATGAAGGCAGTAAGTAAAAATGATTGCAAGAGGCACGAAGCTGTTTATCTTCCACATCACGCAGTGATAAGGAATGATAAATCTACCACCAAGGTGCGGGTGGTTTTCAATGCCTCTGAAAAAAACAGCAATGGTATATCACTGAACGATACACTAATGGTGGGCCCGATGTTACAAGCTGATCTACGACATACAGTAACGAAGTGGCGGCGTCATGCAATAGGTCATGTGGCTGATGTCGAGAAGATGTATCGTCAGATCAGAGTAGCAGAGGAAGATACCATGTATCAACGCATCCTCTGGCGTGACAATCCTGAAATGGCCATACAAGATTACGAATTACTTACAGTCACTTTCGGCACATCTTCAGCTCCATATCAGGCAGTGCGGACCCTACACCAAATTGCGTATGATGAAGGTAATAAGTACCCATTAGCGGCTAATAAAGTACTTGATTCGTTTTTTATGGACGATTTAATGAGGGGCTGTAGTACGGTAGACGAAGGAGCTGAAATTTATAAACATGTGACTGATTTACTAGAGAAGGGTGGATTTAAATTACAAAAGTGGAACAGTAATGATGAGAATATATTAACAATAATTAATTCAATTGCAAAGGATCAAGCTAAAGAGAAAATAAATAATATAAGTACAATAGAACATAATAATAAAGAGAACAAAAACAAAATAATGTAGAAATCAAGATAGATAGTACAATAAAAATATTAGGACTAACTTGGGATCGCACTGAAGATGTATTCCAATATTTAGTACATTTCCCCACTGAATCAATTGGTTCTATAACAAAAAGAACTGTAATTTCTGACATAGCAAGACTTTTCGACCCTTTAGGATGGCTAGCTCTTTGTGTTGTGGTCGCGAAAATCTTTATTCAGAAATTATGACTCGTCGGCGTTGACTGGGATGAGCAACTGTCTGCTAACCTAATAAAGGAGTGGTGTACATACAACAAGAAATATTCAAAGTAGAGTATTTACAATTAAAGAATAAAGGTAATATGCAAACTAAAAGCAGTACGCTAAAATCGTTGAGTCCTTATCTGGATCATAAAGATATTATGCGAGTACGTGGTAGATTAGAAAGGTCACAATTAAAAGAACAAACTAAGCACCCAATTATATTGCCCAAGAACTCTCATATAACCAAATTAATTGTGGCCGATGCTCATAATAAAACAATGCATGGTGGGCCGCAACTTATGCTGAATTATTTGAGGGCAGCTTATTGGATCATTGGAGTTCGGAACCTTGTAAAGCATCATGTCCTTAAATGTGTAATATGTGTAAGACAGAGAGCTAATAGCAAAAACCAATTAATGGGTTCTTTGCCATCAGTCCGCTGTACACCTGCTAGACCCTTTTTACACAGTGGTGTGGACTATGCCGGTCCAATAAATATTAGAACCACCAAAGGTCGTGGACATAGATTCTATTAAGGGTACATATGTTTATTTGTGTGCATGTGTACTCGTGCTCTTCACCTCGAAGTCGTGAGTGACATGACCACTCAGGCATTTCTAGCAGCCTTTAGACGGTTTGTCTCGCGGCAAGGTCATTGCTCAAAGTTATGGAGTGATAATGGTACCACCTTTGTGGGTGCTTCCAAAGAGCTGCACCAATTATCTTCATTGCAATTTGAAATGGCTCGACATTTAGAAGCAATAGGAATAGAATGGCATTTCATTCCCCCTCATGGACCCAATTTTGGCGGTTTGTGGGAAGCGGGAGTGAAATCCACTAAATTTCACCTTAAGGGCGTCATAGGCGAATCGACGCTTACGTATGAGGAACTGAGCACTCTTTTAACACAGGTGAGGCTTGCCTCAATTCACGTCCAATAAGTATAATAAACACAGTAGATCCTGGTGAACCAATGCCCTTAACACCAGGTCATTTTTTAATTGGTGAATCAATAATTCATGCGCCTGACTACACGTACGAAGAGTGTAATATGAATAGCTTAACACGATGGCAGTTCGTTCAACGCACGCTTCAATCGTTTTGGAGACGTTGGTCTACTGAGTACTTGTCAAATCTGATGAATCGCTATAAGTGGTCAGTACAAGTACCAGAACCTAAAATTGGAGATATCGTGTTAATTAAAGAAGACGACTTGCCGCCAAGTCGATGGTTACTGGGTAGAGTAGAACAAAAACACCCTGGTAATGATAATATTACCCGTGTCGTCACGCTGCGCACAAAGTCCTCAGTATTAAAAAGACCAACTTCAAAACTTTGTATTTTACCAATTGAAGAACACTGAATAATGTATTTTTATTAGAATTAATATTTTTAGTATAAGTATACAAATCAACTGTAAACTAAGTTAGACCGCATTATTCACTAGATTACTATTTACAATTGTTATTATTTATACATATTAAGTTTTTCAACCTTAGTTCATATACACCAGTACATTATTTTTTTTTGTATTTCATGTATGTATCTTTAAAAGGACATTTCGTCACTAATGTCCTTGGTGGGCGGTATGTTAAACATTGTAAGTTTAAGGTATCGTTCCCTAGATGGCGTAATGACAAAATTAAAAGGCGCAAGCGTTTTGTTCTCAACGCGACTATATAAGGCCATTGAAGTTGTACGATTTTTGATCTCGAATATAGTACCATAGATCAGGCAAAAGTGGTTTTATTTCCCCTATTCGTCGCGAGAGGGCGTTCGTGGTATATATCAGATTCACCCAACATTCCTTCACCTCGATTAGTGCGGGTGAGGAATTGTTCAAGTGGTTTTTATTTTTTTTCTCGGAAACGGTACCTTTTACGGAAAAACTTTTGGTACTTAAATTTAGAGTAAAAAATAACCTTTCTATAAAATACTTGTGATGCAAGAATGTTTACCAGAAAAAAGTTATGAATTTTTTTCCAAAAATTTTAGATTTTTTTACCCCCACCCCTAAGTTATTGAAGTTAGGTTTTCGGTTTATCTATATTAGTTATAGGTATTTATCAAAGACATCATATAATATGAAAGCGATTGATCTCCTTTGTATAGGGGCAAAGTTATGGTCGAAAAACTGAAATCAGAAAAAGTGAGGCCCTAGCGCCCCCTGTGACCGGATTTCTCTGGTTAATGAACTTGACCTTCATTTTTGGATGGTTGATTTTTGTGCAAAGTTTGAAAGTGATCCGAGCGAAACTGCGGCCGCTATCGTGCTGACAAAAATCGAATCTGGACGCACGCACGCATATATATATATATAAACTTTTTGACCAATGGTCATTTCGGACTCAGAGGAACATAAGAAGACCTCCTATGAAGAAATTTTTCCAAAATTCGAAAGTAGGGGACAAATGAATGGGTAGACCGAATTCTTCGAGGTCTACCCATAAGTATTGAAGTGTCTTTGTTTTTGCTCCCACCCTTCCTTAGACAGTGGTTTGCTAGTTAGTAACCAAATATAAGTATAGAGAGAGAAAGGGAGAGAGAAAGAAAAAGGAAATACTAAATTATATAATTACAGTAATATGGTTATTCTTTGTCTTGACGATTTTCTGTACCAAAATGTTCTAGTACATTATTTTCTTTACAAGTTGATAGTGACACGGTTACTTACTAAACTTTTTAATTACTAAACTCACAGCGTAAAACGCGGTAGACACGAGCAGTAATATCCTCCGTCCCGCTTTCTCCACTACGAAAGGTGCCACTAAGCTAGCCAGCAGTCTGGTGGCACCTATTATTATAGTTGCTAAATCGGGTCTGAAAATATTAATATATTAAGAAGAATCGAAATTAAGAATATTACAGCCACAATAAACAATAAACCCTTTTTCGAAATTAATAATCGCTCCGTTACTAATTTTATTACTGAAAATTGTAATGACAATACATTTTTTAATACCAGTGCCAAAAACGTGTGAATTAAGTTTGAAGAAAGCTCATTATAATTTACTTCAATCCCGGCTTATAGATCGATTATTAATTTCTGTACCTTTGTTATATGAGATTATGACTTAAACTTTTATGATACAAGTTTTAATTACGTCTTAAAATTCATTTGAAAATCGAAAACAAGATATAACAAAACTAATTAACAACTGAATTTTAATTAAATAGAAATAGAGGCGATAACAGCAAGTGATTTGAAGTTCCATGCCAGGTCTTAGTGTTAGCCTGAGTTCGTTAAGTAAATTTCAAACTTAAATTAATCTGTATGCTCCTGGCTGTTTAATTGTTTCTATTATGTACCAGTACGAATTCTAACTCGTACTGGTACATAATCACGTCTACGTGAGACTTCAAAGGTATTGAGATGAATAAAATGAAACGCTTTTCGTTTTAAGCATTTGCTTAATTTTTAATATAAGCAAATGCTTAAAACTAAAGACTTTTATTTTTTATATGTAAATTAAGTAAATTATTATTTTGGAGAAAAAATTGCAATAATTGTTATATATTTCATTGCTATCATATTTTAACTCAATCAGAACAAGCCTGCGAGTTCGTGCGTCTAAGTCTATTGGTTTTCGAAGCGATGGTAGATTTGGCTGGTGAAAAACAAATTCCAACATGAAACTTCATTAAAAAAGTCATTAATTAAAGAAATATATAACGAATAAAATATTTGTGCCATTAATTAAATCAGAAATGCATGTTAAAACTTAGGTTGTGAAAAATGTAAAAATTTGACAGTTTTATAGGCAGATTTAAGGGGACAATATTGAAATAACTTAATAATAACTAGGGGCGCCAACAGGCCCTCAATTTCGACTTGCTGCGCTCGCGAAATTTCGGGCCCAGTCTAATAACTTCGAGCCCAGTCTAATAACTTATCGTTTCCCATTGACTTCAATATCAGTTTTTTGACATAACATTTAAAAAATATATATTTTTCTTTGAAGACATTTTTTTTAAATCATCACCTAATGTGTCTTTTTGATTGCAAAATTTCATAATTTTCCGTCAAGTAGTCTTCGAGTGTATTCGTGACAACGAATGTGAAAAAGTCTCCAGTAGAACGCTCCGCTCGTTACGCTCAATTAAAATCTTATGAAGTCATTGTAATAAAAATTAGTTTATGGTACTCAAACTAATGTGAATTGTAAATTCAATTCCTAATACAATTACCTTATTGAAGATCCGGCCGTTTTCAAAATAGTAGTCGCAAAGAACAACACCACTGGTCTGCTGCATGCTGCACAGACTGAGGGTTATAAACAGAGACTTCCTATCTGTTTTCACTGTAAATATTTTGATCCACGCCCTCCAGCTGTGACCCTCATTCGGATTCCACAGACAGAATTGAAAACACTCTCCAGGTCCTCCACACGACCGAGGTAACGTAAGGTATTTTTTGCTTCAATTGTTTTCCTTAAATATAGTATAAAATTATATACTTTTATTAATATTGAAATATTGAAAACATGTACTTTCTTTTTTATATCAGATTTATTATCATAAGAATGGTTTGGTAACAAATTAATTAATATTAAAAAATCTTTGGTGTAAATTTGTTTTTATAAACCACTTAAAACTAACTTGACTTGGATATCAGTATATTTATTATATTTTACTTATTATGGAATAATAAAATATATTTTATATGCATATATAGACATATATATACATTCAAACATTTAAAAAAAGTTAACTCTACGAAAATGCTAAAAATATTCTTTAAAGGTACCATAAACAATTGAATAGAGAAACTAAAATAAACATGGTCGACTTATTCATTGTACTAATTTAAGTCGGAAGAGTGAACAAAACATAAAACCTTACCTCTGTTACTGTCAGTGACAAGAAACTTCCAGGAATATTTATTTATACTTTAAAGGAGCCTTTAGATATGCTAATACACTAGTTCAACTTTAAAGATATAATACAACTTATTTTTTAGATCTAAAAATATCTTGGCTATGGAAAACCAAAAATTATAGACATTGTTTTATTTTACGTAGGAAATCTACTCATTTAAAACTATGATTTTTTACAGTATACTGTAATTTTTCAAAATAATAATGCAGGTTGATATGATTAATAATGGATAAATAAAGTAAAAAAAAGTAATCTAGTTGTTAAAAATGGGGTCAGTAAACTTATGGAAAAAATGTTGCTTATCTGGAAAAGCCTTAACAATAGGTCAAAGAACTCAAGTGCAAATATTATTTAAATTTTATATCTTTTACATATCCTAAAACAGATCACACAACTGTGAACTAATTGTCAGTTGTACAAGTGAAATTACCAATTTCACCGCACATTCCTTGAATAAAAGGTTGACTTCCAGCATTGTTACGTTTATATATTAAACATGAGTTTACATTCCAAGTGTTTGTGACTTTCATTATTCGTAAAAAATAGAGAATAAACAACACCTATTTACATATAACTTACACAAGTTACGAAATATTTAAAGAGATTTGATTTCAGAGATTACATTTAAATTCAAAGTAGTGGTTTTGGGTATAAATACTCAAAATATGCAAACCTAGATTTGTTTTGCATTACAGTAAATTATTTTAATAATTTATATATATATATATTTTTTTTTTCAAATTTCACAATAAAAGATCACGGTTCGTGTTGAATATAATAATAATAATAATAATAATAATAATAATAATAATAATAATCTTTATTGGAACCAAAAAAGATAGTACATAAGAAATCAGTGATCGAAAATGCTTGCATTAGTTATAAAACTGTGTCGCATACATTAACGCCCACCTCCAAACAATTATTGTTCCAGAGAACAGACAATATAAATAAAACAATAATAGTAGTTATAAAAACAAAAACAAAAAGAAACAGAAAACAAAAACAATACAAAAAACATGTTATCCAAAAAAAAGGTGCTTCTTTAGGTGTTTTGTGTGTGTGTGTGTGTGTGTGTGTGTGTGTGTGTGTGTGTGTGTGTGTGTGTGTGTGTGTGCGTGTGCGTGTGTGCGTGTGTGTGTGCGTGCGTGCGTGTGTGTGTGCGTGCGTGTGTGTATGTGTGTGTGTGTGTGTGTGTGTGTGTGTGTGTGTGTGTGTGTGTGTGTGTGTGTGTGTGTGTGTGTGTGTGTGTGTGTGTGTGTGTGTGTGTGTGTGTGTGTGTGTGTGTGTGTGTGTGTGTGTGTGTGTGTGTGTGTGGTGTATGTGTGTGTGTGTGTTTGCGTGTGTGTGTGTATGTGTGTGTGTGTGTGTGTGTCATGTAGAGGGATTTATAAGTAAACTTATAATATTTTCGGTATCATCATAGTTTAGGCATTTTAACCATTCCAAAACTCGTCTTTTACATTCCATTACACTACAAGGATAAATATCCAAGAATTCATTTATCCTATTGTACAACCTACTTGCCAAATAGCAATATTGTCGCCTTGAGACTACTAGCCTGCTGTTGTTAATACTACAAACTTTTTGCATTCTATGTTTATTTACATTTGGCTTATAGGGAATTTCATAGTGTTTTCGTAATACTGTGTTTAAAATAAATAACTGCCTTACCGAAAATACCTTTGCGAGGTTGTATAATTCAACAGTAGGAAAGCGTACAGGTTTAAAGAGAATAACTTTTAGTAATCCTCTTTGTGCTCTTTCTAGGCTCAGCAAAAGAGTCTTTGGAGCACATCCCCAAACAGGAATACAATAAGAAATTATCTATTGAGCAAGAGCAGAATAGACAATTTTAAGAGTAGGGAAGTCAAGAGAATTTCTAAGATTCTTGAAAACATATATCAATTTTCTGACTTTGGATGCAGTTACCATAATATGTTCATTCCACGAAAGATTATAGTCAACGTTAACTCCAAGATACTTTATTTTGGTAGTACTAGTAATCTTTAAACAACTACAATCTAGATTTCTGTTACAATTATTTGTATGAATAGATATAGTGAAAGGTAAGTTTGGCAGGGACACCGCGTTATGTGCAAAAGGCAATATTTTAGTCTTTGCAATATTAAGTGTTAGAAAATTAGAGGAGAGCCAACACATAACAGAAGATAGCGCTAGTTCAGCACGTTTTATACATTCAAACCAATTACTACCTTGAACAAGTAAAACTGTATCATCGGCATAAGTTATGATATTACAATTCAGTAACTTCAGATTGCAAAGGTCGTTTATATAAATAAGAAATAAGGTAGGTCCGAGAACACTACCCTGAGGTACACCGAATTCAACAGTTACTTCTTGACTGATAGTCTCTCCAATTTTAGTACATTGTTTTCGGTCAGTGAGGTAACTTTGAAATATGTCATGAACCATACCTCTAAAACCAATAATTTCTAGTTTTTTAAGAAGAATATCAATAGAGACGGTATCGAAGGCTTTGCTTAAATCTAAAAATATACCAATAGTTTTCAGTTTAGTATTGAAATTTTGAGCTATAGAATTTGTAAGGTCCATGACAGCATCCTCAGTAGACTTACCCTTTCTAAATCCATACTGATTATTTGCAATTATATTATTTTTATTAAGATGACTTATCAATCTGTTATTGAGGAGTTTTTCTAAAATCTTGGATAAGGTAGTCAATATCGTAATGGGTCGATACTCGATAGTTAATTAAATCTTGTTTCATACCACTTTTGTATACGGGATGTAAAATACCTGTTTTAAAGATTTCAGGGAAGGTGCCTGTCGAAAAACATAGATTACAAATATGCACAAATGTAGGTATAAGAGACGACCGAGCACTCTTTATAATTGAAACAGGTATGCCATCAGAACCAGTGCTAGATGTATTTTTGAGACCCAGAATGAGGCTTTCAATTTCGATATTGTCTGTTTTCAGAAGTGACATTGAATTTATCAAAGTTGGTGTTGTTAATAAAACTCTTGGATCTCTTACTGGAGAAATAATTCCTGACGCTAATTTTTTTCCAACATTTGCAAAGTAATTATTTATGGAGTTAATTGTAATAGATGGATTTGACGATGCAGTTAAAAGTTCAGTGTTACAAGAAGTTTCCTTAGTTATGTTACCAATTTTTTTGATTAGTGCCCATGTATCTTTTGGATTTTTGCTTAATCGTTGAAATTCATTACGTTCGTGAGCCTTTTTTATCCTTTTTAATAAATTGTTACAGAAATTTCTGTATCTAATGTAACTAGTTTTAATAGTCGTGTTTTCAGGGTTCTATTTAAACTTTTTAAATAATTTATCTCGGTTTCGTATACATCGCAAAAGGCCAGGCGTAATCCAAGGTTTTAAAATACTTTTTCTGTTGGGAATTTTTACAATAAAAGTATTTTTCTTGATGATATTACTAATAATATTTACAAAAAGATTGGCGGCGATGTCAGCATTTCGACTAGCTAATATATGACTGTAATCAGTATTTTTTAAATTTGTCACACATGCAGCTTCATCTATACGTTGCAATGTGCGTTTCATTTTAGCTGTTTTTATTTTTAAGTCACAACTGAGGATTACAGGCATGATCCGTGATAAGTGAATTTAAAATAAGCGTTGTTGCATTGCTTTTAGTTTTTAAAATAATGTGGTCCAGGCAGTTGTTGTTTCGGGTTGGCATTGTATGAGTTGGCAATAATGCATAAGACATAAGAGTGTTTAGGTAAGAATCACAATTGTAGTCTGTACTCTCCATAGCGATATTAATATTGATATCTCCAACGACAGTAATGTTTTGATAGTTACTTAGTAATTTTAGGGTGTTATCTAAAGAATTTATGAAATTATCAATGTTTCTAAAGGACGGAGATCTATATAACGCAATTATAGCTAATATATTATTATATTTTAAAATCAAGCAGTTTGCATCATCAAAAGATGGATATTCGACTGTAAAATTAATATCATTTCTAATATAAATAACAACACCATCATTTTGATGGTTGAAAGAGGATTTATATGAAACATAGCCGGCTAAGGAAGGAATGTATGGAGATTTGCTTAACCAGCACTCTCATAGTATGATAACATCTAACTTTATCGGTATCCTGTGCAATAACAATAAAAAATTGTCGAAATTGCAGCCGATGCTTCTAATATTGACGTGAATTATTTTTATACAAGTGACATTATCGTATATATATAAATTACATTGTTCCGGTGAACATACATAAGACTTTGACACGCCTATTTGTTCAAGTTCATTACCAATTACACTGCTATTCATTTATAATAATAAAATTTTATAAAAACTAACTATTTAAAAAGTTTTACCAAAAATATAATACAAAAGGATAGTTATGTAAGGGCAACACGGGAGTCAATGATGTTAGCGGAGAAACCGATATACTTGTAAGGTTACACAGATCGACCTTGTAGGTTATCAATAAATCTAAAGGTATAATGATAAATGTTGAACATAGATCTTGTGGGTAAACAAGAAGTGGTAAAATGTATTGAAATGAAGACATGATTGTTTGATGTATGCCTATGATTGTATATATGATTTAATGTTTTAGTGTAAAAAAGTGTAATTAGTGTTATGTGTGGTATAGTTGTAAATGTAGAAAATTTATTAGACAAAAATAAATTTGAACAATTATTATAAACAAAACAAAAGGTAACAGACCAATTTAGTATGGCATAATTGTAATATACTAGTCAAATAGACATTGATTTTAACCTCAACAGATCCTCTTCCGAATTTACGCGTATTTGAGGTGAGCCTTCTTTTTTACGTAGATATATACACCCACGTCAGGTCCAACAGAAAGAATACTCATTTGTTTTTGCAAAATCACGCGACAGGTAGAAAATTCTCTTGGTATAACGAGTTAGTAACTCGGATATATATATTGGTTGAGGAGGGCCTGCCATATTAATATTTGAAGTATTTAACCTCATACCGTTTTTCAGCTTATTAAATTTTTTATAATTTAGGATGACATTTTCTTTAATAAAGATACTTGAAAATTCCACAACAATTGTTTTACTGACCTCTGACTTGGAGAACAATCTATAATTATCCTTAATATCCGAAGGCTGTAGATTCACAGAAAGTTTAGAGCACAAATCCAAAACAATAATCCTTAGGTCGTCCTTGGATTCGTTCTGTTTAGTCTTTGGAATATTTCGAAGCTCGACACATGAAGCTAATGATTTCCGTTCCAAGTTTTCAATTTTATTTTCTAGTGTACAAATATATGATTGATGTTGTTTACGCTCGGCTTCGCACTTATCCAAGCGGTTTTTAATTTCATCATATTCCTGAGATAAATATTCAATACTTTTAATTATTTCCGAATTTTGTAATTTAATATCATTAATGATGTCCTGCAAACCTGATAGCTTTTTATCTTGTTCTGTATGACGACTTCGCGGTGCTAGACATATTCTTACAAAGTACCAGGGCAATAGAAACGAAAAGATATCGTCAAGGATGTATGCGGAGGAAAATCACTTTTATGATGTTTGCTTTAGTAATTAGATTTGAACTAAACCCACCAGGCGTATTTTTTGATGCGACAACTTAAGCAATATTGGTCCTTACGCACTTTAGTTGATGGTGCAGATTTGCGTAATTCTAATGCTTTAGTTCGTTCACTGGATGTTAATGGTTATCACTTACTAGTAGCACTTTATGCACTCCTAATATATTTAATGATTTTTTGAATTAATTTTTACAATTTCTTTATATTTATTTATTGTCAACAAAAAAACACGTCTTCTTTGATACAAGGTTCGAAGGGAGGAAAAACGGTGCTTCAAAAAAAAAAAATGAAACATAACAAATAAACATAATAAACATAAACATGAGTATATTTTGTGAAAGTATCACGGTTCAGACTATTTTACATATATATACGAGTATATAATATATAAAATTTACGAGATAGATAACAAACCTTTGATAGCGTAGTACACTGGAGACTCTGGTATGAAATATATTCCAATAACATGAATTACATTTATTACTAGCGCGATATAACCCGTCGCCGCGTATGACACATATGGACCTATACTGTAAGCCGCAAGCGTGCCAAAAATACCCACTATAGATATGGAAGTTAGAAGAATACCTCGAATATTAGTTGAACTGAAAAATACACTTAATCTTTTATATGGGTTAACATTTTACTAAAAAATTCCTTCGTAATCAGTACAAGCTTGAATGAAAGTAAATGAAAAATGTTTCAAAAGACACCTAAAATATGCTAATCTTCAAAACTACGTCGCCATTACTGAAATTTGTTCCTTGAATTCTCATACAAAATTTTACTTTATATTTTCAGAGTAAAACATTTTTAGAATACATCTCTCGAATGAAGATTAAAATTCTCGCCAATTCCGAGCACGTCTTGAAGCCGAATACATTGCGAAAATATATATTAAGCTTTTTGGTGTCATAACATCGGAATAAGGAAGACTTTATTTAGGAATTTTATTACATTTTGGATGTTATATTAAACACATTGTTGTTGTTTCGGGAATAATTCAATTATTTTTTTCTATAGTTTATTACGCTTATATTATATTAATTAACTATCGTAACAAATTGAACTAAATGTATATTTTTTAAGTTAGCAATAATATACAACACGTAAAAGAGATCAATCATTTTGTTTTTACACATTTATCAATTAAATACATACAATTAGTTTTTATTAAATTACTAATAAGTAAAAATACACAAAACGAAAATTGTTTAATGGGTATATCAAAAACACAAAATTATTAAAGTACTATACACGATTGTTAAGGCTTACGTTACTTTATGAACTTAAAATTTCGTAATCTAAAAATACATTTGCTATCAAAGAAATATTCCAATTGGCTTAAAATTTATGCATTCTTCTGAACGAAGCGAGTTCTTTTTGTAATAATGGAATCACATGAATAATATTCTTCGCTCTGAAAGTTGTTTATTGAATTATTATTTATTTTTTAATTTGAAACACCTCATCTATTATTTCAAGTCGTAAAGGTCTGGTTTGCTAATTATTAAATATTTTATACTAAATTATGTAACATATAAATTTTGTATGAAATATTCATATAGACTTTTTTATTATGGTAACTACAATATCACATAATAGGAAAGTACATTTGTTTTTGTAGATTAATATTACTAGTAATATACAATTTATATTTAGTATGATATAGTGCAATAGTAGTCTATTACACTATATTATACTGTACTATATATTGTATTGTACTATAACATTTATGTGAAACCGACTGTCCATCTTAACAGTCTGTTTTTACTTTATTATTTTCTTATCATAATTAATTTTCTTTCAAACAACTGCTAAAACAATATTTTTTTCTACTGAGAGTTGAATTTCGTTTACAAGTATCAGATACATTTTATAAATTACTTATTTGATTTATGTGTCTGCGTGCTTATTCAATTTCTTATAGTGTAGGCTTTGCAAGTAATACTGCTTTTTTAAGATAATATATTTACACATTTTTATTTTAAATTTTAATTACACCGTTTTTTTTGACTCAAGACAATTATAACAATTTAGTGAATACTACAAAAGTTTTATAGTATTGTGTCTTTATCACAGATAAAAACACAATACTATAAAATTAAGACAAATTAGATTTTGATTTATTTTCATTTTCTTCTCACAGTTTGTCAATTCTTTTTTCATTAGACATTAAAACTTAAAGAATATTTAGCTCAGAGTAAAATAACGTTTACTTCTTGTAATCATGGATTTGTAAGATAAATATTTTTAAAAAGTCTTACAGAATAAAAGTTATCGAATTATGTAAACCTTGTAAGCTCTTATCAAAAGAGATCTTAATATGTAAATCAGCTTTCAATACTCTTTCGTCTTAAAGTCTCATATCAAATTAATAACTTCGATCGAATTTATGACTTAATATAATATTATGATACCATAACTAAAATTAATTACTATATTATACTTTTATTCCATGCCACTGAAATATTCACTACTTTTCTGTTACCATTGCTGTAACCATATTTAAAAACTAAAAAGATCGATTAAAACAAACTCAAATATTTTGTTAACTTTGTTGTCACAAACAGACGTATAAAATCATAGATTAAATTTACATTATATTACCTTCATGTTGGTGGTTGACAAATATATCTAAGAAGCATCTCTACAATCAAGGCTTTCTATAAAAACCGAACTGTGCTGTCACTGACAAATATAAATACATGAGGCGGACTCAAAAAGAACATTTACGAGCATCTGATTATAATAAGTACTAATGAAAATATGGAGGTAGATTTCTTCAACTACAATCAATCTCGTGTGTCTTTAACGTTAACTTAACTTTATTTATTATCTCACGCCATTCAACTAACTAAGAATATGAAAAATCAAACACATTTTTTTTATTCCTAAAGTCCTTTTCACTAAGTCAATGTTTAATTCTGTTTTATATTTGTTAGTCAGTCAATAAAGAAAAATAAATTTAATGCCAACCAGATGAAACACTTTTGCATAACAAATTTCAAAGTCAACATTTATATATTGTATATTATGTTACCGATACCACGTACGTTAAACAACGTACGTGGAATCGGTATTTGTCCGACTAGTTCCGAACCATTTCGGGGCACAGAAAAAAGGCATTTCATAGCCATGAATAAGGACCTAAGTAATATAATATTATATAATAATAATTACGGATCATTAAAGCTTAAATCTTTATTTAACTGATAAAAAAATGCAATAATTATTAAATTTAGTATTCGTTACAACTATGATCTTGGTTTAGTAGAATTATAAATTAAGTCTATAGCAAGGTTGCTTATAATGGCGACTACTATAATTTAAATCAGCAAAAAAACAATAAATTTTCAAAAGCCTTTTTGGATGTGCTCTAATGAATCTAGTTTCATGGAAAGTCAAGCCAAATTTGATATATTCACATTCTAAAATAAACCGACAAAGAGAAAAGTTTCAAATCTATATATTAATATCGTATAAATCTTTTAATTTCCAATATTTTGAACATACGTGAAGAACATAGAGAAATTTCTTACATAATATTTATTTAAAATACACCAAAGGTAATCTAGATATTTCACTTATATGAGGAAATATCGTAACAAAGGAAAGCTGGAAGCTGTACAAAGATGAATACCCAGGCAGATGCAGAGCTTAGCGATGATACAACCTAATTACCTAATAACCGCAAGAAGATGGAGGTGGAAATACACTAGTCTAGATTAAACAAGAAATAAATAATGATCTTATTACTTTTACCAACATTAAGTTTAACTTAATGTTAATATAAAACTGAAATTCAAATTACTTTTAAATATATTATGAACTCTTTTTATTAGAGAGATATTATTTTAATTAAAAACAATTGAATTCGAATTTATTTAAATAAAAACATCGAATAACTCTGTCGATATACTTCATAACTTGTAAAAATTAATAAATATTAATTTAGAAAGTATAAAAGCATTTACTTTGAAAATAATTTTGATGTTTTATTAGAAACCTATATGTAAATTCAAAATGAATAAAATTGGATAAATTAGGATAGTATATAATAATAATATAGGTAAATAACTACAAAAACTATTAATGACAATATCCTATATAAGTTAGAAGGATGCCTAATGGTGGTACAAAAAATAAAACAATTGTTTATACATACTTAACAGAAAATGAATAATTCATAGAACATATTTTTCTATATTTCTATATCTTTATTCTTTTAGTAGTATAATAACAAAAAGACAAACTTTGGGTTTAGCTTACAACTTACTTATCAGTTGTATAAGAAATTTTATATTTTAAGATTACGTAAATAAAATCCGGAGAAGAAAAAATCTCCGAAGTTTTAGTCAAGATATTTTTAACCTTATATTTTATCGACGCATATTTATTAAGGTAGTGATTATGTTTCTTACTAGCTAGAAACTGTTACTTTATATAAAAGCAATAGCAAATACGAAATAAAATAGTAATATCTTTTATGAAATATATGTATATATTTGACTAATTTATTATTACAATAATTATTTGTATACTACATTAAAAAAAATTGTAATATTTTTTCTGCCATCATATGTTTAGAAGAGAGAAAATAAGCATAAGAGCGCATCAGCACAAAATATGAAACTGTTTAAAAGGCCAACGGTGTTATTAAAATTTTTGATTCCCAAGTTGTTTGCCACAATACTTTAATAACATAAAATAAATATAATTCACTTAAACAATTGTAATAATCTCACTGTCATATTTTTAATATACGAAATTTTATATTTTTAATAACATCTTAAATCGCAGCCAATCTCAAAGAAATTAATTTCTAAAGATTAATAACTTCTCTTTTTCACTTGGCTAACATTTTATGGTATCTATTCAATTGAATTTCATTTATAAGAAGTCTGATTTCAATAATTTTTAAACTAAGGAAAAATTTAAGACTTACAAATTTCGTCTGCTGCCTGTCTGCTGTTACTCGTCATCTCTATACAATGTGTATTTCCTTCTTACCGATATCGTCTTTTACGCAATCCATCTTATCTGCAGCCGTCTTTGCATCCCTCCACTTCCATACATAACACTCTTTTGGAAACATGCCCTTATTCCTCATAATAAAATAGGTATTGAAAATAGAATTATGCAACCGCATCATATGTTCGTATCTCATTGTTTTAGTATGAAGTATTTATTTATCTATTACTGTTTTGTAATTATTTATCATATAAAAATTGCCGTGCTTTATTATTGTTGTTTAATTAGTATATATTAAATACAATCCACACACAGCATCGGTTCAAATATGCCATGTTAAAAGATGGACATACATCACTCTAGCTCTTTTAAAAAAAACGAGTGATAACCGAACAGAGAAATGAAATTCTTCTTATAATTTACCTTAAACAAATATGATGATCTTCATATAAAAATACAAGTATTACTATTCCATCATTTTTATACAATAAAATAAACAGGCACATTTGTATACTCGGACGTAGTTTACACGATTGTCGTTGATCACTGAGTGGTCGGTCACAAAAGGTGGACTATCAAGAAATTGATAATCTTCTTTTTGTACCAAGATAATGCGTATTATACATGTTATAAATATTTTTTATTTTAATACTATTTATAAATATATTGATTTATCTTATACCTTTTCTTTATTATTTAAAATCAAAGCGGGCGTTAGCTAGCTCAGATTGACGAAAGCACCCATAGTGCTGAAAGTCTAACTCTGTATATATACGCGCAATATCGATTTTTTTATACAGGAGACCTTCTGGTATGAGTGTGGTATTCTTAGAAAGCCCTTGGCCCATAGACCCAGAAAATGCATTTACACTTAGCAATATACCTACCGCCTCACCTCTACGGCCGTTTGAAAAATGAGACTAAAATTTAGTTTTTGGCTCCGCACCAGTATAAAATCATTATTCCACCTTGAAAAAGATTTTCCTAAAGGTCCTCGTCGAGACCTTTTCAACAAGCCCAAAAACGCCAAAATCCGACCACCGGTTGATGAGATATGCCATTTTGAAAATTTTGACTGGCGCCTCCATCGATGATTACTTTGTCTGTTTGTGGGTATGTTCGTAGTGTCAACTGATTTTGTTCAAACTTTCAGGGATTGATTAACATCAAAAACTAAGACTTTTTTGTTCTACGACATTTCGATTTGGCCGCCATGTTGACCGTGGCCAGCCCTCGAAAGGCCAAAAATGGCCATTTTTCGTACAGGGACTGTGGCCAAACCAGTTGACGTACATTGACAAATTGGGCATCATTGGAAAGGTCTTAAGCTCATCTTTTGAATAATGTCCATTTTAATCGCAAAAACATTTGTTGGCGTGACATTTTTGGTCAAAAGGCAAAAAATGGCCAACTGGCCGGGGACAGATCGGCCATTTTCTCGAAAACGGCGCCAACGATTTTTTCGAAAATTTCCTCATTCGTAGCCCCAAATTAGAACTCAAATTTGGTATATAGCATATATCTGGGAAAACTCGTTATTTCGAGATATGGCCGTGAGAAGTTCAAAAAATCATGAAAAATGACCAAAAATGGCCAAAAAATGACTTTTAAAGCCAGAATCGTACTCACAACACGGTTAAAATTCAATGCTAGTTGCACAGTGAATAAACTCACTAACGCATTGTCGTCTGTATCAATAAAACAAAATTTACAGAAAAAATCCGAATACTGAAGAAATTCTGTTTTGAAGCAATGAATTAAAAAAATAAATGGAAACTGAAAAAATCAAATGAAAAAAAAATCGGGCACCTGTGGAAATCGAACTCGAGGTCTCGTCTTTGTCATTACAACGTTCATGCTCTCAGCCAAAACACTCTCATTTTGTCAGAGGCAACTATTCCAAATAAATGAGTATATATTTGCATGAAAAATAATCGCACAGCATTTTGTTTCCAATCCTTTTACAAAACTATTGATATCAAAACAAAAACTTCTCAACGAAGTAAATACCGAGTGACGAAAGCGAATCCACTGACAAAACTCCTGATATGAATTTTGCGACGAAAAAAACCACGAACATTTTTATTCACAAACGTAAACAAACACAAAAAATGTGAATGTGTTCGGAACGTTGCCAAACAAACAAACAAACAAACAAAAAAAAATACAAACAAAAAATGTGAATGTGCTCGAAACGTTGCACAAATTGCATTTTTGGTTTTATTTTATTAGATTGATCAAGGCAAGTTCCGAACACATTCACATTTTTTGTGTTTGTTTACGTTTGTGAATAAAAATGTTCGTGGTTTTTTTCGTCGCAAAATTCATATCAGGAGTTTTGTCAGTGGATTCCCTTCGTCACTCGGTATTTACTTCGTTGAGAAGTTTGTTTTGATTAGTATTAGCTCTTGTAATTTAATAATTTAACTTAGAAAAATATTTTTTCGCACTTACATGGAGTGACTATAAATTAATAAATTTCTTACAATACATGTTTAATCTTAGTGCAGACAATTTTCATAATTAGCTGAAAAAATAAACTGCACTTATCTTCTTACTAAGGATTAAATACTCAATAAAATTAAAACTGTTAAGTATAGAACTAATCTAAAATGCATCTCTTTTCTATAAAAATATATATAAATATATAAATTAATTTAAATAATTAATAATAATTTTTCATTTCAACATTTTGTATAGTTACACAACCACACATATAATTCAAAAGTAACATTATTATATACCATTTCTAATATGAACCAGACGGTTGCCGTCGCCGTCATAATGGGACACCGCGGGAACGTATGCGCATACAACCGCGGCGCCCCGACGGACACCACGTAGAGGGCATGCCGCAACGAGAGGCCCCCTCCATAGTCGGTAGGCTTGATAGATCGAGGGGCGGACCCCTCCCCTCCACCCAAGCCCACCTTAAGAAGAAGACCGCAGCCCTCTTCTAGCCGGACCCGGTCCGGAACCCAGACGTGCGCAGGAGTCTAGGCTCAACCCCGAAACGCCTGAGAATCTCGTCCAGGTTCAGCGCCCTCGACGGTGATCTTCCCGAAGGAAGACCACCGTTCGGACCCCACCTGAGCGGACAGCCAAACACGACCCGGCTGGCTGGCAGGGAGGACTACCAACGCACCGCAGCCGCGCAAGACCACCACTCAAAAAGGGAGCCCGACCTCGAACCCGACAGGCCTCTACCGCCGAACACGGTGGTCAACCGAGTCCAGCAAGAAAGAGGCATAAGTCGGGAACCCACCAAGTTGGGATTAACGGTCGCCGAGCAAGACCGTAGTGTCACGCTCCACGAAAGTTAATCCGGGCACCGTCTGTGGTTTGGAGAAATGACCTTCCAAACCGCTCCTTAGAGAGTGACTCGACAGGAAAAACCCCAAACCCCAATCGCCCCAAAAACCCCGCAACCACGAGGCCACCCTAAGTTCAACTCTGCAATCCGAGAGGTACCCGGAATGACCCCGCGGCTGTCCCCCGGAAAAGAGGGCCTGTGCCCTCCCACCGAATTGCCTAGGCCCACTTTCCAACGGCTAAGGCCGAAGGAAAGGGATCCGAGCCCACCGTCGCGGACTGGTCACTCCTAAGGATAGACTGCCGCGTACCTCCCCCTCTTCTTTGACACGGGCACTCTTGGCTGACAACCCCGCGCTGGACATTAGCAGACGGCTAACGCGATCCCGAAAGATCGAATTAACGTAAATATGTTTACAGGAAACGAAATGGAAGGGATCAAAAGCGAGAGAGATTGGTGAGGGATACAATTTTTATTATTGCGGGAATGATGGGAAAAGAATGGTGTTGGAATTATGCTGGATGAGAAATTGAAAAAGTGTGTGACGGGGTTGAACAGGGTGAGTGATAGAATCATTGCTGTGAAAATGATTTTAGAGTAATCATTAATGTATTAAGTGTGTATGTTCCTCAAACGGGATGTGATGATAGGATGAAAGAGAAGTTTTGGGAAGATTTTGATTCTGTGATGATGGATGTTCCGGATAATGAGCAGATATATGTAGGGGTGATTTTAATGAGCATATGGGATGTAAGAATGATGGCTATGAAAGAGTACATGGTGGTTGGGGTTTCGGTTACCGTATTGACGAGGGTGAGGCCTTGCTGGAGGCCGCGCTAGCCTTCGATTTGGCTACATCCAACACTTGGTTCAAAAAGAGGGAATAACACTTTATTACATACAAAAGTGACCGCCATAAGACGCAGATTGATTATTTCTTAATAAGAAGAAATAAAATCAATTGCGTCAAAAACTGCAAGGTACTGCTGGGCGAAAGTGTAGTCTCACAGCATAAGCTCCTCATCATGGAAATTAAACATGTAGTGCGTACAAATATGTTCAAGAAACGACCCCCACCTAAAATAAAATGGTATTTGTTAGAGAAGGAAGAATGTGCGAGTAAATTTAAAAACAAAGTGACAGATATAATTATAAATATGAGTAGTGTGGAAGTAAAATCCTTGAACGATAGTTGGAATGAAAGGGCGGGATGGATAAAAACTGTGGCAAAGGATGTATTAGGCGAAACGAAAGGAAAAGGAAAAGCAATGGCAGGAAGTACCGGATGATAATGAAAGTATGAAAGAGGAGATGAAAATGTTATATAAAAGATGTAAGAAGAGAGTGAAAGTAGCTGTAGCTAATGCTAATGCTTGCTGAGGTGCAAGAGGAGTTATATAGGTCGCTAGGTTTCCGACAGGTCAAAAGGAACTTTACCGGATAACAAAGCGTAGGGAGAAGATCCCTACGCTTTGTGTGATGCTGGAAATGTCATATGAAGTGAAAGCGGCTATGCAACGTATGAAAAATGGAAAAGCTGTAGGGCCGGATGCGATACCAGTGGAGGTATGGAAGGTTTAAAATGAATATGGGTGTAGTGGCTAGCTTTATTTTTCAATAAGTTGTTGCATGAAGAAATGATCCCCGATCTATCTATAAAAATAAAGGTGATATACAAGACTGCAACAGTTACCGGGGTATAAAGCTCATGTCACATACTATGAAAGTGTGGGGGAAAGTGATAGAGAATAAGATGTGAGAAGAGAGTGATGTTTCGGAGAACCAGTTCGGTTTTATGCCTAGTCGGGGCACGACGGATACTGTATTCGCTCTTCGACAGTTGTGTGAGAAATACAGATGAGTCCACAAGAACCTGCACATGGTGTTCGTTGATCTCGAGAAGGCATACGACCGGGTTCCCCGTAATGGGTATACCTGGGAAGTATGTGGAGTTGGTTCGTGCAATGTAAAGTCGATCTACTCGTAGTACACAAGTGCGGTCAGCCGCTGGAAACACCGACAAGTCCAATGTGGCAGAAGGTTTGCATCAAGGGTCGGCTCTGAGTCCCTACCTCTTCTTGTTGATAATGGATGCTCTGACATTGGACATACAGGAAGAGGCACCCTGGTGCATGCTATTTGCTGATGATATTGTTCTTGTCGGTAAGGAAGCAATTGAGGTGCAGAGTAGACTGGTAAAATGGCAACAAAAGCTGGAGAGTGTCGGCCTGAAAGTGAGCAGAACCAAAACAGAGCACATGTTCTGCGATTTCGGCGGTGTCTCTGGTTTTGTTCCTATTTTGTTCGACGGAGTACCGTTACCAGTCTACTCGGAGTTTCGCTATCTTAGTTCTCCGATACAGAGCGATGGCATTATTGACCGGGACGTAAAGCATAGAATCAACACGGGGTGGATGAAATGGCGACAAGTCAATGTGATGCCCGAATTCCCCTTAAACTAAAGGGGAGAATTTATAAAAACATCATTAGACCTGTCGTTATGTATGGATCTGAGTGCTGGGCGATGAAAGTGATGGATGAAAAGCGTTTGCATGTAACGGAGATGCCAATGTTAAGATGGATGTGTGGGGTGACAAGAAGAGATAGAATAAGAAATGAGTATATTAGGGGAAGCTTAGGAGTAGCGCCAGTGACAGAAAAAAATAGAGGCCGTCTGTCATGGTGATGGCATGGAGGAGGGATGAAAGACATGTGACCAAAAGAGTGCTAGGTATGGTAGTGGAGGGATGGACAGGTAGAGGACGGCCGAAGAAAAGATGGATGGATTGCGTGAAAGACGAAATGGAAATGAAGGGAGTGTGTACAGAGATGAAGAGTAACAGGAGAGTATGGAAGGAAAAAACATACTGTGCCGAGCCCAAAATGGGATAAGGGCAGGAAGATGATGATAAATAATTGATTTTCTCTTAGCTCTGGAATAATAAAATAATATATGTACACAAAAATTTTAGGACAGTGAAATGATTTATTTGGCGTATAAGTATCATTTTAGGTAAATCTTCCGCGTCGGTGGTAATGTAAGGGAAATATATGGTTTCATAGGCAGATTTAAGGAGCACAAAAGAATGAAGGATGTTCTTAGTGATTAATGATAAATGTATAAATTCCTTTTGAGGGTGTAACAGATAAAACCTATTGAGTTTTTGGTTTTGTCTGAGTAGACAGGCTTATACAAAATATATTATAAAGGGGATGCGATAGTGATTGACTAACTTTTAAATGACACGACCTTGATACATATTTATTTTAACGAGACATTTGAAATTCAAATTGATTGATGAATTGAAGGTGAAATGGATGATTAGTAAACGTATGACTTTTGTAGTAAGTGTTCTTATAAATGAAATAGAATTATTACTTACTATCAAGATATAGGAATTGTAACTTGATATGCAGCTATTACACAATCACTCCTATGGTAATGTTTGGAAAAATAAAACTGGTTAAAAATGTAGGTATTTCTTTTCTTAAAATAGAGACACATTTTTAATATATAAATTGATTGTTTCTACGATACCAATAAATGCATGCTTTATAATTATACCTTTAAGAAGAAGAAGAAGAAATATATATCTGGTACTAATGATATAATTATGCGAAACGTTTATATCAAAGTAAAATATATAGGTGATTCACACAATATCACAACATGTAAAAATGCGCTAGTGTCGATACGCCATTAAAGTTATGAAGTGCATCTAATATAGTTCACCACACATAGTATATAGTGAGTATAGTAATATAGTTTCTGTGCCACAATAATCACAAAGCCGAAATTATCAATGATACGTGAGAAAAAATTGGGATTCAAGTAGACCATGGAATTAAAAGACAACTAGAATAACTAACCATGCCCTTACAGGTTTTATGATGCTTTCACATTTACAAGGGATTAAACAATTGTAACTTTAAACAAACAAAATAATAGTACGTAGTTTTAATAATTTGAAAAATAGTCTATTTTTAATAATACATATATATATGTATATAAATATGTATAATAACTTGACCTCCATTTTTTCCCAAAAAATACTTTTTTTTTTTAGTAAAAATAGCGTACGTATATAGATTATGGAATATGGACAGCGTTGTGTAAAGCCATGAAGGTTGGGGTGTTATTTAATATATCGACAATAAAAGAGAATTGTGGCTCATAAAATAGTTAAATAGAGACACTTAAGGGCTATTTTTAGTACACTCTTTACTTGTGATTTATTATATTGCATATCTTAGACTTATATTTTAAATTATATAAAGGGTGAACTAATGTTAATTTATTAATTATAATATATATAAATAATAAAGTAGTTATATATTCTTAGAGTTGTCTATTTTGATGAACAAATAATACAACGCCTAGTAAGAATTAACATTATAGCAATCAAGTTAACTTTTAAACTTTCTCAATTAAATTAATGTTTAGAAAAAGTTGAATTGATGTAATTATTAATTTTCTGATATTTCAAATCCACATTTAAATGTCGGGACAGGCGTCTGGATATCTGATTATGATTTAGGAAATCTACCTTCCTTTCAAGTAAATCTGTATATATTGTTTTCAGTTTTCTTTTTTGACAAATTTTACCAACGTGGTCGGTGTGTGTTTTTTAAATTTTTCATAAACAAACACTGGCCACCTCATATTTTGTTTACTCAATCTTGATTTGTTCTTTTATGAGTATTAATACAGTAGAATAAATATTAAAATATTACAATATTTATTATAATTAGAATAGTAATGTCGGTTGTATAAAGTGTTGATAAAAAACTTAATATTTTGTTATGTAAGCAATGTAAGAAAAACAGAACTAATAAATAAACGTTGTAAAAGATAATTGGGTAAATCTAAATAAAATTTATCAAATTAATTTTGAAAACTTTAGTATAATATTTGTTATTACTTGGTAATGTTACATTTTGATGCTGAATTTGGGGTTCTTTAAAAATACCTTCAATCTATAGAAAGCATAGCCTTATTTTTGACTGACCTTTAAAACTCACTTAAAATAAGCTCACCTAAATATGAGCAATGTTTACGCAAAAACTATTATGTACTCTGCACCAAGTAAGTTATTGATTGTTGGCTATCTTCGGAGTAAAAATATTTGGAAAAGACGTTATCATTATCATATAACTAAAACTTTATCTTTTCTGTGTTTTCTGCTATCAGACCTTTCATATTTATTTTATGTAGAATCAGGTTAGATTTATTTACTTCATATTATACTTTTTCTTTTGATAAAAATATAGCTTTACCAAATTTATACAAACTCTGAAGTGCTTGGATATTCATAATAGTGTCCGAGATATGTACATAGCCTAATTAATATCACGTAAAACTACGGAATTAGCTTCGATGAAATTTGGTGTTTCGATAGCTAAATATTATATTTATAGGAAAAAACACAAAAGCTATTATTGCTTCACAAAAACTTAATGCATTTTATATGGCATTAATTTATAATGAAATCACATTATATTGATGGAATTTTAAAATGATCATGTATGATAGTTATTGGTAAGTATCCTCTAATCTTTAATCTTCTAAACTTATTTAATATTCCTAAGTAAGCGAAGATATGTTTATTATAATTCATTTTACTATTAGACACGACAATACAGAATGGTATTTCCAATTAACTTTATTATGGTTTGTTGATTTTATTTATACAAAACGTTGTCTCGTAATGTAATTGTAAATCATCACTCCAAGCTAAGATTTCTAAGCTGAGTAAGAGTCGTAGGACTCATTGTTTTGTCAATTTTTTCATATCTTATTGGTTTTCCGGTCACGTGGTCATGATTGAAAAAATGTAACAGCTACGACGCGACAGCTGTGTCGCGTTAAAGTTACTGCATTTTTAAATGTTTATTCTTAGCTACAATCTTTTTACTTTATTTATACTAATATCAACGTATTTTTATAATAAACCAAATGAACTGAAGATTCGTAAGAAAATTGTTTTAATTTAGGGTCATCAGGGAGTTTCACGTGTATATAATTTAAATGCAGTTATACTAATAACCACATTTATAGTTACATGCCAAAAATATTTAATTTAATTAAGGGGGAGTAAAAAATGTATTTAATAGGATGAGTAAAAAATTATGTCATAAACGAGAATGGTGTTGTAATGTATTATTCAGGATAAACTTTTAAATATACGTATATTGAAAAGTAGAAGTAACGTAGTTTAGCTTTACATGAGAAAAACATTTAGAGCATTTTTACAGCAGAGGATGCTTCTGATTATAATGTGATTAATGGTTTATACCGAAAAAAAATATTTAAAAGATATTTGAAAAAAAATGATACCTAGGCAAATAATTATGGATCAGTTTAAAGTACATTTATATTAAGCATTATGTAGAGAGTAGCAATTACTATTTCGAACAATACTTACTGAAATATTAATACTTAATACTTAATGAAATACTTACTTTCAATACAAAAATGAAGACAAAAATAGATTTTAGATTCTTAAATAGGCGATATATATAATTATTTTAAGAGAAAGTTGTTAATTCTTCCTTACTTTAAAAAATAATACGGTACCCAAATCACAGCACGAGTTTTAATTTAAACCGAACTTGTTTAAAATGAAATTCATCTGAATAGATACAATAAAATCTTTGTGAGTGAAGAAATGAAGTAATCTTCAGAAATGTATGACAAATGGAATTTGTAATTTTACATATATTCGGAAGATAAAAAAAATATGTATTTGGAAAAATTAGTAATGAATTTGAATACTCTATCTCCAATAACTTTTTTTATTAATGTCGTTTGGAAATGTGGAATCAACAATAAGAATGACACATTGTTACAAGATTCATATTTCATGCTGTTACGAGCGACTTCCTTGTACACCCCTATAATTAAACAACTATTATTAAGATTTTATTTTACGTAGAACTAATTTTTATTAACAAATATTCACAGTAATTATTATTATTTTAATATTTACTTAGCCAATATTTGTATTTTATATTAATACTAGTATTTTGTACACTATTGTTTTGCTTTAATATATCCGACATCTCTTGAAAAAATTCCTTCGATAAATTATTATGTTAAGCTTATCTTGGCTAACATTGGAGGATTTTATATATACCTAAACTAGTCTTCTGTTATATCTACTCTTAATAGAGAACTTAGAAGGAATGGTTGTTATTATATAAACCGAACAATTACACAGGCACACAAAAAAAAATCATGAACCAGAGGGGAGACCCTATTATTCTTAGGTTTATGAAGATAGCTCATTAGTATTATGTAGAAGAACTGTTTTCAGACTGCGGGTAGATGAGTCGATAAAAAGCCTCCATTCGTTACTATTGTAAGTGTTTGGTTTTAAAACATTTATGAGGCCTTGGATATCCGTGCAATAGATAAGACGGTCTTCTTTTTTGAAAAAAGGAAGGAAATCTTTTTCCCGATTCCGGAAAAATGTAACACGTGTACCTTTAGCCAAAAGTCCATCATTTTTGAGATTTGACGCAAGATATTCTGCAGCATCTTTTGCTAATCCCAAGTCCCTCACCATATCATTAAATTTTTTTTGATCGCATGTTTTTATTGGCCTATCATCTTTAAAACAATCACTAACATCAGAATTTAAATCAGAGTCACTTTCAATCTAAGTACTGTTTGAATCTTCAGTTAGCTCATCAACATCCATTTCATTTTTATCTTCGATTACATTACTCGTGGAATTCATTTCAATATGACTAGCTGAAATAACATCGATATTATTATAAATTGGTGGAGTAAAGGATGAAGTAGTTTTATATACGGCATGGTTTGGAGTTAACATACCTCTGAATTCAACCATGCAAATATGGCAATCTGCTTGAGTTTCGGGCTTTTTCCACACAGCAGGAAACTTCATAGAATTCTTGGTACATGAATTAGATGATTAACGATTTAATATATTCCTTTATTTTCCACATTGGTACCCACTTGGTACCCACGTATCACCTTTCTAACTTACAACCTGCAATGAGAAAACAGACTTATATTTATCCTCATATTGTGAAAAAATCCTACGAAGTTTTAGCGATTGAAACTTACCACATACGTAACAGAATAACGAATTGTCCTTGTTACAAGTGTGAATGGAAGAATCTGAAATGTTCATATATAATCATTGGGTGGTTGTTTGGTCCATCATCAAGACCTGCTTTGAGCTCTACATCGCACCGACTCAGAACAACTTTAGGATTCATATGTCTTCTTGAAACTTTAAACTCAAAAGTAGCCAAGTTGCCCACTACTTCAGAGCTGCGGAAGCTTGATGACAACGCCTGCGGGCCCGCTTGCTCACCCAGACCAGCCGCCGATACTGAGGTATCCCTCCCCGGCATCGTAAATTTTTTCCATACTTTTGCCATGAAGGCATGATTTTTACCTAAGAACTTAGCCAGTTAAACTGTTATCCGCCTTCATCCGCGTGGATGTGTCTTAGTCGCAAAAATATGGAGTAACAATACTATTTCGGAGGCATAGAATTAGTTTCAGCATCTTTAAGCGTTTTACAAGACTGCCCGATGGATAACAATATAAGTAGAATTAAATAGAAAACCAAAAAAAAAAACAAAAAATGAAAAAGCTTCTTAAGAATAGGATAAAAATCATGATTCGGTCTTAGCATCATAATAACAAATATATGCATACAATGAGGTTACCATATACTTTATAATCATTTTTTGTCTCAGTATCTTGAAAAACATAGAAATTCACATTCATCTTGATTTTATATAAAAATTGAAATTTTCACCACCCGTAAGGTTTGGTGAGGGGTGTTAATGGGTGATAGAGGTCTTCAATTTATTTTTAGTAAACAGTTTCGGTTCCAGCATCCCAAGAACGTAGAAAAACACATCTATCTTGATTTTATAGAAAAATTGAAATTTTCACCCCCTGTAAGGGATGGTAAGGGGGTGATAGTGGTCATGAATTTATTTTTAGTTATCATTTTCGGTTCAATCATTCCAAAAAACATATAAATACACATCCCCATCTTGATTTTATACGAAAATTTAAATTTTCACTCCCTTAAGAGGTAGTAAAGGAGTGCTAGCGGGAAAACGGACAATTAAAATTAGTTTTTATTGTCATATTCGGTTTCTGCAATCCCAAAAACCTAAGAATAATGGGGTCTCCCCTCTAGTTCATGATTTTTTTTGTGTACCTGTGTTATTAATACTCCAGTAAGTATGTACAAAGTGTTACGTACATTAATCGTTAGATATATTATATAGATACTTTCAAATAATTCACTTTGAATCTACGCCATATATGTTTAATTCACTTTGAATCTACACCATTTAAATTAAATGCTTTTACATTTCCTAAAGCAATATATATTAATTTCTATACGTTATGAAGTTTCTCGACTAAGATTTTAATGTTTCTATTGAGATAAATTCTATTTTAGAGAATGTCTTTTTAATTAAAATAACGCGACCGTATTAAAACAGGGCTTACATTTTATTTAATAGTTTTTTTTGTGATATTTTAATATAAAATTTATTTTGTTTTAATAATAACGTATGTTCTAATCCAGAACACTTTAAATTTATATTCTCACTTATTTCTTCTTTCGAATAAAAAGTAAGAACTAGGTAAATTCTTTGTAAAGCTTCCAATTTTCCTTGTGTTACGATTTCCCTATAGAAGCGTGAATATTTAGCAAAACTTTGATGGATTTTAGATACATATTATACATGATTTTCTGTTATCTTTGCGTGTGTACAAAAATAAAAATATAAATTATACTTAATAAAATAAACAAATATATAGTCTTCATTAATCATATATTTATTTCCGAAAAAACTTAATTTCACTTGAAAAGAAGATTTCTTGGTTTACAATTATATTAGATCCGTAGTGATTTTCTTATAATAGAAGTTAAAAGTCTGTTTTTAAATATAAAATTACAGACAACCTAGTAACTGTAATAATTAAAAATTATTTTTCAGTTTGCTCAATGAATTTAATGAAAAAAGAAATAACGTTCAAACTATCCAATTTATAGAAATGTTAATGGATTGTTAATTCATATCAGGAAATCAACTTTGGTATGTGGTTTTTGATTCGTCAGAGCGCGTCCTAACGATCTACGAAAATTAATTGTTTTTGCTAATTTAAATTAAAGTAATCACCATGACAAACAATGGATTTACTTGCAAACGAGACTTACTTTGAAATTTTATTAAAAAAGAACATAATCGTAACGAATGCAAATTTCGATAATTTTAATCAGTGAACGTAATTTACTTTGCAATTTATTTATTTATTACTGACTAACAATGATGATGATATATCTGATGATTATATTTCTATTTGAAATATGCTACATTTATATATATTTTGTTATTACTGTCCAATAATTTATTTATTGTATATCAAATAATATATACTTTATATCGTTAAAAAATATCAAGTAGCAATTGCCTTTTCACCAATTACCGCGTTTTTCTTTATTAAATTAACAAAAACACAAAAAAATAAGTATATCCTAGACAAGGCTTTAAATAATTATATTACCTTAAGAGATTTTATTTTCAACTAGCTATGCCCACGACTTCGGTCGCGCAATATACGTTTTTTTTAAATAATTGTCGCCTAAGTTACTCCTTATAGCAAGTGAGCTCATGAAAGTTCCATTAAAATCAGCTGTTTCAGAAATAAAAATTTCATATACATTTAGTGAAAATCTGCTAATATAGAATTACAAACAGAATCATTATTTTTATATGAAGATAATATAATTAAACACCAACAAACAGTAAAATTAATTGAAAATGCCAGGCCTCAGCAATATCGAGTTTAAGGTTGACTTAATTAATGTAAATCTCTACTCACTTTTTTGTTGCCATTTAAATTGAATTAAGTAATTTGAAGTGATAAACTGATCATTTAATGGAGAAGTTAATAATATCAATACATTTTAACGAATAAGAAACTATTCTTACATAAAAGAGTATTGTTGTTTTATCTAAAAAAATATTATTAAAATACAGGATTTTTTTAATAAACTAGTTAAATCATAATTATAAATTTAAAATAGTCGTTTCGATTCTACTTTAAGTCTCATAAATTTTTTTTTTATCGAAAAACATCAAGAACAGGGCTTTACAGGATTTTATTTACTGATCGTTTTTATAATTATGGTATTAAACACTTAACTTCCAATTAAAACGCCATCAACACTTAGAAAAATAGACCTTAAATTAGAACTACACTATCAATCTGAATTCCGCCTTAAGCCTGAGGGCGTCCGAGTTCGATCTCTTGTCGATAAAAATATATTAATATTAATTTCTTGTCTAAAATTGACAAATTTTTGTTGTTGTTTTAGGTTTTTTTATTTCTTTCATTATTATTACATTCGTTTACAAAATCTAATAGTAATATTCGCTTATTACCAATGAATTCGAATACGTGGACTATCTGAACAAGGAAGAGTTTTAAATTAACATAAATGGTTCATAAGAGGTCGGCGTCTTAAAAAGAAGGTAGTATGCATTAAATTAACAGCATCAAGACGATATTTATAAATTCATATCTATTCGTCGTTACCATAGACATAAATTCGATCATTTGATTATATTCTGACATGCCTACTCAATTAAGGAGCATAGTATACTTAGCTATATTACCTTAGGTATTGGACCGTCTTTTAATGGCCAAGTGAATAATTAACTCTAACGACTCACTTACTTACAATCTAAGTATCAGGCTGATGGTAATTGTTTTTCTTCCGAATGTTTGGACTTGCTACTGAATCCTATTATTACATTATTATTAAATAAACAATATTGTTTTTATTTATTTTAACATATTTTAAAGCAAACAGATCAAATAATAAAATATTTCAAGTATTTAACTTGCATTACGAGTAAATATCCGAAACTTGAGATAAATGGGTAATAAAAAGTTTGTAAAGACAATGTTATAATTTATGTAAATAACTTCTATTGAAATGTGTTATATTATTTATTTGTTATAGCAAATTTTAATAATTTTATTGAGTTTGGTTAAACTCTGAAATTTTTTGAAAGAAAATTTGATTTTTAAATATATTTCTTTTAAAATATGCAGGTTTCCTTACGGTGATTTCATTTACCAAGCCAAAAACAAATTTGGATATAAAATTAAGCAAGACTGCCAAGAAATAAGTATAATTCTTTTTATATAGGGACAAGCGACAGACTTTCTATCAAATCACAATTCAATACCAATATTAATTTTAGGAAATTAATAATCTCACAAATGGCTTGCAAAAAGAATAGATAATAGGGTGACGATACTATTTAGAACTGTCATTGATAGAACGTTAAATTATGACTCTACATGTATCAGCATGGCTCAGAAAAGAAAATACTTTATCATACTAATTTCTAAAATTATTATGATTTAATAAAAAATGCCTCTGTTTGCTGTATTAAGGCCAAATTTGGGAAAATAAATCGTGTTTCGACTATAATAAAAAAATTAGTTTATAGATTTAAATATAAAAGTAGTACTAGCACGCTATTATGATGACTTGTCTTCTTTCTGAAACGCCAGCATTGTGTCATAAACAATCATATCACTTTATAAATAGGAATTGTATAAGAATTTCTGTTTTATTTACTTCAATGAGATACCTGTTAAAACTAGGAAACATCCTGCTGCGTGACTGACGTATTTAAGAGTACATGTATAATATGGCTAGGTACTGCGGCGGAATTAAAAGAAAATAATCAATTTTTATACGCGAATAAGACATAGATGTGGTGCGTAAAAAATATATCTTTATTTTTTTTTAGTATGCGTATAAAAATAAGAGCAGGTGAAGGATAATGATGATTAATAAGAAAAATATATCAAGAAGAATGATCTCCGGGGAAATCCATAACCGATTCTATATGGAACATCGAGCCTTTTATTTTCTATGTGACCCAAGTAATAAATGTATAACCCTGTATTTAACGATAATATGAACGAATGCGGCGTTGGGGACCGCCAACCAAAACGCCATGTTCCGAGCGGCGGGAGGTGGAGGACGGAGCTACAAATAGCTACGTGGAATGTAAGAGGAGGAATGGAACAGAAGATGAATGAATTATTAGATGTGATGGATGACAAGGAACTGGATGTTATTTGTGTGTCTGAGACCAAGCGAAAAGGCAATGATACGACCGATTTGCCTGGCAACCGGGTCGCTTTCTGGGCTTTGGTTCCAGAGGGTGAGTGAGGTTGTCAAGGTGTAGGCGTGTTGTTGTCTTCTCGAATGGTTAATGCAGTGGTAGAATACAAGGCCATCAACCCGATGCTTCTTTGGGTTCGCTTTAAGCTGGGGATAACAAGAGTATTCTTGTTAGCCGTTTACGCGCCAGTATCCTCAGCTCCAGTGAGCGAGCTTGAGGAGTTTTGGGAGAGTATCAGGGATGTCCTAAGTAGTGTCAGAGATAATGAAAAGTTGATAGTATGTGGAGATATGAATGGATGGGTTGGAACCGCGTGAAGAGGTTACGAAAGCGTGCTAGGTAAGAGAGTAAATGAGGCTAGAAAGCTTATTTTGGAATTTTGTAAGGAGAGAAATTTGTTTGTGGCAAACACGATGTTTGATCACAAACAAAATCACATGTACACATGGGAGCGAGCGGAAGAAAGAAGTATGATTGATTTGATCAGGGTATTCGAAGCCAAGTTATGGACATGCGAGTGTTAAGGGGTGCTGATCTGGGAACGGACCATTATCTAGTCGTTGCTAGAATAAGAGGTCTGATGACAGGTTGGCGCAGCCACACAGCGTGTCCTGGCTTGGAGTCCAATTATCGCATAAGAAGCTGATAGCTTCAAGATCCACCGATCAGAGAGGAATATCAAGAAAGGGTTTCCAAGAAGCTTGAAAGCTGTGATTCTGGAAATGGAAGTGTTGAAGTATGCTGGCAGAACCTTAGGAATGGTATGGTAAAAGTAGCGACCGAGGTATGTGGTAAAAGGAAAAGAGATTTTAGTAAGAAGCGCGGTGAATCGTGGGATGATGAAGTGAAAGACGCTGTGGAGTTAAAGAAGAAAGCATGGCTGGATTATAAAGCCTCGGGTAAGGATAAAAGTATGAGAGAGATAAGAAAAAGAGAGTACAAATCTTAACAGAGCAAGAACCCGTTTTGCAGCGGTGGGCGGAATTCTACAATGAGACGTATGAATGTGAGGACGCCTCGGCCTTGAGTACCAGCGAAATGTTGAGTCCGGATGGGGCCGATGGTAAAACCAGTATGAAAGAAGTGGAGAGCGTGATTCGAAGTCTGAATTATGGTAAAGCTGCGGGAGCAGATGAAGTTACTGCCAAGATGATCAAATATGGTGGGCCACGCGTCTTGGACTTGTTCTGGTTTTTGTGCAATTTATGCTGGAAATCGGGGGAGGTCCCAGACGATTGACGAGGTGCAGTCATTGTACCTTTGTATAAAGCCAAAGGTTCACAGATAGACTGTGCAAGCTATAGGGCTATCAGTTTGATTAGTTTGGGCGGTAAAGTTTATGCTAAAATACTAGCGAGAAGAAATCAAGAGAGATCTGAAAGGCTGTCGTGGAAGGCCCAAGGAGGTTTTAGACCTGGAAGAGGGTGTATAGATCAGATTTTTTCCCTCCGCATGATCACGGAAAAGTTTTTGGCCCTAAACCAAAAGGTTTTCTGTGCTTTTGTGGATTTGAAAATGCGTTTGACAGGGTTGAGAGAAAGAAATTATGGGAGATACTTCCCCGATACAATGTGAGCGGACCCTTGCTACAGGCTGTAAAATCTCTTTACAGAGATCACTCCGCCTGTGTGCGAGTAGGAGCTGACATTTCGCCCTGGTTTGAAAAGACAGGCGTAAAAGACAGTGACATGGGAGTGAAAGTAGGTGACCTTAAAATCAATTGCTTGCTATATGCAGACGATGCAGTGCTCATTGCATCATCAGAATGCGATTTGCAGGCATTGGTCACCACTCTGAAAGATGGTTGTGAAAATAATGGTCTAAACCTGAAAGAAATGAAGAAAGAACAGAATGTAAGATTAACGTGAATGGTAAGATAATAGAACAAGTGAATGAATTTGGAAAGTATGTTTAGCAGAGACGGAAGATACAAAATTGATGTGAAAAGGCGTATTGCTGCCGATGACAGGGTCCACAGTGCTCTGGCTGCATTGATGAGACTGTGAAGCGTCAACGTAGCTGCACGTTTGGCTGTACACAATGCGGTTTTGCTACCGACGCTGTTATACGGCAGCCAAACGTGGGTAACACAGATGAAAAATGTAAGAAAAATGAATGCTGTGGAGATGCGATCTCTTCGCAGAATATGCGGAGTCAGTTTAGCTGACCGAATCCGCAATGAAGAGATCCACAGAATGGCAGGTACTAGCGAAGATGTTACGGTGAAAATGAAGAAAAACGTGTGAAGACAGGGGGAGGCCACGAGTGACCTTCGAAAACACAGTATCTACGGTACTGGAGGAAGGTCACGTAAAAAGCATGAGGACCCCCCGAAGGGCATGTATGAAGAGGTTGATGTGTGTGGCCGAGGCGAAAGAGGTATGCAGGGACCGTAGCGTTTGACGCTCCGTCGTCTCTGGCTACCCCGCTAGGGATATGGCGTGAAGTTAAATAAATAAATAAATAAATAAATAAATATATTTATAAATATTATTATAATACCAACATATTATAATGCCATTAAAAATATTGAAATCATTCTTATCGTATTAAAATAGTTTTATACTCACCTACTAAAGTATATTATTAAATAATTGGGATATAAAATATATTATTACTCTATACACCTACTTTATAACAATACAATTCTTAATTAGAATTGATGTGAAACTAAAAATAAAAATTCTGTTTGAGATAATTACTTTATTGCGTGTTTTTATTAATTATATACTAATTTGTTAAGGTCAGTCATACCACTTATTGCACTTTTATTTGACATTTATTAGAGAAATTATCTAACTTAATCGAAAAGAAATTATATTTAACTTTCATAATGAATGTAATAAATTTGTAATGTCTAGGACTATATGTCTTTAATCTAGACAGCTATTAATCTAATCTATCTAGTGTCTAAGATAAAATAAAATAATAATAAATTTATTTATGTTAAGGATAATAAATAAATAATAATTGTTATATGATGACTGTCATCTTGTGCACATCGTTGTAATTATTACATATAAAGTTTTATTTTCTCTTTTCCGTATGGGTAAGGGGTTTACCACTTAATGAATATATTGTAATATACTTTATTTACACAAATAATAAATGTTTAAAAAAACACGCAATTATCGTTAGTCTTTCGAAACTGAACTAGACAGGCGAGATGATTAGACCTTATTAACGACGGGTATTATTTGACACCATTTATCATTAAGTTTTCATTCATTTATCATAATGAAGTACTCCCATGGCTGTAACAATATTCTTCTAAAATCGAATATCCAAAAACAATATTGGGTTTTAACCTATCGCCAAAAAAATCATACTTATTACATTTATTTTAAGATGAGTCTGTTTCATCAAAATTCAATTGATTTTAAAGGGGTATATCATATCTTCAGCATACTTAAAAGTATGAATCAATTATTAACATTCGTTTTAATAAAGACTGATTAATAAAAGTTTTTTTCGATAGATAACCCTTTATCTTCAAATGGTTGATAGTGTAATGAATGGAACACAAATGACAACTCTTTAAAGTCCTGACAAATTATGTTTACTGCCAAAACATCGGCGAAAGAGTTGGCCCGAAACTTAGGCGCCATTTATTTTTCTGTAACGTCTTAAAAAATATTTTATTGATTAAGTGATTGTACATATAAAGAAATAATAAATTGTAACAAAAATAAGAAAAAAATCTTTCATGTTTTTCTGACTATTATAATTTGTCTAATTGAAAGTTTCTCGTGATATATTTATTTGATTTCAAATATAAATATATATTTTTAATATAAAGGACACAACGTTTAATCGTTTCTTTAATGTAAACACACGGTCATATGTTTATACTAGCTGATTCCCGCCCGCTTCGCTGGACACACTATTAATTTGGATGTGAACTTAGACTTCCTATATTGATAAAATGTTCAATTTCTATTTTACATGAAGTATATTTTTTTTAAATTTTAAATAGAGCATTATAATGCCAATCAGTGAATACACAGATTTCAACATTACCTATATGATACTGTGTTTTGGGATGCCTTCCCGTGTGGTGGGATCCCAAGTAGGCCTACACTATTTTTATTTTAGTAATTCTGGATTAAAGAAGTTCATCTTTCATTAACAATATTCTTTCATTAAATTTCTTTCAAAACCTGGAAGTGCTTCTTCATTTACTGAATTTGTGTATGTCGTCATTTCCTGAATAATAAATTTATTGCTGAGCGTAAGCGAAGCTCTTAACCGTTTGGGAGACCTTTTTTTGTGTTTAGTTGTCTCCAGAATGCGACGAGATAATTACCTAAAAATTGTCTCATGTATGTTGGAGCCGAACGTGGATATTATAGCGAAAACAGATTGAAAAAATGTTTAGCCATTTAAAGTTATAAAAAGAAATCACTCCTGCCATAGACAATACATTAGAGCTGCCCTGCGCGTGCGAGCAATGTGCTGAGCTAGAAGGTGACAATTATTCCTAATATTTCGATATATTCTGTAGCAATTCAGATGAAAGGAGAGGGACTCAGCTCAACACCCGCCGCGCACGGTTGGCGGATCCTAGTTTATTTTATGACTATGTGTAGAAAACTGACACTATAGACCAGCACCGTTTATATCCAGTTTATGGTAAAGTTGGTATATCGGAAAATAATACTCGTTTCCAACTAACACCCAAAAAAGGAGTAGATAATTGTATGCATGAACTAATGTGCGTGTCCATTAGCTAAATTAAGTATTAATCTAATTATCGCAAAATTATTAGGATTTATAATAAATACATCATAAAGCTAATTTAAAATGAAACATGTTTAAGAGCGTGATGGATCACTTTGCACCAATTAAGCTAATTAAAGGAAACCTCTGGCGTTATCAATATTTAAAAATATATTTTGTTCAGCAAAATCTAAAAAGAAAAAATTTTTTTTTAGAATAATAAAAGTAATATAATATAATTAAAATCAAATAATATGTTAATACTATAATGTCAAAAGAACCGCCTTTCAAATAATTCCATTTAAAATAAAGTTAATTTTGACATTCACATTTTGTAAGTTTTATTTAGTGCCTATGTATAGACCGCCTCGGACCAATGACCAGAGATTTTTTCACTTTCTTTACTTCAAGTTTTATTTTTTAAGAAACATATATAATAACTAAAAAAGGATATTAAATTACTATTGATGTGACTTCCCGTTAAACTTTCAAAAGGTCTTTTTTGATCATAGCCTTCTTAACGTCTTTATTGAACCTATGCAATCACTAGGTTTTAACTTTATGTAGAGCAACGTTCAGAATAAATTTAAAAAATGTATTTGCGTAAAAAAGGGATCATTTCGTCAATAGTTGTAATTTCCTCTGAAGCGTACCTTTACGCGAAACCTTTAACTGGATTCCAGAATTATCTTATTTGTGTCGATGTTATTAAATTTCCAGAGCATGAGTCACTCAGGTTCAGTTTTAGGCACCTGAGCTCTGTAAGAAGAGCTCTGTAAGAAATTATATGTTCAGAAAGCTATCATAAAAATGATTAACAATATTAAGTTCTCCTATCTAGAAAGTAACACAACCAATCAAGAAGGATTTCAAAACTGTTAAGTTAATTTTGTGGTAATAATAAGAATAAATAGTATTATATATACTATACTAGCTTTTTTGCTGTAGTACTCTTTTTTATAATAAAACATTAGGATGTGCAGAGAAATTGATATTGTTCCTTGGTTCTATTTCGATCAATTCAGTATACTTTAAATTTAAATAGTATACTTTAAAACATTTGTCAAAATATTTAAAAATTTATACACATGAAGCAAGGCATATAGAGAGGTAAAGATTTTATTTTATATTTCAATTTCCTTTAATGTATTATATTAAGGTTGTGACGCCTGAATTAGTGGAGCCACCGCTGTCTATGTAAATTGAATACATGAAATAAATATATTTACATATTTAAGTTTATATACGTATTAATTATTATTATTTATCATAAAATTCAAAAAGCTTACTGCAAGGAATACAAACTTTTATTAAATTTACATTAAAAAATATAATTCAGATTTCCTTTAATACTTTATATATAACGTATTTATTTTTAGATTTAAACTAAAAATAAATAATATTCTAGTATAATAAGTAAATGAGATTTTTAAATTGTATAAAACATCAGTATTTATAATTATACAACTTGTGGATATGAAATAAAATAAACGGTATGTTTACTGTTCCTTCATTTGGTATAGACCAAACTTCGCTCCGAAGAATACATTTGAGAGAAGCATTTCTGAATGGCGGTAATGCAATCAACGTTGGGAAGCTATTTTGCCATCTTCATACATCGCAGTCCCCATCAAATGCATGAATATGCCCAAAATGCAATGGTACATGTCCGTCTATATGGGCGTCCAAACTTATCACCTTGACATTAAATTATGATGAGATATAACAGCTATTACTTACCTACTAATAATAAAAAGAATGGCTGAATAATATGAAGAATAAAGATGACTATCACGTTAATAATGTTGTCCAGCATTAAAAGTATGGAAAAAATAAATTTGACCATATATCTCAATATCGAACTCAATTAAAGTGGCTCCCTATCCGCCTTCGCCGGAATGTACATATTCTCTCTCTTCTTTATAATATTATACAAAACTCCTCTCCCTCTTATTTACGTGAACGTTTTCAACTAACCCCACACAGAACAAGACCACATCGCTCATGTGTCTCTTTAAAATCTCTGGAAGTGCCTCACTTCAATACTTCTTTTTATTCATATTCTTTTACTATCGTCGCGGCTCGTCTTTGGAATTCTCTTGCGGATAATATATTTCATGGAAATCTAACCCTTAGCTCATTCAAACTAAGACTGAAACAACACTACCTCTCCTCTTCATCATAAATAATATATGTAAATTAGTATGTAATTTTTGTATGCCAATATTTATATATGTATAATAGTATATATTTAATGTGTAAAAATATATATTCATATAATGTTGTATAGGGTATTTAGATATTTATAATATATATACAACATATGTGTATATATATATAATATATATATATATATTATGAATACAAAATTTGTTTTACATTTTTTTTTTGTTTTTCGTGATTTTTTAATGTTTTTAACGTACCAATCCGCATTGTCATTTTAATTTTTCCTTTTTGCCGAAGGGTATGGGCAGAGATCTCTTAAAGAGATAAGTTAAACCTTTGTACACTTTTTTTTTGTCATTGTATATTTTTTTGTTTTTTTTTGTAAGTTAATGGTACATAAATAAATAAATAAATAATAAATAAAAGACATAAGTCGATCAACACCATCAATCTTTAGAATTGTGTGGTTTAGATTTAAATACTTCTCGCATCCACAATTGTATTTTGTCTGTTCCTGTGTCAAACCAACGGAGACGTTGGAAAAACAACATACATTGTATACTCACAATTATTGCAAAATTAAACTTACTATAACTTTCATGAAAATTATTCTTTATTTTGTCTATTATTTCTCACTCATTTAACCAGAATGTACTGCTACAAAGCGTGGCAGGGTGCAACTTTTTAACAGATTTGTAACACAGATTAAAACTACATATTACTAAGTATTACATACATATATAGCATAATTACATAGATTAAAATTTTAAGCCACAAGCTTAGTGTAAACCACGAAAAAGTTATATTCTTCGAGAACTCTTTTTAATTATTGATATAGAATAAAGATTGTTGCACACGAAAGCTCAAAGCGAATAAAACTAAAATTCTCATGAAGAAATGCTTAAATCAACATTGAATGAATCGACTGATAAAAAGATAGCATCCATAACTCTGACCGGGGGTGGATTGAAAATAATTTGAATAGCACATTTTGGTCATTTGTCTATGGGCTAGCTGTGTTCAAAATTCGGATGCTTCACTCGTAAGGTTTCAGGATTTTGGAAGGTACAGACCGACAGATGGATAGACATTCCTGACGGTCCTAAATCAGCTTTCACTACTTAACAAAAATTAATATAAAATATTTTTTAATTTGTATTAGTTACAAATTATGACATTTTTCTTTGTCAATCTATAAAAATTAATATCGAATGAAGTAGTATTTAGAATTTATTTTTTTGTTAAATATTTTTGTGCCTTTTTGAACATCTTCTTTGTATGAGGTTTTTTTTTCATATAACTTTTTAAATTTAGATATCATTTTTATTTGCATTTTAAATAAAATAAAATATGTATATGTAAATATTTTTCATTAAAAACCAATAAAACCCAATGAATACTTACACTCCTCAACATATCATACATTCTCGGTTTCCTACTACGGCTACTAATATTATTAATAAGATAATCTTCTCCTTCTCTCCTCCTCCTCTCTATCTATCTCCTTCTTTCTGTTTCACGTTATAGGCTAAACTGCTGGGCCAATTGTGAAGGATACGGGCTAATCATATAAACGAGATAAAAGACACTGTATTTTTTAGTTTATAAAATACTTATAGACGGTTATTCTTATAAAGACTTAAGACTTAAGGTTATAGACTTTATACGGCAGTTACACAGATAAATAAACATTTTCCAAAAAAAATAATATACCCGTAGAAAGCATTGCAACAAAAAACGTTCGCTCATTGTGATCATGAGTAAATGTTTTTAGGTCATTTTTAGAGTTCCGTAACTTAAAAGGAAAAAATACAACTCTTATAGGATCACTTTATTTATCCGTCCATCCATCTATGCTTCTATTTGTCTGTTTGTTTTTTTTTATCTTTAATTTCAGGAACGCGTGGAGACATTGAGCTGAAATTTAATCAATATACTTAGGTCTACAGCCACATGAAGCTATAAAAATATAACATTTCTAAAAAAACTTAAAGAAAACATACGGCCGTTTATGACACAGAAAAACGTATATTTCTACAATCTTATGAGTATATAAATTGATAGGCAATTTCTCATTGAAATAGAACTATAAAATTTGTTAAGTAACATTCAAGAAAAAATCCGAGAACTATATTAAAAACTTTAAAATGTAGTCTTATTAGTCGGAGTTTAAAATTAAAACTATCAGTTCAAGTAAGGTATCATATGAAAGGGCTTGAGAATATTTCAAAATATTTTAATTTATTTTTTAAGACTCACAAATTACACAGGCACACAAAAAAAAAAAAACGTCATGAACCAGAGGGGAGACCCCATTATTCCTAGGTTTTTGGGATCGCTGAAACCGAATATGACAATAAAAACTAATTTTAAATGCCAGTTTTCCCGCTAGCACCCCCTTACTACCTCTTAAGGGGTGAAAATTGAAATTGTTGTAAAAAATCAAGATAGATGTGTCTTTCTACGTTTTTTGGGATGCTGAAACCGAAAATGATAACTAAAAAAAAAATTCATGACCACTATCACCCCCTACCATCCCTTACAGGGGGTGAAAATTTCATTTTTTTCTATAAAATCAAGACAGATGTGTATTTCTACGTTTTTTGGGATGCTGAAACCGAAAATGACAACCAAAAGTGAATTTGATAGCTCTTTTACTCAATACCACCCTCTAACTACCCCTAACGGGGGGGGGTGGGGGGTGGGGGTAGTTTTGTATAAAATCAAGATGTATGAAGAAATTTTGACGAAATCTAGTTTGAAGTTACTTTCAGCTCTTATATTAGAAATTCAAATGCTTTATCGATCAGAAGTATCTGATATATATTCATGATTTAATTCTATTCTTAGCGTAACCCAGGAACAACGGCGTGGACGTAGTAGATTTCTGTTCACTTTTGGAGTGCTGGATTGGATGGATTTTTTCTCTCAGCATCTTGAAAAACATAGAAATTCACATATTTTCGGTTCCAGCATCCTAAAAAACGTAGAAATACACATCTATCTTGATTTTATAGAAAAATTGAAATTTTCACCCCCTTTAAGGGGTAATAAGTGGGTGATAGAGGTCATGAATTTATTTTTAGTTATCATTTTCGGTTCCAGCATCCCAAAAAACGTAGAAATATACATCTATCTTGATTTTATAAAAAAATTGAAATTTTCACCCCCTGTAAGGGGTATTAGGGGGTGATAGTGGTCATAAATTTATTTTTAGTTATCATTTTCGGTTTCAGCATCCCAAAAAACGTAGAAATACACATCTGTCTTGATTTTATAGAAAAAAATGAAATTTTCACCCCCTGTAAGGGATGGTAGGGGGTGATAGTGGTCATGAATTTTTTTTTAGTTATCATTTTCGGTTTCAGCATCCCAAAAAACGTAGAAAGACACATCTATCTTGATTTTTTACAACAATTTCAATTTTCACCCCTTAAGAGGTAGTAAGGGGGTGCTAGCGGGAAAACTGGCATTTAAAATTAGTTTTTATTGTCATATTCGGTTTCAGAGATCCCAAAAACCTAGGAATAATGGGGTCTTCCCTCTGGTTCATGACGTTTTTTTTTTTTTTGTGTGCCTGTGTTATTTATAATGAAAAATATTATACAAATATCGTTTTGCTAGTTCGCCTTATCTCCGAAATCTATGATACGCAAAATTTGAAATAGTTAAAGTTAATAGCTCGAGACTAGCTTTAAAAACTTATAAGTTTGTACGAAACCCTCGGTGAGCGAGTCCAACTCGGCTTGCCTGATTTTTTATGTATCGTTCGTTGTAGAGATTTTTTAAAACAGGTTTTCATAAAATAAAATTCTCAAAAAGAAACTTGTAACAAAGTGATTTGCGGGGGATTATTTTTATTGCATTTAAAAAATATTTCTTTACTTGCATAAAAATTGTTTGTCTAAAAGCTTAATGATCATAGTCTTATGAAATATTACTGGGTATGTAAGTTTTTTAGAGTATTTTTAAATTTTTTAGTATATTTTACGTCATAAAAAAACAATTATTTGATAAAACTGATTTTTTATCACAAAATTTCAACGAATTTAATATGTATTATACATATATATATATATATATATATATATATATATTAGACTAAAAATAATTTTAATAATTATGTAGTTATTTTAATTAACATCTAAATATGTTTATCAAAATTTTCAAAGATTAATTTTGCTGTGCCATCTTTACAATGTTATTCTATATTGCAGTTACTATACTACAATACAATAATGCGACAGTTACTAATACGGTAGCTTGATTCGTAGAGCAACCGGATGGTTTCCCAGAGGTTGCAGGTTGCCTTACTCGTGTAGAAAAATGTTTTCATTTTATATTTAATTAAAATTATAAATAACCTGATAACGTTTTTATGTTAAACCTTATATTATACTAGTATCCGCCGCCGTGCGCTGCTGGAGTTGAGCTGAGTCCCCTCCCCTTTTAAGTAATACATATATAGTATATATATATATATATATATATATATTATTTATATTTAATATTTAGTAGTTTTTATGTGATGCTGCTTATAAGCGTATTTCTAGGTTGACGATCGGCAAGCGTTCTCATAACGTTAACTCTATGGCAGAAAAAGTTTTTTGACCATCTTTTCGAAACAGAATAACATATTTTAAAGCAGCTCTGCCAATTTTCATTCAAATCGATTCAGTAGTTTGTATGTGATGTGGCTTCAAAAATAAGTTTCCCAAACGGTTGTGAGCTTCGTTTATTCTCCGGTCAATTACCTTAGAACACTTTCTATATGTTTATAAACTCACAAATTAACCCAAGTAGAAATTACTAAGTTATCGAATAATTATTTTTAAATATAAATTATATTATATTATTTCATAGCTGCAATAACAAATAAAGTTATATATTAGTATAAAATAACATTACAGTTTTAAATATTTTATAAGTTGTTGTTTCCATCTCCATATTTTAAAAGCACTGAATTTATTTAATTATTGAACAGAACAGAAGGGTAATGCCATTCTGTTCTATTCACAAATTAGAGGTCAGATTAATTCTATAAATTAATGGCTACAGTAAAGTTTATGGTTCTGAAGCCAGTTTGAAAACTTTTGTTATTCGTTATAGCTCGGAATAGTACAATATATATTATATTTCTTTTATCTAAAATGCGACTTAAACTTTATATTAAAAATATTTAAATAATATTACAATTAATATTTATATTAAAATAAAATTATCTCAAAGTACATATATTTGTAATATGTAGTGACAAAAAAGCTTTTAAATTAATAAATACATTTTACACTTTCATAAATGTTTTAACATAAATATACAATGTAATTGAAACTATCCACCCAGTATAAACTATCACATGATTCTCAAATAACAAAATAAAAGAATTCGTGAAGATAATGTCACATAATAAGCAGAAGTTCGAATTCTTTTATTAAATCGTTCAGTTCTTCGCAAACAGACTGAGCTAATTACCGTTAATAATATATCTGATTTACTAAGAAATCTATCACATATACCTAACCTAACTAATACTACTGCAATGATATTTATAAAGTAATTATAAATTGCTTTGTAATTTACATAATGTTTGTCATCATAAGTTAAGGTGCCAATTTATTATTAAAAACATACTGATATTATATGAACTTAAATTCATCATTATCATCTCTTCATATATTTTACTATGACAGAACACAGTAGTAATGCGAGTAGGTTCCGAAAAGATGTTCAACAAGTTATAAAATTTAAACCAATTTAATAAACATATACCAGACAAAGTTACTTTTGATATATCTACACTACTCGTTCTGTGAACAGTAGACCTCAGTACGTTAGGGGATGAGACAATGTCTTAAGTGCCTATTCCAAAAAGGAATAAGTATACCTGTATGTATGTAGGTACATAACTACTGAACAAAACTTGGCTCCACCAAATAACAACGGAATTATTTAACTTTAAAATTTTTGATAATTCCCTATAGTCGCCTTTTTGAATTAAGAAATAACAAAAACACTCCTTAGATTTCGGTAAAGAATACTTAGACGAAATTTCAGCCCGTTATTTTTCGCCCAAGCAAAAAACGGCTTGACATAAAAATTTAAATAATTCATAGAATATAGCTACCAATTTTGTTGACGATTGCATAAAAAATACGCCTGCTACGCCAAAAGAAAAACTCAAACCACCGCCATTTTGGATTTTTACTCCCAGTAAGAAGAATGGCCGAAAAAAATAATAATAAAAACTCAAAGAACATGATCACCAATTTATGTGGCGAACGGATGAAAATTGCTCGCGCCACCATTTTGGATTTTTTCGCCCAATCAAAGAAACGGCCTGACATAAAAATTCAAATAATTCAAAGAACACGTCTGCCAATTTTCGTGACGATAGGAAGAAAAATGCGCCGGAACAAACGTACAGAATGAAATACATACGGAAAAATAGCAAAATGGGCCTATCTACTAGGAACGTAGTCCTTCGGACAAACGCTTCGCTGCGCTCAGCAATTAAAGTCACCGCACACTATCACTGACTTTTTTATGTAAAAGTTTTATTAACAAGTCCTCCATTTTATTTTTAAGTTCATCAAAGTCACTAGGTTGAGGTCGGTACACGCATAAAATAATATATTAATTCAGCTTAATGCAGAATAGTTTTTTGTATTATATGTGTTTTTGTTGGACAATATTGAACGGCTTACGGTTTAATCTTATTTTTTAGTTAAAAGTGGATTGATTATTATTAGTTACAGTTATATTTAATATTTTGATAAAATTTTTATTTCGTTATATAACAATTTTTTTTTTATTAATAATTTATACAATGTCAAATTCAATTGTATTATATTTATTATTGCAAATTTATCTAATAAAAAGTAGCTGAGAAAGTTATTTTTAAAAGTTCAATCAACTTTTTTATCGAAATACCTGAATTATTAAATCGATATCGAACCCGGCTTCACCTATTAAAGAAATATTGGAGTTGAACATAAAAAAAATCCTGATATTAGAGTAATTTTTTGCATAACGTAATATTAAATTCGGTATATTTTCTATTTCAAGAAATAACATGAAGATCGGGACGAAATATTTTTGTTTTGATCTCGCCTTTGACGTCATGAATCTTTCTATAACTGGATTCAGCCTTTGCTCATATTATAATATAATATTTGTAATAAAGAACACCTGTGTATTTGTAGAATTATATTCTATATAACGAAATTTCTTTACAATATGCGTATTGCAAAAACTCTTAATATTTTAAGAGCGCAGGAGGATCAAAAAAAAACTAAATTTTTACATAAAAAAATAATTGCTTTTAATTAATTATAAACATAATATTGAGTAGAAATGCTTTATTTAAAAAAAAACATATGTTATTTGTTTTGACTATGTAGGATAAACTTCTTTAAAAAAGGTGTTTTAAACTTTAAAAAAATACAGAATAAAAATAAAATCTGCCTGTTTATGTACAAAGGCAGCTTCGAACCTGCTATCTTTGATATAGTTACAGTCGCTTTGTCTATTTGTTTTCATGAATCTGGGATTCTATATATAGTTGTCTTTATCGGGAAAAAGAAGACATCTATCAGGCTTCATTAGATATTTAGAATTCTTATTTATTACAATTATTCCATGTTTTTTATCGGAATAACTATTAAGATAAAGACACTAGAAATAACTTTAGGTTATGGGGTCCACGAACAACACGAATTTTATTTTATTATTAAAAACGAAGGTGTAGGGTGTGATGAACGCAGGCCTATCGGTTGAATTAGTTTTCGGTGATTACATTGTGCTTAATGGTTTTACGAAGTAATTAACATCGCTATTAGTAGTTTCCCACTTAAAGTGCACTTGGAACTGGATGTTACGCGACAAAATCCTTAAATAATTTCCTTTTCTACATAATATATAATTTATTCCACACTCTTAACTGGCACAGACTGACTAAGTGACTTGATTTATCCTTTCTCCTTTATTTCTTCCTCCACACCAAAAGCAGGCAGGTAAATTGCTAGTCATTACAAATAAAGTCGTATATATAGCAGCCGATGTCGTGGCCTGTCTAGACGTTGTGTTGTGAGGCCTAATGATCTCCATTGTAAAATACATTATTTTTTAATAACTTTGTTATGACAATATTTTTAATGTTCTTAAGATACTATATATCAAATAATATTAGTGTATTATATAGTATTGCTTATAGGATTCTACTTTTATTTAGATATTGCTAAATCTCTAATAGTTAAATCCTTGCGGTACATAAACTTAAATTGAATTAATAAATCGTCGCTCTAAATATTTCTTAAATTATTCACATAATAATATGTTATATATAAAAACTTTATTTCGATCAGCTGAAATCAAAGACAAATAAATTAAATGTGTATATCATTGGTAGGCATATATCGACTAACAGTCCAGTCATATTAGGTTCTATCTACGTAAAAATTCACAATGAGCTGATTTTTTGTAAACAGTTTTATTAAGACATTTTACTGAAGGTATAAGAAATCGACATTAATATCATGCCTTGTATTTATGCATTTTTACAGTATCAACCTTTTGGAGCGGAGCGATGAGAAAGCAACTAAAATATAGTCACATACATATAAGTTTTTTGAGTGTTAAAGGTGTTTTTTTAGCAGTTTAATGTTATCAGAAAAATTCAGTTAAGTTCTAATTTTTCGACAGATTGTCGTTAGTGTTTGTGTTTTTTTTAATGTCCTAATACTTTAAACACTGAGCAACGGTAAGAATTATGAAAACAATATCACAAGGTACAAAAATACCAGGTACCAGATAACCTATGAATATAAAATAGAAAGCCTCTCATAAAATAAAATAAGATGGAGAATTGTGAAGATATACATATATGTGTAAATATAGGAATCTAAAAATACAAGTCAATTTACTTTGGATCATTTGTGTTGCGTTATGTGAAGGTTAAAGTTATTAAATGAAATGATGGGTTGAAGAAAGAGCAAAATAAGAAAATTTGGGTTTAAAAATTAATTGCTATAAATACTAGAATTAAAATATGAATTTTATTTGAATACAGTATTGTATTTATCTCGTGTGTTTTTGATTAACATTCAAGGAATTGAGTGTTTTTTAATATAACAATTGAAATACTAAATTCTTTTTCAGTTTAGGTTGATTCAATAATATCATATTTTGAAACATCGAACAAGAAGTTAAAAAAAAAACATTAAGTCGCCATTAAAGTCGAGTAGCTAACTATTTGAGAAATAAGCTGTAATCAGGAGATTCAAGGATCTTTAGGTTTTATTCGAGACTAAAATAAAAAAATACTTAAAAATATGCTATTATCTATTATGCAAGTTTTAAAATTTTGATAAAAGTAATAAATGCAATATAAAACGTATATATTTTTCTTAAAAGATCTCATTTTTATAATCCTCTTAACGTTCCTGCGTCATTCCGCAAAAAACACTTAAAATGCCTTAAATGGTGCTATTACTCAAGCCAGTTCTATTTCCACGGCTAAGATATATTTAGTGAAAGCCGCATTCCAAGTCTTCCGAGGCAATTGAAACAAAGGCTGGTTATTAAATAAAAGTTTTGTTAAATAATTATTGAACTCCTTGTTCCAAAATTATACATACCTTAGTTAAAATAGTATACATGTACGTTAAAATTAAAAACAAATATTTTTTGAGGAGACTAGGTTAAAGAATATTTTTGTAATTTTTATTCTTTTTTGTATGTGCAGGCAACAAGCTCGAATTACTGGACGAATTTTGATTTCTTTGGTTAAATATTGTTTTAATATGTTTCAAGATGAGATATATGATGCTTTTAACTTTCCGAAAATGGAAAAATTTCCTCGGTTGGCTTAGACTGTAGGCATAATAATACTAAACATTAAAAATATATGGTTTATAATGCCGTCGGGGTAATCAGACGAAATTGTAAGTTTGGTTCTATTTTTAACATACATCTTTATTATTATACTAATTTTCAGAATTTCAAAAGATAAAATATATGTTGAAATATAAGTTTTATATTTACTGCTACGAAGTTAAAAATATTAAATTCAACAAAAACTTCATTTTTTTATTTATAACAGGACTCTTTTAAAAATGTTATAAAAAGAAATAAAAAATATTTAAGTGTTGCCTTAATGGAAAAGAAACCTTTAGTTTTTAAAATTAACGCTCATTACGACCATCAAAAAGAATCTGTAAATAGAGCAAGCTAGTCAAGTGTTTGTTGTATATTTAATTAATTAGTGCTAAACCGTCCCGCTTTACAAAAGTGACATGATAAGTTTATTAATAATATTTTACTTCTCTTCGTGGTAATAAGTAAAATTATAATTTTTCTTCTTCCTACCCCTTTCCTACCAGAGAGCCGGTATAATATGTAGTCTTAATACTTCCTCCGACCTCTCCCTTTTTTAACATCAACGTCCATATGAAGTAGCTGTGCTGGTCCCGGATTGACAATTAGACAGCTCCACAGCATTCCGCAAGTGGACTGTCAAATTCTGTTTACAACATCAATAAGATTTTAAAACATTCAGGTATTATCTGAAATTATTCATACTAATGAAGAATAATTCATTATCCAATATTTACATTCTTCTCACTCATTGGAAACATGTAATAGTACCCGATTGTTCAGTTCCAAGAATACTCTTCCACAGATTTTTCTTATAATTTAAGAAACGAAATTTATTGTTATTTTTGACACTATTATCTCTCAGGGGTTTTTGATACACAAAAGAATTTTCAAATCTGTTTAAATTATGCTTATCATATTCCTTTTTTTGCATGTATTATTGTAGTTTTTATTAGATAATGTATTTACAGGATGGTTAATTAATTGTTCCTTTATTACATGTTTAGTACATTCCTGAATCAATTTATCATTAAAATTTGTGTTTCCCAAGTGCTATAATGCGTTAAGATAAGATACCTGTAATGACTAAAAACTTTGTTTTCATCTAATGTATGAAGAAACACTATTTGTAGTACTTCTTAACGATTAAGAGTTTTTCTAAAAAGTTTGTTCCGTAACTTATGGATACTTTATTAGAAATCATTATGAAACTTAAATATAAATCGTAAAACGGATTGGAGTCTATTAAGGAAAGATGGTCTTATGAGATGACTTTAGAAACCAACACCTATTAAATTTATTTATACATGTAAGATGTTTTGCTATTTACCAAAAGGTATAATGAAACGTAAGAATGGTCTTATCCAACAAATAATTACAAAACGTATTATTTAGCTGTCAGCTATCGCCATACATATGTAGAAAATATTTTAGAAAAATCATTACATTTTTTAATCATGTTAATTTTATATATACTTAAAATTAATACAGAATAAGTTTGAACTATTATTTGGGGACTTCGGTGTATCAATAATATATTAACCAATTTCTGTACAAACATCTCTCAGGGAATTTTTAGCTTTTAAGCTATGAATAGTCAATATTTTTATTGTAAAATACATATAGAATTAATTTCGGCAACACTGCCCCATAATAAAATACCGTAAGATGAAATACTATGACAGTAATTAAAATAAACGATTGGATAAGTATTTACGTTTTTTAATTCTTACTTTTTTTATTAAAGACGGTCGACCTGAGTTTGCTTGCGAGTGCTGCGAGGTGGGAGATCCACTGGAGCTTTTTATCTAAAGTTATACTAAAACAATTTGTTGAGGAACAAACCACCTACAATTTTATTTTTTTTCACGGAAAAGGGTAAAATCTATGCATTTAGTTTTTTAGCTTTTATGACTAAATTATTAATTTTGAACCAATAAAGAACACGTGATAAACTACATACGATATGCCATTATTATAAAGTAAAAATAAAAAGGAGCCAACAATAGAACCTTGTGGAACACTTATCTTTAGATCAGAGTTAGTAGATAAAAATAAGATGACAAAAATAAAACTATCTAAGTCAACCGTCTACATTCTTTGATTTAAGTAACATGCAATAAGATGAAGATGTATATTTAATGTATTTTTACTATTCACATTTGCTACTACCAAGAGGTAACGGTAACCAATTATTGTTACGAAGACTGTCTGTCTTTTATATAAATAATCTAAATCCAAAAAAATCCAATAGCTGAAAACTTTTTCGTGAAATACGAAACTTTAAAAACAACTTTATTTTTACGACTGCATAACCATTCTGATCCAGACTGAGAGAACACTTAAGATGTTTAAAATGATGCTAGCGCCTTCAAATGTTTATTGTATTACAGATAGTATCTATTTAAGAATTTAGTCGACCAATGAAATAAAAGGAAACCATGGTGAGTAGATAACATTGCTATTAAATAAAAATACAATTTTCTTTAATTTTCTTTCAAGTCTTATCTTTATCTGGTCTTTTGTTTAGTGTTACTTTTCTGTTTTTCATATGATGAAATTCGGATAAGTATATAACAGATTGTAGCATTCGTACTATCAGAAATAACAAACTTAAGCAGATTTCATTATTCACTAGCTTTTGAAAGTGTTTTCGCTATCGTAGCAAACTGTTTAATTATCGATATATAGCCTGTCATTTGCGCAAATACTTGCTCTTACTATATATACCAAATACTTTTAGTCTAGTTAGTGTATCAAAATGTTTGTGATACGTAATTAAATAAATGTTTTCCTATTGCGTGGTTAATTGGATTGCTTGCACCGATTGGAAGTCTTCTCTTATACTTATTAATTTAAAATACGTTAATTGGACGATAAAGGATGAATATGTTATGCTTTCCACTTTTTTAAAATAAACTTATTACTCTTAAATTATTAAACAAATATGTTTTTTTTATAAATGGCAATATTAATTTATAATTATTATTATAGTTTAGCACTTCTTATATAAACGAGTATACAGTGTTTCTTTATTTATTACTAATATTTATTGTGTATAGTGTATTTGTTTCTGGCATCTCAACTCATTTACATCACAATCACAGTAAAAAATATCTCTATAAATAAAAAACTTATTCCATGTATTTATTACAGAACATTTTTTGTGTGTTTCAAATATCTTTTAATACACATATATGTATGTATATATAAGGATAAAAATTATAAAGAGTAAGAAATAATAATACTTTCCATGGATTTTATATTAAAAATACGCCTCACGACTTCCAAACTGCAATCAAAGTTAAAGTCAAATAAAAAGTTGAAGTCAAATTTTTTTATTGAAAGTAACTAATAAATTGTTAACTATTTTATTGTCCAAGTTAGCCCCAACTTGGAAAATTTATTAACTGAGAAAAATCGGAACTTGAAACTTATTATTACTTGAAAGTATTTTCAAGAAAGGTAGCTTAGTTTAAAATTGTTTATATTGGTATAAAGAAAATCGCTAAAGATCCAAAAACCAATAAAAAAATCAGCTATAACAAAATTACTATAAGATTATTTCAGATAATATGAATACGTATTTTATCTTTACGATTTTGTAAAAGAATACAAATATAGTTTTGTCATATTCTCCATACATTTTAAATTTAATTTCCAACACTAAAAGTGTCATATGCTGTCATGTTTTTCACATTGTCATTAAGATATCATCATGTTATAGAGTTGTGGTATTATATTACTTAATCACTAAATAATTTGTTATAAAATAATCTATATGTACGTAAAGCATGTAACTCTCAAACATTCCGCTTAACACATAAATTATTTAAGTTTAGTCCTGTCCGTGCTTCATACGCAATAAGTATGGACCGAGGAGATATAAAAAAAATATTCATGTTATAGATAATAATTATTATTATAATAATGATAATAATGGTAATAATGATAATATTGATTTTGACATCCCATCCCATCCCATCACATCCCGTCCTATTCCGTCCCGTCCCGTCTTATATTGCAGTTAAAAAAGTAAAAAAATATATATTTTCAAAAATTATTAAGAGCTTCGATTTTTTAAAGGTCAAGACGTTGAATTATGCGAAATTTGTTAACTTTTCATCAAAAGAGACTGGAATATGTAAATCAGCTTTCGCTACTCCTGTCTTTAAGTATATATGATACTTTGACCGGATTTTGTGGCATAAGTTGTAAAATTAGTTTAGTGTATGTCCTATACCATAAATATTTGATACATTTATAAATTTCACCAGATTTTACAGAGATTGATGCAGTATTCAATGTTATAAAGCTCTAATTAACAATTACAATAGCAGCGCTGATTTTCACCATAACATGAGGTCAAAAAAAAATTTATACAGTTAAAACTTTTAAAAAAACTCAAAAAATAAAAGAAAACGTATTACCAAAAATCTATTATTTGATTTCACCTTGCGTTTTAAAAATTGGGCTTAAATCAAGTAAATTTCACGACACCAAATCTAAAAATAAAAGTAAGAAAGTACATATTAATAAAAAGCAATACTATAATATTTCTCGTAATCCTTAACAATACAAACTAATTTTAACATTATAAGCAAGTAAATAAATATAAAAAGTAGGTTAGTTTTAGTTTTCATCATAATATTTTACGTATGGAATTTATATATTTAAAGTCTTCTGGCCATAATCAGTGCTGTTGTTATCGGTAATATTTTCCATATTGAGGATAGGCGTGGATTATAGGGTTGGAGACAGTGTTGCAATAAAATATAAGCGATAATACAATAATTACTTTTAATCTTCCTCGAATCAATTGAAACAATTATAAAAAGAATCGAAATTCAACAAGATATTTTTAGATTTAAGTAACGTCCACCGAGCATGTGGTCGCGTTCGCTCTTCACGACGTTCGTAAGACAAGTGTCTATTATTTTAATATGGCCGCCTCACCAGTGCTCGGTGTTCGTTATGACATTAACGTTTGACAAGCTGCCAATTGGCGATAACACTGATGTTAAAGTACGGGTGCGCCGACATATTTTTTTATCGACAATATCTTTCAGAATGGATATCAACGTTTAAATAGTTCTGATCTAGACAATTTATAAACTAATCAATTTTTCGATTCATCTATTCTAACTCTTACTTTGCTTTACTTGAAATGCTCTGTTTGTAGATATAAGTTTTCTATTTAGTTTTCTTGCAATATACGAAATTCAACATATTAATTCTTAACTTATTGTAAATGAATACAAATTAGATTATTCTATTCTTCATAAATTAGATTTAAGGATTGAATAAAAATAATATATTTTTTTATAAACCGAATGAATAAGTGATCTTACATTTTGCAATCTACAGTTATTATAATTTTTTTGAACGTTAATCGAAACGAAATTTAATAAGTGATAAAATTATCAGCATTCATACGTATTTTCTTTTATCTTTTATTCTGAAAGACCATTTGATTCTTTCAACCATTAAGCAATAACATTCTATTAGGTGACCTCTAAAAACATACATTGGATGACCCCATTCATACATTTCATTGACACCAACGTAATATAGCTTGGTTATAATTAAATAGCTATCATCTAGTCCTTTTGAGTCGTATATTAGCCTGACAACTTTTTATTTTCCATTATGATTTTGGCAGGAAGCCAAGTGTCACTGCCACTTTTCTCTTTTTAGTTCACAGCCTTGCCTTCAGACGCTTTATGTTATTTAATGCTTCAGGCATATAACGTAATTTCTCGCACACAACTTCTATTTATATTTTTTAATTATAAAGATTATACATGAATATTGCTTTAGCGATAATAAGTATAGTATAAGTAGTATAACTTATAATATGTATTTCAATATTGGTTTTCTTCATAACATAATTATAAACATTTGTAAAAGCAATGTTCGATTATAATTATCTTTACGATAACATGGTGCCAGATTTCTTTTGACCCATCTAAACTAAAGATCTTATTCAAATGAATATTTGGTTATTGAAAAAAAATATATTCTCATTGTATTTCAATTATAATAATATAAAAAGACTAAGTGAGAATCCAATACATTTTTACATCACTTTCATAATTACAATGGAATGGAGAAATTTCGACCCTAACAATATTGGCCATTCGTTATTATTTTTATTTCTTTTAATCTTATTACTTTCAAAATACGTTATAAATTGCTTTGTAAGTAATAATTAGCTAATAATAATATCTTTGCTACTCTTGGCTCGTTAGTTCGCTAATTTTGTATTATTACCAATATTAGCTAGCTAGTTAACCTTTTCTAGGTTACGAATTAACTTTACGAATTCACGCACATGATAAAAACTAACCTATTCTAGCTCGTCATATATTTTAGGTTATGCTATGTAATCTGCTATCGAAGTCTGCGCAACAAAGAATTTAATAAGCGATTGTCAATATTGTAAGTACTACTAATATCTACTACACTTATACTATACGAATATAACTTTATATATATATATATGAAGAGCAGTGATTCAGCTAAAGTGAAACGCAAACGCAGCTTGGATTCGAGAACGACTCATTACATATTATGTTATAAAGTGTCCGGTTTATATACATAGTGTGAAGAAAAGTTTAATACCAACTGAGATAAGTGAGTCACCAACCAAACCAAACTGGACTTGAAATCAGTTGGAAATGTTCGCAGTAAGAGTAAGAGTAAGAATAAGAGTATTTATCCCGGTAAAATAAATGTTTCACATTACATATATTAAAGTCAGGTAAAAGTAATGAAAGGGTAATTAAGTAGGATGTTAATGACAATTAAATAAAAATGAAATTAAACTCTTAATAACGTATAATTTGTACATTAACGATTCCTCGCTTACTGTTACATCAAAGTACATTGTAAACCTAATTAACAACATAAAATATGAACTTCAAGTTCCTTTTACGATAAAGGCATTCACTAAAACGAGATGTTTTTTAAATCCATCCATCAGAGCTTTAAATTGGGACTAACTTTTGTATGAAACTCTATTAAATCTAGTGTTACCCCTTATATGTATAATGTATATAAAATATATATATATAAAATTTTTGCATTTAATAATATATTAGTATAAATAATGTATTAAATATTGTTATTTTTATGTTTTAAACGGGCTTAAAACCTATCATTATTATCTGAAAGGTGATTCTAGTCTAGACTAATCGTGATCTTAGATTTTAATACCACACTCAAACACTCACAAAAATTAAAATGATTATTTGATATTAAAGGACTTCTAATTTTATTTGCTATTTCTGTACACTTCAAAAAAATATGACATAATGTTATTTATTAATTTGGTTATGTTAAAAAGATTGCTAAAAATGTTGCAAAATGTTAATGAAAGTTGTTATAGTTATGTTTCATATAGAAATGCTTATTTAACTACAATATAATAAACAATACATTGAATATAATAAATGAAGTAACATCATTTAAATGAATTAGTTACCCATTTATTAGTAATATAATAGAAACTATATATAACGTAGCTTAACCTAAAAGTTTCTTGCTGTAATTCTATTTAAATCCCTTGTCAAACTTTGTCCGGGTTCACTTTGTTAATTTAGGACTCGGTTATTATCCATTTCATTCATTTGTTACAAATACATTATGAAATAATATGGGCACAGATAAATGGGTCCTGATATTTTTACAATACTTTGGAGGTTTCGAATCTTCAAATGTGGGAATTATTAATTAATATTTCATTTCGATTATACTTACTTATTCCACGCTATGGAATCGTTGTACGTAAATTTTTAATTACAGACTTGTTTTTCATTATATGGTCATGTTTACTGCCCTATAATATTTTACGCAGCATAACAATTTATAGTTCTGTCGTAGGTACTATACATTGTAACGCTGCCTAGGTTTTCTCAAAGATCAAAACCGTTTAACGTTAATATTTTCTTATAGTAAAATAAACCGAATAACGGCGGTCGCAGCAGGAAGATCTTGAAAAATATAAACTTAGTAACTTAATATGTAATGGATATATTTAATTAACAAACTTCGTTTTCCTTGATCGAAGTTGGAGACAAGAATGAAAATAATAAAATGAAATTATAACAAGTTTCGGATAATACATTCTGGGCTTTTCATATAATGTAATGAACGCTTAAATATTTTTTATCTAATATTGATGATTTGTTGGTTGTTCCCATCCTTTCCAACGATGTTATTTTTCTATTAGTCACAGAACATTACAACAATGCACCTGTGTCGAATCAGCATTTCCACGATTCGTGAGAATATAATAAATACTATTTTAGCAATTTTATAATAAATGTTTAATAGTTTTTTAATATTATGGAACAACAATAATAAAAAATTAATTTATTTAGCATATTTATTATTTATAATAAACTAGTCGTTCTGTGAACAGTAGACGTCAGTACGTTAGGGGATGAGATAATGTTGGGAAATTATTTATAGTGGATTTTACGAGGTGCAGTGGTTACCATATTTCACCCGTGAACTAAGTATGAGCGCCACCCCAGTAACCTCCGTACACTGGACCTAAAACAAAACAAAAAAAAGAATACTTACACGAAATTTGGCCGCTATTTTGGATTTTGAAATAACAAAAAAACACCTTAGATTTCAGCAAAGAATACTTAGACGAAATTTCAGCCCGCTAGCTGCCGCAAAGTCCGTTTTTGTGGTACGGATCAGAAATCCACCATTTTGAAATTTTTCGCCCAAGCAAAAAAACGGTTCGACATAAAAATTTAAATAATTCAAAGAACACACCTACCAATTTTCGTGACGATTTCATAAAAAATACGTCTGCGACGCCAAAACAAAAATTTAAATCACCGCCGTTTTTTATTTTTCCTCCCAGTAAGAAAACGGCCGGACGAAAAAAAAATAACTCAATCGGATGAAAATTGCTCCTGCTACGCCAAAACAAAACTAAAAAACGCCGCCACTTTGGATTTTTTCGCCCAATCAAAAAAACGGCTCGACATAAAAATTCAAATAATTTAAAGAATACGCCTGCCGATTTTCGTGACGATAGGATGAAAAATACGCCGGCTACGCCGGAACAAACGTACGGAAAAATAGCATAATGGGTCTATCAAGTGGAAACGTAGTCCTTCGGACAAATGCTTCGCTACCCTCAGCATTCGTCCTTCGGTCAATAACAGCGTTTGGCGCTCGGTCGTCTCTGGCTACCCCGCAAGGGATATGGCGTGAAGATAAGTTAAATATTTGTCAAACACGACGATTTTGAATTTTGAATTTCGCTAAAATATATATTTTTTTTCATAAATCGTGGTAAGATTTTATTTCTATTTCTTAAATAAACAAAATATTTTTTTACATATAACAATATTTTTCAAGGTCACAAGTTGAAGGTCATTCCTCGTTCAATTTACTAAATCGTGTGAACTTCAGCGTAAAGATTTGAATATCACAAAAGAGTGATTAATGTTCTAAGCTCTTCATAATAAGTTCATGAATAGCTTGAGGTTGGTAGAAAAAATAGTTGAAGATCAATATTTCAATGAAAGAAGTCAACTTTATCATTAAACCTATCTTCCTCATTCATTAATTTCATTTAATAATGTAACTGAAATAGTCACCATTTTTCGAATCTACTCGTAATCATGTAGATGATAGTTAATAAATATTGTAATAAAATGTGAACTTTTCACTCATGATCACGTCTCGTGAAACTAAATGAAAAATAGATATCATTAAATAATATTATATAACACTTATTCACACAGTAATCCCAAAGCTTATAGGATTAACATATATCAATCCTTATGTGTCCCAGGATAAAGATTATATTATTTTAGGATCAAAATACTAATATATTATGTGGCAAAGCTTAAATAATCTGTTAGTTTATAATTCCGGCACGAATTATACTTTTAAATAAATTATCATATGTACATATATTGAATGCAAAGGAACGGTTAACATTTTGTACTCATTCTTTTTTTTTCTAATATCGTGAAATTTAATATGTTTTCTCCACAAAACAGTAAAGAAGGGTGAAACAAAAAATAATATCTGTCTATTAACATTCTTTCATATACAGAAATTTATTTTTTAATATTTTAATTAGTCTCATTATATTTTTTTTATTATTATAATAATCTAAGTATATACGTTATTTATTGTTTTAATAATAAAGTAAAATAAAAATAATAAATAGTCATATTTGGAATTATATCAATCAGAATTAGTAAATATAATCGGATAAACTCTTACTGTGCAATCTAGATGATTCGTAAGTCTACAGTGTATCGCACTTTCAATAAATACTCGTTTAAGTTTAACTGATATTTGTATTACAAATATTTACTCTACGCACGAGCTGAATTGGATGTTACAGATAGATATCAATAACTCTAATTGATTAAATTATTAATATCTATTCCTATAGTGATTGATTCACAATTATATTTAAAATTACTGTTACTTATAATGTTAATTATATTGTTGTTGTGGAGTTCATTATGTTGGTTACATTGTTTTAATAACTTGTAAATGTCAGAACATCATAGAACATGTGTGTGAATATTGTCAAGTAGTGGCGTAGTTATTCCAGCTTTCGCTACTTTTAGTATTAAAATGACTACACCCAAATGTAAATTATTAATAAGTTCCAAGGAGTTTCTTGCTGGTTCTTCTCCATCTATCCTTTGGAACCGCCGAACTAGAATCTGGTGTTTTAAGAATATAATGAATAACTATTTGACGTTAAAACTGTGACTTTTATCTTTTCAAATCTTTCTAAAATGCACTGTTATTAATAATCAGATTTTTCCTGCAACACTATTAGTTAATTACACAGAGATATTACACTCTCGAAGCATTAGCTTAAAACTGTACATTTAAGCTGAGAAAAAAACCTCATTTTTTTTTTAAAAGATAAAAAACCTTTAAAATTATTACAATGTTTTATACATTTTCAAACATCATTTACGATAACATTATAAATGAAATGTTCTTATATTGTTGTTGTGTTGTGATAATAATAATATAATTAGGCGCGGACGTTATTTTTAAATTAATAGCTACTTTTTCTATCCTTTTGTAATTAGTTTTACCAATATTTACCCAATTGTGCTGACGTAACTCTTTGAAAGTATGCACGACTAGTTTCGAGTTTAATGACAGTACTTACACGTGAGTTCGAAGCATGATAGAACCACTACGTAAACACTTCATGAACAAGTTACGAAAAATTATATGAATATGTTTTCATAAAAAAGTTAAGATATTAATCAATTACATATTTTTACTTCCGTCTGTCAACTTATTATTGTATAATATGTCTATCTAAACAAAATTTATTTAAGTAAGGTCGATAAGCCATATCTTCATACACACTACACTTCATTCTTCTGCACGGGCGTTTGTTACCTATCTACCCTTTTGAAATTTTTAATGTATATAAGAATGTCTTTCTGGGTGAATTAAAAATACAATTTGGCCAGATAAATGGCGCTGCTGTCACCAAATTTTATTTTCAACAGAGCTTGCTTATTACTTAATTTATAAGTTACCCACATTTTTTAAATTACATTTTTGGTAAAAAAAAATCTGCACTGTAAATTACAAATGTTTAAAAAGTAAATTTGTCATAAATTGATTTTGAGGGTGAGGTTACTGTGATAGTTTTGCGCAACGATTCAAATGTTGAATGTTCAAATGATGAATTTTAATGAGCATTAATAAGGAAACCAGTATAGGTGTATAGTGGAGGAGTAATCAAAGTCTCTGCAATAAACCTGCATATAAATGGTAGAAAGAAGTAAATTAGGTAGAAGCTTAAACATATAGGGTATAAGGACTTAATAACATTAACAGTTCTTTAAAAACGTTCATTCTAGAAATATTTAGGTATAAACGCTGAAATGAGACTATAAAAATGTTAGCACCTTTAGCTGAACTGAATTCTGTTGAAAAAATATTTCTGCCGCCATTTAGTACTGACTGTATTATATTATTTTGAAGAAATTAACCGGAATTATTTGCCCTAATTGTAGTTCCAACTGAAAGATCAGGACTCTCTCGAGAAGTGTAAACAGACCTAGTTACCTAGACTTAGTACATAAAGGGAGCTAATAACACTAGGGTGAGTATAAGAATTCTAATTATAAGTTATGAACCCTATCCTAATACTGCTTAATAGTTAGATTCTGTTATCAGATTGTCTAAAATTTGACAACTTTGAAAAATCTTATAATTTATTGCTCCCATTCAAAGTGATTTTAGTATCACTTAGAATCCTGGCACAAATATTTGACACTCAAGAGATATATCCATCACTCAAAAAACATACTATGATATTCATCATTGCTGACAGTATTTGACATTGTCTAAATCTAAAACAGAATACTTTTTCATGTTGGTCTTTTTTTTTAATATTTACACTTTTCCTAAATTTTTCATTGTTTTTAGCATTTCTCCGGGTATTCGGGTAGCTTATGTGTATGTACAAGTTCTAGTTCTAAAAGTCTCTGAGTTAGGCTGCGGCCAGATGGACGGTCGAATATAATGAAACTGAATATAATGAAATGTTGTGACAATACCAAATTTGTTTTATGTATAACGAATCATTAGAAAACTACTGCATATGATGTTCAGTTGGGCGTTATAGTTATTTGTGTATATATAAAAGTTAAAATTAAAGCTTATTACATCATGTAAGTACATATTATACTTATGAAACGTGAGTTATTCATTGCACAATTTTAAAAATTAAGTACTTGACGGAAACCTATAAGAAACTTTTTTAACTATTGACTAAATAGATTTTTTTTTGTAAAGCCTAACCGGAAAAACAATATAACAACCAGTACCAGTTCTTTATTGATATCACATTTACAAGAGATTTTAGGATTCTAATACAAACATACAAATACTCGTATAATTTCTAGTAATTTTATAATGTCTCATCCTTAAACATAGATGGAAGGAACAAACAGCATTACGTAAAAAAAAATCATAATATATATCTATTTTGTATTTATTTATTTATCTTCACGCCATATCCCTTGTGGGGCAGCCAGAGACGACGGAGCGCCAAACGCTACTGTCCCTGCATACCTCTTTCGCCTTGGCCACAGACATCAACCTCTTCATACATGCCCTCCGGGGGGTCCTTATGCTTTTTACCTGACCTTCCTCCAGTATCATAGGTACTGTGTTTTCGAAGGTCACTCGAGGCCTCCCCCTGTCTCTCTTACCGCTCTCTTTTCCTATATAAATCTTTTTTACCATTCTTTCATCACGCATTCGTTCGACGTGCCCGAACCACCTGAGCACGTTCTTCTTCATTCTCACCGTGACATCTTCGCTAGTACCTGCCATTCTGTGGATCTCTTAATTTCGGATTCGATCAGCTAGACTGACTCCGCATATTCTTCTTTAGAGATCGCATCTCCACAGCATTCGTCTTTCTTACATTCTATGTCTGTGTTCTTACCCACGTTTGGCTACCGTATAACAGCGTCGGTAGCAAAACCGCATTGTGTACAGCCAAACGTGAACCTATGCTGACGTTTCGTCGTCTCAATAATGCAGCCAAAACACCTACTCGTACACAGGCTGAGTGATCTCTGTAAAGAGATTTTATAGCCTGTAGCAAAGGGTCCGCTCACATTGTATTGGGGCGGTATCTCCCATAATTTCTTCCTAACAACCCTGTCAAACGCCTTTAACGCCTCAAAATAATTAAATAGAGCCACTTAAGGGCTATTATTAACACATCTTTACTTATGATTTATAACATTATTTGCCATTAGATTTAGAAACGCAATCTATTTTCTTTTATATAATATTAGGTTATTATGTATTCATTCATATGTTCATTCTTTGATTATATATAAACATGGACATCTTCAAACAAATTATATAGCCAATAGCCAATAGCCGATAGCCAAAATTTAAGGTGATCTTTATAGCTTGTGTAACAATTTACTAACTATACATCAACGATGCTAACGATAAAACTGTTTTATGCTCTCCACTAATTCAGTTATTTATGTCTTATTTTCAAGAAAACTTTATTTAGTTACGACTTTATTATGTTTATAGTGCTAAGAGTGAATCGATAGTAACTAAAAGTTTATATTTACTATTTTCAGCCATCAGATATTTATAAATAAATTATTTAAATGGAAGGTGTTTTCCTTTCTTGCCATACAAGTCCTTTTGATTCAAATATATCTTCAACGCCATAGTAATTACAGTATCCTAGATATCATGTAGTTAATATAGACTTTTTTTAAAATTTTTAGTCTTTTAATAATTAATGTTCAAATATTAAAAATATCACAAAACTGGTTTAAACTATCATTACAATAGGATTGATACTTTATAGATTTTGTTCAAATTTTGTTTAATATTATTTAACTTAAAGGAGCTATCAATATATATATTTTTTAATAATACATTGATTGTATTACAGTGTAATCTTGTGATTAACTATCATAATAAGATAACTTAAATAAATCTCTTTAATTAATTTTAACAACTCTTTAGATATTCCTAACTAAGTGCTAAGAGATGATCATTAATTCAGTCGACCATTACACTCGACATGATAGAATGTCGTTTTTAATCACCTTAATATAATCTGTTGATGTTAATTAATATAAAAACATGTTTTGCCAATTAACATAAAATAATTTTGTTCCAAGTTCTTAAGGCTAAGAATACGACGCCTTTTTCATTAATTTGCTCTTTTTCAAATCTTATTATTATTTTCCAGTGACGCGGTCAGGATTGAAAAATATAACGACTACACAGCGTCTGCTTGCATCGTGCTACTATTATTTTGAAATATAATTATACACGACAAATATTTGGAATATATTTAGATTAATATTAAAATAATTATTTAGATTGTGTTTTTGTTTGAATATTCGAAGCGGACTAAATTGATGAAAGATTTTTAAGAAAAATGCTTAATAGACTTCGGGACAATACTTTCATATATTTGATGTATTTTATTTATTCATTTAAATTATTTCTATTTGAATCCATATCAGTGATCACTTGTGTACATCAAATTTAAGTGTCAGGAGAGCCTATTTTGATACCATACTTACGAAATAAGTAAATTAATTAAATTTTATAAGTTAGAAAGGAAGTTAATAATTGTTTTCTATTTATATATTTTTTTCCCAATTACACAAAGTTCAGACAGTAATGGATCACTGTTACTTGTTCAGGTGTTTGTTTGATTTTTAGTGTGAAAGAGATGAATATTAGATTAGTTCTGTACTCGGTAAATAATTGGTTTTAAGGCTTAACATTTATGACATTTTTTAACATTTAATCTTTATTATCCTTATAATAAAGATTAAATGTTGTAACAACTGTAGTTGTTACTTCAAAATCAATTATACAGGGTGGGCCATGAATTAGTTAACATTTGAAAAAATCGTATAAAAAAACCATTTAACATATTTTAGAAATAAATTATTTACGAGAAAGCTAATTAGTTGTAATTTATTTTTTTTAAATTATTTCGTCTAAATGACCACCGTTTCGGTTTTTGCACTCATCTAAGCGAGTCCTGAAGTTTTCGAATACTCTTCTGCAAAGAGACCGCGAGATCGCCGACATCTCTTCGATGATTTTTTCTGTAAGTTGACGGAGTGTATTCGGTTTATCAATGTAGACACGACTCTTTAAATAACCCCATAAAAAGAAGTCTGCTGGGGATAGATCTGGACTTCTGGGCGGCATGGGATGTCACCTCGTCTGGAAATCAGCTTTTCCGGAAACATTTCTTTAACCACCGGCAAGGACTCGTTCGATATGTGACACGTGGCTCCATCTTGTTGAAACCATGTGTTACGATTATAGCCAGCAAATTCCAGTAGCATCGGTGCTAAAAACTCCCGTAACATTTTCACATACTCGGCAGAATTAACAGTAACTGAACGGCCTCGAGAATCTTCAAAAAAGTAAGGTCCGATGATTCCTTTTGCTGAAATTGCAGCCTTTACCTTACCTTAGGAGAGTGAAGTGGCCTTTCATGTTTAGCTTTGGGATTTTTGCTGCTCCAATACCTGTTTGTTTACATGTCCATTTAGGTGGAAATGGGCTTCGTCAGAGAATAAGATGTTATCAAAATTACTGAATCGAGTTAACATTGTTTCGGCATATGACTTACGCAAATTTAAATCATTAGGGTTTAGTTCTTGCACTATCTGGATCTCATATGGATGTAATTTCAAATCTAATTTCAAAATACGGCGTAATGATGTGCGGGATAATCCTAATTCAGCCGAACGTTTGCGCGTCGATAAATCTGGATCACGTCGAACAGAAGCGGAAACTTGCTGCACGTTCTCTTCGCTTCGAGAAGTCCGCGGGCCGCCGGTTTGTTTCACATTTAGTGTAGATCCCGTCTCTTCGAACTTCTTCACCCATTTCTTTATTAAAGGAGCACTTGGACACTGACTTAAGTCGTGTAAACCATATTCAACGCGAAATAAGCGTCTCACAGTAAAGAGCGAAAAGTAGTTTAAATAAAACTGTTTCACACAGTAAGCGCGTTGAGGCCCCGTGAAGCGATCCATTGCGACTAATTTTCCAAGAAGCGAGCTATTGCCCCCGCTCGCGCCCGCGCCCCGCGCGGCTATAGTTTGCGTGGTAAGTTACATTTAAATGTTAACGAATTCTTGGCTTACCCGATATTTTCACTTCTTGGACTCTTATAGCCCAAATACTTTAACTACATTAAATTGAAGAAATAAAATATAAAAATTTATATCATATATTACAATGTTGTAATTTGATAGCTATATTTACTCAAAAAGACAGAAACACGTTAAAACTGCAAAGATGTAAATTTCATACAATTACACTTATTAATTGAGTTAAAAAAAAAGTCTCATTAAGAGTATGTTAGCTTGCTAGCTGACATACTCTTATATGCTTATAAAGGCTACTACTTGTATTTGAATTAGCAGTAAAAAGGAATTGAATTTTAGTTGACATTAGCATAGATGCTATTTGGAAAACTGATTGCGGTTCTTAAACCGAATTATCTTACAAATTAATTAAATAGTTCCGTATAATAAATCATCTGAATTTAAATTAAAAGAAAGCATCTTGTAGAGTAATTGCATGAGCAGTTTCTTATTAATTATACTAATAGCAAATTACACATTTTTACAGCGGTGGATGGAAAAGAAAATAAAACATACTTAGTATTTATTTATTTAAGAATTTAATTTAATTAACTTACATTCTAGGTGATTCTAAACAACGCTGATGCTAGGTCATAATGCAATTGTTTGAGAGTTACATTAATTTATTTTTTATACTTCTGGACTTTGCACCAAAAACATTCTGTGAACTTGGTGGATATTTTTATGAGCGGTAAATCATTATTACTTATATGCACTTTCAATCTCATGCTGATACCACATATTTCCTTTTATTATCACCGACGAAGAAGAAATCAATACAATGAGAGCTTACCTAAGATATTTCATTATTCAAGACTTTACTTATTTCGTAAGTAAATTGAAAAATAATTATTATATATATAGAAAAGATTGAGGGCGTAAATATAGGGTGGAGGCAGTTAAAGTTTTGGAATCCGATCACCTTAGTGATCGCTGGACATACTCTATGCTTATTGCATTTAGTGCAGAAATATTTCACTCTTTTATTTTCTGCCACTGCAGCTTGGCACGCATCCTCTACCTTGTTTCCTGTTTCTTTTTGTTATTACTTAAAAACCCATTTAATGTTTTTCACATTAAAATGCTTTTTATAATACGCAAATCGTGGTGTACCTAGAAATAAAATACATGTAAGAAATGTAACACCTTTTAATTTGAAATCTTTGTTTTGGTTGATTTTGTTTGTAACGTGATATATAATTTATCTTGAAAACACGAGGATTATAATATATTTAATTTTAATGTGATTATTATAATAAGGTAATATTTATAAGCTTAGAAACAATTATTTTAATTATACATAAGAACCCATTTCAAATGTTACATCAAGCGTCTCATACGCAAACAGAAATTAACCAAAATTAATCTGCCATTTTGAAAGAGGCCATAACAACATTAATTGAATAAGAAGAGGGAACAAAACGGGTTTATGTCAAATGTGGGCGAATTATGTAAAATACCATACTATAATATTATTACATTTTGGTGAAATTTATAAGACGATTATAATTAAATTGAAATTCGCTAATATTTAGTTGTAAGTTGGTAATATAGACTTTTAACTACATTTACTTCCTTACATTATTATCGGATATAAATTTTTTGTGACTGAATCTATTGTACAGTTCTTGTTGCGTATCGGATTTCAAAATTTACTCAATTGATCTCCTAAAATATATTAAAAAGGTATATAAAATAAAGTTAAATCATTCAATTCATTCAATATTTAATATTAATCAAATTTAGACACCAATTCAAAGTAATACTTGCCCAATCAATTTCTGAATTATTAAAGACTTCGTAAGTGATGTGTTTATTTTGTATCGTTTATTATAAACTTATTTAAATAAAATAAATAGTTAGGTTCCGTTTCAAATCATTTATAATTTGTTACCGTCATTTCCCTACGATAATGACTGTACTGTCGCTAAGTGATTTTCTGTTTTCATAATTATTTTTATAATATAATAATATAGATTGATTCAATTTGTTTCAAATATCGCATAAAACTTAAAGAACATAATTTAATTTGTTAGATAAGGTTAAAAAATGGAAACAAACCTTTATGTTTTGCTATTTCTTATAGAATTGTTGTAGTATATCGTAGTTTATGTAGTTTATAAAGTCGTGGGTCGACGTGATTTAGAAGGAACAAGGATCGATGATAGAAAGAGAAAAAAATAAGGACCTTGTGGCTTTATATATCTTGCTGTTGTCCTTATTTTACTATGTGATCTTACGACTATCAGATTCTGGAAGATTCATGGCACTACTCTGATCGATCCATAAATCGTTTTATCTTAATCTTTAACATTTGATGAACTACTTTATCAAGCTTAAACTAAAAAATAGTTCTGTAAGCAATAGCAAACCTCCAAACTTATATTTTTACTGAATTTAAGCAACATTCAATCATTGAGCTGAGCGTAAGCGAAGCTCCTAACTGTTTGGTTAGACCGTTCTTTGTGTTTAGTTGTCTCCAGAATACGAGTACGACAAGATAATTAGCTAAAAATTTTCTCATGTATGTTTGAGCCGAACGCGAATGTTACAGCGAAAATAAATTGAAAAAATGTTTAGCCATTCAAAGGTTATCAAGAAAAGAAGAAAGGAGAGGGGCTCAGCACCCGCCGCGCACGATTGGCGGATCCTAGTATATTGGGTTTAATTGAAAACTAACTTACGTATCGCATTATGTTTATTAAGGCTTAAACAATTACATAATACCTTACAATATTCATTAGGGCAGTAAAAATAAGAAAGTAAGACATGAAAACTATTATTCTTGCAATTAAAAGGACCAGATTAGATAAACTACGATCTCATTTTCTTCGAGAAAATATCAGAATTTTCGGATTACACATTAGGTTTAGTAAACACAGAAAAAGTCAGTGAATTCGGTAAGTCAGTAACACTTATATCATTAATTTAATAGTAGCTTTATCTGGTAAAACCAAGAATAAAGAGTTCGTTCCCGTATTAATATAAAATATTATTTGTTACATTTTCATAATTTATTTATTAGACTTTTTTACATTTTCTTAATTAATTTATTGTTATTGATTTGACTTAAGATTTATTTCGTTTGGAAATAATTAATTTTCTTGGTAAAAAAGCAATCATCAATTTCCTAATTAACACTTTTTTTTCAATTATTATCTTAACTATTATTTAGTTCCATGATGGTCTAAGATAGGATATCTGGCATTATTATGTCCTTAAGTCCTTCGCTTATTCGCTTAGTCATATAATGTTTGAAATTTGTTGTTTTGTATTGTAATATCACTTCTTCAATTCTTACCCTTATCAATGTACATATCTTTTTGACAACGACGACAAGTTATGTCACCGTGTGAATAGCTTTGCCCTGTTGAACCAATCGACCCAACTCATGTTCTCGACGTATAAATAATTGTACGGAAATTTCATAATCGATTTATTAATATTACACTGATATTATTTTTAACCAAAATCCTAATATTGTTGTAATAAAAAAAATACCTTACAAATAAAGTGTTACATGATCAGAAGTTATTATTTCAATAATATAATGTTTTGAATAATATATTTAGGAATAAAATAATTTATTTAAATTATATTTAAAGAACAACATGGTTCTAAGTTCAAAATATAACGATGAGTTTTTGTTGAGTGAGAATATATTACATTAGTTAAATAAAACATTTTATATTCAAGAACGAACATTTTATATAATAATATGTTCTATAGTTTTAGTTATTATTATTAATATATACGAGGGGAGGTCCAAAAGTTCGTGGAATGGAGAGGATGGAGCGGGGATAGGGGAGCTCGCTTGGTGTCATACGAATCGGAGACTCATCATTAGTATAAATACCGAGTTTCAACCCGATTGCGTCATTAGTTTACGAACAGTCGCCTGCTGAACAAGTCAATCCGGAAGAAAACTGAAACTATGGAGAAAATCGAACACCGCGCTTTGATAAAATTCCTTACCAAGCAAGGAAAGAACGCTCAAACCATTTTGAATGAAATGGGAGTCGTTTATAGGGAACAGTGCCCTAGTAAATCAATGATTTACAAGAGGCATGGTCTTTATAAACATGGTCGAGAGTCAATTTAAAACGACTCCCGCTCAGGAAGGCCAGTTGAGGCCACGACATTGGACATCGTCGTAAAAGTGGAGAAAATTGTACTAGAGGATGCCCGTTTGAAGAAAAAACAATAATCTGCATCAGTTGTAGTATCAGATACCGCTATTTTGCGAATCCTACGTGATCACTTGGGTATGACAAAATACAGTGCAAGATGGGTACCGAGAATGCTCACGCCGTTTCAGAAAGAGCAGCGCGTCGATGCGTCAAAGCATTTTTTGGAGTTCTGTGGAGATAAACCTGCACAGATTTTGGACCGAATTGTTACGGGAGATGAAACATGGGTTCATCACTTTGAGCCTGAGTTCAAACAAGAGTCCATGTAATGGCATAAAAAGGGGACACAACCGCCAAAGAAATTCAAGGTGTCGGAATCGGCTGGAAAGATGATGGCTACTGTTTTTGGGATTGTGAGGGGATAATCTTGATTGATTACAAAGAAAAGGCGAGGACTATAACCGGAGAATACTACGCAACGATATTAGAAAAATTAAAGGATGCCATCATGGAAAAGCGGCGAGAAAAATTGACAAAGGGTGTGTTGCTCTTGCAAGACAACGCGCCGGTTCACAAGAGCAGAATTGCAATGGCTGCTCTGCACACGCATGGGTTCGAATTCCTAGTTCACGCTCCCTACAGTCCAGACCTGGCCCCAAGTGACTTTTTTTTATTCCCCAATTTAAAAAAAGACTTAAGGGGAAGGAAATTTTCCGACGATAATGAGGTAAGGAAGGCAATTTCGGCTCATTTTGACGGAAAAGATAAAACATATTTTGATAGTGGTTTAGAAAAATTAATTCATAGGTCTAATAAATGTATTGAGCTTAAGGGTTATATTGAAAAGGAAAAATAGTTTTGTTGTTTTATTTTATTCAGATCCCTTTCATTCCACGAACTTTTGGACCTCCCCTCGTATATATATATTGGTAATAGTTTCAATTTACATCTTATATGTATATTAGAATTGTTTTCAATTGAAAGATTAATTTAATAATTTATTTTGTATAATAGTTTTAATCAGATGTAGTTTAATAAAATTGTAGAATAATAATGAGGTGTAAATAAGTTTCAAATATAATATTTTGATATGTATGTTTTACAATAATTTGTTTTTTATTTTTTTGGTTTGAATTAATTTAATGTTGAATGCGCAAATTAAATATATTGAAGATAATAATTTCTATATAATATTATCGAGCGAATAATTAGCATATATTTTACTTTTAGTTTAAATCCATTCATTGTGGTGAAGTACAATAGTTGTTATTTTTAATTTTATAATAATTTACTTTCATATTACCCTTTACTTTAGAAAGTAAAGGAAGAACTTGAACAAAGATTCGCTGAGGGTAATCATCCATCTTAATTTTTGTTATATTTACTTTATTCAGCGAAATCTAAAAGGCATCAAAACTGAATATAAACTAGGAAAATTTATTTGTTATGATAAATTTATACAAATATCAATACTATACATAAAAAATTGTAATTTAATTATGTTATTTTTTGTAAGTCTTACATTGTGTTTTGTCTAATCATTGATTAATTTTAGTCAATATTAGCTGTGCCCTCGACATCGTTCGTGCGGGAGATGTTATTTAATATAAAAGTAAACTAAGTTACTCTTTATAACATCAGTTAAGCACGCGTGAAAGTCCTGTTAAAATCAATCCAGCTATTTCAGAGATTAGCCAGACACAGAAAGATAGACGGACAATAATTATAAATATATATTTTTTTATATGAGTAACGTATTTATTTTCATAATCATTTTGTGAGCAGCCGTTAACTTGGAATTACAAACAAACACTTGCATTTTATTTATATCTAAGATATAAGCAACATTTAGAATCATCGATACGAATATTTTGAGATTTTTATTTGGACCGTTCTAATACCGAGACATTTCTTCCATCTTTATAAGATTACACAAATATAAATACATATTCAATAACAATTACAATATATTTTATTTAATGTATATTATGTAACTATAACTTAAATCCTATTAAAAACATAACATCATTAAATTAATATTACCTATTATCGTGATTCTATACCATGCATTGATATGCTTGAGAAGATTTTTAGTCCCAGCATACAGTCGAGCTCTTCCAACATACGTTATAAAAATATGTATGTTAATATCATAGAATAAAATATAGTTCTCTTATGAAAGCTAATAAATCAGCTTAGTATTTGAATAAGCATGCTAATTTACTCATTAATAAAGCAAATGGGCAATAAATGAGCATGGAAACTGTAACATCTTTATTAATTAATATAAGATGTTATTTATAATACATAAAATATTTTTGATAACTATCTTATATACTTGAATATTTCAAAGTATTATTGTTGTTATACGTTTTAAATTCAAATCTTATTTTACGATACAATAATACAACTATAATTCTCACATTATTAATATAAATTCAAACTTTATGCATTTTTTACAAAATTATTACACTACCTACTAATTAAATTAAATTAAAAAAGTTCATGACTACATTTTTGAGTGTAACATTTGTATTTTAGCAACGTATGAAATATGAAGGACAGTTAATTACAGTCTTGTTGTTTTTCATGAATATGAAATTATAAGAATCCTTAATAATTATCAAAAAAACACGATAAATGGATTTAAACATCACACAACAGTGCAATATTTTTACTTTTTTAAAATATTTAATACAAATTTAACTAATTTATTGCGATTTCAATAAAAGTATGTCAATAAAGTACTATTTTGCACTGTAGTAGTGTTTTAAATAATTTTCAGCTTTAAAAGCATATTAATTTCTTTTTAATTAACCTTGTATATGAAACGGAAGAATTGCTTCGTTTTATCTGACCCCCATCTGATCTTGGATGCCACTCAACTTTCCACTCTACGTACTTGTAATCTTGTTTTAAAGTAATTCTAGTATAGAATTGTAAGATAAATAGTACACACAACGTTAAGCTTAAATTAAATACACGTTCAACAAATGTGCTCGTTAGTCACGAACCCTCTGTATCACTGTATCATTAGTAATTTAACACATGTTTCTCGGTTTGAATTGATTTGGAGTATATATAAAAGTAAATAGTTTATTAGTTTTTTTTTTAAATTAGATACAAAAAATATTTTTAAATAGTCAATTATATTTAAATAAAGAACATAGGTCTACCTCACCACAACCAAGACACTTATACTCAAAACGTGAACTAAATTAAAATATTATTGTATACTAGGTCACGCAAGCGGGGTCGTAAGCTGAGCAAACTTTTGCTCTGTGCACCAGGCTATTTACTACGATGTTCTTTAGCTAAGGTCTTACATAGAGGACGTGTTCGTTAAATGGAAATATAGAATATTATCAATAAATCATTTGCAACACATGCCAAGCTTGATATTCGTTTCAGGGCTTTAAATGGAAAATTTTCTACAGAATTGCTCATAACACCCTTCTTTCATTCGGGCGGACCCTTGCCTGTTCGAAGCCTCACACGCATCTGAAGCGTTCGTTCAGTTGTTCCTTCTATTTTGCTATTCTTTTAACTTGAGGCGCGCCGTTATGAGACGTTCCATATGATAAGTCTATGGACAATTTTCTGGTGAATTGAAACTTTTTTTCTGTAATTCGAAAACTTACCATTATTTTAGTATGCTCTGAGCTCAACGTGAACTGCATTCTGACGAATTTATAGTCAGTTCTGCTATGTATGAGAGTAGTTACAAACTTTCTTAGATTTCAATCCACTCGTAACTCGTGTATCGAGCAGGCGCGCGCTGGTGAGTCACTAATCGAACTAAATTAGTTCTGTTAATTGTTCAAGGTCTGTTAATCGAAATTATCCGAAATTTTGCGCAGTCATAAAGTGATGTGATATCAAACACCATGCTGAGTTTCGAAACTGTAGTATGCGTAGTTTCTGAGCTAGCACATAAATTGTCCTAAACTGAATTAGTAAATTATACTGAATTTAGAATTACGATTTAAAAAAAATAAATATATGCTTAGCGCCTTATGCTCGCAATCGTTGTGGCGAGTTTCGTTAACGTAGCTCGAATAGTTTTCGAACAGAGAGTTCGCTCAGCTCAATTATAATTACATTATGTTGTCTTGAATCTGTTTTTCTAGTCAATCCTATAAATTAATAAGATGTTTTTTTATTTCTCGCTTTCTATATCCAATTTAAGATACATTGATCGTTGTGAATTATGAAAAATAAATGGTTTTTAACCAATTTAAAGAAAAGGTTATTTAATTTAATGAATGCGTTAAAACTAATGGATAAATATATATCATCTTAATTGTGATCCAAGACCTTAATTATACGTTCAAGCTTATAGGTAGAAGCGCATTTTTCCGACGTGTAATTATCTCATAGTAATAAAAATATAAACATCAAAAAGAACAGTATTTAAAAAACAAAACTAACTTTCTGAACAAACTCGTTATGGCAACAAATTATATATAAATCCATCATAAATTGTTTGCTGTGTTTACCATCGGATTATTTTTTTTTATTCAGACGTGATGTTATTTATAATTCTTGATGTTTAGAAGTATTTCTATTTAAATTCGTATACACACTTTTCAGTGGATCATCAGGATCCCCTTCCCTAAAAATCGCTGAAAATCGAAGACGAAGTAACTATATAAGGACATCTGTAAATATGCCTAGTAGAGAAGATATGGAGGAGATTAGGAGGAGAAGTACATGGCAACTGCAAGTTTTTACTAGTTAATATATAAAAAACGCGATTAATTTCAAATTCATATAAGCTGGAAATCAAAATAGAAGCCAAAATGAAAAAGCCGTTAATAAAAAAAGTAGATAAAATGAAATTTATAATAAGCTTTAGTAACTAAATTTAAATATATATCCGATGATAGAAAATCAAATTTTAGTTGCAAAAATACTATATTAATCACCAGTGCATTCAAATATAGCACCAGATAACTGGAAGATATAAAATATCAAAATATAATTAAGAGCTTGCGATGTGGTTATGACTATTTCCAGTTATAAGTACCAATCAAAATATTTCAGTTCATTTAATTCTGTAATTGGTCTAATCATAAAACTTTAAAACAAGTCGGTATAATATAGTATGTTATGTGTTATGAGATAATATTGGATCATTATTGGATCAAAAACTTCATTGTTAAGGGATCATCTTTCCAATATTGGGACTGAAAAGATTGGATTTACAAACTTATTAATCAAAATCTTCATTTATTGATGATAAATTGTATCAGAATATTACTTGTATAGTTAGAAAATACTAATGGCTGCCATCTGCAAGTAGATCTCTGACATGTCATAATGTAAATTAGTATCTCTTTAAGACAAGATGAATTGGCTCCAAATGCTAGTTAGGAGAAATTGCTAAGGGATTTAAGTAAATCTCAGGGAATGTCTCATTACGTAATTTCATTCCACGTCTCACGTACCATTTGCGATAAGATATTAACATGATTTAAGATATTTGTTTGGTAAAACAAAGGATTTTTTAAATTTATCAAGCTGAGCGTAAGCAAAGCTCTTAATCGTTTGGGAGACCTTTTTTTTGTGTTTAGTTGTCTCCAGAATGTGACGAGATAATTAGCTAAAAATTTTCCTATGTGTGTCTGAGCCGAATGCGTATGGAATAGCTATAGCGAATAGAATAGGATATAGCAAAAACAGATTGAAAAAATGTTGAGCCATTCAAAAGTTATCAAAAAAATTAAACTAATGCCATAGACAATAAATTAGAGCTGCCTTGCACGTTGCAAGCCATGTGTGGAGCTAGAAGGTGACAATGAGTTTAGTTGTCTCCAGAATGCGAAGGGCTCAGCTCAACACCAGCCGTGCACGGTTGGCGGATTCTAGTAATAACATTACATAATTTTGCATTATAAAATTTTAATAAATAATACACCTAGAGAACCTTTAACTTTTCAAAAAGCACTGTAGGTAGTAAAGCTCTGATGGAGTCTTTTAACTTTAGATCGTATCGCTCTTACAAAAGATCAGTGTAGAGTAGCTATTAAACCTACGTATCAATTAATTACTGGAAGATCCGTTTGCCACAGTCCTTTCCCTTTCACTTTGTGTATCCAAATGCATATCTGCATTCCTGCCCATCCATTAATGGTGCTAACTTATTTATTTTCCATTTTCACAAATATCCATCAAAGAACGACGGGATTATTTACGATCAAATCTCTATGATTACAATTAAGTCCCATTCACTTTTTTATTTAGTGAGTTTCTTCACCTATTCAAAAGAAAATAAATGTGAAATTTTATCCCCAATAGTATTTAAAATATTTGCTTCATATTCTAATTTAGTGAGAAAAACTAGACAGAATAATAGTATAGTTTTCTTTAAAATTCCTATATCGTACAAAATTAAATCTTGCGGTGAGACTAAACCGACTCGTTTACCAAAACCGCACTGGTAATATTCCTTTTCCTCTATTCCGTCTAAAATATAGCTAACCTATGAGTAATTTCCAACCTGAATCTCTATGAAAAATACTAAAAATTTGTGGTTTACAAAATTTTTTGTTTGTATCTTTAGGTTATTTTATAATCTATACATATAACGACATTAATCCAATGTTTTTGTAAATTCTTTAAGGAAAATGGGTTTTAAATTTATGTATCATCCAGTCAGCCAGTTAGTTATCTTTAGGCTTATAATAAGATTCTAATATATCTTATAGATAAGATTTGAAAGATAAAAAGGAGTTATTTATTTGCTCACTTGCTAACATATAAATTTACAGCCCAAAATACCGGGCCTTGTATAGTGTACTTGAGCACCAAATACGGCATTTTGTAAATTAATTAAGTATAATGGCGTATAAAAGTGGTTATCGGAATCTGTCATTTTAAATATTAGACTAAATCCATACTCAAAAGTATTTTAAATATCTTATATTTTAATTTTCAACTGACCACATTATTGCAATAACCTTATAACGCCAAATATCCAATATTATTATAGTCCTCTAGTACAGAAGACAACGTAATTTAAATTAACATAAGATTTAATAATATAATATAACTTAACATTTTGCCGAGTTTATGTCGCTGTTTCTATTTAAATCTGTGGGAAATAATCTAGCGAGCTTTGGCAATGGAAAATTTTTTATAAATAACTGAAATTCAATAAAAAATTTCATTTTGATTAGATAAACAAAGAGTAGATGTCCATTTTAAAATATTCAGTTGGAAATAATAAGATTGTTTTATGTCTTTTACTTTTGCGAATCAAAGTAGTCCCTTGAACTTTGTTAATTCAAAGATTTTATATACTTTATAATAATACCTCAAAGTTTATTCACTTCTCTGGTATCTTAGGCAATATTATTATTATTATTATTATTATTATTATTATCATTTTATTTCAGAGGAGGGCAAACGAACGTGCACTGATAACAAGTACTCATCGCCGCCAATGAGCTCTTATAACAATCAAGCAAACGCAGAAGCGTTGCCGATCTTGGAGCTAGGAGTATACACCTTTTTAGAAGGTTCCCAGATACCCATGTCGTATTGTTTCGAAATAAGTATTAAATATCCGGAATTAATTATTCAATATCAAAAATAAGGTAAAATAGTTTTAGACTTAGACTTAGTACTTCAAATGCATCAATTATTCTAAAAAAAAAAATAAACAGAAAAAAAACTATAAAATGGGGAATAAGTTTTCTCAACTTATGTTCGCTTATTACTGTTTCCTCGGTATTCAGTACCACATTTCTTATCCTGGCAATCCTGGCAATAAGTGCAAGATTCTTACAGAGAGAAAGCGTAAATCTTATATCATTATAAACGTAAGGAATATGAACCTTATTGCATAGTATATATAGTGCATTGGTTTAGTGTTAACAACCTGTTGCTTAATAATAAGAAGACTAAACTTCTTAGATTTTCAACTTCTAATATTAAACAGGTGCAAACTAATGTACTTTTAAATGAGGAAGCGATGGAAGTGGTGGAATCCACAGTTTTTCTAGGAATCACTGTTGATGCTAAGCTACAATGGGGCCCTCATATAGCTGGATTGGCTAGTAAACTTAGCTCTGCCGCGTACGCTGTTAAAAAAATTAGATCCCTAACTGACGAGACTACTGCTAAGTTAGTGTATTATAGTTATTTTCATAGCATAATGTCTTATGGTATCCTACTGTGGGGTAGTGCTACTGATATAAATACCATTTTCGTTATACAAAAAAGAGCTGTCCGTGCAATTTACAATCTGGGCCCTAGAGATTCTTTAAGAAATAAGTTTAAGCAAATTAATGTACTTACGGTCGCCAGTCAGTATATTTTTGAAAATCTTAAATATGTACATAAAAATACTGACAATTTTATTAAGCATAGTGATATACACACTATAAATACCAGGAACAAACACAAGCTCGCGCTACCTGTTACTCGACTTAAAAAAGTGAGTAAATCTTTCATGGGGCAATGTATACAGTTTTACAACAAAGTCCCAGCAAACGTTCAAGTATTACCATTTAACAAATTTAAGAGAATAGCTAAGGAACGTTTGTGTGCAAAAGGATATTACAATGTATCTGAATACTTAGAGGATAATGCACCGTGGGTATGAAGCGATCGCTGCCAGGCTGCTTCAAGATTATTTATTTAATATTGTGTAATGTATTTATGTTATTTTGAATTTAAGGAAAAAAAAAAAAAAAAAAAAACAAATGACAATCCCGCTGAGTTTCTGTCGCCAGCTCTTCTCAGGTCTGTGGAAATAATTTTCCGAGCTGGTGGTAGCTTTGACAATGAAAAAATGTTTTGTATGAAACTTATTTTCAATAAAGATTTTTGATTTTTTTTTTTTTTGATTTGATTCAAAGAAAATAAGGACTATTAGAACTGTGTCAAAGTGATTTCAACCACAGAAATCACATTTGCTTTGGGAATTGAGATTGAACATTTATCTTGAATCGCTATTACAGACAAACAACAAAAACAACAAATTCACCGCCTATATTCGACTGCATCCCAGTAATACAAAGGATTCTTTGATTCAGGTAAAGTAAGGTGTTTGACTTGCTTAAAAATAAGACAGCATGAAATTATTTGTTTGGTATAATATTACATGTTGTTTCCATGATTAATGGATATGGGAAAAATCTGAATGAGTCAAGAAATAGCAGCTGTAAAATATTTTTTATATATACCTATTAATCTTTTTCTGTTAAGTAGATTTTATTCATTTAACTAATTGATTAAATTACTTTTCATCTGCTTTTGAAAAAGTTTTTTTTTCCAGCTTCTATCAAATGAATTTATATAATAAATATACCGAAGTCGAAGAGTATTTGAGAATTAAGTTACTCTTACCTAGTAATAAAACTATTTTATATATTGTAGTTTAGCAAACGTATCCAATTAACCACTAATATCTTTAAGTTGCAGATAAATATTTTATATGATATTTTACGCTCAAAATCTTAAATTATGGTAATTGAATAAAGCTTCAAATTCCATGAAACCTAAGCCGTAAAACAAACACGTGATATGAATTTCTCAATCGTTCTGTGTCTGACAATGGTAACATTTTATACGATTACTTGAACATTTTAAGTAATATGTCTAATTATATATTAATTTTGGCAATGGATTAAGGAGATAATTTGTATTAATTATATAAAGTGAGAAAATGAAATATACCTCCCTTACCCTCAGTGCGTAAAACCAATTATTATAATCTACGCAACATTGTAACCAGGTACATAATATTCAAATTAAATATGATATATATTAGGGTGATTCAAAAATGCATGTGTAAATTTTTTATTATTTTTTTTAAGGAGGCACCTTGTCCTTTTGTTCTATTAGTTAAAAAACTTCCACCTATTTTTTTTTAGATTTTTAAAACAGGTTTTAGGGGTCGCTACCAGGGATGAAAGTGTTGGGTTTTATGAACGGCTAAAAATAAGTAATAACCTATTTTATTAAATAACTACAATAAAAATTTAAGGATAACTACTATTATAACTAAGACTAGTAACTTAAGATGTTAATGTAGATTTGTTACAATCCGGGAATTTTCGCCTAAAGTCTTTGACCGCCAACAATACGTACTGTTTCTGGTCTTCGTCTGTCGTATAAAGGCAATTGTACTCTTCAATCAACGATACGATCCCCTCTCAGCTGTATCGTTGATAACTTTTAGACCCTTCACAACAGTCACACATTTTTAAACTCACAATCTTCCTTTCAGGTCTGCACGTCCTTTTTTAAAAAATCGCAGGAGATGGAGATACTTTAAAAAACGTTAATGTGTGAGAACATACGAAGTCCTCCAGGTTTTTTGTTGCAATAAGGTATTGATCCAGGATGGCTCGCTTTGGAGAATCTTTTGACCCTTCTATTTGAAGAGCAGCAACCACCTTTCGCTTAGTTTCCAAAGAAACTAGGTCGTCAGAGAAGGCCAAAGCTACAAGTTTTTCTGATAGGTACCAAAGTGCCCCAACGCTTGTTTCATAGCAACTTTTGAAAGTGATTCATTCATTTTATTGTAAGCTAATAAATCCTTCAAAAGTTGTAAGTCAGTCCTTGTAAGTCCTTGGCGCAGACCATGCGCAAGGAGCTTGATACCAGTATTTGGCGTAAATTCGTACAGTAAAAATGCAAATTTCTTTGATTCCTTTAAATTCCCTCTTCGTCAGTTTTAGTTGTTCCCGAAAAAGATATATTTTAAAAGAATAGATGGCCTTTGCCATCTACCTTGCCCGGTGGAGACCAGCAGGTTACTCGGAAAGATACACCTTTCTCAGGTGTTCCTCCCAAAAATATGATTATCAGGTTAAGTAGTAGTTATAATCGTCTCGTGGTTGAAACTCGATAAGCTGGCTTTCAGCAAATAATGTCAGTTTCAGGGTCCGCAGTAGCTGCCCTAAAGTCCTCTTTTAGTATTTTAGGCCAACGTTTTTGCAGTCTTTTGAAGATTTGTATATCTGGCCCACTAGAAGCATTAGTTGCTGAAACTAAGATGGCTTCAAGCACAATCTCCAAAATGTGATGCCTGCATGGGAGCCATAATAATTTTTTCTCCAGCTTTTGCTCTAGTAAGGTACAAGCTCCATTGAATCGACCTATGTTTGATGCTATGGTATCAAAACACATCGATTTTACTGTTTTATCCAAGACCCAGGACAATAAAATTTCATAAACAGCTGAGGTTATCGCCTGCCCTCTTCCATTCAGAAGTTTTGAAACATTCAAAAGCTGTTCTACTCCCTGTCCTGATACTATAACAGGCAAGCGATCCACAACCTCATGTCCCGTTATGTCCTCGAGCATTTTACCATCCCAATGAACGGTAAGCGGAACCTCTGGCTTAAACTCGCTTTTTAGAGATTCTGCGATTTTTTTTCGTCGCTGGATTTGCTGACGCCGAATAGAAGAAAAGGTAACGTTATACTTCTCAGCATCACAGCCAGCGCTCTTGAGAGTCGATGTTAATACCACGGCAGCTTTTCGATCGCTTTACTTAGCAACATCAAGACTTACAGCCAAATGGTCATCGATTAATTCTTTCCTCCCTTGTTTTCGCTGTGGCTTCGAGGTAGACGGTTCTGATAATAAAATATGAGCATTAGAAACAAGTTGTTTCGAAAATAGCTCTGAAGAATAGGTTTACGCGACCTTACGTCTGATGATTGGTGATTTCCTATTGGAGTATGAATTTTCTTGCTCAATTTGTTGTGTTTGTGTTCTATTGTCTTTTATAGTAAGGTTTGGAAAATATTTATTATACTACATACAACATTTTTAATCAACTGCTTATTAAACTGCTTATTTATTAATTCCTACTCCTATTATCTATAAATACCATCGAGAAACATCCAGAGACTAGGAAACTGCATTCTTAAACTCAAGTAGTAATAAATAAGATAGTCGGGCGCCATCCCTCCCTTTTTCTCATGGGATACAGTAATCACTTACTATCTATTGGACCGTCTGCTTATTTGCTCGTTGAATTTATATAAAATGAAATTTATTATGAAATAATATTTGTTAAAAATAATGCTTTAAATACAAAAAAATATATAATAATTTGTATACCTCTTAGTTTGCGCATCATGTAAAAACTGCTGAACTGATTGGAATTTAATTTTCCATTTACAGAAAACTTAAATTACTATACAGGAATGTTTCACATTACATCTAAAATGTGTAAAATCTAGATAATTAACCAATAATCATTTCTATTACAGAACATAAACGAAATTGAGAACATAACATATACAATATATGTTATGTTCTCAAGAGACAGATTGTTTTTACTGAAGTCACGATAAAACAAAATTCTGTTTACGCGAACGCCCTTATATAGTTTTCTGAGTTATATTAAAATGTTTTACCATTTGGATTATCTATCATTGTTGCACATTATTTCAGTTTTTAGTTTTCACTCAGTTTATTTTGCTATTAAGATCAAAGTACTTCGTTTATTGTAAAGTTAGGTATATTTTAAATAAACCTAAACAGCCTCAGTAAAATTATTTACAAAAGCTGGTTTTGGATATTATTGTCTTAAAAATATAAGGAATTTAACATTTTCACATGTGTAATAAAATTAATTCAGAATTGAAAAAATTACAAGCTCGGATCATTGCGTCATCTGAATGGGAACATGCTCTGCCAAAAACTTAAAATCACATTTCTCACGGCGAAAAATAAATTGAATATGTATTTCTAGTTAGAGATTCTACATATTTTCAGGGTTATAATATCATAACATATATTGAACTACGTCGTGATCCTACCAGCCATTATACATCGGGTTCCACGGTGCGTCGAGTTATAAATAATAGGCTAATTTCGATTTCATTAACATTAGTACAGCCAATTAAATATTTATAAAACTGTATTATGGTAACCAGGCATCAAAAACTTTTAAATATATTTTTTTTATTCTTCTGAATGGTTTAATTTAATCCAAATTATCATTTATATTTAACGAAATACTATATTCATAGGCATTCATATAATTGTTTATGAATATACAAGATCTTCATTTATCTACAACGTTCATATTAAATGCATGTCAAGCTACAAATACAACTCTATATAAAATATTTATACATTTACTTTAACCTAAATTAAACCATTACTTCTAAGCGGAATATAGTTTTGAGATTTTATTCAGATTGAACTAAGTTGAAACATAAATATATAATTTATAGAGTTAATAGAAAAAAAAACTTTTAAATGTTATGTAACGTATAATATATTATGATGTATAATATAATATGTTGCTTTATGTGTGGAACTGTTATTTTAAGGATATTTTCAAATATGAGGAATATTATGTAATTACAAAGCACATCTCACACTGAAATCGTGTAATTTTTTTACAGTCCTTATTGAGGGATCGAATCTCGTTCTAATTGTTATTTATTCATATATACATATACAGATATAATATATATTGAAATAAATATATATATATATATATATACATATATATATTATTTGTAATTTTCTTATTGATATAATTCTTAAAATAGTCTATTTCTGATATATATTTCTTATCTTCAATATATTCCAATCCAATCCAATCCAATCCAATCTAATCTAAAAATAGAATATACTAATTGCTAATTATGAAACTTTTGACCGATAAAAGATTTATCAAAACCTGTTCAGTAATTTTAGACATTAGAGATACATTTAAACATAAAATTAAACCTTTTCTCTCTATAAACATCTTTTAAAAACACAAAATAATTTTATGATGGAACTTGCTAATGTTGTTGTTTTTAAAAGAAAAAGTTGTAATCGTGAAAGACTTGACTAGAGTGAGATTTAACTTACTGTTTCAGTTTTTCTAATGATTATGCAATAATTTTTTAATTATATTGAGAGAAAAGTAGATGAAATTATCACTATTTATATAAATTCTTGTAGTAAAACTTTTATAAAATTTCAAACATCTTCTTGAACACTAAGCTGAATATTTTCATAATAATCCTTACCGCACCTTTCATCCCCATTTCCTCCACTATATGAAGTATAATTTATGTTAGAAATATTTTATAGAATGTAATTCTACGAGTATTTGTTATTCAAGAAAATTGTTATTTCAAACTTTTCCGCATTTTTATTGCTGCTATTAAAACATTTTTATTGTTTGTATGGACTTCATTGTTTGTACGTTATTGGCAAACAGTTATTTAAATTGAAAGAAAATATCTTGTATATTTTGCTTGTGGGTGTTTTCTATAAATAAATTTAAAAATATTGCGATAACGGTCAACGTTAATTTCCTTGTATAGGAAACGCAAAATGTGTTAAATTAATGAACAAAATAAGACTACCTAAAAAAATATTGATATCATGATAAAGTATTTCGAATGATTAAATTACAAATTGAAATCAGAATTTTAGTAAATGGAACCATTTACTAAAATTCTGATGTCTACTATAGACATCGTCTTGAAACTGCAGCAACCATTAGTATTGCGTTTATTTTTATTAGCAAAGCAGTAATACTAAGTCTTTACACTGGTAGCCGGAAAGCCGACTTTGAATTTAATTTGCACTATTGGTCATAGTCGCAAAAAACTAATGGCTCATCTTCTCTCGATATATTTAAATGAAATGTTTTTGAAAATTGTGAGTGGACGCTGTCACCTCGTCTTAGTAACTTTTAATGAAAATAAACTTTGAAAATTAGTAAAAGTGGAAAAAAGTGATAGTACATATATGTGTTATACATCAAAAGACGCATAAAAATACGATCTATAGTTTAGTGAAGTGAAGTACATAACAATCGGACCACTTTTTAAATTAAAAACCACTGAAAAACCGTGAAAAGTGCAAATTTTAAAACTTTGAAAAAATACGCTGTGAAAACGAAAATGGTAAACTGTGTTATTTATTGTATTCCCGGGTAGTCTGCTAAAAGATCTATCAACTGAGCCTTAATTTGGATTATTAGCGCACATGACGGCGGAAAAATCGCCAAAAAAACAAGTACCACGTGGCCAGGAGGTCGCACTTCCAGCTGCGTGCGACAGCTTTCGACGAAGGATCCAGATGCACCAACAAGAGACTGGCGTTCCAATTTTGAAGAAATATTTACTAGTATTTAAGTTAAAGAATTTTAAAATTTTTCCATTTTTTCAAAAAATCGTATCTCTTAAATGAAAGCGACGACCCCCCTTTTTCAAAATTGTTTTTAATAGTCCCACATGAGGACAATATTACTTGTAAATGTCATTTTTTTTTACATTTGGGGTTCTAGAGATATAAATTTTTAAAGGGTTGACACGTGGTGCCAGATCCCCTGTACTTAGATATTTTATTTTTGTGTAGAAAATTAGTTTATACGTCTATAAATTAGCCTATTTTTTTTTCAAAATTTTCATACCATTTTTAATATAGTTTTACTGAAAAATTAATAATTAAAAATTATTTTTTTCAACAAATAAAATTGGGGGATGGAACTTAAGTCAAACTATTTACATACATTAAGATTGTCTGTAAAAAGACCTTTAAGTAGAGCCCAAACATGGGCAGATTCGCTTAGTTATTGCAGAAATAACACAATTAGAATAATTGTATTCTCATGTAAACCGCAATCTTGGAAATATTTGAATTTTTATATCTTCGCTATTAATTTCACTAAAGAGCCGGGGTTGTCTTCTTCTTTTCTGATCGGGTATCCTCTACATAATAAAAAATATTCTAGCAGACCTTTTCGACAACTCTACTTGTAGAGCAAGCGCCGGGACGGTGTAGAGCAGACCAGGGCAAGATCAAGGAGCCCTCGCACATATCAGTCAGCCACCTGGAACCAGAGATATCGATATTTCGAGCTTCTTTCTGTCATATTGGCGGCCATATTGAAAAATTTGAAACCTAAATATCTCCGGAACTAAAAGTCGTAGAAGGACGCGGTTTTCTACCATAGGAAGATCATAGAGTTATCTCTTGTTTAAGACGTCTTTACATAGATATATATTAAAAATATAGTATGTAGTTTCGTAAAATTGGTAATATTTTCAAAATTTTAATAAAGCATACATAGTATACACTCACGTTGGCTCTACTGAGCCATACTTTAGAAGCTAAGATTTATTGACTTTGGCAGCGCCAAGCATTGAATTTTATTATAACTGCTCTATTGAGCAATAATACTTTATACTACTATTATTATTATTTTCTATATTTATTTTATTTCTATATATTGACACACACACCTCCGATATGTTTGGAGTTACAAGAACACCCTCAAAAAGCGCAGACAAAGCAAGGTCTCCCGAGAAAACAGTAGCTCCGAGCTTTAGACGGAGCATCAGGGAATGGGAGGCGGTCAGCACAACTCCCTCCCCTTCGCCGATAAGTCAGACGACTCAGGCAGGCCCGCCCTGTCAACCCTTCATTCCAGACACAGGAAACACACGAAACTGCATATTAACAAAACACTCAACAGGCGAAAGACGTCGTCGGAAGTACGTACTCCACCAAGCACACAGCATCCAGGCCGAATAGCCGAGGTTGCGTGTCAAAAGGTTGCGTGTCAAAAGGGAAGCTGCATCTCAACAATTCGCGCATCGTTAAAAATGAAATAAAGACGGTCGTAATTGAAGTCCTAGACCGCCTTTTCCAACTGGTAAAAGATGCAGAAAAGGACTTCAAGCATACAAAGGCGGGAACAAGGGCGGGCAAAGGAGAAGCAGGAGGTTTAGAGGAGGGGCTCAAACCCACAGACTCTACCTTCCTGGTTGACACTAACATAAATGCGGACATAAAAGGACTGAATAAAACAAATAGAGATGCACGCTAAACTCTTAAAAGACAGCAACGATAGGTTAATGGAGTTTAAGTTACACATGGAATACTTAAAGGAGACTAAAACCTATGCACAGGCGACCACTAATAGCGTGGGAACTCAACAACTGACAAGAAGCGCGCTTCACACTGTGGTCATAACCTCAAAGACGGAGACTGAAACGGGTGATGAAGTATTAGAGAAAGTAAGAGATGCAATCGACGCAAAAGAAGGATGGGTGAGAGTAGAAAGAGTTAGGAAGGCCAAGGACAGGAAAGTCATTATGGGCTTCAGGAGCAGGGAAGAGAGGGATAAAGTAAAAGCCATATGTCGGGGGAATAGGGCAGTTGAGAACTTACAAAGAAACAAGGGTCTTCCAGTGCGCCAGCAACGATACAACAAAGGCTGCGATAATGGTATTTAACCCGGACATCGCCATAACATAGCACCCAGACCTCACAATATAGTGGTGGTGGGAGCGTGTGCCGGCACACTCACCATCAGTCTCATTTCATTCTATTTGGATCCCAGCAAACCAATTGGGCCCTATCTCGAACACCTAAAGAAAATAAGCGATACCCTGGGAACAGAACATCTACTCATGTGCGGCGACTCAAAAGCCAAGAACATCTGGTGGGGTGCCACAACCACAGACTCTAGAGGTCAAGACTTCGCAGATGCTCTGGACGAAATCTGCGCATACATCATAAATACTGGTAAAACACCCACGTACGACACGGTAAGGAGTGAGATACACCAGCCATATCGACATTACATCATGTTCGACCGATTTGTTAAATCGGAGCGACGGATGGAGAGTCGACACGGGTTTGACGAGTTCGGATCACAACGGGATCACCTTCTCGATAGAATTAGAAAAATATAAACCCATCGGAATTAACAGGACAACGCGAATATTTAATACCCGGAAAGCAAATTGGGCGGAGTTTCGTATGAAACTTGGTTAATTGTTCAGGGAAAATAAACTTACCTCTGAGAAAATCAACACTGTAAACAGAGAGCAGCAGATTGAGAAAGCGATAACACACAAGTGGAAAGTTGGAAGGAGTCCTGCAGGACACAAGATCGGGAAAGCCTATGGGACAGCATTTACAGAGTTATAGGTAGAACGCGGAAAAGGGAAAAGGACCTTAACCACTTAAAGTGGACGGTGAAAGGTTGGACTCTGCTGGCTCAGTAAAACTCTTCGCAGAAACTTTTTACCCGGCAGACAGCTCATCTCAAGACAATGAGGAACATCGCCATGTTAGGGCTCTCGCCGAGGAGGTGAACGTTAGCTGTGACGGTAAAGAACCGACAAATCCACTATTTACCGCAACGGAGCTAAAAATTACCCTCGCTACCTTTAATCCAAAAAAAGCCCCAGAGTCAGACGGGTTCACATCGGACATTTGCCAGGATGCCATAACCACCGACCCAGAACTTTTCTTGGCTATAACAAATAAGTGTCTTGAACTACATTACTTCCCCAGACTGTGGAAAGAAGCGACGGTGATGGTATTAAGAAAGTAATTTGAAAAGATGTTAGTGGCAAGAATTAGACAACACGTCTTGCCAAAATTAAGTACTAGGATGTATTTATGGATGGATATGGATTATCAGTATGGATTTATGCCTCAAAGGGGCACCGAGGACTCCCTCTATGATCTGGTGAAGCACTTAAGAGCCAAGCGTGCACAAAAGAAAATTACTACTATCGTTTCACTTGACATAGAGGAAGCCTTCGATAGATCCTGGTGGTCAAAAATCTAAATCCGACTAGCGGAAGAAAACTGCCCTATCAACCTAAGAGGCATTATGGGTAGCTATCTAAAAGACAGAAAGGTTGTAGCAAGATACGCTGGTGATGAATTTAAAAAAAGAACCCAAAAAGGTTGCATACAGGGATCAGTGGGTGGTCCCATTCTCTGGAACATCCTTCTAGATCCTTTACTAAAAGGACTCGACGCTAGAGATGTATTTGAACAGGCATTTGCTGACGATGTCGTTATGGTCTTCAATATTGATTCTAACGGGGATACTCCTTCTGGACGTCAGAGTCCAAGAGGTGGCTTCTTTACATGAGGCGAAGAGGGGGATGCCGATACCCGGGTTGAAAGAAAGGGTGATGGAGACTCGTTATCTATCACTAAAACAGCCACACCCAGCCGCGCAGATCAGTTTGGAGTACCACGGACTGATAGGCCAAGTAGGGGTTGACGGAAACAACGACTACGATGTCCGCATTTTTACCGATGGCAAAAAGATTGAGGACAAAGTTGGAGCCTCGCTATCCTTATAGTATAGGGAGGCCGAAACTAAAGCCTTCAAACTTAGCCCGTCATCGTATTGTACAGTCTACCAGGTGGTGCTCCTGGCCATCTGCGAGGCTACTAAAGTCGCATTGCGCAAGGGAGAACCCCGATCTGCGATATACAGCGATTCTATGGCGGCTGTGCAAGCTGTTGCAAACCCCGGCTCCTCCCATCCCCTCGCCATACAAGCCCAAAAAAATATTGCAGATTTATCACAGCATAATATAATTAATTTATATTGGATAAAGGCCCATGTGGGCTTGCAAGGGAACGAAAGGTCAGACCAGCTGGCAAAAGAGGCTGCACTGCGTAGCAAAATCGCACCACACTACGACAAGTGCCCCTTCTCATTCGTCAAGAGAACACTAAGAAGGTGCTCTCTTGAAGAATGGAACTCGCGATATGATGAAGGAGAGACAGCGAGTACTACGAAATTATTTTTTCCGAACGCCATACAAGCCTATCAAATTGTTAGAAAAATCAAACATACACACCTAACTACACAAATACTAACAGGCTACGGTGGATTCTCTGGGTACCTGCATCGATTCAAGTGCAAAGAGAATCCATCGTGCATTTGTGAACCAGATTGTATAGAAAACCTGCCACATGTTGTATTTGAGTGTTCTTCGTATATGAAATTAGATACATATTAGAAATTAGTGTAAAATAAGGGAATTAAAATAGATATACGTATAGGCTTAAGATATGATGTAGTACTACGAAATGATAAGTGTCAAGTTATTTCGCAAACCCCACAGCAAATAAGTAAAAACAAACAAAAATAAAAACAAAGAAAAGACAAAATAGATAAATAGACAGATAGACGGCAACTCCAGCCAGAAATGTAAAAGTGAATGGTGATGGCTAAAAGAACGAAATAGTATGCAGAATGATAGTGCGAGACTAATGCAGAGCGAAAACTGGTATGAAAGGGTAGATGTAAAACAAAGTCTACGGCATTACCGCCGGAAGTGAAAGAAAAAAGAAAAATGAAATGTTTATCTATACTATATTGTCAATATTCCAACAATAAAAAGTGCAATAATAAAAACCAGATTTCATTCAGTAAAGTAATTGTATATATCAGATTAGACACCTCATTAATATTTTTAAAATCCCCGGAACCGTTGATCCTTTCAGGACCATCGGTTCCAGTAATAGCCTTATCCATTATTAATAAATTTTTAACTTTAACTAACAACTACTAACTAACTAACTAACACAACTGCGAAGTGAAGTGATTTAAACAAAAGAAACAAAAGAACAACTATTATTATTTTACTTTGTTATTGAAATCACTAATAATTAATCACCTGAAAATAAACACCATTAAAACTCTTAACAAAATGGCAAAATAAATTGACAGAAAATAAAACAAATAAATAATCTTTCAACCACACACAATATAATAGAAAGTAAATAAATGATTACAAAGGTAACCACACCAGCCGGGCGCTCGAACAAAAAGTGCCCACGATACGCTGAGCGGTCTATTTAAACGTGTGCGCCCCTCTTTGCTTAGCAGTGCTTGGTTGGAGTTCACTAGTTCTCCAATATGACCCTAAAGGCGCTGCACACATTTAAATTTATCAACTTGACAAATAAATTACTCAAGTAAACCATGATTAAATACAAAAGATATTTGAATAATCGTGATTAAATAATTTATCTAAAAGAATAACCCTAAAAACATAAACTGATAGCTAAACTAAAACAATTAAAAATAAGTAGTTACATGTAATGATGGCGTCACACAAAACAACTTTCCAACAAAAATATTTAAACTGTAGGTTCTAAAATACAACATTAATTATATTTAAGTAATTATTTAATTTCAGGAGATAAATTGAAGGCTGTTCTGAAATTACTATTCGTAATTTCAAACCAGGAATTATTTCGGTGTATAGTCATACTGTCATCCATTTACAAACAATAAAAATATTAAACAGAGCTTATTTATGATATAACTTGATATTTAAATTAAAACTAATTTATAGTAATAAAGTTAATATTATTTAAACTATTGCACTGATCATTTATATTTACATAACAGTGCAAACATCAAAGAAACTTATAGAATTCCAAGCCTACCCGCCGATCGAAACTACCGCCAACATATGTAATAAAGATGCGGCGACATATATTAGGTCTACAACTTTGCTCCCGCCGTTTTCCAAAAGATGGCGCTAGTAGCCAGTAATAGTTCAAATAAATAAATCACAGTTGTTTTCCATCAGTTTTGACATCTATAAATATAACCTTACATCGATATTAGTTAATTTTTGTTTGCGTCATATAGTTACATTTAATTAAATATGTCAACTTATAAACCGAATTCACGTCATTTGCGGGAGATTTGACTTTTTCATTTCAACATGAAAAATCGGCGGCTGAGGCTCATCGGGTTATTTCAAGTACTTATGGTGATGATACTATTAGTGAAAGAACGTGTCGCGAGTGGTTCCAGCGCTTTAAAAGCGGTGATTTTGTTGTTGAAGATCGGCATAGCGGTGGCAGAGAAAAAACTTTTGAAGATGATGAACTGGAGGCTTTATTTAATAAAGACTCGTGCCAAACTCAAGAACAGCTAGCAAAATCATTGGGAACTCAGCAAGCAGTATCAAAACGCCTGGAACAGCTGGGGATGATCCAAAAACAAGGATACTGGGTACCGTATCAGTTGAAACCAAGAAATGTTGAGCGACGTTTATTTGCTTGTGAACAGCTGCTTGAAAGACAAAAACGAAAAGGATTTCTTCATCGTATTGTTACTGGGGACAAACAATGGATGCACTACGACAACCCTAAGCGACGCACATCATGGGGATTGCTCGGCCACACTCCTACGGTAACACCTCGACAGAATATTCACGAATCCAAGGTCATGTTGTGTATTTGATGGGATCAGCTTGGCGTAATTTATTATGAGCTGCTAAAACCTTCTGAAAAAATTACTGGTGCACTTTATCGAACGCAATTAATGCGTTTGATTCGGGCATTAAAAGCCGCAATACGCTGATAGACACGAAAAAGTAATTTTGCAACACGACAATGCTCGACCTCACGTGGCGAAACGTACCTCGAAACACTGAAATAGGAAATACTACCTCACCCGCCATACTCTCCAGATGTTGCTACATCTGATTACCATTTATTTAGGTCGATGGCACACGGCCTGGCGGGCCAGTGCTTCGATTTTTTTGAAAAAGTGAAAGAATGGATCGATTCTTGGATCTTATCAAAGGATGAAGATTTTTTCCGACGCAGGATTCGTTTGTTGCCTGAAAGATGGGCCAAAGTAGTGGAAACTGACGGACAATACTTTGAAACATAAATAGGATACCATTTTTTTTTATAAAATTTTTAAAATTAAAAAAAAAACGGCGGGAGCAAAGTTGTAGACCTAACATCATGTGAAAACAATACAGAGAGATACAATACAGAGAGATATAACATGTAAAAGAGAAGAAAGAAATATGTATCATGTTATATTTACATTGCATTTAAAATCTCTCAGAGTAGAATATACATTTATTTAATGTATGAATACATATACATCCATACCTATACATACACTTACGTACATTTAACACATACCTATTGTATAAACTATAATATCTATCAACATTTTTGTGAAACTTAATATAAAATTTTATATTTAACGAAAATATATTAAACTTAATTATATTAAAAGCATTTTTGTGTTCGGTCTTAACCAACAACAGTGTTGCAATAAACTAAAAACGTATGCTTTACAAAGAGATTTTTCATTTTAATAACAGGACATAGTTTCAAGCTTATATTTAAACCTGTACTTTTCAAGTACTTTTTTCATGATTCCGTCAATTGCGTCAAAGATTTATTCCCGATTTTGTATAAAAAAAAATAATTATAAATTTAATTTCTTGCTCAAAGATTTTCTTTTGCTGCTACGCTACTATTGTTTATATATTATAATCATATATTTAATCGAATGCTTTGCTTCAGTTTCCACTTCGTTAGAAATAGAAACAATAGTATACCACATATTGTATCACGTATTGTAATGTTACACAGCACCTAACATTGATACGTGTCACTTCATGATTACAAATGTTTCTCTTGCAAATAGAACTTTGCGTTACTGATTATAAAGTACAAATTATCCTCTTCCCTGTTTCTTATAAAGCATCATAGGAATATAACTCTTATTAGCAAGACAATAAGGGATATTAGTCAGTAAAATGAACTAGATAACCCGTCTATAAAGCGCTTTTGGTTTAGGATCGAACGTTTGTCTTGAATCGCTATTACAGAATAAATTGACAGTGGTTGTGAGAGAAATAAAGCTAATATAAACTATTTATCGTTTTATTATTTGTTGATTTGTTATTAATATTCCATTTGAGTAACCATCATATTACTTTTTGTTAACAGTTTATAAGATATCATATTAATACTAATTTTATTTTAACTCCAACACTTACAAAAGTATGTACTTTAAAATTAATATTAGTAGGTGTCAAAACTATTTAGGCTAACGATATTTAAAATTAATGAAACAGTATTTAATATTACTATTTCACCAACCTATTAACATATAATTTGTCGAGTACTTGTTCTCGTGACTGAGGGATTACTGTGGAGGGTTTTTGCATGGGTCAAGTGGATGCAGATTGAAAAGTGTTTTACAGTTAGAATATTTTGAAAAAATAATTTAAATGCTATAAAAATGTTATTTGTTATTTCAACGTTGAAAACATAATTGAGTTTTTTGTTTATTATTCCTTAATAAAAAAATATCAAATGATATTAAATTATAAAATTCACTATTATACCACATCTTGTACATCATCGTATAGATTAGTACTTTTAAATTTTTTTTATATAAAATTTCATCATTTCTTACACGTGCATGTAGTGTGTGCGTCTACATTAGCTAAATTAACTATTTAGAATCTTGTTATTAAAATTATTATGCTTTATAATGACACATCATAAAGCTAATTTGTATTGAAACACGTGTTCAAAAGCTTAGAGCACTTTACGTCAATTAAGCTAATTAAATTAAACGTCCGACATTATTAACATTAGAAATATTTTATTTTTAGTAAACTCTTACGAATATTTACTCGTACATCAATAATGTTGATATTAAATAATATTTAAATTAAAATAAAGCTAACAACTAAAAAAATATGAACATAAACATAGTTCCAGTTATTAAAAAATATATTATATTTAATATCGTTTTTTAGGTTTTGTTTAGTATCATATAGACTGTTTTTGATCAATAACCAATGGTTTCTTAAGTGACCTAAGTTCTAGCTTTGTTTTTTAACGAAACATACCAGCTGTAACAAAAAACAGGGATTAACTTCTTATCCATGTATCTGTACAGTTGTATTTAACTGCCCTCACCCTGGTCCACATTTCGATGCTCTTTTAATTAAGGAATAATACATAATATAGGTTAATGAATAAAATATAAACAATGCATGTTGCGCATGAATTTACTCGATTAATCAGCGTGAAATTAGTCCCCCCCCCCCGCTAGCTGTTTAATCACCTGCGTGCAATACCGATTATGCCACCTTATGACCCCCATATGCTGGGTTTTGATAAGAAAAGAAATAGCCAATTGGAAGTAAGCAATTAGCTGAATGAAAAATCTCTACTTTGTTTCTGTTTCATATGTGGTACACTGATCCTTAACTATACTTTTTAGTCATAAATTAGAATAATGTGGTTTAAGAATTAATACCAATATAATTAAAATCGAATTGTTGAAATTTCGAAAACAATTATTATATTTATTAAGGCAGAGTTCAACTCAACATTTTTCATACGGAATAAATGTTTTTTCCTTTGCAACCGGGGTATTTATGGCGTTGCCATTTGACCCCAAATAGGTCACAAATAGTGACGATAATATCTCCGGTTTGTTATCGTACCATATCATAGTTATTTTTTTAGACCTCTTAGAGAAGATTCCGAAACTCCCTTTTGCTCACAGTTAATTCCGAAGTCTTTCTTTTTTTTATAGCAGAATACGGACATTAAAGGAGAGATTTTTAAAATCACTCACTTTTCTTGATAAAAAATGGTTCCTTATTTATCACTTTCCTGATCCTCGGCCATTTGTAGGATATAAGGATGTGATATTGTTACGATAAAGGATATTAGTTCAAAGGACACACATTATCCCTATAAATTACTAAACATTAATTTAGAAAAAATGTATAGACATTAATATTTTGTTTAGATCCAACATAAACCAACCGAACCAAATAGTGTCATTGTTTACTTGTATGTAATGACTATGTATGTTTCTAAGTATGTATGGACATATATATTAAATAAAATATTTAATTCAATTGAACATATCTAAAGATATTTTTATTTCTTAGAAGAAAAGCGGAATAGTCATTATTAAAAATTTTTGGTAAATATGATTTATGTTTTTGTATGAAGCAAAATAGATCGACCGTGATCGTTTGTCACCGAAAAACTGACTGAGAAATATCGGACATATGCCGAATTAGGTTTTGGTTTATTTTTTTTATTCTACACCAGCTGTGGTCACGACTTCGTTCGTGCGAAATATGTTATTTTTTAAAAAAAGCAGCCTAAGTTACTCCTTATAACATCAGTTATCCACCAGTGAAAATCTTTTAAACTTTGTCCAGCCGTTTCAGAGAGAAGCTGGAACCAACAAACAAACTGACAGACAGACAGAGAGACAAATTTTAAACTTTGATTTTTTGTATACTTACCAAACAAAATATATCTTGAAAATTTGTAAATACTTCCATATACATTTATTAAAAAGCAGTTAAATACAGGCACACATTGCAATTTTATTTATATACTAGCAGACCCGGTCACGCGTTGCTGTAACTATTGTTTTTGATATATTACATTGTAGTAAACTATTTAAGGGGTAACGTTCAGAATACATCTGTCATGAAAACCATAATGTTTTCTTACAGTCGATATTAAGCAAAAATCAAAACAAAATAATTATAATTATTTTTTTAATTTTATCCAAGTTTATAACACTATTTGTATCTTACAAAGTTTTTAGTAAATAACTTGGAACACTAAACTTACAAATGATGTAGGTAGGGTAGATACCTCATTCGTAATTACTCAAACCAGTCAAAAGATACCGCCATTTTTTAGAATTGTTAGGAGCTATCTGCAAAATAATAAATAAATAATTTGCAATAAAATAATATTGCGACTATGAATTGAGTTGAAATTTATTCTACGTTTTAAGTTAGGTCAAACTGTACGTGGTGTGTAAATTTATTAAAATCTGTTAAGTAGTTTAGGAGTCCATCGCGGACAAACAACGTGACACGTGATTTATACATATTAAGATTTCTGGTAGATTTTTTTTATCATTTAATGTTTTAAATAATATAATAAATAAGTCGTAACATTATCCTTTTTTTATAACGTTACTTTATCATTTTAAAATCATGTTCATAATTAAAAATATTTGGTGGTTTTACTAATGCATATAATAATAGTTAAAATCAAAACATTTAAATTTTAAAAGATAAGTCATGAAAAAATTAAAAAAATACATTTTTAAAATAAATACAAAAATTTTTATACAACTCGGCAGACTTCGTTCTGTCAAATAGATTTGGAATGTAGCAGTTTATATTTCGACCTTAAGACGTTTTTACTCTGCTGACCCTCACACATCATCCTATCATCATGCTGACGGTTCTGTTCAGGAAAATTAAAGAAAAAGATCAGCTCGGGTGACTTAAGTATCTTCCACTTACTTCCACGAACTTTGGCCACGTTTGAGACCCACTAAAAACCCCGACTGGGATGTCTGCCGGAGGGCTTTAAACTAAGAGGGGAACTTAAGGTTCAAACCTGATTGAAAAATAATCTAAAGGGATAGTGGGAACCTAAAGGTGACAAATATTTATAAAGTGGGTACTTCAATGACAAAACATGGAGATAAGTAATTATTTATTACTATTATTATTAACATAGCCTTAATAACCGATGAAATAAAGAATAATGAAATAAAACGTATATAAGTATTTTCAGTAATCGCTTTATTGCAAGTCAAGTGAATCATAATTATTAACAAAAATTTGCTTTATTTTTATTGTAGTGCTTTATGATACACAATGTTTTTTGTTTGATTGCCTGGTGTATATACAAACAAATCTGATGATTTTCCAACACGGGAACAGGCAACATACAATTGACCATGTGAGAAACATGGGTTTTCTAGATTAATACCACAAACACCTAATGATTGCCCCTGGGACTTATTTATTGTCATAGCAAAAGCAAGCCGCACTGGAAACTGTAGTCGTTTAAATTCAAATGGTACATCAGTCGGAGTCATTCGGATGCGTGGTATCAAAATGTCTTCTCCTTTATACTTTTCTTTCAGTATAGTTGCTTCTATCATGTTGTTCAATAATTTTTTTATCGCTAACCGTGTGCCGTTGCAAAGACACGGTTGGTTGATATTTCTCAACATTATAACTAACTAACCTTTAATTTTTTTTTTATTTATTTCTGTTTATTACATTTAAATTTTCAACATAACATACTCCTAAACTAAATCTTATCTAAAAGGTTGTCGCGTTCGTGGAGTTCACACGCTTCACAGCATTATAACTATGAAATAACTACTTAGTGTATAACATTATCTTATACTTATATTAATCTTAATATCTTTTACTATAATTAATCTTATACTTATATTAAAATTCTTATACTTAAAATATGACGTTAACAATAAAAAATAAAAAAGAGACAAAGTTAAACATGTTCATAGCATTAGATTTGTGATATGGGAAATTTTTTATATTTATTTATTTATTTTCTTCACGCCATATCCCTTGCGGGGTAGCCAGAGACGAAGGAGCGCCAAACGCTACGATCCCTGCATGCCTCTTTCGCCTCGGCCACAGACATCAAAATCTTCATACATGCCCTCCGGGGGATCCTCATGCTTTTTACGTGACCTTCCTCCAGTATCATAGATACTGTGTTTTCGAAGGTCACTCGAGGCCTCCCTCTGTCTCTTTTACTGCTCACTTTTCCTATATATATCTTTTTTACCATTCTTTCATCACTCATTCGTTCGACGTACCCAAACCACCTGAGCACGTTCTTTTTCATTCTCACCGTGACATCTTCGCTAGTACCTGCCATTCTGTGGATCTCTTCATTGCGGATTCGATCAGCTAGACTGACTCCGCATATTCTGCGAAGAGATCGCATCTCCACAGCATTCATCTTTTCTTTACATTCTTCTTCAGTGTTACCCACGTTTGGCTGCCGTATAACAGCGTCGGTAGCAGAACTGCATCGTGTACAGCCAAACGTGCAGCTATGCTGACGTTTTGCTGTCTCAACAATGCAGTCAAAGCACCGTTGACCCTGTTACCGGCAGCAATATGCCTTTCCACATCCATTTCGTATCTTCCGTCTCTGCTAAACATACTTCCCAAATATACCACTTCATTCACTTGTTCTATTATCTTATCATTCACATTGATCTTACATTCTGTTCTTTCTTCATTTCTTTCCAATATCAGAACCTTCGTCTTATCTACATTCAGGTTAAGACGATTAATTTCACACCCATCTTTCAGAGTGGTGACCAATGCCTGCAAATTGCATTCTGATGATGCAATGAGCACTGCATCATTTGCATATAGCAAGCGATTGACCTTAAGGTCACCTACTTTCACCTCCATGTCACTGTCTTTCACGCCTTGGAGACAACTATCCAAATACAAATTGAACAACCAGGCTGACATAGCGCAACCTTGCTTAACAGCCGATTGGATGTCAAACCAGGGCGACATGCCAGCTCATACTCGCACACAGGCTGAGTGATCTCGGAAAAGAGACCTTACAGCCTGTAGCAAGGGTCCGTTTACATTGTATCGGGGCAGTATCTCCCATAACTTCTTTCTCACAACTCTGTCAAACGCCTTTTCCAAATCCACAAAAGCACAAAAAACCTTTTGGTTTAGGGCCAAAAACTTTTCCGTGATCATGCGGAGGGAAAAGATCTGATCTATACACCCTCTTCCAGGTCTATAACCTCCTTGGGCCTCCCACAACAGCCTTTCAGATCTCTCTTGCATTCTTCTCACTAGTATTTTAGCATAAACTTTACCGCCCAAGCTAATCAAACTGATAGCCCTATAGCTTGCACAGTCTATCTTTGAACCTTTGCCTTTATACAAAGGTACGATGACTGCACTTCGCCAATCGTCTGGGACCTCCCCGGATTTCCAGCATAAATTGCACAAAAACCAGAAAAAGTCCCAGACACGTAGCCCACCATATTTGATCATCTCGGCAGTAACTTCATCTACTCCCGCATCCTTACCACATTTCAGACTTCGAATTACGCTCTCTACTTCTTCCAAACTGATTTCACCATCGGCTACATCTTGACTCAGCATTACGCTGGTAGTCAAGACCGAGTCGTGCTCACGTTCATACATATCCTTATAGAGTTCCACCTACCGCTGCAAAACGTGTGCTTGCTCAGTTAAAATTTCATCGCTCTTCGAAAACACCCCTTTCATTCCACAGGTTACCGAACAACCCCGGGAACCACTAACTTCTCGTCAGAAAAGCTTCGTGTTTTGTTGGAAGTTATTCGTCAACCTTTCATCCCTCTCTCTCAGAATTTTCACGCTTCAATTTTATAAGTGCTTTCGTGCTTTTTCTTATCTCTCTCATACTTTTATCCTTAATGGTCCGTTCCCAGATCAGCACCCCTGAACACTCGCGTGTTCATAACTTGACTTCGAATACGCTGATCCACTAGGAATATATTAATCATACTTCTTTCTTCGCTTCTTCTTCTTCTCTTCGCACTTCTCACTTCGCGCGGTTCCAACCCATCCATTCATGTCTCCACATACTATCAACTTTTCATTATCTCTGAAACTACTTAGAACATCCCTGACACTCTCCCAAAACTCCTCAAGCTCGCTCATTTGAGCTGAAGATACTGGCGCATACACGGCTAACAAGAATACTCTTGTTATCCCCAGCTTAAAACGAACCCAAAGAAGTCTCGGATTGATCGCCTTGTATTCTACCATTGCATTAACTATTCGAGAGGACAATAATACGGCTACACCTTGGCAACCTCGCTCACCCTCTGGAACCCCAGCCCAGAAAGCGACCCGGTTGCCAGGCAAATCGGTCGTATCATTGCCTTTTCGCTTGGTCTCAGAGACACATATAACATCCAGATCTTTATCATCCATCACATCTAATAATTCATTCATCTTCTGTTCCATTCCTCCTCTTACATTCCACGTAGCTATTCGTAGCTCCGTCCTCCACCTTCCGCCGTTCGGAACATGGCGTGTTGGTTGAAAATTTTATTTTTGACATAAAAACTTTACAATTTTCTTTGCTTGTTTCAAATTATGGCTCTTAATCTTTGTAATCAACTCCTTTGGTAACTTGTTAAGGATACAAGGCAGGATGTTAGACCAAATTCTCTTTCCATATATATTATTATATTTGGGTTCTATAAAATATGATAAATATGATAGATTTCACATGAAATCCACTGTTATTTCTTCCATTAATTTTATTTTGATATTGCGCTATAATTTCTAGGTTTACTCTTTCGTAAATGTTAATTAAGTTACAGTGCTTAAATAAATGGTCGTAGTTATCTCTAAATGTATATTTAACTTTTAGCGGGACTATTGATTTTAATATTCTCATTTTTAGGTTATAAATTCTTTCTAAGTAAGTTTTATAGGTGCTTCCATAGCTTGAGATGCCATAACATTTCAATTGACTCACATACACACGGGGTATGACGTCCATGCATGCAACTATGGTCATGCTCCACAATGCTAGGTATGAAGTTAGCCGTTTTATGCGGTGAGTGTATATACTTAAACTTAGTTTTTGAATAATTTATGTAAAGGTTAACATCATGCGCCCATTTACACAGATTATTAAAATCTGTTTGCAGAATATTATTAGCCCATTGTTATGTTATGATGTGCGGTAATTAAACATGTATCGTCAGCAAATTGATACACAGAACCGTATCGTAGTATGTTGCACATATCATTGAAATATATTAAGTACTCCATAGGGCCTAATACTGCTCTTTGAGCTGTTCCTCGGGTAGCTGGAATTTATTTATTTTATTTATTAGTTCACTATATTCATTTGCTATGCATACTGCATTATGTCTATTGGTATGATAATTTTTAAACAACTACAATGCGGGGCCCTGTATACCATTTTGCTGCATTTTTTTATATAACGTGTCATGTTTTAGAGTTTCAAATGCTTTACTAAAATCAATAAAAAGAACAAGTACATGTTTTTTTTTCATTTAAATGAGAATAAATTTCATCTGAAAATTAAGCTAAGAGTTGTGATGTATTTTTTTGTTTTTGAAAGCCAAATTTTTTATTGTGTATGATGCCATGATGTGATAAAAAGTTCTGAATAAATTGACCAAAGTACTTTTCTATAATTTTGTCTAAGCATGATAAGATTTTTATCGGTATATAGTTGTTCGTATCAGTAAAACTACCTTTCTTATGAATGGGTCTGATAAAGCCAATTTTTAGTTTATCTGGATAGATATAATACATCTACTAATACATAAATTCATTAAATGCGTTAAAATTGGCGTTAACTGATGTGATAGAAATTTAATATACTTTACTTGTACATTATCCATACCTGGCCTTTATTTTGTCTTTAATATTAGTTATTATTTCTGAGAGCGTCTCTTCATTTTATTATTCTTATAAAATTATTTTTATAAAAAGATAAAATTTTTGGACAGTTCAGTAATAAAGCTGCACTTACAAAAGTTCGGCGGTCTGTATATAATGCACAAGGATAATTTATAACCATTCAAGGTTTCCACTTCACCACACAAACACTCACAGTATTCTGAACACACTTTTTTTCAATAAAAGAAATATTTTTGTGAACATATATAATTATGCCGCCTCCTTTCCTGTAGTTTCGAAGTTCCGTGTAGATAGAATAATTATTTTAGTTAAACAAGTTTTAATAATAATTATTATTATTTAAGTTAAACAAGTTTTAAAGTGTAATGTTGGATATGTTCGCTTCGGTTATTATTATAAGGTAAATAATAACGGGGCTTGTGTCAACGATATATTCCAGCTGTACATGATTTTTAATCATCGACCTAATATTGACATGTAGTAATAGCAATTTATTATGTTCCTTTCTGATGTTACTAGTGAAGTTATTCCATGTTTCATAATTTGCTTCAAATATTCCTGAGTCGTAATTAGTCATTATATAATATAAATATTAATTGTCTTAGTAGTAATTTTCTTACTTTTATTTCTTTTTACATTCTTTGATAATTTTCCCAATATCGTTTTCTGAGTTTATGTAGTAAATCTTATTATCAAATTCAGATTTTCGAACCATCACTTGACCATTCTTACACCAAACATGTTTACACATTGAGGTTTCCTTTACTGCTGTTTTGGTTTTCCATAGGAGGTAAGCTGTTGTCGGGGTCAAAGCTTCGCGTATGAATACCGAACGTTCGCCTTCTCCAACTAATTTCTTCCCAGTAATACACGTGGATTTTGCAGTTCTAATCCAATCGTTCCTCCTACCTTCGCGTAATGAAACTATAATTGTTGAATCTAACTTAGAACGTTCCGCTTGAGCATTACTCTGTCGTTTAGGTTTCTTTTTTCTAAAGACACTTACTACGTCTTCCATGTTTTGGTTGAGCGACTGACAGAGTGACATCGTTATTTGCTTAACGTCCTCGTTATCCTTTTTAACAACACCACATATTTCAATATCATTATGCATGTGTGCTTGTTCTAATTTATTAACCTTTTGTTCAAGCAACACATTCTTAAAATTAAGATTATTATATATATTATTAAGATTTTTACATTGATTTTCCACTAGTTTTACGTGCATTTCATAGTCTTTAATCTTAACCTCGTATTTGTCTATTTTATTTGAGTAGAATTTGAGGGTACTTTGAAGTTCATCCCGGATGATTTCTTTAACCGTCTGCCTTATTTGACGAATTTCTTGACGAAGATCTATTAGTAATCTGTCCTGGTCTACGTTATTCGGTCCCTTTGCATCCATGTCTTCATCCTCCGGGTCAGGTAAAATCACAGATAATCATTTTGCTTTGCCACCCGTAGTTGCGGTGCAGCTACGACATTTCTAATCAATGGAATCGGTTGAGGATAAAGCAGTAAGCTGTTCAGTGGATAAGGATACGCAGGAACCGTGATACCACTTATTGCACTTGTTGCATTGCACTCCTGGTTTTCTTTTCGTGACAATTTTGCCACACTTTGCACACTTCGTCATATTTATTATTCCTTTACGAAGGCAGACGTTAAATTATTAGTTACGCATCGTTACACTGTCGCAGCGAGCGGTGAACTGAAAATTGTGAGGTGGCAATCCTGGTAAATCCAGCGAGTTTTAAAATACAGGCGGATGGTTGACGACATCATCTTGGTTAGTAGCCGAATCAACTGATTTATTTATCCTCAATTCGCTTGTAATTTGTTTTTGAATTTTTAAATTTAATTCATTTACATCTATGTTTTTTGCAGCCAATATAGCCCGTTCGCTCAACCAATCATGGTTTCTGTAATTTTGAGCAACATCTGGAAACACCTTTTGAATAAGTTCATCTTTCGATCTAGTTAACTGACAAAAACTTTGAGGAAAGTTAATGCAACCAGTCAAGGAATGTCTATAGGAAATTTACTATTACCAATGTCAATGAGTTGTTTAGAGAATATGTCTCCAGATTGGTCATTTTGCAACTTGACACGCATATTCTTGCTTAAGTGTAATACCTTCACGTGTTTCCACAAATTGGAGGACTTTAAACATGCATTATGTTCATCAGCTGGCGTTGATCGTGGAATCTCTGGCAATGTTTGACGAAAATCTCCTGCTAATAAAATCATTCCACCACCAAATGGACATTGGACGATTGGACGCAGCCAGGCCTAATTGAAATAATAGTTTGTTTGACATCATCAAGCACATGTCCTCAATTGTAATCAATACTTCATTGTAAATTTCTTCACTTATTTGTATATTGGATTTCCCCTTCTAATCCGTATTTGATACAAAATATCATCACACATAAATCCTTTGGGTTTGATGGGAAGCATGTAGATATGATTATAGAAAACAATGTTCGTATTTGATGAGCTTGTGATGATATTACAGCATCATTGAGTGATTGATCCCAATGAGCATCATTTTCTAGCAATCGCAAACGTTGGCAAGCTTCTCTGTATGATCCACACAAATCACCATCAACAGTTCGTACATGTTGGAATGATGTTGGGCCACGTACATTGACTAATAGCAGTCGTAAATAAAAACATTCATCATTGCTTGGATGTACTGAATAAATTCAACCAATCGCATCAGTAGAATATACATCTGGGTATCATGGAACTGGTTTTCCTTGTTTCCGTCGTATAAATTTCCTTGAGGATTGATTCCAAGTATAATATTTTGGCATTTCAGAATAAAACAATGTTTGAGCAAAAGCATCGTTTTGGCATGTCTCAAAAAAACTGGTTAATTTAGTGAATTGTGGCTGTACAGCTCTTTGTACTGCATTCTGTGCTGTAAAATATACTCTTTGTCCATTTTTTAAATGCACAGCTAAATGAACAACAGTAGGGTGTCTCTCATGAATAGGAAAAAAAAAATCGCCAAACTGCTTTATTACTACTAACATAGCGACTCATTTGGTATTGGGTAACTTCATAATTGGAATTCTCTACATTAATACAATAGAGTAGGGCCATAGCAGGAGTGCTTCCCACTGGGACCCGATCGTATGTACCGTTAATTTAGTAGTAGTCGGTAAAGCTCCAGATTTTGGGATGAGTGAGTTTAGTTTCGCATAACAATGAGTGTTTTAATCGATCATCGTGTCATGAAGTATCGCAAGTTTTTGAAGAAACAACAGAAATTATTACACCTTTAACAAAGAGTATTGTACTTAGAGGTAAAGAATATAACTTTTGAACGGCTTTCAGACATAACAAGACTAGTGTTTCTTACCAATAAAGCGACCTAGTTTCATAGAGACAGAATTTCCGAAGATCAAAACTAATATCTTTGAGATGAGAAACCCAACTTACGAAGCAAATTATCTGACACCTTAATATCAAGTTCATGATTCAACTTAAATTCCACAACATATGTCATCACTAAAATTACTGGATAAAATACAATCATTTACTTATACTACGGTAGTGGTTCATTGGTATTGTTTCAGGGTCAATTTCTTCGATCTCATCGTGATTACTATTTAGAAACACCAGACTGTACCATCAAAAACTTCACAAATCATGATATAAGACAACCACTCAATATACCGACATACAGAAAAATATCACACGTGGTTTACTGTCATCTCCAGCAGATTAACTAACAACATCGATTTAATCGAACTACATTCTATAAATATGACGTTAGCTATGCAGCAAACAATCCATATGAAGACAGATCGAGTATTGTATGATTCCTACATATTTACTTGTATTAAAAGCAATCCCACTTGAGACATAAATAACAAAAATATAATCTAATGAATCAAAAACAGAAATCAACGATTTTATGAATTCATTTAAATAGAAAAACATTCTAAATTATAATATAAAAGAATACCATTTCAAATTATGGAATTCAAATAATTGATTTAATGTAAAATAAGAAATAGATTTTCTTTGTTATAGTTATTTATACATGTAACTATAACTAATTATAACTTTGGATCAATGACCTGAATCAATAAATTTAATCAACACATTATAGTGTGGACGTTCTTATTTTCGGTAGATTAGAAAATCTTTTTCGACATTAACCGACTACCCCTTACTGCAGCGGAATAATTCAGTTCATGTTTTTTACGACTTGTTCAACAAAATATATTAGCAAGCCGGTTTAAACTTTGTGGCCACCCCTATCTATGAACATGGATAATTCTGTAGTACTTACTGTGCGGTTCAAGTTCCTGCACTATAGAATTATCCGTTTTATATTATAGTAAGTATGTTGTATGTTTCTTATAAAGTTATTATTTTTTTTATAAATTTTGATTGTATACATTTTTAAATTATTTTTAAAATAAATATTTCTATTAAAGTTACTGAATTGTTATTACTTTATAAGTTTTTGAGATATCGCAATTTCTTTTTACAATTTTTCTTTAGACTTTAATGATTTTTTAATCTAATTAGGAATATTCCCAGACTTCATACCTTTAATTTACAGGTTAATAAACTCTAGACCAAAAGTATACCAACCAAAGACAGCAGATCTTTGTTTTAATTATTTGTACAGTTCTCTTTTAAATTTGTTTAAATTGATGCTTTGTTTCCAAAAACATAAAGTTTGTTTAAAATAAACATCATATAAAAATAATACATAGAAATATCTAAAAGTAGATAGTTCGTTTTTAACTAACTATCTACTTTTACATCCTTTTGGACGGTATTTACTTATCGCTTGGTATGTTTAGGATCTTTCAAAATATCATATTAAACTTGTTACTAGATTTATCTAATATCATATAATAATAAATATAATAAAGTAAACAAGAAAAACTTTATTCATTCAATACATTTTAAAAAGCAATTGTTATTTGTTCAAGTCATGATACAGAACTTAAACCAAGATAGTTTAAAAAGCTTGTCTTTTTGTCTTTTTATTGTCTTTATTTGTTTGCGTACACGCAAAATCTCTGAGATGGGTTTTCATGAAATTTGGAATGGTTATAGTTATAATAATATCCCCGTTAAGTTGAACTAACTCGATTTTTAAGTTGGTTTATTATACAACCCATCATATAAAAAAGTAACAATTTCGGAGATAAAATAGTTAGTCTAGATAAATTATAGAACACCAAATTTACTAAACAGATTATTTCTTACTCCGAAATACTTTTACCTTTTTAATAAAAATTATTTTGAATTATAATGACAAGAATAAAAAAAAAATTTTTTTTGTGTATATTTTGATGCTAGATGGTGTATAATTTATGTTATTTTACCAATAACACGCCAGACGAATTTCAGCGTATCAGAAACGTAACAGTAAAACGAAAGGATATTTCATTATAAATCCTGTCTCTTCGGCATGAAACGTTTTCTAGAACTGTAAATGAATGCACTTTGCCTGAGACAAAGTTGAACTTGGAATATATTTAAAAAATATTGTTTTTAGATAAAATTTATCTATCAGCACCACTGTTCTTGATAAAACTATCCTTATTGTTATATATTGTTAGAATAACCTAGTTGTTTTAGTTGCATTTTGCAAACGTCACACGCCACAGACTATAAAAGCGACCGAGTTTGTATGGGCAACACTTTTTGCCATTGGACTCGGTAGTGAGAGATTGTGGTTTGTCACTGTTGCAATCTGCTGTAAGTGTCTTCACTTTATTTTTGTGCTGATTATTTTTTTATATTTGTAAAATGGAGTATTGTTAATTTCGATTAGATTGTAAGTGAATTGTTGTAATTTAAAGTAAATTTATGTTCATCCTGACATTTGTTCTTTTTTTTAATACAATTCCACTTCTGACGATAAAAATATATATTTAAAATTTTCAACAGTATACTGACCAGCGAACGTTAGTATGTTACATTGCTTAAACTTATCTCGTAATGAATCCCTAGGGCCCAGATTATAAATTGCACGGACAACTCTATTTTGGAAAACAAAAATGGTATTTATATCAGCGGTGATACCCCAGAGTAAAATACCGTACGACATTATGTTATAAAAATAATTATAATAAATTAGTCTTGGCAGTACTCTGGTCTGTAAGGGATTTTATTTTGATAATACTATAAGCAGCAGAACTGAGTTTAGTCAATCCAGTTATATGAGGGCCACGTTGTAATTTAACATCTACACTGATTCAAGAAAAACTCTGGATTTTGAGGACTACGACTTCGGCGGAGGGGGTCTGTGAGAGCAGATCGTCAATCTTCGCTTGGACTTGGCCCAAGAGTTGTTCTGCTTCTGTATTAAGACTATGGAACCTGTAGAGGCACGTGTTGACTCTGACATGATCGTCTATGTCCACGCGCAGCCAGAGTACACACAGGTCCCGACCTTCAAAAGCCTGAAGGCGACGGTAGCAGATATCCTGCCTTATAAACACAGATACCCCGGCATGTGGTACAAAATTATGTTCTAGTTTATACCCGGGGTATGATAGGTACGCTGTGTTGCTAGGTTGAGATATCTGCGTCTCCGTCAAAAACAACAAGGCCGGCTGCGCCATCTCTAGATGGTAATGGACGGCGTTTAAGTTGGAATGAAGTCCCCGGATGTTGCAAAAGTCCACATTTAGAGTGGGGCGGGGTGTCGCTGCGTTGACTCTTTGTTTGCCCTCAGTAAACATAAAAGGCGATACTTTGCTCGCCCCAGATACAATGGGCAGCCCCAGCAAAATCCGAGAATCGCTCCCCCGATTTTGCTCGGGGAGGGGTTCCCCGACTTCGTCAAAGCCGGTACCCTCCTGGGTTATTTTTTTTTAGGCATCGGTTTCATGTTTGGGGGGTTGGGTTTCCGGATTCTCTCATTCACCAACGAAACATAACCAAATGAATTTGGTTACTACACGTCGGTCTTCTGTGAAAGGGGGGTTCTTCGCCCATTACGAGCTGCTGTCAAATAAGTACAGATAGTATATGTCTAATTCTACAATTTCCCGCATCTTTCCTTTATTTGCTTTTTTTTTAAGGTAAAAGAATGCAAGTAACAGTTTTTCATGTTCATTGGAATCGGTATCTTACTTACCATTTTCCCATTAGTTTAAAAAAATAGATTATTTTATTAAAACTTAATATAACGTCAAAAAATATGCCTTAAAAAAACCTACACATATTTCTACATACATTTTTGTTTTATAATCTGAAAAATCCCTAGAGTCTTAACCCAATCAGAAACTCGGTCTATAATATTGGTCTTCAAATTTATTTTAATTATTTTATTTAATTCTGAGGTACCTGTGATTGTATATACCTAGAAGTTTTAGTAATAATGTTGGTTTTATCATAGTTTTGGACTATATGAATTATGTAAACAATTTGGAGCTTAAGTCACTATGGAATTTCGTTTAGACTTTGTGGGATACATATCATTTAATTTCTTAAATAAAAAATCTAATTACCTTTTATTTGTTACGAACTATTCATGCACGAACCTAAAAACCTTCATTTCGTAATCATGGGTGACTAAAATGTATGACAATTGTACATATTCACGCTTCATCTCGATGATGTCACAAGATTCACTCACACATCCTTAGCTTGCAATAAAAGATAAAGTACTTTAATTACAGCTTATGCAGTTCTTGGACAGAATGAAATTCACTTTATGCTAAAATAGCAGTTTCGCTACAATGCTCATGAATCGATGAATTGAATTCTTGAATCTATTAGATGTTCTATGAAAAATTTTGCAATTTCTTAAAGCTAAAAGCTACTTGCTGCTTTTTTAGCCTTTTTATTATTTTACTCGAACATCTATTAAATAATATTGAAAGATTTATAGCTAACTGAAATTAATATACATACCGTCCAAAAGTTTGGAAGCAGCGAGGTAAAATTGAAATAAATCGAAATTTAACGATCTTTAATTATTTATATTGTTTATATTGTTAGTGTTTCTCTGATAAGCGGTGATTCCGTTTAGACAGAATTCTGATGAAGTTATCCTCTTGAGCAGTTGTGGTCTTAGGACTTCCTGTCCTTTTTCTGTCTGCGTTTATTCCCGTTTCTTGTTGTCTTGCAAGAGAGTAGTGAACACTTTTGAAAGAAATTCTAAGCCTTGCTGCAATTTGACGTACCCTTCCTCCCAAAGCATAAAAATAGCACTTTGCTGTTCAATCGTGATTTGCATAGGTTTTGCTATTTTCAAAAGAAAAAATGCGGGAAAAGACGTAGTCAATAACTTCTAACTACGGATAATGTTACTCGTAATATCACAACTTGTGCGTGTCAATATTCAAGTGCGAGTAAACAAGACCCAAAAAAGTTCAATATGAAAAATAAATAATTTTTTACCGCCTATAGCAAATGTGGTTTCGTTTTGGCCTATAACAGATGTGCTTCCAAACTTTTGGACGGTAGTACATATATGTAGGATTAAGATATTTTGTAAATACCAAAAAAATAATTTTTAGATATTATAGGATAAATTGTTTGCGTCTAATGATCTGTACTATTGAATAAATAATAACACATAACAAAAATTGTCTAATAGCATATCCAAAAACACAAAATAGTTTAAATTATTACAGTGTTATTCATGATTATTAAGGGTATAAGACCTCTTTTTAATCTTGTTACATTAAATAAATATTATATTACATATATTAATACTATGGAAACGTTACTTTATGAACTTAAAATTTCGTAATCTAAAAATACATTTGCAATATCCAAGAAATATTCCAATTGCGTTAAACCTTTAGCATTCTTCTAAACGGAGCGCGTACTTTTTGTAATAATATAATCACATGAATAATGAATTATTATTTATTTTTTAATTTGAAACACGTCCTCTATTATTTCAAGTCATAAAGATCTGATTTTCTAATTATTAAATATTGTATACCAAATTATGTTAAATATAAATTTAGTATAAAATATTCATATAGATTTTTTTATTATATATACTATGATATCATATAATATGAAAGTAAATAAGTTTTTGTAGATTGATATTACTAGTAATATATTATTTATATTTATTACAATATAGTACAATACTAGCATTGTATTGTACTATAACATTTATGTGTAACCAACAGTCCTTCTTAACAGTCTGTACCTACTTTATTATTTTCTTAGGATAATAAATTTTCTTTCAAACAACTGCTAAAACAATATTTTTTTTCTATTGCGAGATAAATTTCGTTTACAAGTCTGTGATTATTCAATTTCTTTTATTGTAGGCTTTGTAAGTAATACTGCTTTTTTAACATATTATATTTACACATTTTACTTAAAATTTTAATAACATAGTTTTTTTAAATCAAGACAATTATTACAATTTAATGAATATTACAAAAGGTATAAGTATTATCACAGATACAATACAATACAATAAAATTAATACAGATTAGATTTTTACTTATTTTTATTTTCTTTCCACAGTTTTTGAATTTCATGAGACTTTAAAACTTACAGAATATTTAGCTTAGAATATTAGTAAGCTAACGTTTAGTTCTTGTAATCATGGATTTATAAGATAAATATTTTTAAAAAGTCTCATAAAATAAAAGTTATCGAATTATGTAAACTTTGTAAGCTCTTATCCAAACAGATCTTAATATGTAAATCAGCTTTCACTACTCCTTCGTCTTAAAGTATCATATCAGATTAATATCTTTTATCGGATCGGATTTTTTCGCATAATATACTATGATATAATATGATACCGTCACTAAAATTAATTACTATATTATACTTTTATTCAATTCCGCAAAAATATTCAATGCTTTTTTGTTAACCATATATAAGATCTAAATAGATCGATTAAAACAAACTCAAATACATTCACTATTTTTGAAACTTTGTTGTCACATACAGACATGTAATAGCATACATTACATTTACGCTTTATTACCTTCATGTTGGTAATTGACACATATATCTAAGAAGCATCTCCACAATCAAGACTTTCTATAAAAACCGAACTGAGCCGTCACTGACAGATGTAAATACATGAGGCGGGCTCAAAAAGAACATCTACGAGCATCTGATTATAATAACTACTAATGAAAATATGGATGTAGATTTCTTCAAATCCAATTAATGCCGTGTGTCAGTAATGTAATCAGTAAGTCAGTCAATAAAGTGAAAATAAATTTATTGCCCACCAGATCACATACTTTTGCAAAACAAATTTCAAAGTCTACATTTATATATACATAACCGACTCTACTCACGTTTTTCTATTGGTTATTGCCCGAATAGTTCCTAACCATTTCGGGGCACAGAAAAAAAGCATTTCGTAGTAATGAATAAGGATATAAGTAATATAATATTATATAATAATATTACGGATTATTAAAATTTAAATATACATTTACTGATATTGCAATAATTATCAAATTTTGTATTCGTTACAACTATGCTCTTGTTTTATTAGAATTATAAATTAAGTCAATAGCAAGGTTGCCAGTAATGGCGACTACTTTAATTTAAATTAGCAAAAAACTAATTATTTTTCAAAGGCCACTTGGATGAGCTCTAATGTATCTAGTTTTATCGAAAGTCAAGCAAAATTTTATATATTCACATTCTAAAATAAGCCGACAAAGAGACAAAAGTTTCAAATCTTTATATTAATATAGTATAAATCTTTTGTATATATTTTATTAAATATCGTATATACTTTAAATTTCCATTATTTTTAACATATGTGAAGAACATAAAATTTGTACATAATATTTATGTAAAATACATCAAAGGTAATCTAGATATTTTACATATATGAGGAAATCTGGTAACAAAGGAAAGCTGGAAGCTGTACAAAGATGAATACCAAGACTGATATGCAGAGCTTAGCGATGATACAACCTAGTTACCTAGCAAACGCAAGAAGATGGAAGTGGAAATACACGTGTCTAGATTAAACAAGAAATAAATAATGTGAGATACTTTAAGATTTCGGTTCAAACAAAAACATCAGAAACACTAATTTTAACTTAATATTAATACAAAATTCAAATTGAATTAGAATTTATTTGAAAAGAAACAATGAATGGCTCTGTCAACATACTTCAAACTTGTAAAAATTAATATATATTAATTAAGGATATATAAAAGCATTTAATTTGATTTTTTCAATTAACAATAATTAAATTGAAAAAAAAAAAGAATATAGGTGAATAACTAAAAAAAATATTAATGACAATATCCGATATAAGTTAGAAGTTTTTTTGTCTTATCAAATGATAGTTAATGGTGGTACAAAATATAATTTATACATAACTGACAGTTATACTTAATGGAAAATGAATAATTTATAGTTTTATATTTCTCTATCTTTATTCTTTTAGTAAGTATAATATTATATTTTATTTTTTAAGGTAGTGGTCGTATTTCTTAGTAGCTAGAAACTTTTATTTTATATTAAAGCAATAGCACGTACGACATAAAACAGCAATAACTTATATGAAATATATGTATATATTTGACCAATTTATTATTAAAATAATTGTCTGTATACTACATGTAAAAAAAACTACTTTTGCGTATTCAATACCTATAACTCAGAGAAGTTTGTTATATTTATTATAGAATTGTGCAACCGCATCATATGTTCGTATCTCATTGTTTTAGTATGAAGTTTTTAATTTATCTATTTTTATTTTGCAATTATTTATCATATAAAAATTGCTATGTTCTATTATTGTTATTTAATATATATATAAAATACAATCCACCAATAGCAGCGGTTCAAATATGCCATGTTAAAAGATGGAAATATATCACTCTAGCGCTTTTTAAGAAACACGAGTCATAACCAAACTTAGAAATGAAATGTTTCTTATAATTCATCCTAAACAAATATGAAGGTCTTCATATAAAAATACAAGTATTTACTTTTAGTCAATTATAGACATAAAGCGCTACTTTTCGATTATTTTTTATATAACAAAATAAACAGTCACCTTTGTATACACGGACGTAGCCGACACGATTGTCGTTAATCACATGTCGTTGGTCACAAAAGATGGACTTTCAAGAAATTGATAATCTTGTTGTACCAAGATTATGCGTATTAAACATGTTACAAATATTTTTTCTCTTATCAAGTACAAAACTAATCTAAAATGCATCTCTTTTACACAAATATATATAGAAAATAACTTCGTTTTCAACTTAGAATTAGTATTTTGTTTCTGAAAAAAAAATCTTTCATATTTCTAAAAAGTAAGGTTTATAAGTATATTTGGATGTATAAGATAATGGTAACATTTTGTTGTTTTTAAACCGATATCTATTTATCTATCTATCTAATAATTACCAATATTAACCACCTAACTGGACCTTAAAAGTAACATATCACTTTAAGGAGGACAATAATTACATTTTAACATTTTGTATAGTTACACAACCACACATATAGTTTCAAAATAATATTACTATATACTATTACTAATATAGTGTTAACATTTTAATATTTAGAGCCTTAAAGCTACTTATTTAAACGAACATGATATTCAAATTAACGCATTCTGAATACAAATTTACAGACTTACCTAATTACAATAAAAAATGACTTAAGAACTATACTAGACTAAATTAGGTAAAAAGTATTAAAATTAAGAACAAAAATCATAGGCCCAAGGTCATAAGGCAAGGCACAAAAATGAAGGTTTGTCAAACATAAAAGATGGTAGGTAAGTTGCAAAACAGAGTCTTAGTATAGTCAAATTGACTTCCCTCCGTACTAGTTCACACTGTATGACGGCAGGGGAGTTAGATTATAACACAACGTTTTCTTAAAATAATCAACAAACCATTATTACATATAGACAATGAGTTATTTAATTATATTACAGTGTAGAAGATATTTAATGAAGTAAGTCTAATAAACAAATATTAAACCACTCTTTGAACATAATTTCTTTTTATCAGAAATTAACTCCAAAAACTAAACAAAAAACTCATTTAAATCAATAATAAAGATGATCTAAAAAAACAGATTCCCACCTTTTTTCCATTTCATTATTACCCCACAAAAACTATTTTTGAAAAAATATTTTACTAATACTTATTATAGTAGGATTTGAAAGTCTAAACTAACTAACTAAAGATCCACGGATAATGAAATAGTGGAGACCCCTTATTATTAATTACTATCAAAATATTGTTTTTTTTTTCTGTGAAGACTTAAAAATTTATTGTTATCAAACAATACTAATAATAAGTTTACTAGTTCTGACAATGTTTTCAGATTACAAATCACATTTAACAAAAAAAATGCAGGTTTATAAATATTAATGTCATATAATTATAACATAATAATAGAGTAATGCCAAGTATTAGAATACTGGGTCTCGACATATCGAGCGATTGTCAGTTTTGTGATCATCTGGAAAGCAAGGCCAAGTTGGCCTCGATGAAATTGGGCGTGAGCAATAGAGCGAGGCAGTATTTTAATCCTGTTAAAAGACTTGCGCTCTACAAAGCGCAGGTCCGACCTCACATGAAGTACTGTTCTCATCTCTGGTCCGGATGACCCCAATATCAGCTTCTACCATTTGATCGCGTATAACGGAGAGCCGTTCGGATTGTCGGGAACCCAGTGCTCTGCGAACGACTGGACTCTTTGGCATTGCGTAGAGACGTTGCTTCTCTGTGCGTCTTCTACCGTATTTACCACGGGTAGTGTTCCAAAGAGCTATTTGATCTGATGCCTACCGTGTAATTTCATCACCGAATAGCGCGCCATCGACTACTTTACCATCCCTACCACCTGGATGCATGGCGATCCTCCACTGTGCGGTTCTAAAGGATCTTTTTTGCACGTTCCACTCGCTTGTGGAACGAACTCCCTTCAGCGGTATTTCCAGATCGGTACCACATGAGTACCTTTAAAAAAGGCGTTTACTCCTATCTTCATAGTCGGCAACACTCTTGTGAATCCTCGGATGTTGCAGGAGTTCATGGGCGGCGGTGATCACGTACCATCTGTGACCAGCCAGCTCGTTTGCCCTCCTCTTACATAAAAAAAAATAATGAAACTGAGCGTATGTGTCAGTGTGTAGTCAAACATACACAACACATTATTATTATTATTATTATACACCCAAACGCGCACACAATACTGTGTTATTACCTCTATTATTATTCTTATCAGCTAAACAGCTTTGCTAATAATTATCATTAAACCTTGTGTACTTGGGGGAAGGGCCTGGTGTCATACAGGTTTCCTAGTACTAACACCAGGCTCTGACACTCATTATATCTACTCTGTCTTCATTGTATTGTATTGCATTTTATTTGTACCTGTGATAACACTAATATGACTTTTTGTAGATTCATTAAATTGTAATAATTATTTTAAGTTAAAAAACCTGTGTTATTCAAATTTAAAGTAACAATGTGTAAATATAATATGCTAAAAAAGCAGTATTATTTAAAATACAATATCAGAAATCGAATAAGCACATAGACACATAAATCAAATAAGTAATTTATGAAAATTATCTGAAACTTGTAAACGAAATTCAATTCTCAGAAAATAAAATGTTGTTTTAAAAATTGTTTGAAAGAAAATTATTTATGCTAATAATACAATAAGGCAAAAACAGACAGTTAAGAAGCACTAGACGTTTTGCATAAATGTTAAAGTACAATTCAATACTAGCATTGTACTATATTGGACTAAATATAAATAGTATAATACTATAAGTTAATATGATTTTGTAGATTAATATTACTATATTAACCTACAAAAACATATTTACTTTCCTTTTATATGATATCATAGTAAACATAATAAACAAATCTATATGAATATTTTATACTAAATTTATATTTAACGTAATTTAGTATGAAATATTTAATAATTGGTAAACCAGAGCTTTATGATTTGACATAATAGAGGAGGTGTTTCAATTAAAAAAAAATGATAACTCAATAAGCAACTTTCAAAGCGAAGAAAAGTATCCATGTCATTCCATTATTACAAAAAGAACGCGCTTCGTTTAGAAGAATGCTAAAGTTTTAAGCTAATTGGATTATTACTTTGATATAGCAAATGTATTTTTAGGTTACGAAATTTTAAACTAATAAACCTATTTATCGTATTCATATATGTAATACCATATTTATTTAATCTAACAAGATTAAAAAGAGGCCTTAACAGTCGTATACTAATAAATAATTTAGTAATTTTGTGTTTTTGGATATGCCCATTAGACAATTTTTGTTCTGTGTTTTATAACTTAATTAGTAATTTAATAATTCATTAGAAGCAAATATTTTATTATTTAATATCTATAAAATATTTTTTTGATATTTACGAAATTTATTTGACCTACATATATTTCTTTCAGTTAAAGTTAAAGGTCAATGAAGCTGCAAATAGCTTTAAAAAAAAGTTCATTTTTAATAGACACAAAAAATCTAATAGATTCAAGAATTCAGTTCATCGATTCATGGGCATTGTAGCAAAACTGCTATTTTAGCTTAAAGTGAATTTCATTCTGTCCAAGAACTGGATAAGCTGTAATTAAAGTACTCTAGTACTTAATTACTTTTATTACCGCTTATGCAGTTCTTGGACAGTACTTTTATTGAAAGCTAAGAATGTGAGAGTGAATCTTGTGACGTCATTGAGATGAAGCGTGAATACATATTCAATTGTACATACAATTGTCATACATTTTAGTCACTCATGATTTGGAAATGAAGGTTTTTAGGTTTGTACATGTATGGTTAGTAAAAAATCGAAATTAAATGATATGTATCCCACCATGTATAGCGAATAAAGCTCCATATTGTTTACATAATCTGAAAAGGCCAATATCCAGAAAAAGAAACATAGTCCTAAAACCAAAACCAAACCAACATTATTAAACTTCTAGGTATACACAATCATAGGTTCCTAAAAGTTAATTAAAATACTTCAAATAAATTTGAAAATCAATTTTACAGACCGAGTTTCTGATTGGGTTAATACTCTTGGGATTTTTCAGATTCTCAAACAGAAATGCATGTGTATGTTTTGGGAGGCTTTTATTGTAGGATTTATTTATTAAAATAAAAGCAACTTTGATATAAAACTACAAAATTTTATGTTTTTATATTCATATATAGTTACTCTATATACGTGTGTATAGTAATTATATATGTATATAAAAATATATAATTATTTTATTATTTTGTCCAGCACTATATGAGATTTAAGGCAATGGCTACAGTAAGTCTTCTGTAGTTTTATAATCTAAGCCATTGTAGCCATTAAAAAATTATAACTTTGCATTAATGTTTTTAAAGGAAAAATAATCTTGGACTTACGAGTACGTATTTTCTTGGAAAGTAGCTAACCGAGGTAGCAAAAAAATAATGAGATAGGATGGAGTTGAAAATTTTACTAGGACATTTAATATTATTTGTTTCGTTTATTTTTCGTGTTTATATTTGTTATATGGGCGTGTTGTTTCAGAATAATTTGTAAAATAAAAAATTGTCTAACCGTAAGTACTTTATATAGATTGTATAGTCTCTTTGTTGAGAATTTGAAGCTTATCTTTAAAGTCCTTTGAGGACGTTTTAATTTCAATAAGTTTGGTTTCGAGGAAAACGTATATGTATAAGTATGAAATATTAAATAAAACACATCTTGATTTAGTATTTATTATAATATGAAGGATATTCCAATGTTTGTTTTTCTGAACTGTAATTATCAACATCCTTTACTTTTTTGATATCTTTACTGATTTCATATATCTCCGACACATAAAATATGTTTGTATTTTCATTACGGATTTAAAACATCAGAAAATGTATAATTATTCTAAATCAACACTTTTAATGTAGTAGACTAGTATTTAAGTAAATGAAGATGTCCATCTCTAATGATCTCAAGTTTGAATGATAACTTGATTAATGGTGATCTCCTCACTAAGTACGGGATACGGAAAATAATGTTCTTTATAATGGACAATTTTATGAAGATTATTATCTCATCTATCTATCTTTTCTAGCCGAACTCGGTCCGGAACCCAGATGCCTGAGAACCTTGTCCAGGCCCAGCGCCCTCAGCGGTGATCTTTCCGAAGAAAGACCAGCGTTCAGGCCCCACATGCGCGGACAGTCAATCGTGACCCAGCGGGTTGGCAAGGGTGAACTACCAACGCACAGCTGCCCCGCAAGACAAACACTTAAACTGGACATTAGCAGACGGCTAATGCAATCCCGAATGACCGAATTAACCGTCCCCCAGGGAGCACCGGCACGTACCGGTTGCAATCCCACGGGATTTTACGAGGACACGGGAGACACGGTTTCTAGTATGGCCCCCCATAGAAAATAGAACTTAAGTGACTCTATTTGACTATTTTATGAGCCACAATTCTGTCCGTCACTAATATATAACACCCTAACATTTTTAACACCTAACACCTAATAGGTTTTAACAAAAAGAACTTATATATTTTTAACCTATGAGCTCAGAGTATGATGGAACATCTTTCCTCCTACTTGTCTTATCTACAATACGTCTACGCTTATAAATTCGGATATTTGCTACCCCTAAATAAATTATAACAATATTCATATTTAATTTTCTTTTTCTTCTTAGATAAATAATTGATTTTCTCTTAGCTCTGGAATAATAAAGTAATAAATGTACACAAAAATTATAGGACAGTGAAAATGATTTATTTGGCATATAAGTATCATTTTAGGTAAATCTTCTGCGTTGGTGGTAATGTAAAGAAAATATATAGTTTCATAGGCAGATTTAATGGGCACAAAAGAATGAAGGATGTTCTTAGTGATTAATGATAAATATATAAATTGCTTTTGAGGGTGGAACAGATAAAACCTATTGAGGTTTTGGTTTTGTCTGAGTAGACAATTTACCTTAAGGATGATTGGAACGTAATATAGACACGAATGTGTGAAAATGTTTTTTAGATTATACAAAATATCTGTAGATACAAAATATATTTATAATATATTTGAGATATAGTGATCCGATAGTGATTGTCTAACTTTTAAATGACATGACCTTGATACATATTTATTTTAAGGAGACATTTTGTAATTATTAGAATTGTTTGACATATACTATAAAATGGCAATGACATTTTTAAAATAAATATTATAAAGAGCAACATATTTTTATTTTAAATATGAATTATTCGAGATTCTAATTGATTGATGAATTGAAAGTGAAATGAATGAAAAGTAAACATTAGTCTTTTGTAATAAGTATAATTATAAATGAAATATAATTAATAGTTATTATTAAGATATAGGAATTGTAACTTGATACGCAGCAATTACACAACCACTCCTATGGCAATGTTTGGGAACATAATAGTTGTTATAAATGTAGGTAGTTTCTTTTCTTAAAATAGAGACACCATTTTAATATATTAAGTGATTGTTACTACGATACAAATGAATGCATGATTTACAACTAACCTTTAGTTACAATCCAAATATAAATAATATAAAAAATACATATCTGGTACTAATGATATAATTATGCGAAACGTTTATATCATAGTAAAATATATATTTTATATGTATATGACAGTGATTCACACAAAATCACAACATGTAAAAAAGCCCGAGTGTCGATACGCCATAAAAGTTATGAAGTGCCATGTAAACAGCTTGGTTTAGATGGGTTAATACATCTTTACACTATTGAGTATATAGTTTCTGTGGTACAATAATCACAAAGCCGACATTATCAATGACACGTGAGAAAAAAATGGAATTCAAGTACATCATGGTATTAAAAGACAACTAGATTAACTAACCATGCCCTTACAGGTTTTATGATGTTTTCACATTAACAAGGGTTTAAAGAATTATAACATATAAAATAATAGTATGTAGTTTTTATTATTTCAAAAATAGTATATTTTCAATAATACATACACGTATGTATATAAATATGCATAATGACTAACAACCTCCTTTTTTTACAAAAATATTTATTTATTTTTGAGTAAAAATAGCGTACATATATAGGTTATCGAATATCGACAGCGTTATGTGAATCCATGACGGTTGGGGTGTTATTTAATATATCGACGATAAAAGAGAGTTGTGGCTCATAAAATAGTTAAATAGAGCCACTTAAGAGCTATTTTTGGCACAAACTTTACTTGTCATTTATAATATTCTATATCTTATATTTATATTTTAAATTATATATAGGGTGAACTAACGTTAATTTATTAACTATAATATAAATAAATAATAAAGAAGTTATACATTCTGAAAATTGTCTATTTTGATGAACAAATAATTCAACGCCCAGTATTAATGAACATTACAGCAAACAAATTAACTTTTGAACATTCTCAAACAAATTTATGTTCAAAAAAAAGTTTATTTGATGTAATTATTAATTTTCTGATATTTCAGATTCACATTGAAATGTCGGGACAGGTGTTTAGATATCTGATTGTGCTTTAGGAAATCTACCTTCCTTTCAATTAAATCTGTATATATTGTTTTCAGTTTTCTTGACAAATTTTACCAGCGTGATCGGTGTGTGTGTTTTTTTATTTTTTTAAAAAACAAACACTGCCCACCTCATATTTTATTTATTCAATCTAGATTTTTTATTTTATGAGTAATAGATAGATATAGAATACCTTCAATCTATGAACGGCAATGCCTTATTTTTTACTGACTATTACAACTCACTTTTTATAAGCTCGCCGTATCGAACCTTTATAGCTTGTTTAAGGGTTTGCTAACTAAATATGAGAAATATTCACGCAAAAATTATTATGTACTCTGCACCAAATAAGTTATTGATTCTTGCCTATCTTCGGAGTAAAAATATTTGGTGAAGACGTTATCATTATCATACGACTAAAACGCTCTTTAAATCTTTTCTGTGTTTTCAGTTACCACACCTTCTATATAATTATATTTTAAGTAGAATCAGGTCAGATTAATTCACTTCATATTATATTAATTCTTTTAACAAAATAGATCTTGACCAACTTTATACAATAAGTTATAAGTTTATACAAGAAGTTCTTGGATAATTATAATAGTATCCTAGATATGTACATAGCCTAATATCACGTAAAACTATGGAATTGTCTTCGAAGAAATTCAGTATTTTGATAGCTAAATATCATGTCGTGCAGAATTTTTTGTGCAGAGACTTTTGCCTCTCATTTATACGAAAAAACAAAAAACTAGGTTAAAGCTATAATTGCTTCAGAAAAGCTTAATGCATTTTATATTGCATTAATTTATAATGAAATCGTATTATATTAATTGCATTATAATCTTATTATGATAGTTAATTAAAACAAACATATTATAAATATATTATATTGGTAATATTATGTTTTTTATATAGACTATTGACATTATTAATAAAGTTTTATAAAGCTGGTAATCTATTGTCAGTCAGTCTTTAATAAAAATTTTAATGAATTCTCTTTTAGTTGTTCAAGTTTCTAAAAGAGTATTCTAAAACTTGTTTATTAGATATAACTTGATTAAGTATCTTCTAATCTTTGAATAAAATGAACAACTTATTTGATATTCCTCAGTAACCGAAGATATGATCATTCATTCAGTTGACTATTAGACACGACAATACAGAATGACATTATCAATTAATTTTATTATGGTTTGTTGATTTATTTATACAAAACGTTGTCTCGTAATGTAATTGAAAATTATTCCTCCAAGTTAAGATTTCTAAGCTTTGAGTAAGAGTCCTACCTAATTATTTTGCCAATTTTTCCATTTTTTATTAGTTTTCTGGTCACGTGGTCACGATTGAAAAAATGTAACGGCTACGACGCGTTTCAAAATGTTTGCTTTTAATAAACCAAATATACTGAAGATTCTTAAGTAAATTGTTTTTATTTATTATGATCGGAGAAGTAGTTTTTACGTGTTTCTTTCAGTAGTTTTTACGATTTAATAGAAGTACAACTTGTAGTTATTGTTCAAGTCGTACATAGCATTCAAGCTTTTAAGTTCTGTCATGTAATTTATATGCAGTTATATTAATAACCACCATTTATAGTTGTTATATGGCATAAATATTTAATTTAAGGGGGAGTATAGGATGAGTAAAATATTGTTATAAACGAGATTGGCGTTGTAATGTATCATTCAGGATAAACTTTTAAATATACGTATATTGAAACTTAACCGTTCATTTTGCTGTTTTACGACATCGGTAATTTTAAAACCTATAGATGTATTTTTTTAGAATTTGGCACATGGCTATATCTTTTACTAAAGATGATTCTGCAAAAAACAGAACAAAAAAATCAGTCTAGAAAAAAAGTTTAAAAAAGTTGAGATTCATTTAAAAGACAGATATATATATGGCTATAATTTATTGATGATGAACTGATTTTCTTTTCAATTGAGATTCTAAAACGATAGTTGCCTAGCATGTTATAGAGCAATATTAAATGCTAAGTTTGTTAGCATTAAAGAAGGGAAGGGTTCTCAGTCGACTCCCAAAGCGCACGACAGCAAAACCTAGATATAATTTTATTAATGGTTTATACCGAAAAAATATTTGAAAAAATATTCTTTCTTTCTGCCTTGGTATCTAATTAAGGATCAGTTTAAGGTAGATTTTTATTAAGTACCATGTAGTGAGTAGCAGTTACTATTTCAAACAATTGAAATACTTACTTTCAATATTGAAATGAAGCAAAAAAATAGGTTTTAGATTTTTCAATAGACGATAGATAAAATTATTGTAAGAGAAAGTTTTTAATTCTTTCTTACTTTAAAAAATAATCCTAAATCACAGCACGACTTTTAGTTTAAACCGATCTTGTTTCAAATGAAATTCATCTGAATAGATACAATAAAACCTTTGTCAAGTGAAGAAATGAAGTAATCTTCAGAAATTTATGACAATTGGAAATTTAAACTTAACTTAACTTAGGAAGTTTAAAAAAATATAAATTTTATACTTGGAAAAGTGTACACTAAGTTGATTTCTCTATTTCAACTATTTTTTTTATTAACGTGGTTTGGTAATGAGGAATCAACAAAAAGAATGACACCTTTTATTGGGACTCATATTTTATGCTGTTACCAGCGAGTTTCTAGTATAGCCCTTGTTACATAAAACAGGTGAAAGGAAAAAATAAATAAAACAACTATTATTGTGTTTTTATTTTATTTTATGTAGAACAAATTTTTATCAACAAATATTCACTGTAATTATTACTATTTTAATAGTAACTTGGGCAAATATTTATATTGTATATAAATACTAGTATTTTGGGCACTATTGTTTTGCTTTAATATATTCAACATCTCCTCTTGAAAAATTTACTTCGATAAAATATTATGTTGAGCTTATATTGGCTAACATTGGAGGATTTTTTCTTTCTTGGCTTTATATTATAAAAAATAAAATGTTTTTTGTTAAATAGATAAGTAGTACGGTATACCTAAGACTAGTCTCTTGTTATACTCTTATTGGAGACCTTAGAAGGAATGCTTGTTATTATATAATTATTACCACTATAATAACTATGTACAACGTATTACTTATATATTATATATATATATATATATATATATATATATATATATATATATATATGTATTTAATTCACTTTGAATTTACGCCATTTAAAATAAATGCTAAAGCAATACATATTAATTTCGACACGTTATAAAGTTTCTCGACAAAGATTTAAATGTTTCTATTCAGTTAAATTCCATTAAAGAGGAGGCCGTTTTTAATTAAATTAACGAGACCGTTTTAAAACAGGGTTTATATTATAGTTAAATGTTTTTTTGTGTTATTTTAATATTAAGTTTATTTTGTTTAAATAATAACATATATTCTAATCCAGAAAACTGGAAATTTATGAATATAAAGTGAGTGAGAATTCACTTACATCTTCTTTCATACTTACATAAAAGGTAAGTACAAGGTAACTTCTTTGTAAAGCTTCCAATTTTCCTTTGTGTTACGATTTCCTTATATAAGCGTAAATATTAAGCAAAACTTTAATGTATTCTAGGTAAATATTTTATATTGACTTTCTTTATTTTTGGGGTATGCATAAAAATATTAAATAAAAAGATATACTTAATAGAACATAGAAATATATGTACTTCATTAATCATATATTTATTTCTGAAAAAAGTCATTTCACTTGAAAACATAATGGCTTGATTTACAATTATGTTAGAACCGTAGTGTTTTTCTTACAATACAAATTAAAAGTTTGTTTTTAGATATAAAATTACATACAACAATTATTATTAATAATTCTGTTTCAATTTGCTTAGTGAATTTAACGAAAAAAGATAAAACATACAAACTATTAAATTTATACAAAAAGATAATGGATTGTTAATTTGTATCAGAGAATCAACTTTGGTATGTGGTATTTGATTCGTCAGAGCGCGTCCAAACGGTATACAAAAAAAAATAATTGTGTTTTGCTAATTTAAATTAAAGTAATCACCATGACAGTCAATGGATTTACTTGTAACGAACGTAAATTTTAATAATTTCAATCAGTAAATTTAGACTTTGAAATTTGTATACAAAATTTATCTGATGTGGTTTTCTAGAATTTTTTTAAATTGTCTTGTTTGATTGACTAACATATAAACCAAAACCTTAACCATTGACTTAAAAGTTATACAAATGTGGACACTATTTTTTAAATAAGTACTCCAGTAATATACTGAGACGGAACAGTCTTAATAAATGACGTTTTATGCTTCGTTTAAATGGTTAATCCTATTGTAGTAATATGATAATTCATATTTAAATAATTATATTACTTTATATCATTTCATACACAACTAACTGTACCCACACCTTCCGTCGAGCTAAATATGTTTTTTTTTAATAATAAATGTTGTTTACGTTAATCCTTGTAACAAGTGAGCCCATGAAAGTTCTATTAAAATCGGCTCAACCGTTTCAGAGATTAACCGGAACAACAGACAGACAGAATTTAAAAAAATAAAATCCTATACATTAAATCAAAAACTGTTGATTTAAAATTACAAAGAGATATTTTATTCTTATGAATAACCCAAACATTATACATACAAATACAGAATACATACAAGTATGTAAATCATACCTAATGGCTATAATAAAGAAAAAGATAACAAATTCGAGTGAAGGTTAATACATACTAAATTTCAATTAAAAAGTAATCAACACTTAGAAAAAAAGACTTTAAATTAGAACTACACTATCAATCTGAAGTCCGCCTTAAGCCTGAGGCCTGAGCCTGAGCCTTAAGAAGGAGTATGAGTTAGATCTCTTGCCGATAAAAATATATTCATATTAATTGCTTGTCTAAAATTGACAAATGTAGTTGTAGGTTGTTTTATTTCTTCCATTATTATTACATTCGTATACCACATCTAATATTAATATTCGTCGTCTATTTCAACGATTTCGAATACGTGGAATATCTGAACATGTCTAAGGAAGAGTTTTAAATTAACATAAATGGTTCACAAGAGGTCGGCGGCTTATAAAGAAGATAGTATGCATTAAATTAAAAGGATCAAGACGAGATTTACAATTCCTATCTATTCGTCGTTACTATAGACATAAATTCGATCATTTGATTATATTCTGACATGCCTACTCAATTAGGGAACATAATACACTTAGCTATATTATCTTAGGTACTGGACTTTTAATGGCCGAGTGAATAATTTACTCTAACGACTCACTTACTTACAGTCTAAGTATCAGGCTAATGGGAATTGTTTTTCTTCCGAATATTTGAACTTGCTGCTGAATCTAATTATTACATTATTATTTTTATTTTTAAATAAACAATATTGTTTTCCAAATATTTAACATAGTTTAAAGCAAACAAATGAAATAATAAAATATATCAAGTATTGCATTAAATATCTGAAACATCAGATTAATGGGTAATAAAAAGTTTATAAAGACGATGTTATAATTCATTTAAATAAATTATTGAAATGTGTAATATTATTTAATTATGATAGCATATTTTAATAGTTTTATTGAGTAACTCTATTACAAAATAATACTAGTATTATATAATTATCCTGTTACAAACCCTATTACGAAAATGCCTCAAAAAACGTATAGCAATGGAACGGAAGCATGTATCTGTTCATTTCTTCAGTCACTAAGTATATTATATTAAGCCTTTATATATATATAAATTGAAAACGTTCATTTTATTGACAAAAGCGGAAATTTCGATCAAATTTCTAATAAGTGGATAAAATATTTTTACTTTTATATTTTTTATTAAACTAAAATTTTTTAAAAGAAAATTACATTTTAAAATATATTTCTTCTAAAATATGCAGGTTTCCTTATGGTGATTTCATCTACCAAGCCAAAAACAAATTTGAATGTAAAATTAAGCAAGACTGCCAAAAAGTAACTATAATTCTTTTATATAGGGACAAGCGACAGAGTTTCTACCAAATCACAATTCAGTGCCAATATTAATTTTAGGAAATAAATTATCCCACAAATGGTTTGGAAAAAAAATAAATCATAGGGTGAGGATGCTATTTAGAACTATCATTAATAGAATGTTAAAATATGAATCTACATGGGTCAGAAATGAAAATACTTTATCACAATTATGTATTATTATGATTTTATAATAATTGCCTTTGTTTGCTGCATTAACGTCAAATAAGAGAAGATAAATCGTGTTACGACTTTAATTAAAAATTTGGTTTATAGATTTAAATATAAAAATAGTAATAGCACGTTATTATGATGAGAGCACTCGTCTTCTTTCTGAAGCACTAACATTGTGTCATAAAGAATCATATCACTTTATAAATAGAAACTATAAGAATTTCTGTTTTATTTACTTAAATAAGGTACCTGTTAAAATCAGGAAACACCCTGCTGCGTGACTGACGAATTTGAGAGTTTTATTTAATTTAATGTTATTACATGTATAATATGACTAAGTAATGCGGCGGAATAAAAAGAACATAACCAAAAAGGTCCAAAGAGTTCATTTTTATACGCGAAAAAAAAATAGATGTGGTGCGTGAAAAATAAAGATAAGTTTGCGTATAAACATAAGAGCAGGTGAAGGATAATGATGATTAATAAGAAAAATATATCAAGAGAAATGATCTCCGGGGAAATCCATAACCGATTCTATATGGAACATCAAGCCTTTCATTTTCTATGTGACCCATGTAATAAATGTATAAACCTGTACTTAATTTTTTTATTACTATATATGTATGTATGTTTTACGCTGTATTTAAGTTAAGTTTAAACGAAAGAAAGATAACAATTTAATTTTTATTGATTCTATTATTAACTAATATCTATAATTAACTTCCACTAAAACTAATTAACGTAACTTCTATATTTATAATAGGTTAATTTATGTAACAAGTATCAGTAGTTTTTCAGTTTACTTACAATAAACATACAACAAAGACAAGCATGTCTTCGATTTTTGAAGATTTTTAGTTAATAGGACGGTAGAACAAACAAATATATACGACACTCACGTGTCATTAATAGGATTTTAAGAAATCTATTTTTCTTACATAGCTTAAAAACGAGGGGAGTTATAAGCATCTAATATTTCATAAAAATGATTGGACTGAAAATGACACTTTAAATATTTTTAATAACATTACATAACATTTATATTAACTAAGTAGCTGTACCAACGACTTTATTCACGCACATTTTTAAACGAAAAAATAACCTTACTTATTATACCATCAGATATTCACAATGACAATCCAGATAAAATCGGTCCAACCATTTCAGAGATTAGCCTGACCAAACAGACATACATACAGACAGATAAAAATTAAAACAATTGTTTTTTATGTACGTAACGTATATACTTAGTCTTGAAATAAATATTGTTACAAGGAAAAACAACACTTTTTTATTGTACATAGCAGCATGAACTCTTTTTTGGGAAAATTCGTCACTGTCAATTGTGTGGGTTGTTTTAGGGACTGCAAATTATCATGGAGTTTAGAGCAAGGATTGTTCTCTAAAACTGATTAAAAACCATAATCCAGTGGATAAAGATAGGAAAGTAGATGACGGCCAGTCTTCAGCTCTGATGAAGTCCGGAGCGTTTGTTTGTAACAAAGATTGGGTGGATAGCATTTTAACCCGGCGAAGAGTCTTGCTGAAACACTACAGTTTGTTACTAAAAGGGGCGTTGTTAAGTAGCTTAACTAGAAAAGCTGTTATAATAAAAACAAAATGCATTGCCATTTTTTACATAAATGTTAAATATATTTAAAATTTTAATAGAGATACATATTTATTTAGATGGTAAAAATACTTTAATTTTCATATTAATATGCGTACATATACACAATACTAATACTCAACTAGTCAGCCGGTAACAAGTTAAATAAACTTAGAACTGTTTCCTTAAAATAATTCACAATAATATCAAGTCCGCTAATAGCTTAGAACTTTGAAATAACTACTATTTTATTTTTGTATCACATTATTCAATAAACATGGTGTTACTTCCAAATGACTTTTTAATTGTTATACAGATTATTTGTATGTAATTTTTTACAGAACTAGAAGTTAAAATATACTACAATTTGGATAATTTTAAACAATATCTAGTAAGAATGGTAGATCCAGTAAGAATGCTTACGAGTTCAGTGCAATCGTTCATAGTTAAGCAAGCAGGATACATCGTATTTCTTAACTCGTCAAACGAAAAAAGTTTGCTCTATGGAAAAAAAGATAAATATAAATTTCTACCTCTTGACAGTTTATACTCCAAGGTCACTGTAAAAAGATCATTTTGTCATAGAAATAAATTTATAACATTCATATATTATAATACATTTCAGTACTCACGCTTTACTCCATAATAAAAAGATCATTACTTCATAGCTTTTATTAAATTTATGTTCCATGACACAGACCGGTAACGCTCTTGCGATTTCCCGGATGTTGCAAAAGTTAGTGGGCGGCGGAGATCACTTGTCATTGGTAACCCGCACGCTCGTTTACCCTCCTTTAATATAAACAGACATGCATATACATAGACATTACATACATACAGATACAGTAAAATTATATAACGATAGCTTAACGAGCACTACAGACGACATTTCTTCTAACATTCTCTTACTATATTTAGTTTCTCTTGAATATTAATATTTACATGTAATATTTATTCAGAAATTATAACATTTAATTGGTAATAATTTATGCTAACAAAATTATAAATCAAAACCAGAATTATATTTTTTATAACTACACTGTTAATATGATCAGTGACAACTCATTCATACAATACGAAATATGAAACCGAATGGCATTGCAATTAAAATGTTAGCAAAATAAAATATCTTCAATATGCATGAAATCAAACCAATTTTATTTTTGTATTTAATACTCGTAAATAATATAATAAACAAAAATATTGGTTTCAAACATAAAGTTTTGTTAGAATCCAGTGATCATTATGACATGGGTAGCTCCTTCATTGTAATAGTTTTGCTGGCGACTTTGTCTGTGTATAATAAACTTTATATAAAACCATTTACTTCAAATTTGATTGTAATATAGTATAATATAGTAACAGAAAAATAAGCACCTCATTCATACAATAATACGAAATTTAATTAAAATCCTTCCGGAGAGATTTTCTAATTCATTTTGGTTTTTTTTTCGTAAAACGAAGAAAAATACTGGACAATACGTTTTGACCAAACCAAATTTCATCAAATTCAATCCAGTCGTTTTCACAAAATTCGTGCACAGTCACACAAATAAAAAGATAAAACAATCCAAACCAAACCTTAAAATTACTTTATAAAGCTTTAATCAAAATTTCTTAAAATACCTTTCTTTTATCTTTATTGTACACCAAAAACCATGAATTTCAATGGAATATCCTTTCAAATCTTAAATGAATTTCAATCGATTATCTTTTTTTGATATTACAGAAATATAAAACGAAAAATAGAAACGGGGAATGAATGAAATGAAAACAGTATTAGAAATCAATTTAACAGCCAGTAAACATTTTATCGCAAAGCAAAATATTAAATTAATGGTCTTAACCTGAATGTAGATAAGACGAAGGTTCTGATATTTGAAAGAAATGAAGAAAGAACAGAATGTAAGATCAACGTGAATGATAACATAATAGAACAAGTGAATGAAGTGGTATATTTGGGAAGTATGTTTAGCAGAGACGGAAGATACGAAATGGATGTGGAAAGGCGTATTGCTGCTGGTAACAGAGTCAATGGTGCTTTGACTGCATTGTTGAGACGGCAAAACGTCAGTATAGCTGCACGTTTGGCTGTACACAATGCAGTTTTGCTACCGACACTGTTATACGGCAGCCAAACGTGGGTAACACAGAAGAAGAATGTAAGAAAGATGAATGCTGTGGAGATGCGATCTCTTCGCAGAATATGCGGAGTCAGTCTAGCTGATCGAATCCGCAATGAAGAGATCCACAGAATGGCAGGTACTAGCGAAGATGTCACGGTGAGAATGAAGAAGAACGTGCTCAGGTGGTTTGGGCACGTTGAACGAATGAGTGATGAAAGAATGGTAAAAAAGATTTATATGGGAAAAGTGAGCGGTAAGAGAAACAGGGGGAGGCCTCGAGTGACCTTCGAAAACACAGTAGCTACGATACTGGAGGAAGGTCACGTAAAAAGCATGAGGACCCCCCGGAGGGCATGTATGAAGAAGTTGATGTCTGTGGCCGAGGCGAAAGAGGTATGCAGAGACCGTAGCGTTTGGCGCTCCGTCGTCTCTGGCTACCCCGCAAGGGATATGGCGTGAAGGTAAATAAATAATAAAATATTCATTAAGAAAAGTTATGCTGATATACTCGTAGTTATAATAAAATGTTGTTAGTAATTCAGCAAGGTATCAATTATGATAGTATTTGGATAACTACTCCCATAGATAGGTATACTCCATTAACCGACTTGGTTTAATTTGAATTTCATAACTTATTATGGCTTTGTTTGACTGGAGCATTTTTTACATCTATGTCTTTGATGAAATTGAAGATATTGTTGACTATGTATCAGTATCGAAGATTACATAATCATAATGAGTTGACAGAAAATCTCTTAATTTTACAAGATTATATCCATTATTTTTGTGTAACTTATTTTAAAATTAATGCCCAACAGATCAATTGTATTTAACTTAAGAAATAAATACTATCAGCTTAGAACAGACAAGCATTTTATAATACTTTTTTTACTTTCTTTAACCAAATAATGTGGTATATTATTATTATACCAATGTATTATAATTCCATATAGTTTTATACTTACCTACTAAAGTATATTAATTAATACTTGGGATATAAAATATATTACTACTTTATATACTTAACCTATAACAATACAGTTAATTAGAATTGATGTTAAACTAAAAATAAACGTTCTGTTTTAGATAATTACTTCATTGCGTGTTTTTAATAATTATATTCTAATTTGTTAAAGTTCGGTAAAAAAAATAATAAAAATTCGGTTATACCACTTATCGCACTTTCATTTGTCATTTATTAGAGAAAATATCTAAGTTTATCGAAAAGTAATTATAGTTCACTTTAATAATAGATATAATAACTTGATTATATCTAGGACTATACGTCCTTAATCTAGATGACAATCAAACTAATCTATCTAGTGGCTAAGATAAAATACAATAATAATAAACGTATTTTATATTAAGGTTAATAAATGTCTAAACAAGTGATTAATAATTGTAATATGATGACTGTCATTTCGTGCACAACGTTGTACTTATTGCATTTTGTCAGTGAATTGTGTTTTAAAGTTGTAACAGGTGTTATGTATTTTTATACAAAGTTCCGTTTTAAAAGGTTTTTTTTAATATTAGCAAAATATGTTTTTAAATGGAAGGACTCAGAAGTGCGCTACAAAAAGATCGCGGCCGAAAAATTGCAAAGGAACACCAAGGGCTTATAGTTTTAAATACTATTTGAAAAGGACCAAAACAGATATTTTGGTATGTAAAAGATTTTTTGTAGAAACTTTTAATATATCTAAAGCAAGACTGGAACGTGCTCTTAATACAAAAAAAATTGGGGAAGATTTCCGTGGTCGAATGGAAGGTTCTTCTAGGAAAATCGACGAAAGAGAAGTAAATATTGTGAGGGAACATATTCAAAGTTTCCCACAATTTGAAAGCCATTATACCAGATCTCATAACCCAATCAGAAAATATTTAAATCCTGAATTGAATATAAAGAAAATATATCATTTATATGTAGATAAATGTAAGGAAAGTAATACGACCTGTGTTATGGAGAAAATTTATAGGAATATTTTTAATAAAGACTTTAATTTGTATTTTCATCATCCACACGTGCCAAAAGTGCGATTCGCTCAATATGAAAATTAAGACATCATGTAATAACGAAGAAAAAAGTGAGCTCATGGAACAACATGAAACTCATTTAAAATATGCTGAATAAGCTAGAAAATCATTACAAGAAGATACAGTGTTAGCCTCAAAAAACCCAGAAAAGTATTTCGCTTTTACTTTTGATTTAGAAAAAGCACTTCCATACCCTAAACTAACAGTTTCTATTGCGTGTTATAAGCGAAACATGTATGTTTTAAATCAAGGCTTCCACAATTTACATGACGATGAAATTTATATGTATACTTGGGATGAAACCCTAGCATCCGGAGGATCGCAAGAAGTAGCTTCTTATTGTTTACGGCACCTAAGAAATGTGGTAACTCAAAAGCATATTATCGCTTATAGTGTCATGTGCACGGGGCAAAATAGAAATATAAAATTGACCTTAATGTGGATGAAAATTTTCCAGTCTAGCGATAATAAAATATATACCATAATTTTTTATTGTCAGGTCATTCATTCCTGCCAAACGATCGCGATTTTAGGGTTATAGAAATGGCTATTCGAAAACACAATTTACTGTATATTCCCCAGCATTATTAGCAATTAATACAAAAATGTCACAAACGTAATCCATTTTTGGTGCATAAATGCAAAGTGAAGACTTTTATAGTACCAAACCTCTGGAGGAGGCGATTTTAAAACGAACAAAAAATACTGATGGAAAAACTGTCAATTAGTTGAATATTTTCTGGATAAGATTATTCAGAAATGCACCATGTAAATTGTATTACAAAAAGTCGATGGAAAAAGATGCACATTTTAAAACTTGATTTATCACCAAAATACGTCAGGCCACGTAATTTCGGAGAAATAAAATTATCACCTTTATATGCGAATACTAGGTCTATTACTAAAGAAAAATATAAAGATATCATAGATTTATTACCATATTCACCACCCATTTATCATGAATATTTTAAAAATCTTCGCTATTTAACCTAAGAAATATAATTATTATAATACATACAAGCTATTATTGATTTTTTTTAATTTTTCCACTTTTCGCTTTAAATTTATATATATTTTTTTGTTTTTTTGTTTCACTAGACTAAAGAAAAATGAAATAATATTGAAATAAAATATATAAGTAAATAAGCTATTAATATTTTTATTATTATAATTACATGTATATAATAAGTATAAGAAAATCAACGATCTCATCAAATCATTGCTTTTGAAAATGAGACAACTCCACTGGCGCATGCCAAAACCTTGATTTTTTTCAGCTAACATAGATAACCATTATTGCATACTAAATTTACATGAAATAAGACCACAAAAAATATTAAATAAGTCTATTACTGCTTGTGAATATTTTTAACGCCCTTCAAATGCAAATCATTAAATACCTAGCATTAACATAAAATGGAGTTGTCTCACTTTCAAAATCAACGGCTCATATTGTGAACATTTGTGTAGACTTCAAATTATAATAAAATTTTCCAATAACGCACTTATTATCTTTAGGTTTCTAATGTTAGAAATAACTTTAACTTTACCCACAGGGAATGTCAACAATTGCACCTAATCATAATCTAATAATAAATTAAAAAGGTAGCCATACCCATTTAAGCCTTAATAAATTACAGCAGAATAAAACATTCAGAAACTACCTCGGGATGATACTGTGTTTACATGATCTTTGATAGTCTAGTTCGTGAAAAATATTAATGTAAGATTTATTTCTATTTTCCGTATGGGTCAGGACTTTAACACTTAATGAATATATTGTAATATACTTTATTTACACGAATAATAAATGTTAAAAAAACATGCAATTATCGTTAGTCTTTCGAAGCTGAACTAGACAGGCGAGATGATTAGACCTTATTAACGACGGGTATTATTCGACACCATTTATCATTCGATTTTCATTCATTTATCATAATGAAGTACTCCCATGCCTGTAATATTATTATATAATAACAATATTGGGTTTTACCAGATTGTCAAAAAAGTCATACTTATGTATTACATTTATTTTACAATGAACCTGTTTTATCAAAATTTAATTGATTTTTAGGGGTATATCATATCTCAGCATACTTAAAAGTGTGGATTGAGCATACGTACAGTCATTAGCATACGTATTCATGTAGGCTGATTAATAAAAGTATTTTCGACAGATAATCTTTATTTTCAATGGTTGATAGTATAATGAATGGACTACAAATAACAACTCTTGAAAGTCCTGTCAAATTATGTTTAGTGCCATAAATCGGCCAAGGCAGAAGTTGGCCCGAAATTTAGGCGCCATTTATTTATCTTTGACGTCTAAAACAAAAATATTTTATTGATTAAGTGATTGTACATATAAAGAAACAACAAATTGTAACAAAAGAATATATCGCTCCTTAAATACAAAAACACCACAAGTCAAAATATGCAAATTATACAGGAGCGGCATTTGAAAAAATTATTTGAATTATTTTATGATTTATGTGTAAACGATGTGTATTGCGTAATTTCTTTAGGTATCAAAAGATGCGTAATTAAATAAACTTTTTGTGTATAAAGTAATTTTAACCATATCTCAAATAGGCTCTCGAAAAAATGCAAATAAGTTACTTTAGTTTATAAACTTTGACTTCGAAAACATTAAAATTCTAAAAACTAAACCACCATAATTAGGAAATTTTGAGTTTTATTTTCAATAATCAACCTCACAAAATGTCAATTTATGAAAAAAAAATGGTACAATATTTGACTACATTAGTAAACTTGATAAAGGAAAACAAATATTGAAGTTTTACTATGAGATCATCAATTAAGCCTAAAATTAAAATTTCCTACTGAAGGTACGAGTAATAAATTTAGGTTAAAAACAAACAAATCTTTTAAGCTATCAAAATGTAGATGCATAAACTTCTTGTACATATAAAAATTGTTGAAAAAATAAATACACGTGTTAAAAGTTAACAGCTCTCAGTTACAACAATATAGTACCTACTTATAATAATTTAATAACAAGTAAAAAATAAGTATACTTTAATAATTGACATTTTTAAGCTATAATCACGATCAAATCAGACTTTTAGGAAGGATTTTACCACAAATGAAACAAAACTAGACTAATTTCTTCGTACTTAAACATACGGTTTGTACATAAACACTGTATTAGGTTACTTACTGAAAATCTGTATTAGGTTACTTATCAGAGGCGTGTAGAATGAAGTTCAATAACGAAAAATACCTAATATCAATCTGTCAGACACTTCTAAATATTTTATCAATTAAACGAAATTAGTGTTCTGTAAGGAGTCGCATCCAAATAGTGTCTCTGAGTTAAATTAAACTTTTTTCGCCACTGAGCTGCGTAAAAAACACTATTTCTTTGCTACTATTGAAATAAAATAATAAGACTTAGTTGTTCAACTTGGTACATAACATTACGTTTAAGACACCGAGGTAACTTTATCTTAAAATAGCAGTTACAATCTTTATAACATAAGGCACCTAAGGAGTAAGAAACCTTCAAGATTATTTATTTAATGATCTACACTAATCACAACCATATAAAACATATGAACGTGGTGAAAATAGTGTGGTTTCAAAATTATTTTTATAAAACGAGTACTTAAAACTATATCGAGCGTAATACTTGCAAAGGTATAAGAAAACTTTACTAAAACATTAAAAATCAGTTCCAATTAGAAACTTATATACTAATTTATGATGTTTTGAAGAAAATATACCATTGCTTACTTTATCAACCATCATAACCTTTATATCACTCCATTTAAATTTATTGCCATCGTCATCTATGTTGTAGTTTTCCTATACACAGAGGTTTAAGGTAAAAAAAAATCGTGCGTCAGTTCTTCAACAGTATAAGGCTTTCCAGTTATCTTTGCTTTTTTAATTAAAGTGAGGTATTGGTCTGGAACGTAAATTGGAGATGATTTCAATGCCCTCGTAATGTTATGTTGGATGACAGAATGGACGCAGTCTCCTTCGTTTTGTCCTTTTATTAGAAACTTATGAGTAATACTCTTGATGTTCGGCAATTCTTGAGTCGCAACATAGCTAGCATGAATTTGTTCTTTTGTTGGCCAGAGCAATTATTGCTATAAAAAGTGACGTCACAAGGTTCTGTGGCATTATAATTGCATTATTATGTAAAATAAAATCATTTTATATTTTAAAATATGTTACTCTAGCATAAAGAATAGGGAAATCATCCTAATTATTTTATGCCAAACTAACTTAATTTAAAATATGGTAGTATTATTGCATACAAAAATGAAAGAATATAGCAGATAAATAAGTGCAAAACTAACCTATTTCGGAATATGGTACTTTAGCATAAAGGAATAAGAAAATTATTGTAATATTTTTTTTCAAAACTAACTTAATTTAAAATATAGTAGTATTGAACATAAAAATGAGAAAAAAAAATCAATTTATAAATTCAAAACTAACCTATTTTGAAATATTGTACTATTGCACATAAAAATATAAGATACTAAGCTGTATGCGATCTGCAAAACAAATATATTTTTGAATATGGCACTTTTAAATAAATAACTTCTTCTGTCTTTTAGCAGTTTTTTGGAATGTGGTAGTTTTTCACAAAAACATGCGTGTGTTCGTGCTGAATGACTGTTGACAACTGACAATGTGGTACTTTTGCACGGAACTCAGTCACATAAACGGTACAAAACAAAACTAACGTATGTGCGTTTGCGGGTGTTTTTGAACATAAAATAACGGATGTTTTAGAAAAATAATAAAGTTTCATCGTTTTGGAAACATTCTATGCAATAAAATAATTTTTGATATTTTTTGAAATGTGTGACTTTTGTATTTAAGGAGCGATATGTAAAAGTGTAATATTAGAAAAAACTCTTTCATGTTTTTCTGACTATTATAATTTGTCTAATTGAAAGTTTTTCGTGATATATTAATTTGATTTGAAATTTGATACATTTTTAATATAAAGGACACAACGTTAAATCGTTTTTTTAATGTACACACACGGTCATATGTATATACTAGCTGATTCCCGCCCGCTTCGCTGTGCAACCTATTAATTTGGATGTGAACTTAGACTTCTTGTATTGACAAAATGTTTAATTTCAATTTTACATGAAGTGTAAATTTTTAAAATTTTAAATAGAGAAATAAAATGCCAATCAGTGAATACATAGATTTTCACATTACCAATGAGGTACTGTGTATTGCGATGCGTTACCGTTATGTAATGTGGCGGGATCCCCAGTAGCCCTACACCACGAAAAAATTGCCAACATAAGGACAAATTTAGTTTTATTTGACAGATAGTTTCGGAGATTTCGTGATGAGTCAGTGAGTGGTAAATCGCTTATATATATATATATATATATATAGATAACCAGCTGTACTCACTGTTTTAGAATGGCGGAATCGTGGCGTGACTTTAGCTTGAATGTTTACACGCAATACCGTTAGGCCATAGCTCATCATGAAGGACCTCGTATGGGTTCGAAACTAGTCTGTCAAATTACGATTTAATTAACAGGAGTACAACCGGTTACATATATTTATTGTACGAGTAAATTATAAAAGTTTTAATTTCATTAGTTGTTAGACTTGTGTACGAATATAAAGTCATTTTCTAGAAATACAGTCATTTTCTAATATATTCGTGTTTTTATTTTAGTAATTCTGGATAAAAGAAGTTCATCGTTCATTAACAATATTCTTTCATTAAATTTATTTCAAAAGCTGGGAGTGTTTCTTCATTTACTAAATTTGTGTATGTCGTCATTTTCTGAATAATAAATTTATTTATTTTATGACGATGTGTAGAAAAGTGACACCAGAGACCAGCACCGTTTAAATCCAGTTTAAAGTCTGGTATATCGGAAAATACTACTCGTTTCCAACTAACACCCAAAAAAGGGGTAGATAATTGTAAGCATGAACTAATGTGCATATCTATTAGCTAAATTAAGTATTTATCTAATGATCGCAAAATTATTAGGGTTTATAATACATCATAAAGCTAGTTTAAATTGAAACATGTTCAGGAGCTTGATGGAGCACTTTGCACCAATTAAGCTAATTAAAGGAAACCTCTGGCGTTATCAATATATAAAAATATATTTTGTTCAGCAAACTCTGTTAAATATTTACACAAAAAAATATATTAAACAATATTAAATATAATATATAATTAAAATCAAATAAAATATTGAAGTTTAATGATAAAAGAACCGACTAACAAATAATTCCATTCAATATAAAGATATTTTTGAAATTCGCTTTTTGTAAGTTTTATTTAGTGCCTATGTATAGATCGCCTTTGACCAATGACCAAAGATTCCTTAACTTTCTTCACTTTATTTTTTTAAGAAACATCTGTTATAACCAAAGAAAGACATTAAATACCTATTGATGTGACTTCCCGGTCATATTAAATGACATGCACTTAATGCCATCCAATTTTGTTGCATTGTTTTAATAAAAAATGTATAGCCAAATAAACAAACATTTCCAAAAATAGTGACAATGCCTTGGAGGCGAAACTGACTATTTAATGGTAGAAATTTTACGAGGTACTATTTAGAAAATCAACGAATATAATTTGAAATCATTGATCCGTTTAATAATTTACATGAAATCAGTGTCACTATACACTCAAAATAAATAAGGCGCATTATACTTGTGGAGCTTGGAAACAAACATTTAAGCTTAACAAGTATTACGAACTATGTAACGAACTGATCACGAATAAATTTATAGGTGTTTTGTACGCTGCAGAAGTAGGAGCGAGAGGTGTAACAGCAAAATCTCTTTACTACTTATTTAAGGATCTCGGCCTTTCTAGAACGATCATCAGTTCATTTCTGGAACATATTTCAAAGGCGGCTTTAGTAGGTTCTTACGATATTTGGTTAGCTAGGGAAAGAAGCGTGAACAGTGAAAGTGAGCGTGTATGCGCATAGTAAAGGGACCCCTACCTACACCTGGGTCACAAGTCCCAGGCAGTTGTTTGCGCTCCTCTTCTTGCACCGCGATGGGTCCGGCACACGCACAGTGAATCCGTGTAATGCTAAGAAGCTTCGTCTCATATACATCACTGTTTAAATAAAAAAAAAATCCACATTTATTTATTAATATAAGTAATAAATACACATACATGAGTAATAAATAATAATTTGTATAAAGTATGAAATGAAATTGACTGTTTCAATGCCTTATAAATGTAAGAATATCATACTAGTAGTGACGCTGTTAGCTATTCTAGTATTCTTCTGGAACTAGGCTTTACATGAATTCAAATTTATTAAATAGCAATTATGACTGTGACTCAATAATCAACTATAAAAAAATAATACTATAAAAATTAAATTTATATTAATTTTAAAGAGTATCCAGATAGTTTCTAGCCGTGTCTTCCCCATATGGATAGTTATGTAACATACCCTTACGAGTAGAACCGTACCGTGCAACTAGCATTTAACTTTTCATAAGTGCAATAATTGTTATAATCATTTTTTGATAATTTCTGTAATGTATTCTCAACATTATTTTTCTTCAACCGCGCTATATATTTGATATTTCTTCTTCTATTGTGTATTGGTAATCATAATAAAAATTTGCTCTAGATTACTTTTTAATATAATTTTGATAATTACAAAATAAGGCATTTATTATAGTACTTTGCACTTTACAAATATTTATAGTAATTAGCACCTTTTATATTTTTAAATTATTATACAGTTTATTTATCGAGTTTTACGGCCTTATTGTTCTCTGTCTTTAATTTATTGTTTTCTTAAGGTTGACTGGTCGAAAATATTTTGTAGGATTAAGTCCCCTTTTGTAGCTTTTTTTTCAATAAAGATGAAATAAATAAATATATTGATGTTTACAAACAATTTTTTTACGAACTTATTTATTTATTTATTTACACTTTCAAAAAGTTACTACTATAACCGATGTTAATGTTTTAACACTCTAAAAAATTTTTCTAACATTCGTTTTTTGTTTTTGTATATAAAGCTTTGGCTTCATATTATTTTTTTTCTGTATATGTATGTATGACATTATATTAACGGTAGGCTCTACATTTACCTGGTCAGGCCCAAACATATTGAAGCTATAAGATTTAGAAACATCACATCTTCCTTATCATTTATCTGAAACAAAAGCCTCCTTAACTTACTTATACGAGGGGAGGTCCAAAATTTCGTGGAATGAAAGGGATCTAAATAAAATAAAACAACAAAACTATTTTTCCTTTTCAATATAATCACCCTTAAGCTCAATACATTTATTAGACCTATAAATTAATTTTTCTAAACCACTATTAAAAATGTTTTAAATTTTCCGTCAAAATGAGCCGAAACTGCCTCCCATACCTCATTGTCGTCGGAAAATTTCCTTCCTCTTAAGTCTTTTTTTAAATTGGGGAGTAAAAAAAAGTCACTCGGGGCTAGGTCTGGACTGTAGGGTGGGTGAACTAGGAATTCGAACCCATGCGTGTGCAAAGCAGCCATTGCAATTCTGCTCTTGTGAGCGCGTTGTCTTGCAACAGCAACACACCCTTTGTTAATTTTCCTCGCCGCTTTTCCTTGATGGCATCCTTTAATTTTTCTAATATCGTTGCGTAGTATTCTCCGGTTATAGTCCTTGCCTTTTCTTTGTAATCAATCAAGATTATCCCCTCACAATCCCAAAAAACAGTAGCCATCATCTTTCCAGCCGACTCCGTCACCTTGAATTTCTTTAGCGGTTGTGTCCAATTTTTATGCCATTGCATGGACTCAGGCTCAAAGTGATGAACCCATGTTTCATCTCCCGTAACAATTTGGTCTAAAATCTGTGCAGGTTTATCTCCACACAACTCCAAAAAATGCTTTGACGCATCGACGCGCTGCTCTTTCTGAAACGGCGTGAGCATTCTCGGTACTCATCTTGCACTAACTTTTGTCATACCCAGGTGATCATGTAGGATTCGCAAAATGGTGGTATCTTGTACTCCAACTAATGCAGATTATTGTTTGTTCTTCAAACGGGCATCCTCTAGTACAATTTTCTCCACTTTTTCGACGATATCCGATGTGGTGGCCTCAACTGGCCTTCCTGAGCGGGGGTTGTCTTCAATTGACTCTCGACCATGTTTATAAAGACCATGCCAATTGTAAATCATTGATTTACTAGGGCACTGTTCCCTATAAACGACTCCCATTTCATTCAAAATGGTTTGAGCGTTTTTTCCTTGCTTGGTAAGGAATTTTATCACAGCGCGGTGTTCAATTTGCTCCATAGTTTCAGTTTTCTTCCGGATTGACTTGTTTAACAGGCGACTGTTCGTAAACGAATGACGCAATCGGGTTGAAACTCGGTATTTAGCGAGCGAGCGCCCCTACCCCCCCTCCATCCTCTCCATTCCACGAACTTTTGGACCTCCCTTCGTATATAGGAGGTTTAAAAGTATGTAAATTAATAAAACAGAATTAATTTATTTCAAAATCCAAAATGGCGGCCATAGCGAATTATCAAAAATTTTAAAGTTGAACAACTCCGTTGTTATTTGGTGGATCCAAATTTCGTCCGGTAGTTATGTACATAGGTATACTTATAAGTATACTTATTCCTTTTTGGAAAAGGCACTTAAATCATTGTCTCATCTCCTAACGTACTGACGTATATTGTTCACAGAACGACTAGTAATACAGCTGTTTAAGAAAGATCCACTAAAATTTGTCGAATGCTCAGAACGTAATAGTAATAAGTGTGGAGGATAAATCGGAACAGTGAAAAATTATCCTAAAAATACCACAATGGAAAACAATGCCACTGTGGTATGGAGGACACATTAGTTAGGTGTCGTAGGATCTATTATTTGAAGAAAATTTATCCTCATAAAATATTTTTCATTTTATGGTATTCCAAAAAAGATCAGCAGAACCTGGAGTAGAATTCAATAATGATTATTAAAATAATTACTTAACTTACATAAAATTTACTTACAAATAAATAGTCCCTGAAATTTGAGGCTACATTTGGTTACATAGATACAGACAGTCTATTCAATGTAAACAAAGTATATGCAACAACTTGTTAAAGAACACGCTAAACGAACTACATATCTTACAAGCACTTAGCCGCAAATATATTAAGTCACAATGAAAAGGTTAGGCAAAAGCGTGCGAAAAGAAACAAAATTAATATTGATACAGGTGACAGTAAATAGTCCCACCCTTCGCAATGGTTTACTTTCATAATCGCTTCAATATTGATCATTCATCTGCAGATCCTTGAAGGAAACCCTGGAATCCTACCGGATAGAAAGTAAATACGTACTTACAAACTATCAATAGTCAAAGTTTTAAATTTAAAACAAATATATACAGACCTCACCCTTATTGATTCCGAATATCAAACCCTGTTAAACTTAATGCATGGAAATAAATCATACTCCGAAGAGTTCATTGGTCTAAATAAATATGTACAATATCTAAGATATATCACATATAAAAAGTATAACCATCTTGTACCCTAACGATTAAGTCGAGCTTTGATTAATTCATTAGAATCATTGATAAAGATTACTACGGGAAATTTTGATCATAATGACGCTCTCAATAAGACCGCCTTTTTCACTCTGTATATACGAGTATAACATATCTCTACATGTAGTTTGACATGAAATGAAAGAAAGTTTTTTAGATTTAAAAAAAGGTACTATAAAATTGATTACTCGTTAAAATAATCGTGCCAGCTACAATCCTATTAAAAATATCTTTAAAATTTTTGGGTTGAGAAGGTATTGGTATTACATTATTGGCAAAAATCACGACTGGTTAATTCAGAAATGTGCCTGAACATAAGGAAAAGTTAATGTAAAAGGAGCGATGAGAGGTTCTGTGATAAATATTATCATTTATACAGATTAACAATATTAAGTTCTCCTATCTGGAAAGTAACAAGACCAATCAAGACGGATATTAAAACTGTTAAGTTAGTTTTGTGGTAGACTAAATAGTGTTATACTATACTCGCTTCTTTCTTTAGTATCCCTTCTTATATTAAAACATCAGGATGTACAGAGATATTGACATTGGTCCTTGGTTCTATTTCGATCAATTCATCCTTTAAAATATTTGTCGATATATTTGTAACATATTTAAGGTGATTCATCGTAAAATTCAAGAGGTTGCCTGCATGTAATACAAACTTTTATTGAATTTATATTTAGCAATATAATTCAGATTTCCTTCAATAGTTTATATATATCAAATTTAAGTTTACATTGAAAGTAAATAAGACAACAAGTTTTTTAAATTATATAAAACATCAGTTTTTACCAAAGTAATTTCATTCTTTCTAAAGAATAAATTTTACTTTTACACTTAAGGGAATGGTTCTAAAATACACTAAGTTAGGTTTATTTTATTAATAGTATATTACGAAAGATCTAGACTGAGTTATCTTATAATAAACTAGCTCGTATATTGGTTTTCGAGTTTAATACTTTAAAGAACATTTTATGTTGACATAAAACCTCTTACGGATCGATTTACATTACTCTTCTCCGATCTTTCTTCCAGAGAATTTAAATATTTTAGATTCTTCATTTCAATAAAAAATTTCAAAATATTTTCGAATTTAAAAATTCGAAAATATTTTATTTAAACAATACATAAACTGAAAAAATAATAATTACAGAATGTAAAAAAAAAGAAGCTTGCAATAATAAACATGTTAAGATTGACGCCTAACGCTTAATAATTCGGAGTAATGAGGACAATTATTTTGTAAAACTATCAGTTGTCTCAAAGCAACTTGTGAATATGAAATAAAATAAACGGTACTTTTACTCTTCCTTCGTTTGAAATAGATCCAACTTCGATCCGAAGAATACATTCATTTGGGAGATGCATTTCTGAATGGTGGTAATGCAATCAACGTTAGGAAGCTATTTTGCCATCTTCATACATAGCAGTTCACGGTAAATGCTTGAATATGCTCAAAATTCAATGGTACATGTCCGTCTGTATGGGCGTCCAAACTTATTTATCACCTTGACATTAAACTATGACGAGATATAGCAGCTATTACGTCCCGGCCAATAAGAAAAGTCGCTCGACACCATAAATTTTTAGAATTGTGTAGTTTATATTTAAATACTGATTGCTTCTCGCATCGACAATTGTATTTTGTCAGTTCCCGTGTCGTCAAACCAACGGAGACAATGGAGAAACAAGATATATTGTATACCCACAATTATTGCAAAATTCATTTCATGAAAATTATTCTTTATTTTGTCCATTATTTCTCACCCATTCAACCAGAATGTACCGCTACGAAGCGTGGCAGGGTGTAATTTTTTAATAAATTTGTAACACAGATTAAAACTACATATTACTAAGTATTATATATGTATATATGTATATACATACATATATACATATATAGTATATGTATATAGCATAATTACATAGATAAAAATTTTTTAGGCACAAACTTAGTGTAAACCACAAAAACGTTATATTCTTCGAGAACTCTTTTTAATTATTGATATAGAATAAAGATTGTTGCACACGAAAGCTCACATCGAATAAAACTAAACTTCTAATGAATAGGTGCTTAAATCAACATTGAATAAATCGACTAATAAAAAGATAGAAAAATACATCCATAACTCCGACCGGCGGTAGATTGAAAATAATTTAAATAGCACATCTTGGTCATTTGTCTATGGGCTACTTGTGTGTAAAAATTTGGATGCTTCAATCGTAAGTGATTAAGAGTTATGGAGTTTACAGACAGACAGACGGACAGAGATTCCTGATGATCCCAAAGCAGCTTTCACTACTTAATAAAAATGAATATAATACATTTTTCAAATTACATTAGTTATAAATAAAAATATTTATATTTATAGGATATTTTCTTTGTCATTCTATAAAGATTAATATCGAAAAAGTAGTATTTAGAATATATTTTCTTGTTAACGATCTTTGTGCCTTTTTGAACATCGTCTTTGTATAAGGTTCTTTTCATATATCTTAAATATATAATCTTCATATTTAAATATTCTTTATTAAACACCAATAAAGCCGTATTATTGTAATAATATGCATATGAGATTAATATTATTATGTTCGTTAACAAAATTGTAAATCGATACTAATATTACTAATAGGAAAGTAACTCTGTCTATCCGTTACACGTTCAAGGCTAATCCGGTGAGCCAATAATAAAGGACACGGGCTAATCATTTAAGCGGGATAAAAGACTCTGTATTTCAGTTTATAAAATATTTATAGACGGTTATTCTTATAGACTGTATACGGCAGTTACAAAGATAAACAAACAGACATTTTACAAAAAAATTCGCTCATTGTGATCATGAATGAATGCTTTTAGGTTAGAGTTCCGTACCTTAACAGGAAAGAAGCGCAACTCTTATAAGATCACTTTATTTATTCGTCCGTCCGTCCATCCTTCTATTTGTCTATCTGTTTGTTGAGGTCCTTAGTTTCAGGAACGCGTGAAGACTTTGAGCGGAAATTAAATCTATATACTTAGGTCTACAGCCACTTGAAGCTATAAAAATATAAAACTTCTAAAATTACTTAAAGAAAAAATATTGCTGTTTATGACACAAAAAACGTATATTTCAATAATCTTAAGAAAATATAAATTGATAGGCTATTGTGCATTGAGCTAGAACTGTAAAATTTATTAAGTAACATCATTTTGAAGTTCAAGAAAAAATCTAAACCTATATTAAAAACTTATAGTAGTATTAGTCGGAGTTTAAAATTAAAGCTACTAGTTCAAGTAAGGTATCATATCAAAGGGCTTGAGATTGAAAATATTTGTAAATATTTTAATTTATTTACAAATTCTTATTTATAATGAAAAATATTAATAAAATATCGTTTGCTGGTTCGCCTTATATCCGAAGTCTAAGTCGCCTTATATATGCAAAATCTGAAATAGTTACAGTTAATAGCTCAAGACTCGCTTTCAAAACTATTCGTAACCTATAAATTTATACGAAACCCTCAGTGAGCGAGTCCCACTCGGCTTGCCTGATTTTTTTATGTATCGTTCGTTGAAGAGATTTGTTAAAAAACGTTCTCATAAAAGAAACTTCTCAAAAAGAAACTTGTAGTGATTTGCGGGAGATTATTTTTATTGTAAATAAAATATATTTCTTTACTTGGACAAATATTGTTTATTTATAAGCCTAATGACCACAGTCTTATGAAATATTAGTTTTTTTGAGATTCTTCAAATCTTATATAAAAATATATATATTTTTTTATAAAAAAAACAACTATTTAATAAAACTGTTTTTTTGTCACAGAATTTCAACGGATTTAATTTATATAATATAATAATATTAGCATAAAAAGTAATTTTAATAATTACTTTGATTTACATTTAGTTAATCATTAAAATAATTAACATTTAACATTTTAAACAATTACATTTTTTTAAATCTTGAATGTTTAATTTAAATATAAAAACATTAAAAAAACGAGATGCTACGTTTGTCCTACAAATTTATCCTACCGACCTGTGAAGTCAGATTTCGCCTACGATGAATTTGCACTGATGGATCATATATACATATACTCGTATATATCGGGATATATAAAATTTTCAGTTCATAAACAGCGTGGCGCCCCTACTCTGGGGTCTGGGTCCCGTCATCGCATCGATTGCAATAGGTAGATTCATCTACGGAATCTACCTAAAATACGGTTTCAACATCCACTTAATTAGCCAATAATAAAACAAAAGAATTCGTAAAGATATTGTCACATAATTAGCAGCAGTACAAATGTTTTTCCATCGTTCTGTTCTTCTCAAACAGAGCTCATTACCGTTTATAATATATCTCACTTACTAAGAATTATATCACATATACCTAACCTAACTAATACTACTGCAATTACATTTACAAAGTAATTGTAAGTTGGTTTGTTATTTACATACTATTTGTCATGATAAGTTTAGGTGCCAATTTATTATTAAAAACATACTGATGTTATATGAACTTGAATTCATCATTATCATTTCCTCATATATTTTACTATGTTAGAACACACTAGTAATGCGAGTAGGTTCCGAATGATTTTCACATCGATATTAACTAAAAGTTTATATTTACTATATTTTCAGCCATCAGATTTATATATAAATTATTTCAATGGAAAGTGTTTTGCTTTCACACCGTATAAATTCTCTAATATATCTTGATCACATCTACCTAAAATTTCTACGCCATAGTAATCAATAGTATCCTAGATATCATATACATAATATAGACTAACAATTGTTTTAAATTTATGGTCTTTTAATAATTAATGTTAAAACATCACGCAAAAATACGTGATCGATTTCAATAACTAGATATGAAGTGGTATAGAATATTTTGTACTAAAATTTTCTCATTTACTTGAACTCGAAGGAACTATCAATATTTTTATTTAAATATTACATTGATTGTATTAAAGTTTAATCTTTTTATGATGGTTAATCATATGGTTGTGTCATAGGATTAGTATTTGTATTGGTATTATCCAGTTTTAACGTAGAAAATAGAAGTTGTTGGGACATAATCAAAATGAATAAAGTTATCTTTAATGATAATTTCAGAAAATTATGAGTTCAGAGGGCGGTTTAATACTTATTTGACAGATTTAACTTAATTAAATAAAACTCTTTAATTACATTTAACAACTCTTTAGATATTCCTAAGTGCTAAGAGATGATCATTAATCCAGTGACTATTAGACTCGACATGACAGAATAACATTTTTATTCATAATTTGTTGATGTTAATTAATATAAAAACGTGTCATACCAATTAATATAAAATAATTGTTCCAAGTTCTCTAAGCTAAGAATATAACGCCTTCTTTATTAATTTGCTTTTTTTTTAAAATTTTATTTTTTTCCTGTAACGCGGTCAGTATTGAAAAATATAACGACTACACACATCCATAGCATTTGACTGTCAATTTGAATTATAATTATACACGACAAATATTTGGAATATATTTATATTAATGTTAAAATAATTATTTAGTATGTGTTTTTGTTTAAATATTCGAAACGAATTAAACTGATAAAAGATTTTTAAGGACAATGCTTAAGAAGCTTCAGGACAATACTTTCACTATATTTGATATATTTTATTTATTTATTTATATCTTTTCCACTTTGAATTGACCAGTAATCACTTGTGAACGTCAAATGTAAATGTCAGGAGAGCCTATTTTGATACCATACTTACAAAATAAGCCCTTCTCTATGAACACTCTCCAAGTGAAATCAAAGCAACAAGAGATCCAAATGTGCCCCTTTCTGAGAAGAACTACACAACGAACTCAGCCGGTTTTTTAAATTGTAATCACTGTTTTACAATCTTAAAGCTTTAAATTATAATTTAATTTTAATGATTAGGTTTAAAGGATTTTTTTGCACAATTATATTGTAATATGTACAAAACATTGGTATTGAATGTTAAGAGTAAATGTGTTATTCAATATTTTAACGTTTCTATATTAAAAAAAATGTGAAGATAAAATATATTAAAATCAAAAGAGGACGAGTATTTTGAAATTAAATTATAATCTAAAGCTAAGCTATTACATTATTTTCGTGTAACTTACTTTTACAGTCGATTCTAGGTTTTTATTTATTAGAGTAGCTTTAAAAATGTATTATTTTAAAACAAGCTTCAAATGTTTATACTAAGAACGGCATAAAATAATGTTATTCTTTTAAAAAATATATAAATAGATAAATTGTCTTTATTAGTTCAGTGTGTTTTTTGATTTCTTTACCTTTATAACTTATAAAGTACACGTATAACTTGTTATGTACACATTATATATAGAATATTCAGATTAAGTAAAGTATATCATATTTATCAACGAGGATTGCATCAACCGAGTGACAATAAAGTGGTACTGCCTCAGCAAATAGTGATGTGTGAGAACAAGCGACGTAACGCATTTATTCCGTAAATTATATCACTTTGGATTTCATCTCATCTGCCTACATTATAATTATCTTATAATTAATATTTATAATTAATTAACAACGTACGTCTTGTCAGCCTGACATAATAGCTTTTGCCACAGTTTCACTTACAACATTATGCGTTGCAAACAAACATTGGCATCTAATATAAAGTGAAATCTTCGAAATAAGTGTCTATCATAAATAATACAATGTACAGATCGGTAAGTTTCATTGAGATAGACATAATTTTGAAAATCGGTCCACAAGTCTTAGGAAGAAACTAACACATCTTACCTCTAAAAATCTGGAAGATATATTTTTTCTAAGACAAAATACTTTTATAAGTATGAAAGGGAGTTAATAGTTATTTTCTACTTATATTTTTAACACACTTTTCCAAATTACACAAAGTTCAGACAGTGATAGATCACTGTTACTTATTCAGGTGTTTGTTTGATTTTTAGTGTGAAAGAGATGAATATTAGATTAGTTCTGTACTCGGTAATTAATTGGTTTTAAGACTTAACATTTATGCCATTATTAAACATTTAATCTGTATTAATAAGGCATCTGCAGTTACAATTGATTTTGATTTTAAAACTGACACTTTTTGTATCAACCCAAGCTCCAACAATAATTACATAAAAAAAAACATTTAATCGTTATTAAAAAATCACCAATTTGTTAATTCTAATTATAATTTCTGGACAATGATTACATAATAATTTGATTTATTTGCCACAAAATATTTTAGTTGTTATGTGGCGGTGTTAAGATTCGCGTAGTAACGCGAATGTTCCATTTTAAATCAGTTGTCCAAAAATTATGTTTATAAAAGTAATATTCATAATAAATTATAATAGGAATTTACAACAACATAAAACGGATAAAAAGATCCGATTAACTGTATCGGACATACGAATTAACAATCGACAACTGAACAACACTATATTTCTTACTATATAATTTCCGTAAACAAAGTAATTTTTAAAAGTCTAACTTAAAATAATAAACTTAAGACTAAAATGATTTTACGCCGACATATATATTTATATTATATAATTTCTGTTTGGGGAAATTCAAAGATAATATCGTATGAGACGCTTGATATAACGTTGGAAATACTTATATTTATATTTTTTAAATGGTCCAAATATATAACTACATTAAATTAAAGACATAATAATCAAAATTTATATGATATTTTACAATGCTGTAATTTGATATTATTATATTTAATAATAAAAATTGAAATACATTAAAACTGTAAAAATGTAAATTTCATAAATCCTACATTATGTACCAATGTATGTACAATTACACCTATTAATTGAATTTAAAAAAAAGTCTCATTAAGAGTTGGTTAACTAGCTTATAAAGGCTACTACTTATATTTGAATTAGCAGTAAAAAGAAATTGAATTTTTGTTGACATCAGCATAGATGCGGCCTGGAAAACTGATTGCGATTCTTAAGCCGAATTTTCTCGCAAATTAATTGAATAGTTCCGTATAATAAATCTGACAGTTTAAAAAAAAAGCATCTTTTCGCGGTAGAGTAATTGCATAAGCAGTATTTTATTAATAATTATAGTAATAGCAAATCACACATTGTTACAACGATATATGGAAATTAAAATAAAACATACTTAACTTATTTATTCGAAATTTATATTAATTTATATTCGATATTTCTGAACTTTACACCAGGAACATCCCGTGAACTTGGTGGTTATTTTTATGAGCCGTAAAATAAGCAGCAAATCATTATTTTAATCTCATGCTAATACCACATATTATTATGATGAATGAATAAAAAAACGATTAATTAGGGCTTACCTAAGTTATTTCATTACTCAAGAGTTAAAAGAATATAATTTTTATTTAATATTTAACATTGTGATAATAAACTAAATATTTCGTAAGTTAATTTAATATAAGTTATTTTGTGTAAATTGTTATTTTGTATCTATTTATTTATAGAAAAGATAGAGGGCGTAAACAAAGGATGGAGGCAGTTAAGGTTTTGGAATCCGGTTGCATTACTTATCGCTGAATATACTCAACGCCTGCTACATTTAGTGAAGAACTTTTTCACTAAGCGTCGCTCTTCTATTTTCTAGCACTGCAGCTTGGCATGTATCCTCTTCCTTGTTTTTGGTTTCTTTTTCTTATTACATAAAGAAACCCATTGAATGTTTTCCACATTAAGATGCTTTTTATAATACGCAAATCGTAGTATACTTACAAATAATAATCATGTAAGAAGCGTAACAACTTTTAATTTCGAACCTTTGTTTTCGTTGATTTCGTTTGTAACGTGACATACCTATATAATATATTTCGATTACACGAGGATTATAATATATTTAATTTTAATGTGATTATTATAAAAAGCTTATGTATAAGCTTATAAACAATAATTTTAATTATACATAAGAACCTCATTTCAAATGTCATGTCAAGCGTCTCACACGATATTATGTTCGAATTTCCGCAAAAAGAAATTAACCAAAATTAATTCGCCATTTTGAAAGAGGCCATAATACCATTAAATGATTAAGAAACGAAACGAAACGGGTTTGTGTCAAATGCTGGCGAATTATGTAAAATACAATATTATAATATTATTTCATTTTGGTGGAATTTATAAGACGTTTATAATTAAATTGAAATACGCTATAATTTTGTAGTAGATTGGTAATATAGACTTTTAACATTGCGTTTCGGATTTTTAATTTGTTTCAATTGATGTACCGAAATATATTAAAAAAGTAACTGGAAATCAACAATAAGTTTAAATCATTCAATTCATTCATTCAACCAATTAAAACCAGTCTGTAATTAAAACAAATGATAACTTTTTGTGATAAGACTGAATGAGTTTCAATTGTCAGTTTTATAGTCATATGTCGTCGTCGTACGTCCTACGCAAGTTGTCTCTTCCAATATTTTCAAATTATATTTTTTATTAAGTCAAAAAACCTTTGTTTTCAGACTAAAGACTTATAATTAAAACGAAAATAAAAATAATAAATTATAATAATTATATATAACAATGGTATAGATTTTAATAAGAGGTAGAGTTTATTTCCAATACCTTTTCAGTTTTTAGTGTCTAAATTGATTTAAACATATATTAAAGAAAACTTATTTCAAGAGAAACATTACTCATTACATTGGTTGTTATCATATTGTTTATTAGAAACTTATTTAAATAAAATAAATAGTTCGGTTATAGCGTTTTAAATCTTTTATAATCTGTTACTGTCATTTCCCTATGATAATGACTGTACTGTCGCTAAGTGATTTTCTGTTTTTATTATTTCCTTGTAATATAATATTGTCCATTGATCCAATTGGTTCCAAATATCACAAAAAACTTGGATAACATAATTAAATTTGTTAGATAAGGTTAAAAAAAATCCGTGCCCGCAGGGGGACACGCGTGGGTATACCTCGTGTGTAACTCGTTTAAAATATAACTCACTAACTAACTAACCTAAGAATAATACATGATGCCGTTGTTTACATCAAAAATTTTCAAACAAAAAGCGGTTTTTATTTTTTTCTCGGAAAAGGTATCTTTTTTGGAAATACTTTTGGTGCTTAAATTTAGAGTAAAAAATAACCTTTCTATTAAAAATATTTGCGAAGAGGGAATGTTTACCAGAAAAAAGTTGCCGTGGTTTTGCCTATCTTAAATTTTCAAGCTAAAAGTGGTTTTTATTTTTTTTCTCGGAAACGGTACCGTTGACGGAAAAACTTTTGGTACTTAAATTTAGAATAAAAAATAACGTTTCCATTAAAAATACTTGTGATGTAAGAATATTTACCAGAAAAAAGTTATGATTTTTTTTCCAAAAATTTTCGGTTTTTTTACCCCCACCCCTAAGTTATTGAAGTTAGGTTTTCGGTTTATCTACATCAGTTATAGGTATTCATCAAAGACATCATATGATATGAACGCGATTGATCTCCTTTGAATAGGGAAAAAGTTATGATCGAAAAACTGAAATCAGAAAAAGTGAGGCCCTAGCGCCCCCTGTGGCCGGATTTCTCTGGTTAACGAACTTGACCTTCATTTTTGGATGGCTGATTTTTGTGCAAAGTTTGAAAGCAATCCAAGCGAAACTGCGGCCGTTATCGTGCTGACAAAAGTTGAATCTGGACGCACGCACGCATATATATATATCTATATATATATATATATATAAACTTTTTGACCAATGGTCATTTCGGACTCAGGGGGTCATAAGAAGACCTTCGACCTTTCGAAAGTCGGGTACAAATGAATGGGCAGACCGAATTCTTCGCGGTCTACCCAAATGGAAATCAACGTTTATTTTTTCTTATTTTGTATAGAATTGTTGTAGTATAACGTAGTTTATGTAGTTGATAAAGTTGTAGGTCGACGTGATTTAGAAGGAACAAGAATCGATGATAGAGAGAAAAAAATAAGGACATTGTGGCTTTTATATATCTTGCTATTGTCTTTATTTTACGATATGATCTTACGACTGTCAGATTCTGGAAGATTCATGGCACTACTCTGATCGATCCATCAATCGTACTATATTAATTTTTAAGATTTTATGAACTAGTTTGTCAAGTATTAATGAAGGACCACTAATATGTAAGATTAGATTGTTGAACTTAATAAATGTTATTACATTATTTATTTTGTACTAAGTTTTGGACAGCTCTGAACATTTTGAAGTGTTTGAAAAATTTTTTTTTCTCCAAATAGATAACAACTTTATTATCTATTTGGAGAACATAAACTACATTTTGGTGTGTAAAATATTTTCAACCTCATAGTTAAATATCACAAGTGATTTTTGTTACCATTGCAATAATACGTTATTACTGGATTAACAAATAAATATATAAAATGATAATCATTGCGAGAGAAAATAAAATCCTGTGATAAATACAATATTATAAAATACGAAAGAAATGATCTTTGGGAATACTCAATGGTAATTCATTTGCAAACTCTCTAAGACCATCAATCATAAATTTAAAATATTATTGGTAATGAAGGTGACATTAAAATTTTATTTACGATGTATAATTTTGTTTATTTGTTTAATATTTCTTACATTTTTATATTTACATTTATACTTAATGATATTTAAAGGAGAATTAGCAAATGATATTTAATCGTCAGGTCTGATATTAAAATTACATTTCTTTTAAAAAGAAAAGTGAGAGTGTATGAAGTAAATAGACATGGTAGAAGTGAAACTTCTTTTTAGATCGGTAATGAAATTGCTTATTTTTCCTAAAGAATACAAATGTCTGCTAATAAGGCCAGGGCTAGATATTTGAACGAAAATCAAATTATCAATTTTTTTTTATTGGTGAAGCTACGATGAGCTCGTATATTTTCGAGAGATATAACCCAACGATCTGTTCTTATGTTTTTTGTTTAAGCCACACATTACTTTTTTTTTATCTTGAAATAGTTGTTTAAATATATAGGGCAGTTTTGTAATAGAACGCTTATAAATTGATTCCAGCTCCACTAATTTTATAACTCTTTGGCATTCTTAATACATTTAAATAATTATATTAATTGATATGATAACATATTATATTAAAATGGCATATACATTTTTTAACCTTTGATATTGTCCAACCTATACCTATACCTATATCTATATCTATATATTATCTATCTTCATCTATTAAGAGACAAGTAGCTGTATCGCTATCATATTTTTTTACAACGACAGCCAATAATTTGGCTAAACAAACTGCTTTTATTGAGCAATATATAGATGTAAGTAAGACAAGTTTGGATGTTATCCCAAACAATATTAGTTTAAACTAGATTCTAAGACAGAAGAGATATTCTCTAGCCGAATAAATGAAATGTGCAATCTCAATAATTATTATAGAAAAGAAAATATTGTCAATGTGAGTAAGAAAAATAACAATGTAAATTATATCAACCTGGTGCATCAGAATATCCAGTGTATGAGAAATAAAGAATTAGAAATAGAGTTATTTTTGAATAATTTTAATATTAATATTTTTTGTGTAACTGAACACTGGCTTAAAAATGATGAATTATAATGTTTAATTTTAATAACCACCAGGTTGTTAGTTCGTTCAACAGAGTTAATTCCATACATGGAGGCTCTTTAATTCTATTAAATAAACAAATAAAATTTAAAGAACGTAAGGACATAGTGAGCCATTCTGTTGAGCGAACAGCTGAACTAGCATCAGTTGAATTAGAGGAATTAATAATTGTAAATGTATATAGGCCACCGTCATCTAGCTTTGAACAATTTGAAAAGATTATGGATGAGGTATTGTTTAATCTATCACATTCTAGTAAAAAGGTAATCATTTGTGGAGACTTCAATATTAATATTCTTGAAAAAAATTCAACAAGTATAAAATTTTTAAATTTATTCAAGTCTTATAATCTTTTACACATGTTTATGGAGCCTACTAGAATCACAACTACTAGTGCCACTTGTATTGATAATATTTTTACAACTGTTATTCCAAATTTTAAATGTTTATTCAATACATTAGATTCCGACCACTATGGCCAATTTATTAAATTCAGTTGTAACAAGATAAGAAAATCAAAACAGAAAGTAAGTTTTATACCAGTGACTGTAGAACGTATTAGTCAAATTAAAAATGATTTAATACACTATTTGCCCTCGTTGAAAAAATCAAATCCCAATGTTATGTATAATGAGTTTTTCAATACTTTCATAAAATTATTTAACTTTGTGTTTACCACAAAAACAGTGGTTGTTAATGATAAATTAGTATTTAGTGAGTAACTCAGCAGATGCCCAGTTACACAAAAATGGAGAAAAATTATACAATATGTATAGTGAATTGATGTATAATACTGATGATACTGATGTATAATAATGAGTTTAGGGATGAGGTAAAATTATTTTCCAAATCTTTTAAAAACAATGTAAAATAGCTAAATCTCAACATATCAATAAAAAAATAGGAAGTAGCAATAATAAAATAAAAACAACTTGGAAAATAATTAATGAGGAAACTGGAAGAGCTAAATCCCAGAGGATCGACTTTAAATTAAATATAGATAATAAATATGTTACGTCTGACCTCGAGGTTGCTACTGCTTTTGAAACCTTTTTTACTAATATTCCAGTGACTACAACGTTATCTTTAAATTCTTCTCCCGCTGCAGCTATATTTATATAGCAGGATTACTTAGAGATAGTGTAGATCGATGTGTTAGCATTTTTAATTTTAAAAAAGTGAATGCTCAAGAAGTAATCAAAGTATTTAAATTAATTAGCGTTAAAAAGACTAGTGATCTTTGGGGAATATCTGTTGACGTACTCAAGTCCATAATTGACATTGTAGCGCCAGACTTAGCATTGATATTTAATAATTGTTTAGAATGTGGTATATTTCCTGATCTAATGAAACAAAGTAAAATAACTCCATTATTTAAATCTGGCAGTTCATTAGATCCTAGTTATAGACCAATTTCAGTCTTACCTACATTTAGCAAGATTTTTGAAAAAATAATTCTTAATCAACTTGTTGATTTTTTCAGTAAAAACAATCTCTTGCACAAAAACCAGTTTGGTTTCACTGCCGGTCGCTCTACAACAGATGCTGGGTTGAGCTATTACTCAATATATTTGAAGCCTGGGAAGGATCTCAGGATGCACTTGGCATTTTCTGTGATCTATCTAAGGCGTTTGACTGCGTTCAACACGAAATCCTTATAAAAAAATTAGAACATTACGGAGTTAAGAATAAGTCCCTAGATTTGATCAGTTCATATCTTAATGATAGAATTCAAAAAGTAGACGTAAATGGAATACGTTCCCCCGGTTCTTTGGTAAAAATAGGTGTGCCACAGGGCTCTATCTTAGGGCCTTTCTTGTTCCTCATTTACATAAATGACTTACCTCACCTAGTGAGGGAAAAACATGGGATAGTGTTGTTTGCTGATGATACTTCTCTTACTTTTAAAGTTAGCAGAAGGCAATCTGTTATTGACGATGTAAATAATGCTCTCTCAGATGTTGTACAATGGTTTAATAATTTGTTGCTCAATAAAAAAAAGACGAAATGTGTTAAATTTACTTTACCAAATGTTAAAACCAATGTACAATTAAACAATGAGGAATTGGACTTGGTCAAATCTACTACTTTCTTGGGCATTACCTTAGATGAAAAATTGCAATGGGGTCCTCATATATTTGATTTATCAAGTAGACTTAGTTCTGCTATATACGCGGTTAAAAAAATACGTCGATTGACAAATATGGAAACTGCTCGATTAGTTTACTTTAGTTACTTTCATAGTATAATGTCTTACGGTATACTCTTATGGGGTAATGCAGCCGACATCGATACCATATTCACACTGCAGAAGAGGGCTGTTCGAGCAATATATAATATGAGACCTAGAGAATCCTTAAGAAACAAATTTAAAGAATTTAAAATAATGACGGTTTATAATCAATATATTTATGAAAATTTAATTTAGGTTCATAAAAATTCTTAAATTAATTTTATGAAAATCACAATTTTTTTTGAATTCTAAGTTCAAAAAAAATTGTGATTTTCATAAAATTAATACGAGATATAAAAATAAACTCGCTATGCCCAACACTAAGCTCCATAAAATAGGTAAATCCTTTAAGGTTAATTGTATACGTTTTTATGATAAGCTCCCAAATGAAGCCTTAAGTTTATCGTTACATAAATTTAAATTATATATAAAAATAAATTTGATAAAAAAATCCTACTATAGTGTACAGGATTACATCAACGACGGTATGGCCTGGGAATGAATTGTATTATATTGCGAATAACTAGTAATCTCCGCGATTTGTTTTTTGTTGTAGATTAATTTCGTTTTATCGACCTGTTGCATCACATCGATTCCTTAGAAGTCTTTACTTGCGGTAGAGTTGGGTTGCGCTCGTCCCTCAAATATGTGCGAAGGGGGTGATGGCTGACTCTTGCGTTATGCTCGTGAACAGGTGCTGCTTGCGGTGACTGGTTGTGTAGCAGGCCTATTTTTATTTTTTATTATTATTATCATCATTATTTTTTTTTTTGCTATTATATTAATAATTTTTTTTTCTTCTTTTTTTCATTATATTGCGACGGTTCTAGTTGTTCCTAAATAGCTTTTAAGATTGACATTTGTGAAACAGTGATCACAATATAAAAAAATATATATCCGGCTGAGTTTGTTGTGTGGTTCTTTTCAGACTAGGACGCGTTTGGAACCCTCATAGCTTTAACATTAAGTTGGACAGTGCTTTTACAGAAGGGCTTATTACGATAAATCTGGTATCGAAATAGGCCCTCCTGACACTTCCATTTTGACGTACACAAGTGATCACTGATAATGATTCAAAGTGGAAAAGATATAAATAAATAAATAAATAAATAAATAATTTTATGTTAAGCATTCATCTTATGATGCACTGATTGGAATTACACCGTTTTTTATTCTTATTTATTTCTTTCTGTAACTCAAAAATCTTTTAACCGATCTTTAGAACTATACGAGTATACTCGTATATTGATAAAATAGTGCAGGTTAGGTCATAAGCAGAACGATAAATCTTGAACCGTGATCACAAATTTTTCATACTTAAAAATTATTAAAAAGTATAACATAGTACCTAGTTGCAATAAACATATAATAAGTAATATGATTTACTGAGTAAGCGCCTACATAAGTTTCAAAAGCAACATTGCATTTATTGTAATTACTATAGTCATTGTTAATGTAAAATAATCATTACCTTGAACAAGTAAAACTGTATCATCGGCATAAGTTATGATTTTACAATTCAGTAACTTAAGATTGCAAAGGTCGTTTATATAAATAAGAAATAGAAGGTAGGTCCGAGAACACTACCCTGAGGTACTCCGAATTCAACAGTTACTTCTTGACTGATAGTATCTCCAATTTTAGTACATTGTTTATGGTCAGAGAGGTAACTTTGAAATAAGTCGTGAACCATGCCTCTAACATCAATAATTTCCAGTTTTTTAAGAAGACTATCAATAGAGACGGTATCGAAAGCTTTGGTTAAATCTAAAAATATACCAATAGTTTTCAGTTTAGTATTAAAACTTTGAGCTACAGAATTGGTAAGGTCCAAGACTGCATCTTCGTAGACTTAGCCTTTGTAAAGCCATACTGATTATTTGCAATTATATCATTTTTATTAAGATTCTAAAATCTTGGATAAGGTAGTCATTATCGTAATAGGTCGATAGTTAATTATATCTGTTTCTTACTACCTTTGTATACGGGATGTAAAATACCTTTTTTAAAGATATCAGGGAAGATGCCTGTCGAAAAACATAGATTACAAATATGCAAAAATGTAGGTATAAGAGATGACCGAGCACCCTTTATAATTGAAACAGGTATGCCATCAGAACCAGTGCTAGATGTATTTTTGAGACCCAGAATGAGGCTACCAATTTCGATATTGTCTGTTTTCAGAAGTGACATTGAATTTATCAAAGTTTGTGTTGTTAATAAGACTCTTGGATCTCTTACTAGAGAAATAATTTCTGACGCAAAATTTTTTATAACATTTGCAAAGTAATTATTTATGGAGTAAATTGTAATAGATGGATTTGTCGATGCAGTTCAAAGTTCAGTGTTACAAGAAGTTTCTTTGATTATGTTACCAATTTCTTTGATTAGTGCCCATGTATCTTTTGGATTTTTGCTTAATCGTTGAAATTCATTACGTTCGTGAGTCTTTTTTATCCTTTTTAATAAATTGTTACAGAAATTTCTGTATCTAATGCAGTTTTAATAGTCGTGTTTTCAGGGTCCTGTTTAAACTTTTTAAAATTTATCTCGGTTTCGTATACAACGCAAAAGGCCAGGCGTAATCCAAGGTTTTAAAATACTTTTTGTGTTGGGAATTGTTACAATAAAAGTATTTTTCTTGATGATATTAATAATAATATTTACAAAAAGATTAGGTGCGATGTCAGCATTTCGACTAGCTAATATATGACTGTAATTAGTGTTTTTTAACTGGGTCACACATGCAGCTTCATCTAAACGTTGCGATGTGCGTTACAGTTTAGCTGTTTTTATTTTTAACTCACAACCGAAGATTACAGGAGCTTGATCCGTGATAAGTAAATTTAAAATAAACGTTGTTGCATTGCTTTTTGTTCTTAAACTAATGTGGTCCAGGCAGTTGTTGTTTCGAGTTGACATTGTATAAGTTGGCAATAATGCATGAGACATAAGAGAGTTTAGGTAAGATTCACAAATATAGTCTGTACTCTCCATAGCGATATTAATATTGATATCTCCAACGACAGCAATGTTTTGATAGTTACCTAGTAATTTTAGGGTGTTATTTTTTTATTTTTTTTTATACTGTCTAGGTTAGTACTTGACTTCATTCCACCTGATGGAAAGTGGACATGTAGTCATAGGTGGTAAGGCGTATTAACCTAGTAACTTATTCACTCTTCTCTTGAAGACACCCACATTGTATGTGGACGGAAATACCGACGCAGGCAAGCTATTCCAGTCCTTCGCTGTACGCATTAAAAAAGACGAAGCAAAGCGCTTCGTTCGGACAGGAGGAATGTCCACAACGTAAGGATGGATATCCGCCGTGCATCGGAATGTCCTGTGATGGAAGGGGGACGGAGGAATTAAATCGTGTAATTCCTGCGCACACTCACCAAAGTGTATCCTATAGAATACTGAGAGGCTAACAAGTCTACGCCTGTGTTCAAGGCTGTGGAGGTTGGTTTCAACCAATTCAGGGTCACCTATAAGCCTCTTTGCTCGCCTCTCAATTGAGTCCAGAACCGCGAGATGAGACTTGGCGGCACCAGCGAATATATGCCCACAGTACTCCACACACGACCAGATCTGTGATTTGTATAATACAAGAAGCTGTCCCAGTGTAAAGTACTGACGGACCTTCGCAAGAACGGCAAGCTTTCCCGCAGCTACTCTTGTTCTGGACTCAATATACCGACCAAGGTTGAGGTTCGAGGAAATCTCTAAGCCTAACAACTGAAGCTGGTTACTGTATTCCAAAAATACACTTTGGAAAGTAGGAGCCAAGGTGAATGGGCTCCTTTTGGCGGTGAACAGACACGTCGGCGTTTTGGTGGCGTTGAATTTGACAAGATGATTGGCATTGCCCCATGCGGGCACTGCCTGAAGTTTGTCATTCAAACGTTGCACCATGGCTTCTCTTTCAGACTCTACTTGATCTCTACTAGCCCGACTACTCGGCAGGTATCTTCCTACAACTGTGCTGTCGTCTGCATACCCATAGATACCGGGCTTCAGCAGATCGTTGGTGTGCAGCAGAAAGAGAGTTGCAGAAAGAACGGACCCCTGAGGCACTCCGGCGTTTATTGTCAAGGGTTCCGAGGAACACCCGTCGACAACTACTCGGAGAGATCTTTGGTTCAGAAAGTCCGTTACCCAGCCGATCAGACCAGGAGATATGCCGTATGCTGAAAGCTTGCTTATAAGGCTTGCATGCGAGACCCTGTCAAATGCCTTCGAGACGTCAAGAGAGACGGCGACCGCTTCTCCGTTCTTCTCGAAGGCCTCGCCTAAAATGTGCGTAGCGTACACTAGAAGGTCCCCAGTATACCTATTTCGGCGAAACCCGTACTGTCGGTCACTGAGGAGATCGTTACCTTCAAGGTACGCCAAAAAGCGCGAGTTCAATCCACGCTCCATAATATTGCAGAGTATGGAGATGATTGAAATCGGTCTATAATTGGCAGGATCGGCACGGCTGCCTTTTTTGGGCACTGGTGGCACGTTAGCAAGCTTCCAAGATTTCGGCACTATTCCAGACTTGAAAGAGAGGCGATACAGACGTGTCAATACAGGAGACAACTCAACTGCGCATGTCTTGAGCAGAATGGCTGGTATGCCATCAGGACCACTGGCTTTATACACATCAAGGCGACACAATGCTCTCCATACCTCTTTGTTAGTGATGCGGATTTCAGGCATCGGAATACCGCAGTGAGGAAGATGTGCTGGAGAAGCATTGCCAGTGTTTAGATGTGAATTATCAGCAACCAGAGAAGCAAATACATTCGCTTTCTCTGTCGCTGTATGGGCCAGAGATCCATCCGGCTTCAGCAGAGCAGGTAGTGAGGGTGGGCAGAGTTCGACTCGATCGCTTTGGCAAGAGACCAGAAAGCTCGACTGCCAGTAGGTCTGACAGAGAGCTTTTCGCCATTCTTAGCGATACGATCGCGACGAGCCTTCCGTAATGACTTTCTATAGGACTTGGCAGCTTGGTTAAAGGCTCTCTTCTGTAAACTTACATCCGGAACTTTGCGGCTTCGAGCATCAGCCCAAATGAGGTATGCCAAATGTTTTCGGTCTTCAGCGTGACCACATTCGGCATTAAACCGTGGGCGAGCTTTGGCACCGATGGGTACGTCAGCAAAAGGAATGCCAATGCCAACGCAACGCAACTGTTCAGACCCATTTCCCATATATACGGCTTCATCGCACAACGTGCCGGAACACGACTAGGTCGCTTTGCGGCACGACTTTGTTCGATTGGTAGTAACCTTGCCGGCGGACGACCTGATGTTATGGTCTACCACCGGGAAAAGAATGTTATTTAAAGAATTTATGAAATTGTCAATGTTTCTAAAGGATGGAGACCTATATAACGCAATTATAGCTAATATATTATTATATTTTAAAATGAAGCAGTTTGCATCATGAAAAGATGGATATATAATCGACTGTAAAATGAATATCATTTCTAATATAAATAACAACACCATCATTTTGATGGTTAATGAGACAATGTTAGGAAACCCGTCACAAATCATCACTTCTATGTAACAAACCCAAAATTTATTTGTTATCTGCTGGCAAGAGAAAATGAATTGTACCTACAGTATGCCTTTTAAGTGCTTTTCCAAAAAGAAATAAGTATACCTATGTATAATGTACCAAATAACAACGGAGTTATTCAACTTTAAAATTTTTGATAATTCGCTAAGGCCGCCTTTTCGGATTTTAAAATAACAAAAAAACACCTTTAATTTTGGCAAAGAATACTTAGACGGAATTTCAGGCCGCTAGCTGTAGCAAAGTCCGTTTTTGTGATACGGATCAGAAATCCGGCATTTTGAAATTTTTCGCCCAAGCAAAAAAACGGCTCGACATAAAAATTTATATAATTCAAAGAATACACCTAACAATTTTCGTGACGATTACATAAAAAATACGTCTGCTACGCCAAAACAAAAACTTAAATCACCGCCATTTTGGATTTTTCCTTCCAGTAAAAAAATGGCCAAACAAAAAAAATTAAATTACTCTAAGAACACGATCACGAATTTTTGTGACGACCGGATGAAATTTGCTCCTGCTACGCCAAAAACAAAACTAAAAAACGCCGCCATTTTATGTTTTTCCCCCAATCAAAAAAACGGCTCGACATAAAAATTCAAATAATTCAAAGAACACGCCTGCCAATTTTCGTGACGATAGGATGAAAAATACGCCAGTTACGCCGGAACAAACATACTGAAATACATACGGAAAAATAACAGAATAGGATATCTATCTAGTTGAAACGTAGTCCTTTGGACAAACGCTTTGCTACGCTCAGCATTCGTCCTTCGGTCAATAAATAAGTTAGTTATTTAGTACTGTAACAAAAAAAAATCCATTCAGAAAGTTGTTATTAGAATATATAAACTAATTATGGTTAATCCTGCTCATATCGAGTTAGAGTTGTGGCAAATATATAAACCGATCCAATGGATGCAATGGACGAGGTTCAATTCTTTGAATTATTTGAATTTGATATGTCAAGCCGTTTTTTTTGATATATATATTTGCGACAACCATTCGATGAACTCAATGTAAATTTATGGAAATAATTAAATCTTAAATATTTATTTATATATATTGCTTATCCAATATTTACATTCAAAACTTAAGATATATATATTAAATATTGCTATATATGATTGACATATATATATATATAACCTATTAAACATATTTTGGGTAGACCTCGAAGAATTCGGTCTGCCCATTCATTTGTCCCCTACTTTCGAATTTTGGAAAAATTTCTTCACAGGAGGTCTTCTTATGACCGCCCGAGTCCGAAATGACCATTGGTCAAAAAGTTTATATATATATATATATATATATATATGCGTGCGTGCGTCCAGATTCGACTTTTGTCAGCACGATAGCGGCCGCAGTTTCGCTCAGATCGCTTTCAAACTTTGCACAAAAATCAACCATCCAAAAATGAAGGTCAAGTTCGTTAACCAGAGAAATCCGGTCACAGGGGGCGCTAGGGCCTCACTTTTTCTGATTTCAGTTTTTCGACCATAACTTTGTCCCTATACAAAGGAGATCAATCGCTTTCACATTATATGATGTCTTTGATAAATACCTATAACTAATGTAGATAAACCGAAAACCTAACTTCAATAACTTAGGGGTGGGGGTAAAAAAACCAAAAATTTTTGGAAAAAAAATCATAACTTTTTTCTGGTAAACATTCTTGCATCACAAGTATTTTTAATAGAAAGGTTATTTTTTACTCTAAATTTAAGTACCAAAAGTTTTTCCGTAAAAGGTATCGTTTCCGAGAAAAAAAATTAAAACCACTTTTAGCTTGTAAATTTTAGGTTGGTAAAACCACGACAACTTTTTTCTGGTAAACATTCCCTCCTCGCAAATATTTTTAATAGAAAGGTTATTTTTTACTCTAAATTTAAGTGCCAAAAGTATTTCCAAAAAAGATACCTTTTCCGAGAAAAAAAATTAAAACCGCTTTTTGCTTGAAAATTTTTTATGTAAACAACGGCATCATGTATTATTCTTAGGTAGTGAGTTATATTTTAAACGAGTTACACACGAGGTCTACCCACGCGTGTCCCCCTGCGGGCACGGATTTTTTACTTATAATGAGGTCACATTAATCTTTGTCTTTAAAGAACTAATAAAGCTTATCTATTGGTACTATGACTATATTTGAAATATTATCAGTATTAAATATACGAGTAACATTATTTAAAAATCAAACAAGACATTCATTTCGTTTATATATTTCTTTGTGGATCTTTTATGAGATGATCTCAGTTAACTTGTTTCTTAGACGTCCAAAAAGATTAGTAACAAAATAATTACCATAATTAAGTAGTAGTACTTTCAATAGCGAAAACTAAAAACTAAACTCACTGTTCCCTATTTTCCTAAAAGTTACATATAGTTTAGACAGTGACAGATCGTTGTTGTTATTATAGTTGCCTGATTTACTATAATCATTAAAAAAACATAAGTAGTCCATTTTCCTTTCCATTTCGGTCAATTGGAACGAGATAAGCAATATGTTTACTATGTCTGGTTTTGGTCTGGTTTATTCCTTAATCTAAAATTGCTTTGTCAGTCTGAGTAATTTTCTGAATTCTTTACAAATAAATAGATCACTAAAAGAAAATTAATAGTATCCAAATAATATAAATAAAATAGGATTATCTGTTTGTAATTCCAAATTTATAGCTTTTTACTAAATGCACATACATAAAAACATAAAATTATTACACTTCGAATGCAACATTCAGTTTTTTGTGTTGAATTTTAAACGTACTTTGATGCAGTGACAGCTTATCGACCCCAGAGTCAAATTCAGTTCTGATACAGAATAGTTCACTTTACTAAAACAAAGTAATTTAAGTATAAAGAAATCCCCTCATGTTATAGTGTTATTTTCTATGCATATCTTTTTACAAGTTTACAAATACGTAGCTACGTAATATTGACAATACTGGTGAAGCCAATTTTAATAAAAGTAACAATTTTTAAAAATAAATTCCATTACATTAGTACTTTAACAATTTTATACCTTTCCACATTTTGTTGTAATGCTATATTGCCAATTGCCAATTGCTGGTGTGTTTGTTCGCTACAACACAAGATATCCTTTCATAAACATAAACTCTTGTACTCTTCTGATTGTATCTGCACACTGCACTTTAATTGTGATTTGGTTCGTACCTTAATAAAAGATGTGTTATATTTATATGATTTTTTTTAAACAATCACCAATTCATTTACATATTGTGTCGTTATGTGGAGTTATTATTAGAACAATAACTGAAAACAAGTAAAAAAAATATTTGAATAATTCAAATACCATCCAAGCACAGCAAACACGTTATTTTCCCAGCGGCTGTCCAGACAGAAAATATCACAGTAAGCGCCAATTTTTAGAGATAAATCAAGGTTCTAGTAACTGCCAGATATCTATCCACATAGATAGAAGTTGTTTAAAGTAGAATGTCTATACTTATCCAAATATCGCAAAGAATTCAGCCTAGTTCCCATTTACCGACGAAAAAAAAATTTTTATAAACTTATTTTATATATCTAACACTTTTAAGAGTCTATTGATATTATATTCTTAAATGTTTTTTTTATTTATTTACACTACAACAGAAGTAATTAAAGTATTATCTATAACCATAACTACTATTAAGAAAAAGTATTGTAACAACAATCACTTCAAAAATATAATAATCTTTTATTATGTCACAAATACCAGTTACATTTAAATTATCTTTTGTGTTATTACAAAATATTTAGAATACTTTTTCATCTATTGATTCTTCTAAGTAACAAAGGTTTTGTGATAAATTTGCTTTTTTTTCTTTTATGTTTTCCATGTGACTTGAGTGCCATTTTAGAATATCTTTAAAAAGTTTCAAGTTTGTATCTGCCAATATGAAATTACGCTTCCCTTTGATTCCGAAATGATTTCATTTTCCGAAAAAATAAAAAATTCTTAACCAATTAAAAAGGTAATACTGTTTATAGATATATTCTTCTATTTCTAATAACATGACAAATTTTAAGATTTCGTTTGCTTAATCAACGCTTACAGAAGCCGTGGCTTAATAATGCAATGAAAGCTTATAAAACTTATGAATATTGCTATTCGATCAATTCAAACAATAATTGTACAATACCAAAAAGACCACATCAACTATTACACATCTTATTAAACAGTTATAAAACTGATTTTATAGCATTTTACGAATAAAGTTCTCTTACAAGATTATATTTAAGCATAAATTCGTTAGTAGACGTTCGCTTTGTTTCAGATATCGAAGAGAATTGAATTTCAAAAGGTAACTAGATTTATTAACTTGAGGAAAACTGAAAAAGGGATTACTTGAAACGTATTCAGCGACCTTTTATTGTATCAGAGATAATGTAATAGAATTTAAAATGCGGTAGTTTCAAAATTTGTTTGAGTTTGTTTGCGCTGACGAGCTCATTTTTTCTATATTTTTAGGATACCTTTTATCTGGAATGATGAAGCATGACGGAATGGAATTTGAATATGCTAATTTTGTTACTTAAAATAATGAAGCATTATTACAAATGGAAACCGGTGAAAGCATAAGAACTCTGACCCGGGTCATAATTTACATTTGACCTCAATATAATAAAAATGACTTGTCCGTGTTAGGGGTAAAGTGTTGTGTTTCTAGGACAATACTATGCATTTATTTTTGTCAAACACCTTAAATGTTTTTTTTTTATTGTATTTTTCTTCTATATTTTTTTCTTTACTAATTTTATGAACATAAGTACACCAAACTATAATAGTGCCCACTCACTACTGCATGATAATCGTTGTTAAAACTTTTATCCGTATAACAAATATAGAGAAGATTTTTTAAAGAAAATTAAATCCCGTACAAAACAAAGTATCCCGTATAAGTATAAAATTAAAACATAAATGGCAGTCAATTACCTTATGATGGTCTTATTACTGGATGTTTTGTCATGAACCTTTAAGTTCTGTGGGGTTTAAAAAGACCTACAATTCTCTAGACCATTATTATTAGGTATTATTAAAATTATTTCAGTGTTGGCATTATAATCACCATGTTACTAAACAGTGTTTCAAATAAAATAACAAAGATCCTTACTATTTACATATTTAAATAGATTATTTTGTATATATATTTGTTGTATCGAAGATTATTCTTCAATGGCAATGAATTCATTAAAACCGTTTCATACAGGAACTTATTGTTTGGCGACTAGGAAAACAAACAAACAAAGAAAATAGTACCCCTTCTTGGTTAATAACATTACTATTACCAATTTCGTACTCCATTATGACATGGATAGGAACAGAATTATAAAACGTGTCTTTATAAAACTATGAGTATCATTATATTGGTTACTGAGAATAAAAATGTTTATAAAGTATATAATTTAAAATGTAAATATACATTTTGATGTAAAATATTCAGCTTCGTATATATTACCCGTTTACTTTCATATTACCGTTTACTTTAGAAAGTAAAGGAAGAACTTGAACAAAGATTCGCTGAGGGTAATCATCCATCTTAACTCTAGTTATATTTACTTTCTTTTGCGAAATCTAAAAGGCATTAAATTGAATATAAAACTAGGGAAATTTATTTGTAATAATAAAATTATACAAATATCAATATTATATATAAAAATTGTAAACTAATTATGTTATTTTGTGTAAGTCTTACATTATGTTTTGTCTAATCATCGAATAATTTTAGTCAATATTAGTTGTGCTCTCGATATCGTTCGTGCAGAAAATGTTATTCAATATAAAAGTAGCCTAAGTTACGACTTATAACATCAGCTATCCTCTTGTAAAAGTCTTGTTAAAATCGATTCTGCTGTTGCACAGATTAGCCAGTCACAAAGAGACAGACGAACAATAATTATAAATATTGATTTTTGTATGTGAGTACCGTATACTTTCAAATACATTTTGTGAGAAGCTGTTAACTTGGAATTACAACAGACACTTCCACTTTATATGAAGCTTCGTCTCTATATAGATATAATCAGTATTTAGACTCATCGATTTTTATAGTAATTTATAATGATGATACGAATGTTTGGAGATTTTAATTTGGATATTTCTCATACCCAGATAATTCTTCCATATGTATTACATTATACACATATCAAAAAATACACTGTAAAACTTTATTTTTCTTTTCTATGACAATTACAATGTATTTTATGTTAATGTATATTATGTAACTATAACTTAAATACTATTAAAAAACATTACATTATTACCTTAATATTACCTGGAATACTAAAGAGAATACAGATTTATGAAAAAAGTATTCTCTCATATTCAGACTAGTTATTATGCAGATTTACTGGAATATATTCAAACTGTTTGTAAATAGAAAAATTATATAAAATGAATTTTACTTAACTAGACAAGTTCGTCTAGATTCTTTACCATGTATTGATACGCTTGAGAAGATTTTTAGTCCCAGCATACAGTCGGGCTCTTCCAACATACGTTATAAAAATATGTATGTTAATATAATAGAATAAAATATGATTCTCTTATGAGAGCTAATAATTCAGCTTAGTATTTGAATAACCACGTTAATTTACTCATTAATAAAGGCTGAAGACAAACGTGCATCGAAACTGTAACATCTTTATTAATTAATATCAGATGATATGTATAATACCGAAAATATTTTTGATATCTATTTTATATACTTGAATATTTCAAAGCATATTATACGTTTTAAATTTACATCTTATTTTACGAAACAATATTACAAATATAATTGTCACATTCAGGTATATGACAAAAGTTTTAGTACCAGCCAAAACTGATTAAATATATAAGTACTACTACTACTATTTACTTTATTTATTATTACTATTAATTACTAAATTAGCTTTCGAAAACTTGTGCATGTGTACAATTTCCTGCGAAGTTGCCATCGCAATTAAAATCATAATAAAATTACAATGAAAGGCATGGACAAATGTCTATGGACATTAAGTAATATATATATATATATATATATATATATATATATATATATATATATATATATATATATACGTATAAATTCAGACTTTATGCATTTGTTTCAAAATTTTTACACTACCTACTAATTAAATTAAATTAAAAAAGGTCGTGTCTACATTTTTGAGTGTAACATTTGTATTAAGTTGGACGTATGAAATATGAAGAACAGTTAATTAGTCTTGTTGTTTTTCTTGAATTTAAAATTATAAGAATCCTTTATAATATTTTACAAACTGTCTGCGATAAATAAATTTAAACATCACATGACAGTGCAATGTTTTTACTTTATTTAATTATTTAATTCAAATTTAAACTATTTGTTGCGATTTCAATAAAAGTATGCCAATAAAGTACTATTTGCAGTTGTAGGGTTTTAAATCATTTACAGATTTAAAAATATTATCAATATATTATTTTTTTATTAATCTTGTTTATAAAACGGAAGAATTACCTCGGTTCATGACCTCATCTGATCTTGAATGCCGCTCAACTTTCCACTCTACATACTTGTAATCTTGTTTTAAATTAATTCTAGTATAGAATTGTAAGATAAATTGTTCACACAACTTTAAACTTAAATTAAATATTCCTACACGTTCAACAAATGTGCTCGTTAGTCACGAACCCTCTGTATCTCTGTATCATTAGTAATTTACACATGTTTCTCGGTTTGAATTGATATTGAGTATATATATATATATAATAATAAGTAGTTTATTAGTTATTAAAAAAAATAAAGATACAAAAACACTTTTAAATAGTACAAATGTATTTAAATAAAGAACATAGATCTACCTCACCACAACCAAGACACTTGTACTCAAAACATATACTTAATTGAAAATGATTATTGTATATTATATTTATATATAAAAAAACCGTTTATTTATATTCGTTTTGAATCTGCTTTTCGAGTCAACCCTATAAATTAAAAAAATTGGGAAGGATTTTTTGTTTAGTCCCATTTAAGTGATCGTGATGAACTATGAAAAATAAAAATAAATGTTTTTTTGACCAATTTGAATGTATTACCTTTACTTTCATGATTACAATAAAACTAATGGATAATATATATCATCTTAATTTTTATGCAAGACCTTAATTATAGTTTCAAGCTTATAGGTAGAAGCGCATTTTTCTGACGTGTAATTATCTCATAATAATAGAAATATAAACATCAAAAAGAACAGTATTACAAAAATGAAAAACTATTTTTCTGAACTAACTCGTTATGGCCACATATTATACATAAATCCATTATATATTATTTACTGTGTTTACCATCGGATTAAACTTTTTATTCAGATGTGGTGTTTTTTATAATTCTTGATGTTTATATAAATTCGTAAAAATTCTATATAAATTCGTATACACACTTTTCAGTGGATCATCAGGATCCTCTTCCCTAAAAATCGCTAAAAATCGAAAACGAGGTAAATTTATAAGGACATCTGTAAATATGGCTAGTTGAGAAGGTATAAAGAAGATTAGGAGGAGAAGTAGATGATATTTAACTTCTTACTTGTACTCGATAAAATATGAAAAGCGTGCTTAAATTGAAATTCATATAAACTGGAAATCAAAATAGCAGCCAAAATGAAAAAGCCGTTAATAAAAAAGTTGATAAAATGAAGAACCTTCGTACCAGGATGATTTATAATAAGCTTATTAAAGCTTATTATTAAACTAGATCTAGTTATTAAACTAGATTTAGATTTTAATATGTATCCGATGATATAAAGTCAATATTTAGTCGCAAAAGTACTATATTAATCACCAGTGCATTCAAATATAGCACTAGATACCTGGTAGATATAAAATATCAAAATATAATTAAGGGCTTGCGATGTGGTTATGACTATTTCCAGTTATAAGTACCAATCAAAATATTTCAGTTCATTCAATTCTGTAATTGCTCTAATCATAAAACTTTATAACAAGTCGGTACAATATAGTATGTTATATGTTATGAGATATTATTGGATCTATATTTTGAATAAAATATTCTCTTATATTGCAATGTTAAAAAAAGAAAACACGTAACCTTAAGAAAAGAAAAATCACTATAACAAAACTTCATTGTTAAAGACTCATCTTTCCAATAATGGGAAAGAAAAGATTGTATTTACGAACTAATTCAAACTAATAAAAATCAAAATCTTCATCTGCTGTTGCTAAATTGTATTAGAATATTACTTGTAAAGTTAAAAAAAACAAATTGCTGTAATCTGCAAGTAGACATCTGACATGTCATGATACAAATAAGTATCTCTTTAAGATCAGTTGAATTGGCTCCAAATGCTAGTTAGGAAAATTGCTTAGGGATTTAACTAAATCTCACTGAATGTCTCATTAGATAATTTCGGAGCACGTCTCACGTGACGTTTGCGACAAGACATTAATATGATTTCAGACATTAGTTTGGTAAAACAAAGTATTTTATAAATTTATAACAACATTATATAATTTTGCATTATTAAATATAAATAAATAATACACCTAGAGAACCTTTAGCTTATCATAAAGCACTTAAGGTGATAGAGCCTCGATGTAGCCTTTTAACTTTATATCGTATCGCTCTCACAGTCATCAATATAGAGTAACTATTAAACCTACGTATCATTTAGTTACTGAAAGATCCGTTTGCCACAATCCTTTCATTTTCACTTTGTGTATCAAAATGCACCTCCATCCAATGCCCATTCATTAATGGTGCTAATTCATTTACTTTCCCTGTCCACAAATATCCATCAAAGAACGACAGGATTATTTACGAACAAGTCTTTATGATTACAACTAAGTGCCATTTACTTTTTTATTTAGTGAATTTTTTGACTTCACCAATTAAAAAAAATATATTATATAAAAAAAAAATATACCTAATATAATTTAAAATATTTGCTTCATATGCTCAAATTTAGTGAAAAAAAACTAGACAATATTGGTAAAGTTTTCTCTAAAATTCCTACACCTTACAAAATTAAATCTTGCGGTGAGATTAAACCGACTCGCTTATCAGAACCGCACTGGTAATATTCCTTTTCCTCTATTCCCTCAACAATATAACTAACTTATAAGTAATTTTTTGCCTTCATCTCTATGAAAAATACTTAAAATCTGTGGTTTACAAAATAATCAGTTTTTTTGTATCTTTATGTTATATTATAATCTATAGATATATCGGGATTAATCCATTTTTGTTGTAAATTCTTCAATAAAAATGAGTTAGTTAGCTACTTTTATATCTTTAGACTTACACAAAAATGCTAATGCATCTTATAGATAAGATTTGAAAAGTAAAAAGGATATAAAAAATAATTTATCACTATGCACTATATCACTTGCTAATATATAAATGTATATTTTTGTTTGACAAAACTGTATTTAATATAATTGTGTATAAAAGATTTTATCGGAAGCTGTTATTTTAAATATGCCTAGTTTATGTCGCCGCGCTGTGGCAAATCTGTGGCAAATAATCTAGCGAGCTTTGGCAATGAAAACATCTTTTCTAAATAACGGACTTTTAATAAAGAATTTCATTTTGATTAAACAAACAAAGAGTAGATGTCTATTTTAAGATATTCTGTTGGAAATAATAAGATTGTTTTATATCTTTTACTTTTGGGCATCAAAGTAGTCCCTTGAACTTTGTTAATTCAAGGATTTTATATACTTCATAACAATACCTCAAAGTATATTCACTTCTCTGGTATCGTGGGCAATATTTTTATAATTATTATTATTTAATTTGAAAGGAGGGCAAACGGGTGTGCAGGTCAATCAAGCAATCGGACTTGGAGCTAGGAGTATACCCATATCGTATTGTTTCGAAATAATTATTAAATATCCGGAATTAATTATTCAATATTAAAAATTAGGTAAAATAGGCAGACTTACTGTTTCAAATGCATCAATTAATCTGAAAAAAAATTAAAAAAACTATTAAGCGGGGAACCAAGTTTTCTCAACTAATATTCGCTTATAGTAATAAGCAAAACATCAGTTGAGAAAACTTACCGAGAATACCGAGAAAACAGTAGTTTTCTCTCTATTCAGTATAATCTTTCTTATCGTGGCAACAAGTAATATTATTTAAATAAGTGCAGGATTCATAGTGGGAAAGAGCGTAAATCTATGTCATTACAAATGTGAGGAATATGAACCTTACTCAAAGAGAATAAGGACTATTAGAACTGTGTCAAAATGATTTCAACCACAGAAATCACATTTGCTTTGGGAATTGCGATTGAACGTTTGTCTTGAATCGCTATTACAGAACAAATTTACCGCCTATATTCGACTGCATCCGAGTAATACAAGTGATTCTTTGATTGAGGTAAAGGTATTTGACTTGCCCAAAAATAAGACAGCATGAAATTATTGGTATAAATGAAAAACTATAATTCTGTTAATAAAAATGTCTAAGAAAATAAATATCGTTAGCTAATAGTTAATTAATTGCCATAATTACCATTTTCTTAATAAAAATTCGCAATAGTACAATATTTCACGTTGTTTCCGTGATTAATAGATTTGGGAGAGATCTGAATATGTCCAGAAATAGCTTAAGATGTAAAATATTTTTTATATGTTTCTCTTTTAAGTAGATTTTTTTCATTTAACTAATTGATTAAATAACTTTTCATCTGCTTTTGCCAAATATTTTTTTTTTCCTAGCTTCTATCAAATGAATTTATATTAAAAAGTGTACCGAAGTCAGAAGTATTTGAGAATTAATTTACTCTTACCTAGTAATAAAACTATTTTATATATTGTAGTTTAGTAAACGTACCCAATTAACCAATTATTTATTTAAGTTGCAGATTAATATTTTATATGATATTTCTACGCTAAAAACATTAAATAATAATAATTCAATTGAGCTCCAAATTACATGAAATTTTGCTGAAAAACAAACACGTGATATGAACTCGATGAATCGTTCTGTGTCGTAACGAAAGCTACATTTTATACGATTACTTGAACATTTTAATTAATGTGTCTAATTACGTAACAATAATATAACGTTTGGTAACGGATTAAGGAGATAATTAATATTAATTATATAAAGTGAGAAAATGAAACACCTACCCTACCTTACCCTTACCCGCAGAGCGTAAAACCAATTATTATCATCATCAGTCATCAGGTACATAATATACAAATTAAATATAATATATATGTATTCCTTAAACATTATTAAGTATCCTAATTGACATCGCTCATTGTTATTGTTGCTAATAGATGCAAAAATTTCAAATATAATTGTTCATTTTATCAAATTTCGTAATTGCGATGATCCTTTATATAATATAAAGGATCATCGCTATTACGAAATTACAAAATCTAATAGATTGTATTAAATAATCATCAGTATAGAAGTGAATATAATCAATTTTTCAGAAAGTTGAATTTTGAACTTTAATTAATTTGCTATTTTAAAACGAATTCCGCGATAAATTTGTAAAATATATATATCTCGTATGAGATCTTTCATGTCTTATTAACGAAAGTTATGCCATGATCTTAACCATATGTATTTAATGTGAAACATTACTTATCTCACGCGATGTATTCTCTGGTAATATATACGTATCTTACGAAATAGGTTAAATAATTAAAAAAGCAGAAAAGCAAACTTAAATCCAATATCAGTAAAGCATAATTTACTATTAATTTAATGTTTTAGTGACTTCAAGTGAACAATATTCTTAAAGATATGAATATGAAAATTAGTAACAAGTTATTTCGAAAATAGGTCTGAAGAAGAGATTTCGCGACCTTACATCGGATGATTGGCTATTTCCTATTGGAGTATGAATTTTCTTGCTCGATTTGTTGTATTTGTGTTCTATTGTTTTCTAGTGAGGTATGGAAAATATTTATTATATCACATACAACATTTTTATTTGATATTCTGTTAACTGATTATTTATTAATATCTACTCCTATTATCTATACATATCATCGAGAAATATCAAGAGACCAAGAAACTGCATTCTTAAACTCAAGTAGTAATAAATAAGATAGTTGTTCGCCATCACTCCCTTTTTCTCATGGGAGACAGTAATCACTTACTATCTATTGGGCCGTCTACTTATTTGCCCGTTGAATATATATGAATTTATTATTAAATAGTTTCTATTAATAATAATGCTATAAATACTTAAAAACGATACTATTTTTTCTACCTCTTAGTTTGCGCATCATGTAAAAACTATTAAACTGGTTGGAATTTAGTTTTCCATTTCCAGAAAGCTTAAATTACTATACCGAAATGTTTCACATTACGTCTAAAATGAGTAAAATTTTGATAATTAACCAATAACCATATCTATTACAGAACATAAAACGAAATTGAGAACATAACATATACAATACGTTATATTCTCATATAATTATTTATAAATATACACAAGATCCTGACGTGTCTACAACGTCCATATTAAATGCGTTCCAGCTACAAATACAACTCTATACAAAATATTTATATATTTACTTTAAACTAATTTAAAATATTACTTCTAAACTTAGTATAACCGGAAACCCAACTTTGAAATTAATTTGGCGCAAGAATGCACTAATGGTCATAGTTTTTCGCTAATGGTTAAACTTCTCTGAGTAGATTTAAATTAAATGTTTATCTATACTATACTGTTAATATTCCAACAATAAAAAATTAAAATTATCAGAAATAGATTTCATTCAGTTCAGTAATTTTATATAATGTGAAAACAATATAGACAGATACAATACGGACAGATATAATACGTAAAAGAGAAGAAAGAAATAAGTCTTTCACAGAGTACAAGGTTCCGGTTACATATACTCGTACCCAAACTGTAATATTTATGATCATTTTTGTGAAAATCTATATAATATTTAATATTTAACAAAAATATAGGTACTACGGGCGCGAACCGGACCTTGATTTTGATTCTCTGCGATCGCAAAATCTCGGAAAAGTTCGGCGAATTAAGCGATTAGCCCATCTTGAATTCAGGTTTCAAACCAGAAACCGACAGGCAAAAAATATAGAATAATCAAATATCACATAGCCAAATTTTTTTTACATTGAAGTCTATGGGATTGTAATTTTTGAGTTTTTTTTCACTTTATTTTTATAAACCATCGCAATAACCATCGCTATAAATGTGCAAAACTTCATGAAGATCAGTAAAGCCGTTTTTATGCCAATGCCGGACATGAGATTCAAAAAGTCTCACACAGAGCGCTCCGCTCGCTCCTCTTGCTTTGCTCAATTAAAATTAATTACATTAAAAGTACTTTTATGTTCGGTTTTAACCAGCAACAGTGTTGCAATAAACTAAAAACGTATGCTTAACAAAGAGATTTTTTCATCATAATAATAGGAAATTCTTATAAAGCATCATAGGAATATAACTCTTATTTGAAAGATATAAGGGATATTATTCAATAAAAAGAACTAGATAACCCGTCTATAAATCGCATTTGGTTTAGGATCAAACGTTTGTCTTGAATCGCTATTACAGAATAAATTGACATTGGTTGTGAGAGAAATAAAACTTATATAAACTTTTTATCATTTCATTATTTGTTGATTTGTTATTAATATTCCATTTGAGTAACCATCCTGTTCATTTTGTTAATAGTTTATAAGATATCATATTAATTCTAATTTTATGTTCGACTCAAACATTTACAAAACTATGTACTTTTGAATTAAAATTAGTAGGTGACAAAACTAGTTAGGCTAACGATATTTAGAATTTATGAAACAGTATTTAATATTACTATTTCACCAACCTATTAACACATAAATTGTCGATACTTTTTCTCGTGACTGAGGGATCACTTTGAAGGGTTTTTGAATGGGTCAAGAGGATGCAGATTGAAAAGTGTTTTACAATTGGCATATTTAAAAAAAAAAAATTAAATACTATAAAATGTTATTTGTTATTTCAACGTTGAAAATATAAAGGAGATTTAATTGTATTTTTTTAGTAAGGATGATATTGAAGGCGATGGCGCGCTGTGCAGTGATGAAATTCGGCGGCAGGCATCAGATCGAATAGTTCTTCGGAACATTCCCCGTTGTAAATGCGGTAGAAGACGCACAAAGAAACACAAAGAGTCCAGCCGTTCGCAGAGCACCAGGTCCATCAGAGCAATCCGAACGGCTCTCCGTTGTATGCGGTCAAATGGTAGAAGCTGATATTGGGGTGATCCGGACCAGAGATGGAGTACTGCTCCATGTGTGGCCGGACTTGCGCCTTATAGAGCGCAAGTCCTTGGCCAGGTTTGAAATATTTCCTTGCTCTATTGATCACTCCCAATTTCATCGAGGCCAACTTGGCCTTGCTCTCCAGATGACCAAGAAACTGACAATCGCTCGAAATGTCAAGACCCAGTATTCTGATACTTGGCGAGGCAATAAGTGGAGTGCTCTCGAAGAGCGACGATACAACAAATGGGGTTTTCTTAGTGGTAAACGCGCAAACTTACGTCTTCTAGGGATTGAATTGAACGTGGTTCAGTTCACCCCACTCAGAGACCATCCCCAAGGAAGTCTCTATAGAAGACACAAGTTTCTTTCGGCACTCGTCGACGTTTTCCCGAGAGAGACCTGCACGGCCGGAATATACCGCATCCATAGTGCTGTCATCCGCATAACAATGTATGTTGGAGATATCCAACATACATTGTTATCCAACATACATCATTGATGTGCAGGAGGAACAGAGTTGGAGATAGCACGCAGCCTTGGGGTACACCAGCGTTCACGGGCCTGGAGTCCGAGCAAAAACCGTCGAGAACGACCTGTATGCTCCGCCCAGTGAGGAATCTGATGATCCACTTGCATAAACTCTGGGGAAGCCCAGAGGAAGGTAGCTTCGAAAGAAGCTCCTTGTGCCATACACGCTCGAAGGCTTTCGCCATATCCAGACTAACTGCCAGACCCTCTATTTTGCTTTCAATAACAGCTGCCCAACGGTGCGTAAGATATAACAGAAGATCACCAGCCGATCGACCATGGCGAAAGCCATATTGCCGGTCATTGTCCAACTGGTGATCCTCGAGGTAGTTTAGGAGCTGTTTATTGATAATGCTCTCCATTACTTTGGAGAGCAGAGAGGTAATGGCGATAGGTCTGTAGTTAGCTGGGTCCGAGCTATCACCTTTTTTAGGGATCGGATGGACAAGGGCACGCTTCCATGAGACCGGGACTACGCCTTTAAGGTAGGAGTACCGAAATAGACGCGTTAGCACTGGTGTCAATTCAGAATCTGGAGGCACGATTATATTTCCTCTTCAGAACTCTAGAGTACGGATCCTTAGTGACTAACGCATTAGCCCAAGCTTGATAAGGCTGCCGTTTGCCAACTGCTGCAGCCCTGACAGGCGCATCAAACCAAGGCCGCGATCTGCCACCAAGTGGTACCACAGAGCTTGGTACAAATAGTTCCATGCCCTGTAGTATCACATCAGCTACAGCCGCAGCGCAGTTACTAGGATCATCGGAAGGGAAACAAATCGGCCGCTATGGGTAGGATGCAAATATTCATAATATTATGCATTCATATATATATACACTTATATTCAACTGCCCTCACCTCGGTCCACATTTTGATGCTCTTTTATCTAAAGAATAATACATAATTTAGGTTAATGAATAAAATATAAACAAATAAACTTTAAACTAGCGGACCGAAAGTACATTTCATTTTAAATTGTCAACAAAAGTTGCGCATGAATTTACCCGATTTTACGAGTATAGCCACACTCCTCACACGGTTAATCAGCGAGTAATTAGGCCCCCCCGTTAGCTGTTTAATCGGCTGCGTGCAATACCGATTATGTCGCCTTATAATGCTGAGTTTGGCTTTAAAAAAATAGCGCTTGGAAATAAGCAATTAGCTGCTTATTATGTCTTAAATATACCTACTTTTTTGCTCATAAATTAGAACAATGTTATATTAGATTTAGGAAGAATATAATAAAAATCTAATTGTTAAAATTTCGAAAACAATTATTATTTTTATTAAGTTAAAGTTCAACTCAACATTTTTCATATGAAATAAATGTTTTTCCTTTGCAACCGAGGTATTTATGGCGTAGCCATTTGACCCAAAATAGGTCCCAAATGGTAAGTCACACCGGTTTGATATCGTACCATATCACAGTTACTTTTTTAGATCTCTGAGAAAAGATTTTTTGAGATCTTTGCCGAAACTCCCTTTACTCACAGTTTTTGGGTTCATATTAATACTGGTCTAAATCACACCTGATACGCTTGTATTTATCGTTCCCAGAGCGCTGACCTAGGGAGAACTGGCCTTATGGATTATCTAAGCGCTGCCGCATAGAAAATCCAGTATCCATCATTTTTCTATCAGTTGGTGTTCCTGGGGGACTATAACTTTGGACCCTAACAGAAACTTGAGTAAATGTACCATAATGCGATTTGAAGCATATATGTTACTCCCATATTTTGTTTATTTAATACGAGTATTGTTCTGGTCTCCAATAATACTTTTTTTAATACATGTAGATTATTATATTTTTATTTGTTTTAACTACAATTATTTTTTTTTAACGTAACTTTTTTTATTTAATGTTAATGTTTTATTAGTATGCATTTATTAACACGTAAACCAATTGTGCACCTCTAATACATTAAAATTTATATAGATATTTATATACTTTTTATTGCATCTGTCATTATGAACATTATGTAATGTTAAATTTTAATTTTAACCCTTATAATAAGTAAATAAATAAGTAGGTAAAACAAAAAACAATTTCAGATTAGTTGTAATCCGAATAGAAACTCATTCATAACACGAAGACAAGATAATATCGGCTTCTTTTATTTTTTCCTGTACTCAATAGAATTTAAATCGCCTTATTTTAGATCGTTCTATATTAAGTATTAATAAATCGTCTGGTTTTTTTTCTCCATGGCTTAAAACTAAGATCTAGAAATTAAAAAATTAATTGAATTTTATTTACAGCTGGCCATAAACGGTGACACCATTAACCACTAAATGGACCGTCTCACTTAACACAAGGTAACATTTTGCCTCCTTTTTAAATACCAACTCAACAGAGAGGAATGTTGTATATTGTACTTGGACGTCTGACTGTATCTTACTTGTATCTATTATAACATATCGTAACTTTGTAATGGATGAATCGATTTCGAACTTGCTCATACTTTTTTGGTAAAAAAAAAGGAAAATCCGTTGAGATAACTCAACAGATAATTAATACAAATAATTGTAGAGTATTCGTTTGATGAGTATATTAACTTCCAAATATCTGATAATTTTTAAAAGTAGTGAAATAAACCATATATATTTGGATCTAGAGGTCGATTTAACAACAAAAGGCATTATCCTTATCCTCACTTTATAGATTTCTTAATAAATTTATTCAATACCAATATCTTAAAAAAAGTATTTGCTCTAACGAAATACCATTCAACTTTATTTTATAGTTTTGTTACTTTATCAGAAATGTAGAAAAAATTATTACTTTCTTATTAACTGGCTATATAATATGTACAATATTTTCACTTTTATCATACAATTGTATTTTGTCAACATGTTTTATATATAAGTACTTTAAATTAAATTTTCGATAGTGAATTATTGTTTTATTTGGTTGCTCCTTAAATTAATATTAAAAAAAATCTTTTGTACTTATTGTTTACTTTTCTTCATTTTGCACCTTGAGTTTAGAGTAATTTTTATTGCCTTTACTATTCTGTTCAACAATACAAATAAGTATTTATTTAAAATATAATTTTGAATTATAAATCTTACAATAAGTAATAATTTTATTTAACACACATTATTTTTATATTATCTAAAAATATTTGAATTTAAACATCTGAAACAATATGTGAAGGTGAAAATCTCTTAAGTTATATTATCGAAGGTTTTTTTGCTCTATTACACATAAGAATGCAGTAAACAATTTGGAAATAAAACTAGATATATGTATAGGATAAAAAAAAGTTTTTTTTTTAAAAGGTCCATTATATAGTATTATAGTTTAAGTTATACAATAAAACCTGTCTAAGACTAATATATACGTCATTGTTTGATAATCTGAAAAATCTTGTGAGATTTAACGTTATCAAAAACTGAATTGGTTTTTAATTAAGTTCCAAGTGGAATGTATGACAGTAGCTATCCCTAGCATTTCGTAATAATGGTTTTATAATAGTGACAGTACTAAATGACTCAATGAATTTCCTTTTTGGCACTGACATTGCCTCATTGCCGATTTTGAACACAATGTGGTACTTAACCCACTTATAATGTTGTAAAATATAAATAATATAAAATAAAAATATAAATAATACAAATTGCTTGTGTATTATTGTATAATTATAAAACTATATAAAACATGATAATATCAAAATATCAAAATTGTGTAACAATATTCTGTTTTATACATCCTATTTCTTTAGCGGTTTTTCTTCTTAATCTTCGTAGCCATAACATATTAAAATTATTAAATTAAAATATGTATTAAAATTTTTACATGACTACTTTATAAACTGAAAACTTAATCATCTAAAATACATTTGCCGTATGAAAGAAATGTTCCAATTGCCTTGGAACTTTAGCATTCTTCTAAACGAGGGGCGTCCGTTTTGTAATAATGGATTCATATGAATAATTCCTTTCGCTCTGTAACTTACTACTTGAATTTAATTTAATTTTAAATTTTAAAGCGCTCACCTTTTTAAGGTATAAGAGAGTTTTAATATCATGTATAAGTATTTATTTTCACGTGCATATACTAACATTAATACTTCTAATATTTATATCTTATTTAAATTAGTTATAAAATATTAAAATGGACTGTTTATTTTATTTATTATTAATATTTATCATATTAATAATAAATACATAATAGAAGAGATAAGATATTTTTGTTCCGATCATTATTACTTATAGTATACTATATCTAGTATTTGCTATATATTTAAAACCAACGGTCCATTTTAACCGTGTGTTTGTTTCTACCTTATTATTTTTTACAATACTTTCAAAGAACTGCGAAAACATTTTTTTTTAATCTTCTACTGAGAGTTGGATCTCCTTTATAAGTTCAAGATTATTTTCTTAATTTACTTAATCTATTTATGTATGTGTTTTTATTATAATTCTTACATTGCATTCTTTGCAATTACAATTGTTTTGTAATTAAAGTTTGACTATTTTAAATATTATATTGATACATTAGAACTTTTTAATCTTTAATATAATATATATCTTACCCATTTTGTTGCCTCAAAACAATTATCCAACTAGTACAATAACAGATACATGAATATTATGAAAAATTACTGACAAATTATATTACATTATCTGCTCAAGATTTGTTAGTTTCTATTTTTATTATATAACAAAACTTAAAAAATATTTAATTTATCTAACGATAAAAGTTTTGTTTTGTTTTTATCATCATTGATACATAAGAAAACAGTTAACGTTATTATTAAACAGCTTAGTATTATAAGAAATAAATTCAAGTGTTCGAATAATGGAGCTTTGTAAGCTCTTTATCGAAAAAGATATTAATATGTAAATCAGTCTCCGCCACTCCCGTCTTCAAGTGTCATATCACATTCATAGCTTTGAACGGATTTATGGCTTAATATGTAAAATTAAATAGGTTAAGTGTATTACACATGACAAAAATATTAAATATGTTAAGTGAAATTCGACCGTAACTCAAAATTTGAGTATTGGTAAGATTTGAAAAAGCCTTTGCAACACTTTTATATACATATATTCTTTTATTGACGAAAATTGAGAAAAATTACTCTTCTTTATATTATCATTAAAAGTTTAACTTAAAATAGTATATTTATATATTTTAATTAATTTATTAATATCTCTAATACATTACTATAAAATATATTAGCTTAGTTAGCGTTTTCTAACTTCACCCTAACAATTTACTGTTATGGAGGAGTAATTTTCGTAAATATATCAGACCAGAATAAGAAAGACATCTATTTATATACAAAACACGAACTTTTTGATATAAGACCCAGTAGTAATGAGGTTATTGTCGAAGGTATATAAAACTAAAATGTTTAGAATAATTGTGATAAAGGTATATATACTATATATAACAGCTGTTTACGCCAACTCCGGAACCCGACGTAAGTATGTTCTAATATTAAGTATGTAATACGTAATTAAATATCAAGTTAATAAAAAATTATTTATTATTTGTAAGACAAAAATATTAATAAATCTTAAATTTTTTGCTTAAACATAACTAAATATTTTTTAGAATGTGTGTTGCGCACGTGTGTTTGTATGTCTAAGAGAGCGTGTATGCACTTATGTGTGCATATGTGTGTGTCTGTGTGAGAAATGCCTACTTGAATAAATATATTAAGAATTTGAATTTCACAATTTAAAAATTAATTTCCCCATATTTTTTTACTATCGTGAGACGTAATGTGTTTTGACCCAAAAACGGCGGAAAACGGTTAAACCAAAAAATATTACATATCCATAAAAATTATTTCACATTCAGAAACTTGTTGTTAATATTTAACTTAGTATTGTTATATATAAATTTAATTTTTCTAATTGTCTAAATATGTAAATAGGTAATTTTTATTTTTTGTTACCAACGCCAGTTGTTGCACATAACACATTTTATTTGAAATATCTTATTTACTTAACAACATTATATAAAACAATACTTTTAATGATAAGGAAAGTAAAATAAAACTATAAAATAAGCATATCTTCAATCCAATCTAAAAGAATCAGTAAATAGAATCTTATATGCAATGCAATCCAGAATCTAGATGATTTGTAAATCTGCAGTGTATCACACTTCCAATAAAGGCTCGTCTAAGTGTAACTGATATTTGTATTACAAATATTTACTCTATGCCCGAGTTGGATTGGATGTTAGAGATAGATGTCGATAACTCTAATTTATTACATTAATAATATGAATCCCTATGGTGAATGTTTCACAATTACAATTGAAATTACTGTTACTTAGAATGTTAAGGGTTCAATTGTAATAACTCATAATTGTGAGAATATCAATGAACTAGTAGTGATGGAGTTAGAATTTTTATCGTTCTTTCAAAAACTTATTACAAAAAAGTTGTTATACTTTCGGGGCATTAGTATATATTTCGGGGCGATTTAAGCTGGGAAAGAAACCTCTAAATTAAGAGAAAATGAAAGTGTTGTGATTTTTAGTAGCTTTACAATACTAGGTTATCTAATTCATAAACATTTTTAACTCTGACCAATTAATTACTTTAGAGATCAACACCGTTAAAGAAAATAAAAATAGTAAAAACTCAGCTTTATTATGAGTTTAGATTACGTGCAAAAGGTTTTACTTCAATTTATTATATATTATTTATTGACTATTGACTACGTTTCCACTTGATAGGCCCATTCTGCAATTTTTCGATATGTATTTCAGTATGTTTGTTCCGGCATAGGCGGCTTTTTTTTCATCCTATCGTCACGAAAATCGGCAGGCGTATTCTTTGAATTATTTGAATTTTTATGTCGAGCCGTTTTTTTGATTGGGCGAAAAAATCCAAAATGGCGGCGTTTTTAAAATTTTGTTTTTGGCCTAGCAGGAGTAATTTTCATCCGATCGCCACAAAAATTGGACGAATGCTGAGCGTTAGTCCGAAGGACTACGTTTCCACTTGAAAGGCCTATTGTTGTTTTGGAGAAGCAGACGTATTTACACAATCGTCACGAAAATTGGTAGGTGTGTTCTTTGAATTATTTAAATTTTTATGTCGAGCAGTTTTAGAGGGCTGAAATTTCGTCTAAGTATTTTTTGGCGAAATCTAAGGTGTTTTTTTGTTATTTCAAAATCAAAATGGCGGCCAAATTCCGTCTAAGTATTCTTTATTTTGTTCTGTTTTAGGTCCAGCGTACAGACGTTACTGGGGTGGCACTCATATTTGGTTCACGGGTGAAATATCGTAACCACTGCACCTCGTGAAATCCACTATAAATAATTTCCCAACATTATATCCCCTAACGTACTGAGGTCTACTGCTCACAGAACGACTAGTATTATATTTATTTAAAATAAATACGAACACGTCCATAAATTTTAATCCTCACAAAACAACATAAAAGATAAAATTTGAACAATACATTTCTGTAAAAAATTTCAAAAATTTAAATTATACATATTTCTTCTCCAAAATAAATTAGGATAACATTGTAAGTAAATATTGTTGTTGTGTTGTGATAATATTAAGTCCCAAATGTTCTTTTTAAATGAATAGGTACATATTGTATTCAAAGTTATTATTTTTTAAAATCTGATTTTACGATGACTACTCGATTGTACTCACGTAACTTTTTAGAATATGCAGGACTAGTTTCGAACTTAATCGCGGTACTTATTCATGAATTCGAAGTATGGTAGAACCGCAAGGTTAACATTGTTGAATGTGGACGTGAATTTTTATATCAAAAATATTTGTAATGTTTACATAAAAAAAAAAACATTAAGATACTTACTTTCATATTGCTCAAGCAGGTGGTGCATTTCACCAAATTTGAATATGCCCGATTTGGGAAAATGAAAAATCTTAAGCTACCCATATTTTTTTTAATTTACATAAGTAAGAATAAAAAACAATAAACGCATTGTAAAATTTCTAATAATTATAATAAAGTACATTGACACGTGTCATATTAAAGAGTCAGTCAAATAAAATAATTAATTTGACGAAGCAGATACAATATTTTATTAAGCATATAAATCACCTTTAAAAATTATTTGTCTACCCTTTATGTAGAGAGGTTTCTTAACTCTTCATATAAAGAGAAAAAGAAAAAAGAAACAGTTATTATAAAAGAAGAATGTGTTTTTTTAATAAACACTTCAATACATTTCATTGGCGTTAATGACGTCAATCAAGGCGTGATGCTGGTTTTACAATGAAGTTAGTATAATATAATTGTCACAACGTTTTGGCAGCCATATTTAATTAGTCATGATATTTCGATGAAAAAGCCACTCGAATTCCGAAACTAGACTTCAAGACCTTTCCATCGAATACCTAAAGCCTCTAGACTAAACTAATTTGGGTTATAATAATAATTAAAAAATTACTGACATATACAACCCGTTTTAGAGAAGGTCGTTATCCATCTAAGATAGAGAGATCTTATTTTGTCTTATCTATGTTTATTATTTAATCGACGCAATGTACATTTCTCTTTTACCCGAGGCCTTAAGACGAAGAGTTAAAGAGAAACAGACACAATACTAACTTACTAACAACTATTTCTCACCCTTCCGACCAGAATGAACCTCTGCGAAACATGGCAGAGTACAGATGGTATGTTATATACTCATGTCAAATTATTCATGACAACGTTCTTAGCACAGCTTGAGAGAATCGAAAAAATACTCCACTTTTAATATTAAAACGACAGACCAGCACATATTTAATATCAAGTCTTTTTATATTAATAAATAAAATATTAAAATCAATATGTTTCTACATACGTAGACTTTAATCAAAAGTTCCACCTGGGAGTAAAATATGCTTCCAATAAATCGAAAAACTGAGTGTACAGAACCAGTTTCCGATTGGGTCAAATCTACCGGGACGCAGATTAGAAAACATTGTTGTATATTTGAGATCCTTATTACTTTTTAATCAATTTTCATATCTGCCTGCCTGCCTGGTCTTCTAAATCCAAAAAGCCAATTATAATAAATATATAATATTAATATCTTTGAGTTCATCTGAAAAGTTGACTGTCTTATAATAAGGATAAATCGTAAACTTTTCAGCACTATCACTACGACCTTAGGTAGCAACTTATAATGCTTCTGTGTGTTCAATTCAACCACATAACAAAAAAGGCGATACAATCTACATTTCAATTACCCTCTAGTATTTAGCAACTCACCAGTCTTGAACGTATTATCACGCCTCTTAACACAATGCAGAATAAACATAATTTATGAAATTATAAAGAAAACACAAACACAAACAATCGTAAATATTAAATATGGCCGCTATTACTCATTTCAATGCTCGAAGGTTAGGCGCCTTCTTTTCATGAGAAATCATCATTTAAGATTCATTTCATAAATTTCATCATGTCATTTCATAAATCTTACAGTACTTTAAGATATATTAATTTTGGTATAATTTATTTGTTTATAAAATGTTAAATTCAAACGAGAAAACATGAGTAAAATTTTATCAAGATAAAATATACTGTGTGGGGATAAGGGGCAGTGTCTATTTATATATATTCTTAGATAGATAATACTTTATTGTACACAAAGTCATTAAGCGAAACAAAACAAATATTTGTAATTAATTTGTTATAAAATTTATCGATATAGTTATTTAATAACAAATACAATAAGATAAATATCCTCTGGTGAGTTTTCCTGAATTTTAATTTGAAATATTGTGTTTCAAAGATGAAGAAGAAAGGAAGACAAATTCTTTTAACTATCTTAATGGTAACGAAACAAACAAACAAACATTTATTGTAAGATTAGTATATTTGAACATGGTTTACAACTGAATAAACATTTAAAAATATATATGGATACATAAATGGATATTGTAATGATACCAAGAAAAATAAACCTTTTAAAAGTAAACACAATAAAATATAGTGAGCATAAACTTATGTTGATGTCTTTTTAATGTGAGAAAATGAAATGAAGAATCAGAAGGCTCTGAACTGAAACAGTGTTAATGTCTTGTTTGTTGAAATGTCGTTAGGCTAATATAGGACTCTAGAGTAGATGATGACTTCACATATACAAAATTGTATTTTATTGCTTATTGAAAGAAAAAAAATCATTTTCTACTCTACAGACTAAACAGATTTCTTAAAAGATATGTTATATTTTCTATTTATTTATATTTTATTTCTGTTCATTTACATAATATTTTGACCAAACTATAAAATTGTACATTGACAAACATTTTGCATTAAATCCTAGCTTTAATATAAGAATGAAATAGATAGACAAATAATCAACAGAGTTGACAATCAATTATTTAGCTATATAATAGTTTTGACAAACCCCTCATATTTTTTTAGAATCTATTTAACGATACCCCATATTATAGTGTATCCAAAAAACAAAAAATACAACTTTACTATTCGTGTAGGGGGCAGCTAATCCTAAATAATATGTATATTCATAGCATGGCACTGGAGAAATAATTATACCCACTACACATTAACTTTATCTAATATTATTAAATTCGTTGTTTCCTGCTCCTTCGATGGTAATTTATGCGTTTTTTCTATCCGTGATTACATTTAAGTTGTTGAGTGCACCAGTATGGAACAAAATGTTGGAGAAAGACAATAAATTTGGTTAAACAATATTTCATGACAAATATTGTATTACTTAAATAAATAAAGTTTAAAAATCACTTATATAAAATTACTTTTTGTAAAAATTGTTCGTTTAGTCCAAAGATCCACTAGAGATTTAAATAAAAAAAGGGGTACGCAAAAGTGATTTTATAGATCCAGTTTCATTGTCGGAGCCCCTGAAGATTTCACCTGATGGAAATTATTTTTATTTGGTGGATAAGCTTTCGTTTAAGAATGAAAAGACAGTTTTAATACAAAACAAAGTTGTTAAATGTATAAAATATATTAATAACATTCGTTCAAAAGATATATGATGTAAACAGTAAATAAGAAAATAAAAACATTCATTTTATATTGCAAACGTACCTTAATATTACAAGTTTATAAAGTACCGGATATATCTCATACAAACTAAAATCAACCAATGAAATTAAGGTTCTTAATATCTATAAATTTTAAATTATATTCAAAACATCTACATATACATAAAATTTAAGCATCTGTTTCTAATTCCAAATTAACAGCTTTTCACTAAATTCATATGAGAGTATATCTGGCAATACATAAAAAAACAGTTTTTAAAATTTCTGTCTGTTTGTCTGTCTGTTTGTTTCAGCTAACCTCTAAAACCTGTAAGCTAAGCTAACCGGATTTTAAGGTTTCACTGGCGAATAACTGATGTTATAAGAAGTAACTTAGACTACTTTTATTTTAAAAGACATTTTCAAACAAAACAAAGTCATGCAGTCAGCAAGTCATTACATAAATTCAGTTATGTCAGTTTTAAGAATAACGTCCAATCCATAAACAAACATTAGACTTTGGTACTATGGATATCCATCGATAACGATTAAGTTATTATGAACGAACGAATTATGAGCGATAAAGTTACTATGAGTATAGTATAACTCTGGTCACCTCAACTTCTTCGACCACAAAACGTCATCACAGTTTCCTTAAAGATTCCTTAAAGTATAATTTTATGATTGAGATTTAAAATAAATACAATGACCAAAATGACGTTATCTACTATTATTTTAAACTACGAAAGCGTGTCTCAAAAGTTTATGTAACTCTATTTACATTAAACTACCGCCCTTTCATTTGTGTATGTTATTTTTATTGTGAATTCAATTGCATGAATGTTCTGCTTTGTATTTCGTAGTACCTGTTATGTTTTCATTAACGCAAATGTTTCGTAATAGCGTCTTAATTGCTTACCTTAGCAAAAGTTGAAGTTAAATAACATAAATATAAAATGGGTTTTTATTCTTAAGACTTTTATTGAAGAAAGATATAAAAAAATATTTCGGATATTGATACGGTCTAAAGGGAAATATCTAATTTTACTTTAATTCTAGATTTTTAGATTTCTTATGATGTAGCTAAAAACTTTATAAATACGATATGTGACAATTCTTAATATAAGTATTGCTTATATAAAAAAAAAAAAAATATTACTTTTCTTAAAATTTTTAATTGAAAATACATAATAAATTGAACTCACATCACAATCCATGGATTGTGAACACAGGGTTCTGCAATACCAGAATAATCATAAAAAAACTTTATATAACATTATATCACGTCGCAAAACCTAATAGTATTTGTTCACATGGCACTGTACAGTCTATGCGACCATGCAAATATTTCTTCGTAAATTAAATCTTCGCGCTGTTCTCCAATCAACAATGCTATTCGCTAGATCGCCTCCCCCCCATAACAAATATTCAATACCATCACGTTATCTCAGTATTAGAATTACAAAACCTAATAACAAAATACTTATTCGATTATCTGTTTGTTAGTAGTAGTAGTAGTAGTTATTGTATTTTAACATTTAAAAAAGCTAAGTTTTAAAAAAATCGGGCAAGTGTTAGTAGGACTCACTCATCAAAGGTTCCCTACAAATTTGTAGAATATCCTAAAATTCAGCATCCGAAACGTATATCTTATTAATATTATTAACGTGACTTGTATAATTACCACAGGTATATACTAACGGTAATTATTTTATATTTTTCGCTTCAGATACTTCGTCGATAAAGAGAGAGGTGGAATTTTTCTCGATATTTTTCGTTATAAGAATTTATGCGTCGAAATAAATAAATAAAATATTATATAATAATTATCCAATTACCAAGCCTTTCATATGATGCTTCACTTAAACTAGTACAAAAAAATATTTTTTTTATAATTTAATCACAAGTGAACAGTATTTGGATTTTTCCTTGAACAGGTCGCGTAAAACGCTATCACTTGTGGAATTTTATAGTTTTAGTTGAACAAAAAGTATCCTATAAATTTTAATTCCATTGGGATTATCAAAATATTTTTCGTCGCATAAACAGCCGTAACTTTTTTTAAATCATTTAGAATTTTTTTTTACGGTTTCAAAGCTATAGTATAGCTATAGACCTTAATACATGATTTTAATTCACTCGATATTTCCTCGCTTTCACGATTTAATGGATCTCGACAGACAGACAGACGGATGGGCAAAGAAGTGTTCCTACAAAAGTTCCAGTTTTTCCTTTTAAGGTACGAAATCCTAAAAATGGTCATGATTTACAAGTACACTATAATAATTTTATTAGAGAATACAATATCAAAATCAAAAGGTACTTAATTTTATAATTAATAACGCAAATTAAGAACAACAGTAAAAATAATAAATTAAAGTAATTGAATTCATAAATAGTTAAATTATTGACTTCATAAAATTTCAAGTACGTGTACAAGTGACAAATAAAAGTAAAATACTATTATTTTATTTTGTAGATCAAACGTTATGTGGTAAACATGCAGACCGTAATCATTAGCTCGACCTAATGGTAAGTGGTGCCGTCAATCAAAAAAAAAATCCAAATAGAGATATTTGAAAAAAACATCCTTGACGAATAGGAAGAGATTATTTAACAATTAATCCGATCACCCGTATGGTATCTTCTACCCCAATTTTTTGCTTCGCAAAAAATAGTTTGTAGGTTAAATATTTTTAAACACTTCCTTATAAGACTTTTGTGCCCCACAGTCTTCGTCCTTCATCTTCGTCAGCAAACCAGTGCTGTCAATGGCGATCTTCATGTCAGCTCGTCAGATCCGAATCCATGTGAGTAAGAAATAAAAGGACAAAAAATGAAACAAACAACAGGTGTATTAACAATGATTAAAATAAATCCTATAGTTAGTGAAGAAATAATATCTCTTATTTTATTTTTAGTTGAAGAATTATATTTTTTGTTTAATCTTTCTAATCTCTGGCTAGTGCCAGACTAGAGTACTAGTGTACGCTAGATTAGATAAGAAATCTTATATTTTTTTTTATTTTATTTTGAATACAAATCAAATAAAATTTCAAGTGGAAGTGATAACACATACTTGTAAGAATATTAAAATATTTTAAATAGATACAAAATTTCTTATCAACAAAACGATTTTTTTCCTTTATGTATGGAGTTTTAATACGTCTTTAAGGATAGAAAATGATAATTGATTTGCTTGATAATATTTGATTTATAGCGAAACAATTAAAAAGCTGATTTGGCGAAATGTGCGGTGTTGCACCGTACACTTTATTTACTAGTCCAGTCATGTCTGGCGTTTTAAACCCTCATCTGCCGAAAAAATCCAAGTGCGCTTAATTTATTTATGAGGTACCGTATGTGCATGTATTCCACTCGCTAGTCGCTAGTCTTTCTCAACGCTCTTCTCCAAAACTATTGATATTACAGAAAATGCAAAAGACATTGACTAATTTTTGTGAACTTTTGAATTTGAATATATATGTATATAGCTGGAATGATAATGTAAATTTTTCACATTTTTATGAAATACCGTAAAAAATTTATGTACAAAAAGAGCTTGGTATTTTTTCGCAGATAAAATCTAAAATGACTAGACTATAAAAGGAATAATGTTTTAAAGTGATATGGGTGGTATTGCGATGAAACTTGTATTTATGTTACAGCGTCAATAAGCATTTAAACGTTATCTAGGTCTGGATCAAAATTGTTGCGAGGATAATAAAAAATATATTTTTATTAGGATTTTCTTTCTCCAAAATTAGTGGGACTCTTTTATATTTCTTTTTGTTTTTATAATTGAGCTGAGTGTAAGCGAAACTCTTAACTGTTTGGGAGACCTTTTTTGTGTTTAGTTGTCTCCAGAATGCGACGAGATAATTAGCCAAAAATTTTCATGTATGTTTGAGGCGAACGCGGATGTTATAGCGAAAACAGATTGAAAAAATGTTTAGCCATTCAAAAATTATCAAGAAAAGAAGAAAGGAGAGGGGCTCAGCTCAACACCCTCCGCGCACGGTTGGCAGATCCTAGTATAAGTACATTATACCAGTATGAAAAACTATTGATGTTTTTGTGAAATGTTTGATATTTTTATTCAGAAATCAAATATGTATCAAAACAAAAATCAATATATATTTTGCTATATAAGGATTGCCATATATTGTAAGGTTATTTTACAAGAATACTGTAATAATTTATACCTTTATATCTTTGACCATGTTTTCAGATAAAATAATATTTTATTAATTAAGTAGTAAGGTAATTTGCGATGGAAATAACTATTTTAAAATTATATTACCATTGGACCTTTTTCGTTATATTGTGACAACAACCTTTTTTTACTCATTATTAAGTTCTGACAACTTAAACTGAGAGGTTATTTTTCTTTCTTTAAAATTAATCTGTTAACATCTTGACACATGGAATTAATTTCTTAAGATAAAATACTACTTCTTTTAATATATAATAATACATTAATAATGCTTTAGAGATTAAAAATATTGTAGTAATTTCTTTAGAAATACTTGAAGTATATCTCTAGAAACTTACAACATTGATGCTGAATATAATTTCATTGTTAGCTACCGGCCACTTCCCTACTTAATACTTTAACTATTAAAACTAGTAGTAGTACTTTATACAAAGTTTTGAAACTAAGGTAGATATCAGTCTTCACTTCAGATATCACTTTCGCTGCCACCAGATTTTCAGAAATTGAGCCCTGTGTGCTGTTTAAATTTTTCATATAAACGTTTGCATAAAGGCATTTAAATAAACGGAAAAATAGTAAAAAAAATGTTGAAACTATAAAAAATTGACTTTTAATTGCTCCGTACATGCTACGGCCCCCTGGGGTGAAACACGGGGTGAAACTTGCGTCTCCGTACACGCTACGGAGCTGGCAGTGAAAGTATACACATACACTTCTTATAATTAATCGGTATGGATAGATTAAATACAAATGTTATAGATGAAACAAACGTAGTTTTCTAAGTAAAAATTATATTTAAGCCGCCCTTTATATAACGTTTTAAACATTATAAAAGAAATTTATACATTTTATGACATACATATTCGGATCAATGTCATAAATACAAAGATGTGTGCAACAACTTTTGAAGATTTAAAATTCATTTATTTAATAAATAGTAAATACTGTATATATAATAAGGAAATATGTTACAAATATAATTACCCGCATACAATATTTTATCAACGTAAAGTAAAAGGTCGTCCAAAATATTTTACATTGGGAATCAAACAAAAATCCAACAATAATTTAATTAATTTATAATAAAAAAAACTGAGAAACGAAAAGGTGATAGTGATATTATATAAGTGGCTCTAAATTTTCACACGATGAAGAAATAGTATTTTCACCATGTAAATTCTTGAAGACCAGAAATGGAATCTATAATCAATATTTCAAGCTTTTAATTCAGACAACATAAATCTCATAATATAATTTATAACGTAAGTGTAATGTCAAATCCAAGCATCCATCTGTAAAGATATTATCTATATGTAATCCATCTGTAAAGATATAATCTATATGTAAAAGCTGTAGAATATAAATTAAGTGTCAACTTTAGATCAAACATAACATTGGATTCTAAACAACATCCCAAAAGACCAACTGAATTATAAACTAAATTGCTCTAATAATGTAACAGTTTCGAATTTGTTTTGCAATTTATTTATCCCATTAACTATTAGTTCAACTATTCAGCATATTCATGTTTATTAGGTTATTTTTTGATTTACAAAGTTACTATTATATACTCGTTCCAAAAATATCAAATGACCGGTTAGGGCATCCCAAATAAATCGTCAAAAATTTAATTTATACGTAAACACCAGTTGTCAAAAAATTCATTCCATTTTTCTTCTGGGAGTTCTGAACATGCTCGGTCCCAGGCTGCCAATACCTCAGAGCCGCTCGCAAAATTCTTGCCTTTGAACTGTTCCTTCACAACTAGGAACAAAGCAAAGTTACAGGGAGTGAGGTCTGGACTGTAGGCAGGATGCTCAACCCTTTTGCTCCAGTGTTCATCAAAAAATCAACCGTCAAATAAACATGATGCACAGGATCGTTGTTGTGGTGAAATTACCAATTGTCCATTCTTGAGTTTGGACGAATTGGTTGGAGTTTCTGTATAACTTTCCCCAAAACATTCATTGATATATCACGAGGCTTTGACTGTCCGCTAACTGTGCAAAACAACTCGTTTGAGTATACCACGTCTAGTAGAAAATACAGCTATCATTTTCTTCTCCACTGATCGCGATTTACGGACTTGATTTTCCGTTTTCTGAATTTGGAACAACCATATTTTGTTTTTATTTTTTTATTGTACATCAAACCAGTAAAGCCAGGTTTCATCGCCCGTAACAATGTCACTGATATGACGTGAAGTCCCATTTTAGTAAATCTTTAACATGTTTTTACAGAAATTTACTCTCACTTCTTTTCGTTTTATCCTACGGCCTTAAGGCCTTGCACAGTGTGCAAACTTTTCTTACTCCAAGAATTTTTTGTAATATTTTATAAACTCTATCTGTCTGTAAGTAATATGACGGTCTGCCTTAATCAATAACTTGACTTTCCCTACATTTTCCAGAGTACTTACTTGTATAGGATGACTTGATCTTGGAGTATTACTAAGTTGCCGCATTCAAATTCCACCGGTAAACAGTTGTGACAAGGATATTTTTCTTGGAGTACAGTTTTCATTTCCTTAACCCTTTGCGGGACGGTACTGACCTTTTCGATTGTTATGGTGTGACAGTAAAATAATGCATACATTTTTTATTACGGCAATACCAGTAGCGTCATATACAAATACCAAAGTATGATATTTGTAGACAGTATTTTCACTGGTTTCGGACGACAAAACTTCTCCTAGAAGTCGAATAATTCGTTCGTTTTGACTGATATAAAACAAAATATACACACTCATTTATAGTCATAAAAGACAATATTCAAATATATTTTATAATGTAGCAAAGTCCAGTAAACATCTAGTAAGCATTTTATAAATGTATAAAAGAATACAGTAAAAAACTTACCGTAAACAATTAATTTTTGTTACACAAATATGACGACGAAAAATAGGGTACACGAAATTTCACGATTGCAGGTGGTGTGGCACTACTCGACTCGTTCCACATAAACGTCACGGGCATTGCCATAGTGTGCGTGCTAGGACTCTCTATAAAATAGACCCACACGTATACTTTCAATGTGTTTGTTCAAGTGTTAAAATGCATCTAAGGCAGATAAAGACTAATATGACACGACAGTATGAATCGCTCTGTTAGTATTAAGGTAGAAAAATTAACTGCATGAACCGTACCAACATCTTAAAACATTTTAAACAATTACGGCATTTACCGTACTGCCATTCTTGAAATCCACAAACTTTACGGCATATGCCGTGCGTCCCGCAAAGGGTTAAAGCAATTATCTATACATAGGCCACGCATAAAGCAAATAATTATGTGTAACTCGTTTCTCGACCACTCAGTCATTTTTCATTATTCCAAAACGTTTAAATTTATTATGCAATGATACACAATGATTTATTATATGGCTACCTACTAGTTAGGAGTTGTTATTTATAAAGAAAAATTATGCATATATATGCGTAATTTTTCATATGCAGGTTAACTCTGTGTATAGAAACTCTATATTGCAGAAGTTATATAGTGACCTAAGTATGTTGACGTGTTTTGGCACTAAAGTAGCAATGTTGATCGAATGAGGCATCATACCGTCTCAGGTCCCAAATTATAAATATGTATGTTTGTATGATACTTATATGATTTATGTCTATTTAAGTATTTTATAAAATTTAAAACAAAGCGTTTAAAATTGTGTCAATTAAAATATGTCATCGTAATCACTTGATGAATAATCTCGTTTCGAAATATTAAAAAAACCTAAAAAACCAATGAGTAAAAATATGTAATATAATTTAAATAAAAAAATATATTAATTTTTTCCAATAAAAGATAGCAATTATATATGTTCACCACACGTGCAAATGAACTCCATGAATAGCTTGTTTTGTTTGTGAATTACACACTGAATAGTTTTTTAAGTACACACTGAATAGTTTTCACGTACATTGCAAAGTATATATATTCTGTAAATAGGCGAATAAGGTTCGCGAATGGTTTTGTAGTTACGTCATTGTTTACAAAGTTGGGTATAATTTTAGATACCACGTTTACAACATTTGTATGTAAGAATAACAATGGAATAAAAACTTTTATGAGTGTAGGTAACGTTTTTTCAAATATACCTTCAATTTATTACAAAGTAATAGACCTAAGAGTAAAATAATACAATCTGAAGTAATATAAATGAAACGATAAACTAATTTTTTTATACGATTAAAATGTTCAGTATACTGAAACACCTATGTTTATAAAATTATAATTTTACATTATAATTTAAAAGTAAATACATTACTGATATGTGGGCTATAATGGACAGTTTACCGAAAATTAAGACTACCATAGTTCTATACATGTCTATTTTTTATTATTAAAATTTTAATTTTGTCACCAATTACATGAAGTCGGTAATTAATGTATAAGATTTTATTTTCATTATTTAATTAAGAACTATAATGTAATTAAAATAAAAGTATTTTTATCACACTTAAATAACTGCTAGACATTTAAAGGGAAGTTGTTTAATTATTCATTCAAAAGATTTTATACATCGATAAACACTTCTTTTTTACAAAAAAATTGTTTTTATATTATTTATTACACCAATCTCTTATACTTTTTCTTATACTATTCTTATTAATAAAATTGAATATGTCTGTAATAACTATTACATGAATGTAAAATTTACTTTAAAATCGATTACGAAATTTCTGGATTGCTAATCCCTTTAGTAGTTATGCCTGCTTTGTATTTATTTATTATTAATTATTCATACAAGAGTCCAGCACATCATCACTTATTGTATCAAAATGAATAATTCATTGCTTCACAATAATTAATCAAAGTCGCTCGCTAGTTCTTTTAAAATTTTATTCATTCAAAAATATCATTTATTAATATTTTAAATAGAATTAGATCTATATATGAGCCTTGAGTTAGCCTGGACGAACACGCAATTATGTTCAATAATCATTAAGGATCATTTTGTTAATTAAAACGGCGCTAAAAAGTAGGCAGTTAAGATAATAAGTAATGTGTGTGTGTGACACATATAAAGTAAACAAATATTTTAAATATAGAAAAATAAAGAAAAATAACACAAGTCAATAAAATTTATTATTTTTGGTTTTAATTTAAAAAAGATGTATTAGTGACTTACTCTTAATTTTGTCATGCTCAAGAGACACATATATTTAGATAATATCTTTTTAATAATCACGAAACTTCTACTCTGCTCATCATTCGATATATTTTAATAAAACAAGTTTCATATTTTTTTAATATCTTTTAAAACTTAGTTACTCACTTCGCTCTTCAAATAAACAAATATAATACCGTAGAATGCACACATGTACGAGTATGTGGATAAGTAAAAATGACACTATAACTAATAGCTATCATAGATACAGTAGTTACTTTAGTTTAACGAATATTAAATCAGTATTTTACAATAGAGACAAATTTTTATCTGAAACTAGATAATTTAACGTATCATACATCAATTTATCTCAGATAATATAATATTTATTGGTATAACAATGTATTTCTCTGCATATAGTAAAAAAATGTTTTAAAAAGCAGACGTCTATTTAGTTGTTTTATGTTCTCGTTACTTATACTCACAGTCTTGACTACTATAAGTTATTAACAGTGTATTGTTGTGTAAGAAGACATTTTTTGAACACAGAAGTTTAATAATCATATATAAAATGTTTAAAATAACAATTACGGGAGTGCGACTTCAAGTATTAATATCGGCGTGTAGTAAGTTATTATATTTTTATAGTAAATTTGGTAAGACAAAAAATATTTACTTTTGATGTGAAAAACGCATTGCTCTTGCACATAAATTGTTTTAGACGATTAGAAAAATGAACGATATCATTATTTGCATGATCTTAATTTTTATTTTTTTTAGTAAATCACAATATTGTCTTGCATTTTATAAATTTTTCTAGAAACGGAAATCCCTTTTCAACCTTTACTCCCATAAACAACATTTTAAGATATCTTCCAATAGTATAGTATAGTAATAGTAGGTCAGAACGGGAGCTGACATTACAAAATCGTTATCGATGACCCGAATATTTCTATGATTATATTTTGGAGATAAGGACGAAGAAAAGGTACCACTAATAGCTATAATTAAATAGTTTCTTCTTGATAAAATAAACCCAAAGCCCTTTGCTTCATTTGTAAAAAGCTATATAGATTACTATAAGTATTTTGAATGGATAAGTACCCATTCCTATTAGGTTTCCTATGTTACTATTAGCTGTGACTAAAAATGATGGTCATGAGTGAATTATTATAATCTACAATAAAAATAAGACAACTATTACTATGTTAAACAACAAAGGATTAGTTTGAAACGGTCAAATATTTTGAAATGTACCATACAGAATATACATAATCATTATATTCCATACAATTGACATGAATTTTTAATTTCAAGGACAATGGATAACATAAAGAAATCCAGTAAATACAATTACAGATATAAAAAAAGATTACGGAAATACTTTAATTCCATAATGTGACTTGTGATAAAATAATCACTGTGATGTTTATATTACACCTTTCAGTCTAAATGTCAAAACATTATGATAACAATAAACTACTCGACAATCAGTCAAGCACATACAAGGTTCTCCTCAAAGTAGCAGACATACTTATTGTATTTCCTATAATATAGGGTTAACAAAATGTATTAAAAATAACTTAGTAAGGTAAATTCAATTGTAAGCTGGCGCACGTCAAATTGTGTATTAAAATGACATTAGAACATATTTTTATATTAACTTTATAATAATATTTCTATATAATCTTTTACAAGTTCATTACACTTTGTGGAGATGATAAATGTTTATTTTATTTTATATAAAAATAATCTTATAATACACTTTATCATGTCCTTTAATGTCTTTCCCTTATCTAAAACTAACCTTTCAAATTTATAAGACTACAATTATAGCATTTCGTTTTTTTATCTACTACAATCTTAATAAAAGTGTGTGTAACAAAGAAACATATTTCTTAACGCAACTACTGACGCGAAAAAAGTCTGAGAAATCAATATTAAAATAGTGAAGATGCAAATACCTAAATATTTCCCGAACGAACTTTGACGAAATTATAAATGTTAATAGATTATTTTTAAGTACATGATTATTATTTATTGAAGAAAAGAAATTGTAAATACATGTTTATTTATAATTACAAATAAGTGTGATTTGTAGTGATACAAAATAGTAATATAATTAAATATGAAAATAAACTAAATCAGTAAATTATAAACAGCGCCATCTCTCGACAGTAATGAAAATTTTTCCTGACAGACACAGACATCCATACATCTATCCGAGAAAAGTGAAAACAATACAGAACGAACAAAGTTCGTTCGTGAATATCAATGACCCCTAGTACAATTACAGCTGCTGATCGGTGTATTATAGATTTATTATATGTAACAGTTTTTTTTTAATAAATAATGAGCCCTTACTTATTAAGTAAGGGCTACTATATCTAAATAAACATTTACGTTACCTCTGATATTGTTATACCGAGTCTAGTATTATGTAGAATGTAGAATGACCAAGTACAATCTGTGATCAGTGTTTTCAAGTCATTTAAAATATTAGTTTTATATACTTTTTATTAATAACTTGATCCTTTATTGCGATAGCTAAGCCCTCCATTTTTATAAGTAGATCCAAATAACAACCACTAGTTTAAAGTTTTTAAATCAAAGTAGACTCTTTATATTTATACTTATTATTAAAATTATGAAGATAAAATTTTTCTGTTCAGATTCTATTACATTGCTCTACCATTGTTTATCGTTTGTATTTGATTTTTTTATAGAAAAAGTGTGTGGGATCTTTCCTATAATATTATCAGGTCTAAAAGTCGCCCCATCCTATCGTACCTTTCTATCTCTTTAAGAAAATTATTTATACACACAATTGCGATTGTGTGATTGTGATTTATTATATATTTTTTGTGTATTTGTGTTCCATAGGAATTCCAGGCCTCGTTGATACAATTACAATGCTCTTTCTTTCGAGAGTTTTCCTATATCCGTGCTTTGTATTGGTGACCACGTCTCTCTGTTTGATTAGTTTAGTTAGATAGTTATTGACATATATATTAACATTTGTGAAACAGTAATCACAATAAAGAAAACGTGCTGAATTTGTTCTTTGGTTCTTCTCAGACCAAGTCACGTTTGAAGTCCTCATACATCATCATCATTTTACAGAAGGGCTTATTTTGATAAATATGGTTTAAAAATAGTCCCTCCTGCCACTACCATTTGACGTTCACAAGTGATCATTGGTATTGATTTAAAGTGGATAAGATATAAATAAATATATAAAATAAGTTGTGATACGGTATTGTAGTCATTTTCATTTTAATATCAGCATCTACTTTCTTGTCTTAGATGTGGTGAATAATATTTGCCATAACACTTATTACTGCTCCTACGCTAGTGCATGTTATTTTAGATAGAAAATGTGAAAGTTGAGTGTGTTCAAGATTATCAAAATATCTATATTATTATGAGTTAAGCGTTCCTGGTTCATTCTGGTCTGTTCGTATTTAGTGATATTGCGTTGCAATCGCCATCTGTTAGGATATTTTATAATCTTTTATCCTGACAAGAAACAAAGATGGTTATGTGAACTACAGAACTTATCAGCGTCTTCAAGGTATTTGTTGCACTAACGTATTGTATGATTATGCTCTGTAGTGCTTTGTTTCTGGATTTGGTTTTTAGATTGTCGCGTATGTTTAAACGATTACTTTTTAGTTTCTTTCCTTTCTATGTACATTACCATTACCATTATCCTTAGGTCTTGACTTAGAACGTGGACTTTGTTTTCATTTACTATATCTATATTTCGGAAGCATTGTTTTTTCCAAATCTTTGGCAAAAGATGCGTGTTGTGGTTGAGATTAATAATTTCCATTGATATATTTTGTTTGATGATCTCGTCATTCTTTCTATTTTTTCTTCTTATTGCCATTTATTATTATTTAGACTATAATAGAAATTGATCAGCACTTTACATAAAAAATAAACTGTGTCTATTGTAAAACATTAACATTGTTCTGCAAAGATGTATGTGTCATATGTACTGATGGATATTTTTTTTAATTACATTAATTTCTCTTTTTCAGTGTACCTTGGGCAACTTTTGGTAGGTTTTACACTAAGTTGGTCAAGCCCAATTATACCAAAATTGAAAGATTTAGAAATTTCCCCTCTACCCAATGAGATATCAGAAGCACAAGCTTCCTTAGTTGCATCATTATTATACATAGGTGCCATACCAGGTATGCAAATTTCTTAAAGATTGAGATATTGATTTCAATTCCCATCAGAAATAAAAATTTTCTAATGGAGTAATAAATTCTAAAGCCTTAGATTTTCACGCATTTTCCTTACCCGAGTTTAAAGAGGTTACCGTATAAAGAAAGACTCTAAAAAATAAATCGTATCTTTTAGGACCCTATATAGCGGGATGGTTGTCAAATGCAAAAGGTCGAAAACCATGTTTTTTACTTGGTGGCGTTGCAGGCATTATAGGTACGTAAACACTTAGTACTTACTTTGAAATATTACCGTAACAATTTTTATCATGTCAAAAGCACTACTACTTTGAACTATGTATTATATTACTAATAGTTTTTGCAGATAATAGACATATAACTTCAAAAGCCAGTAACCTGTTATTTATATAAATCGAGAAGATAATTGTCAACGATACTTTACAACAACTTGAAAAATGTTTTTAGGTTTTATATTACTGGCTACAACTCGCACGCTGGCAATGCTCTACTGTGGAAGAATGATGACAGGGCTAGGCAGCGGCTTCATTGGTGTAATGGTCTTGGTATATGTTGGTGAAATCGCGTTAGTATTCAGTACAATATTGTTTAAAAGTAATATCAAAAGGTACACTTCATTAATTTTAAAGTAGATTTATTTCTCGAACCCTATCTGTCTCGATCAACAAGGTATCGATCAGCCATTTGCTCTGTGTTTCGTACAAAATTCACTGGCAAATTGGTCGTCTAACCTTGTAATCTTTTTATTCCCTTTCTATTCTTGCTTACAACGACGTAAAAACATATAACTGTAATTACAACTACAAATTAAACTGTAACTACAACTTTTAACGCAAATGTTTATCAGCAACGTTATTCGCTTACCACGAAATGAATTGTTCATCGTTCTTTCCGTATTATTATAAAAACAAAATAATAATATTTTTTTACTATACTTTTAGATATATACTTGTATGTATACTTACGTGCACTATTTACTCACTTTACCTTATAACTTATAAATTAACCTAAATATTCAATATAAAATATTACAAGCTGTAAAATGCCATATTTTTTTTTATTGAAACAAACAATAAATAATATAGTAAAAAAATATTTGTGATATATTTGTTTACAGATCTACAAACATCAGAGGTGTTTTGCTCACAGTTGTTGGAATATTTACTACGTGCGGTTCAATACTAAGCTTTACTCTAGGATCATTTCTGTCTTACCATGCAACCGCCTATGCTGGATTGGCTTTGTTTACATTATTTACTTTGTGCTCTTTAATGATACCGGAAACTCCAATTTATTACGTATTGAAAGGTTTCTACTCATTTTTAACATATTATTTATCAGATACGTGATTATAAAAAAATTTATTATGGTGATATAATAGTGACAGGTAATGATTATGAAATTTATGTTACAGATGACGATAACGGTCTAAAGAAGATACTAAAAGATCTGGGTAGATTAGAAGATGCGGATAAACTAATGGCATCAAAAAAAGATTTCAAAACAATTAGCAATAAGAAAGATTGGACAGATTTATTTGTACTGAAGAGTAACAGAAAGGCACTATTCATAGTTATGACAATTAATATCTTACAACATTGTAGTGGTGTAATGGCTATTGTATTTTTTTCTTCGACAATTTTCGAAATCGCTGGTTCGTCACTAGATGGAAACATATCTATGATTATTATTGGAGGCTTTCAATTATTCGGAAGTGTGTTGAGTCCAATTTTTGTTGAGAGAATCGGAAGGAAAAGAGTTTTGATGATGTCCTGTGTGATGTGTTCTTTATCTATGGTAGGTGTTATGACTAAATTCGGATGTTTAATATTACATTTAACTAACCTTAATAATTAACCTTATTAAATTATTTATTAATTCCTTTAAGATACAGTCCTAAAATAAAGCTAATCTCAATTTATTAACAAATTATATATTTATAATGTTTTTGGTTTATTCTAAATGTGTTTTAAATATTTTAGTTTTATTATGTGAAATAAAAGCCAAGGATCATCTTTTAAAATTCCAGACTTATCAATTAAATATTATTTACATGTGGTTTTGTTATAGTTAATTATGGGCGTGTACTTTTACCTGCTATATGTTGACAATCCAGTCATAAATGGAGTAACATGGTTACCGCTTGTTACACTTATAATGTTTTTCATATCATACGATTCAGGTAAGTAAAAATTATGAAATAATTATGACAGTGAGTTAAATAATATCAGTAAAATAATTGTTAAATATTATTAATTCTTACACGTTTAGTAGTTATTGAAAGCTTATTTAACTTTTGTGTTATCATATTGTAATATTTTATATTGACCAAATCTAAGTACTAGTTACCTCAATTAATATTGAGATTCACTTTTTGCAATGTATAAACTTCTGACTCAGCCGTTTGTAATACTTAATTCATCCATAAATATTTAAAAGAAAATGCCTTGATAAGTTCTGTATGTATATAAACAAATTCTTTCATATGAATGTTACCTTTTCAGTAATTTAAAAAGATGTTCTTCCTAATAGTGTACATTAACACGTTATATATAACCTTTTTCCAGGAATAGGCATAATTCCAAATGTTTTAATAGGTGAGATGTTTACACCTAACTCAAGGAGCAATGGTTCTGCTGTTTCCATCGCAACATCCTGGTTGTCTGGTTTCCTGGTGACTACAGCGTTTGGTTCAATTGTGAATAAAGTTGGTGCATTTATTCCATTCTGGTTATTTTCTGCAACCTGTGCTTTAGCTTTTATATTTACTTTACTATTCATCCCTGAGACGAAGGGTAAAAGCTTATTGGAAATACAAGACGATTTAGGCAAAAAATAATTTCAATAATGTTTTTATCGTATTATTATTATATTGAAACTAAGTTGTATTAAAATTTCGGTCCGTTTGATATCCAGTTTGAATTTTTAATCAATAAATTTTATAATTCGATGTTATAATGAATATATCGAAAACGGATTCAAAATATATGTTTATATAATACAGCGGAGTATTATGATTTTATTAAACTATAACATACCTTCTTAATGCATTAAATGTTTTAAAGTGTTATTCATAATATAAAAATTATTTTAAAGTAGATTTTCCAGCGCTTACAAATAAGTTGCGATGTACGCGACTTATTTGTAAACAAAACGATAAAAAATAAACATATTTGAATAAATGTAATTTAAATTTCAATCAGTAGCCCCAGTCTAAAGTAAATGTCCGCCATTAATCACATCAACACTGAGACTTCGCGCCTTCTTTTCAAAATTTTGTGTGAAAAATTATTTTATTAAAGAAATCTAATGCTGTTTTATCTACAGCAATCTCTTTGTTTTTTATAATATTGTGCAAATTTATTAAACATCAAATTGTAATAAATCATATTTTCACGTATAAGAGTTATTTTTTTATTTTTAACACCATAATGCATAATTTACTTTTAAGAGTATTTTATGTTCAACGTTTATAAGTAAAAGATAGTTTTGGGCTACCCGCGATAAATAATAATGTTCAAAATACAAAAAAAATCGGATTTCCTGTTGTCATTTTTTATAAAAAAAATCCCATGGCGTTATTTACGCGATACTTAGTAAGATACATACAAAAACCAACCTAGTTCAAACAATTATTTCTATATGTATGTTTAAAAAAGAGATTTGAGATCAAAATTGTTATAAAAGTAAATAAAATATTTAAATGTATTTATATGTATGTATAGAAATATTTAAAACATTTATTGACTATGTTTTCACTAGATAGGCTCATTCTGCTATTTTTCCGTATGTATTCCAGTATGTTTGTTCTGGCGTAGCCGGCGTATTTTTCATCGTATCGTCACGAAAATCGGCAGGCGTTTACTTTAAATTATTTGAATTTTTATATCGAGCCGTTTTTTTGCTTGGGCGAAAAATTTCAAAATGGCGGATTACTGATCCTTACCACAAAAAGGGACTTTGCGGCAAATTTCGCCTTAGCGTTCTTTGCCGAAATGTAAGGTGTTTTTTTGTTATTTCAAAATCCAAATTGGCGGCCAAATTTCGTGTAAGTATTCTTTTTTTTCATTTTGTTTTTAATTTCGAAAGAGAGAGAGAGAGAAAGAGAGAGAGACATTATATATTATTTTATGCCATAAACGGCTCTAACTCTTTTTTTTAAAGGAATATAAATTGATAGGGTACTTACCAATGACCAAGAACTATGAGTTTTAAAAAGTAACATCGTTTTATAGTACAAGTTCAAGAAAACCCTGAAACTGTACATTAGTTAAATCTTATAAAATATAGTCATAATATAGGAGGTCGAATTTCAAAACATATTTATTTTTCTTATTTATAATATCAAAAACTTCCATTCCTCCGAAGTCTGTTAGTAAATCTATGAGTACGTGCTGCATTCCAGGGGAGAGGAAGACGACGTTTATGTCGGACTCCCACCCACTCAAAAAGACGGTCAACATCTTGCTGTATAGAGGAGTGCCACGGGAACGCTTGCGCACACATCTGCGTTGCTCCAACTAGTCGTGTTATTGGCTGGCTTGTTTTGACGCGGGGAACTACCCTGCCCCCGCCCAAGTCGACCGAGCTAGATCTGGACAACCTTCTTCACCTCTCCTCCTCCGAACTCTCCACCTGACAGCCACGGGATGTTGCCAAGCCAGCCACAACTGAGCCCAGCGATGTTTGATACCTGAAAAGGCATCCGTGACTGTCTCCGAACCCCCGAATACCGAGTACGTCCCAACACCGTGCCCGACAGCTTTCGTACATCGCTGGTGACACCCCGAAGAAGGCCACCTCGACATACAGGGCCGGAAGAGGCACGCAAGTCTGTAACTGCTTGAAACTCCCCACGGGTTGAGGATCCGACTGACGAGACCAGTTCAACTCCCTTCTAGGGGAGGCGCGCAGGAAACGCCAACTCGACCGGCAATGGACCTCCAGGAAATGCAACGTCAACGATCCCAAAGGGGACCCAAGAGTAACGTAAGCCCCCCCGTCAGCCATGCGCCAGACATGGGCACCTCATTGCTAACACCCTGCCACTGGCGTTAGCAGACAGCAAACGCGATCCCGAAAGACCGAATTAACAGTCATCCAGGGAGCACCGGCCCGTACTGCTTCCAATCCCACCGGACAAGTCCTAGTGACATTCATAATGGACGGGCATACGAGGAAGTTACCAGCGATGATCCCCTTGGATATCCCTCCTGGTGCAAGTAAATCACAATTATTTTATGTATAATCAGAATATTCTACGCTCTGTGCATATACTATAAGGATTGATTTTTTTTAAAGGACTAATGAAATATCACAACATTACTTCAACTAAATATAATTTCAAAACGATGTATCTAAAACTTGAATATTTTAGAGATTTCAACTAAAAAACTTGAAGATTTATGAGCAAGGCATAACAACAACGAGACAAAAAGATTCTCTTATTACTTCAAAAGATAATAAAAGACAATAATATATAATCTATTTTACATAATAACGCCATCTTATGTGCTGTATTTCAATAGGTAAGCTTATAGGTCACATTAATTCATTATCTTAGGAACACCGGTTCCACAAAGAAGACTAGACATTTGACAGCTTCCTCTAAAGTCCCTGTGCTTTTTTATTAAAATTATCTTAAATAATTATGCAATTTCAAACTAATATACAATCTGTTATATTTGTGAACTCATATATTATGATATTTATATTATTTATTATTACTTATTATTTATAATTTATATAGACTTTATTCGTGTATTAATAGGCATAGATTTATATTTTAATATTAGTAATATTATTACTTATTATTATTATTATTATTTACATATTTATATATTTATTTATTTATATATTTATTATTACTTATTATTTATAATTTATATAGACATTTATATAGTTATAGTTTGATATTAGTAATATTGTGAATAAAGATAATATATTAAATAAAATATTTAATTTAATTGAACATATCTAAAGATTTTTTTTCTTAAAAGACAAATGGAATATTCATTATTAATAAATTTGGGTAAATATGATTTATGTTTTATATGAAGCAGAATAGGTCGACCGTGATCGTTTGTCACCGAAAAACTGACTAAGAAATATCGGACATATGCCGAATTTGGTTTTAGTTTCATTTTTTTAATCTACAGCTGTGGTCACGACTTCGTTCGCGCGAAATATGTTTTGTTTTTTAATAAATGCAGCCTAAGTTACTCTTTATAACATCAGTTATCCACCAGTGAAAATGTTTTTAAACATGTTAATTACAAAAATAAATAAAAAAGCTGTTAATTACACACTTATTTTATTTATATACTTATAAATAAATTATTAAGAGGTGAGATTTATACTCAATCGGTAAAGGAGAGAAAATATGCTGTTTAAGATATTTGTAAACAGCTGCTCTTTTAAGAAGAGCCGGCCATTTTTTTCTTTCAATCACGTATATAATAGTGCACTTATTGTCCAAAAACTATTAATTGGGTTCCGTTGTCAATTGTCAACCACGAAACCCTTACAGTTTAGTAAGATTTTTAAAAATCAGCAACAAAAGTTAACAATCAAATTCAATTATACAGTTTAAAAAAGGAAATTACACATTTTTATCGTTTTTCTATTAAAATGTTATCAGTCTTTATGTTACACAAAGTTAAAAGCTAAATTATAGTTATTGGACTTCAATAGTAATAGTAACATATATAGTATCTCATTTAATTTGAGTCGGCTCCTATATTATAATAAATATGAAAGAATAATTATAATAATGATATATTTTTTATATAAACAAACATATTTATGATGTCTGCTTAAAGTTAAAACTTAATCGCACCTATTTATTTTACTCCTAATAGCCAACAACATACTTTAATAACCTATTACCTAAAAAAATATTTCTTTGAAGCTATTGAAAAGATATTGATTCTTAGATTACAATAAGTTAAAAACTATTTCTCACTAAAAGTAGATTCATTTACAGTTAGTTATAAAAAACTATTCAAGTCGAAGCGGCGAGATCTCTTATAATGAAATATTAAATTTCTTTTAGACTTTTATTATAAAAACTTTAGATATAATTTTATTTAATGCAAAGTCTTTGTCGAATTTTGTTTAAATACATTACTTTAATGTTATCGAATAAAAATTTGACTGTATACAATTTTATTTTCCAGACAATATTTAACTTTCCTTTTTTTATAACCAGCTTTTTCCTGCAACATGGTTTACTTATCCTTTCTTGAAACATTGTTTTATTTGTATAACTCAATGAATTTTCGTTTTTTCTATGAAAACATGAAAAATCTTCAAAATAAAGAATATTAACTGTCCTATATATTGCATGGCAATAACTTATTAAAAGAAATTATCAAAATATGTTTAATAGTTTTTAGTTATATGCAAATAAATAACAAAGCAATATTCTTAAAACGTTTGATTTGAGTTCTTTATCGTATACTGAACACAAACCCTATATTATAAAAAAATATTCAAGGTACAGATTTCGATTTTATTACTATTTATATATGCATACTAGCTTTTGCTTGCGATGCATCAAATAGAAAACAACTATGTTACTGCTAACAAAAATAAGATTATTTAACAAAAATAATTTTATAGTATAATACAATTAATTTCGGTAGCTATCAATGTTGTGATACTATTTATGTTTTGGTGGCAGCGAGAATTGGAATTGACATTAATTTATTATATAAAATTATATGAATGAGTTAGTTAATACACAAAAAGGAGATTCTAAGTCAGCGATTGTCCCAAGAATGCTCGTAATGACAGTCGCTTCTATCCCGTTTCCCACCGATCGCTGCAATGCGGGCGGTGTCCTGCGTCAGTATTTTAATATTCTGTACTTTTATCGTAGGAATTGACTTTTGTTTTGGGTAGACCTCGAAGAATTCGGTCTGCCCATTCATGCCTATGTGGTTAGCTGTAGAGATTCGGCGCTGTTCGTCTGGGTTCCCACAGTTGTCGGGGGCTCGTCGGATCTCGTGCGCAGCGAGAGGTAATTGACCAGCCTAAGGCGAAGGGCTGCTGCGGTCTTTTACTTCGGGGCTTGGAACGGTCCATAAGCAGAGATCCCTTCGGGGGTCCCTGCAGTTCGGGTAGCCTCCTGCTTAGAGGTTAGATGGATGAGCTAGCATCTATCCGGTCACCCGACTGTAGTATAGGGTAGACTTGCGGCCCGATCGCCTGTCGGGAAGTGAGCGTGCCCTACAGCTCCAGCACCAACTGGAAACTGGTAGTTAGCCTCTCTGACGTTCTAAGCAAGTTATTGCTAGTGTGAGAAATCACACGGGAAGTGAGAGTGCCGTACAGCTCCGGCACCAGCTAGGAAACTGGTAGTTGGCCTCTCTGACGATCTCAGAAAGTTATTGCTAGTGTGAGAAATCACACGGGAAGTGAGCGTGCCGTACAGCTCCGGAACCTTTCATGGAGAAAAGGTAGCAGGGTGGTCGCGATTGGACTTGTCTATGACCGATAGCCTTGCGAGCTTACTAGGCTTAATAGTGCCGTTGTCGGATGACTTCGGGGGTTAGATCTGCCGTAACAAGGATCCATGTGACCGGGGTAAACCTGGACCACATGTATAGCGGCTCAACCTTTATAACCAGAGGGTTGGTGGGGTTGAGATGCTATAAACATAATCATTAGGGCAGAAGGAGGCGAAGGAGACTATGCCCATTCATTTATACCCGACTTTCGAATTTTGGAAAAATTTCTTCACAGGAGGTCTTCTTATGACCGCCTGAGTCCGAAATGACCATTGGTCAAAAAGTTTATATATATATATATATATATATATATATATATATATATATGCGTGCGTGCGTCCAGATTCGACTTTTGTCAGCACGATAGCGGCCGCAGTTTCGCTCGGATCGCTTTCAAACTTTGCACAAAAATCAACCATCCAAAAATGAAGGTCAAGTTCGTTAACCAGAGAAATCCGGTCACAGGGGGCGCTAGAGCCTCACTTCTTGTGATTTCAGTTTTTCGACCATAACTTTGTCCCTATACAAAGGAGATCAATCGCGTTCATATTATATGATGTATTTGATAAATATCTATAAGTAATGTAAATAAACCGAAAACCTAACTTCAATAACTTAGGGGTGGGGGTAAAAAAACCGAAAATTTTTGGAAAAATATTCATAACTTTTTTCTGGTAAACATTCTTACATCACAAATATTTTTAACAGAAAGGTTATTTTTTATTCTAAATTTAGGTACCAAAAGTTTTTCCGTTTAAGGTACTGTTTTCGAGAAAAAAAATAAAAACCACTTTTAGCTTGAAAATTGAAGGTAGGTAAAACCACGGCAACTTTTTTCTGGTAAACATTCTCTCCTCGCAAATATTTTTAATAGAAAGGTTATTTTTTACTCTAAATTTAAGTATCAAAAGTATTTCCAAAAAAGATACCTTTTCCGAGAAAAAAATAAAAACCACTTTTTGCTGAAAATTCTTGATGTAAACAACGGCATCATGTGTTATTCTTAGGTAGTGAGTTATATTTTAAACGAGTTACACACGAGGTCTACCCACGCGTGTCCCCCTGCGGGCACGGATTTTTTAATATATGAATATGCTCTATCTATGCTTGCATAACATTCCCTATTACTGGATTTGCAATTATATTTAAGATGTAAGTCATTGTCAATAAGTCGGTTGATCAGTCATCTACCTCCAGCAGTATAAAATTCGGGATGCAAAAAAACGCACAAATAATATGTTGAGGTGTCACAGAAATAAGATTTTAAATTATTCATTAATAGGTCAAGATAGATAAGGTGCTAGATATAGTAAATTATTTTCTCTATTAAAATTATGGGTTTTAAAGCCAATAGTCCAAAAAACGGTGTCTCCTAACGAACACTGTGTTTTATTATGACACATAATATTAAATTCGATCAATTTTATTAAGTTAAACAATTATAGTAAGTATCAAGATGAGATATAATTCTTTTATAAAAATGAATAATCTACTAAACATGTCTGTGAGTCCTATTGAGAAAAAATACGCGTACTCAAAATAATAATGAAAATTTACAAAACATTTTATATTTTTTAAAACTATCCAAAAACCCAAACATCACTCAATGACGATGTAAAAAGCTTTCTATCTTTAGGTCGTAAGAATGCAAATTTCATCCCCAGTGGACTATAAATCGTTTTTTAAATAAAAGAAATCATTCGACCGTAAATAATAATAATATAAAAAATCAATTTATTTCAGATAATTCATCCATAAGTGTTAGTAACATTTTAACTTAAGCAACTAATATTAGTACATTCAACATAACAATCTCAAATTATACAGAAAAATAAAATTAATAAAATGCACAAAATTCATAAAATTATTAAAATTAAATGTAAATTCCATTCAATTAAATATAAATTAAATTCAAATCAAATATAAAATAAATTAAAATCAAAAAATTTACTAGTAAGAAATTAAATTAAATAAAATTCATGAAAATCATGTTCTAATTACATTTTTTTTAACAATACACCTCACTCAACGCTATACTCCTACAGTCAGTAAACGCTACGCTTCGATGCTACGTGTACACTATCCCAGGACCTCCAGAGGGGACCGTCTAGCTTTAACGCCAATGTGCTGAGAAGGCTGTACGAGCTGTTCAGTAATCTTGTCATTGCGGACGCGGCCCGCTTTCGTATTATCGCATAGAAGTCGTCTACACGAGCCTCCGCAAACATTGCCGATGCACTGCAGTATCGAGGCTTCCTCAACAAAACCCTCAGCACATTGTTGTACTGAACACGCAGTGCACTATATGTTCGCCGCGTATAGTTCTCCCATAGGCCGCACGTATAAAAGGACTGGCAATAGGCTTTAAATAATATTAATTTTACCTGTGTCGAACACCGTGCAAATCTACGGGCTAACATCAATAGGCAATCCTCTAACCGACAGAGTCCTGCGTTCCCGCTGGATATCACTATCATCACCCAGGCGTTCATTCACAATATGACCAAGGTATTTAAATTCAGCTACTAGTTTCAGAGAAGTTACACACAGATGTATTTTAGGAATGAAATTTAACTGTTTGTTCATTCCTCGAAAAATTAAAATTTCACTCTATTTAGCGTTATACCTCAGTCCATTCTCCTTTGCATATTCCTCACAGATTTTTATCAGTCTTCGAAGACTACTGACCGACGGGCTCAACAGAATCATATCGTCTGCGTAACTAAAATTGTTCATCATTACATCATCTATCGAACAACCGACGCCTGCCCCGCTAAGTCTCTCTATGAACCCGTTTATGTATAGATTGAACAACCTGGGCGACGTCAGACCCCCCTGTCTTACTCCACACCCTAATTTATATGGTTCACTAAGTGCATAACCGCATCTCACCACATTACTTTGGGCACCATTCCTTTTCAAGCTTCTACCATAAAATTTTATAGGATACGAGGTCCAATGCCTTAGACAGATCCAAAAAATACGCAAACACATGGGTCTTTCTATCTGTGTAGTACCTTACAGCTTGCTTGAGACACAATACTGCGCTCTCAGTAAACAGCTCTAATCTAAATCCGAACTGCGCATCGTGTATGTTAATTGTTTTGGTATGTTGAGTATCAAGCAAGCCGTCAAGCACTTTGGCTATGATGGTAGCAAGAGATATCGATCTGTAGTTGGTTCTGTCCGCCGCATCCCCCGCCCTATTCTTGATTATAGGCACGACTATTGCCCTTGTCATCGAGTCCGGCAGAAAGCCGTGGCTTATACAAATATTGTACAATAAAACTAGGACTCTAGGAAGGTGCACACCAGCGTGTCGCAGATGCTCAACACTAAGGACATCATGTCCAGGCGATTTCCACGCTTTTCCTACCCATTATTGTATCTACTACTTCGCTAGACGTGAAACGTAGAAAGCTTTCACCAGTATTTATGATATCCCCCCTGCCAGACTCGCCGAAATTGATCTCACAGGGATCCACTGTAAATTGTGTTTTAAACATATTTGCTATGTTACGGCAACCGCTCACTACCCCTACTTCAGCCGGAATACTCGATCTTGTAATCAGTTTGTTTGTTTGTTGCCAGAATTTACCAAAATATTTGTTTCTATATGACGTAGCCAGTATGCCCATTTTAATCTGTTCTGCATTGTCTTGGCACCATTTAAGTTTGTTTTTAAAGGCCCTATGAGAGTCCCTCGTGTCATTATAGCTAGTTCCATGTGTTGGTCGTCCTGCCCATATCCATGACATGAAACAATACCGAGCCCCAGCATGAAGCGGCGCCACGTATTTATTCCACCCCGTAATGGAACGTTTTTTTCTGCGCGTCGCAACTTTAAAACAATATGTCGCTGCATCCCTTAATATACCTACAATATTGTCATACATATTTTTGATAAGTACTTTGTGTTCCAAATTATTAAATACATTACATAAATTATTACAACATTCAATCGTCTCATTAGGAAAATCAATTAATTTAATTTATTTTTACAATAATCCGTGTATAAGTGAATCTGCTCACTTTCTCTCTGACCCCAGATTACTTTATTACTATCTGTAAATGCAGTGAGCAGCAAATGCGACCGATCTAAACCAAACCTGCAGTTGATCTCCAGAGGATAGTGATCAGACCACGTCACATCTTTCTTAATACTAATACTATCGATATATTCTCTAGCCGAACGAGTAACAATGCAATGATCTAACCAGCGTGTACAGCCGTGGCTGTCACTCTTATATGTGTAAACATCATTACAACATGACAATAATTCATAATCAACACATAACCATTTTTGATCTTTACAAAAGAGATACATTTCATTAAAAAATATTTCACCAGGATGCGCATTAAATTCACCCAAAATAAAAGCCATTCCAATACCGGTGTTTTCAATTATTGCATTCATTTCACTCATACAGTCTGTGAAATCTGTAAGATTTTCAGAACAGTCCACAGGCATATACACAGAAAAGTAAAGTACAGATTTCTCAGGAAACTGACACTTGATAGCGCACAACCTCACACTATTACAATTAACCACAGACACAGATGTAAACACATTCTTACGCCACAACAGCGCGACACCTCCGTGTGGACGGCCGCTTAACATGCCACCCTCCGTATCCACCGCCGACGTACCCGTAGACACGAACTCATCATGCACAGTGCTGAGGTATTCCAGGTCATGTGGTATAAGCCAGGTCTCCTGCAACGAAACCACAGCCGCCGAATTGCACAAACTTCTCACGCTATCCACTGATCTCTTTAGAGATTTACAGTTAAAACTCACTAACTGAAAATTTTGATTTTTTTGCCTGTAACACTGTTCCATAATTTAGGTCGTTTGCTCACGATCAATTGCAGCCTATTTACTGTGTCTAAATAAAATATATTGTCTAAAATATATGCCTTCCGGCCACAACTCGTTATTTGTAAATAAGGACAGTTTACTACCCGTTATATAAAACTTAAAAGATGTGTATTCCTTTGATTTTTTTGTATTTATTTTTTCAGGTTTTATAGTTATTTTAGTTTTTTCATAAACATAATCCGCAACGTCTTTCTCATTATTCTCTTTTGACACATTGTAGATACTGATGATTTAAAACGGGACGTCTTCCTTCGCTTTACAACACGAACCCAATCACCTTCGTTGTCATTATGAACTTCGGCGGATATGTCATTCGGCACACAATAATATTGCATGACGCCACCTTCTCAAACGTACAAGTTCGCGTCTTTAAATTATTATTGAAAGCACTCGAATTGTTGCCGCGGTGGTCCTCCTGGCCGCGATGAGCAACAGCTGATACACGTGGAGACGTGTATCAGCTGTTGCTCAGAAGCTGTGTTGAGTGCGACAGAGATAGCTTGTCCACTGTTTATTACTGCAGTTACAGGGCATGCGCATGATGGAGACGGGTGCTCAAATAGTCTTCTACCCTCATTTATGTTCTTAGAAAAATCTTCTTCTAGGCCGGTCAATAGCCCCATCGGATCAATAGCGCAATCATAGCCGTCCTGCAAACGGAAACCACCTCTATTTTTATTTTCATAAGCGTCAGAATCTCTTGGTTGCATGCACGATGTAATTCAAAATTCAAAATTCAAAATTCAAAATATCTTTATTCAAGTAGGCATTTACACGCACTTTTGAATCGTCAATTACTACAATACAAAAAAGGTTAGTGTAGTCCGTCCGTACGTAAGCTACCACCGGCTCGGAATGCTGCTCTGTTGAGAAGAGCCGGCCAGAAACTCAACAGTTGCTCTTTTCAAAAGAAATATAACAATAGGTGATGTATATTATAATATAATATAAATCCTGCAAATGATTCAACAACTTAAGTTCCACATTTTTCGATCCACTAAAAACTCTTGAACGTTATAATAAGCTTTATTTAACAATAAACTTTTGATTTTAGATTTAAAACTAAGAAATGGAAGGTCTAAGATATCTTGTGGAACTTTATTATATATGCGTATACTCAAACCCATGAAGGATTTATTAACTTTTTGAAGCCGAAACTTTGGCGTTACGAGTTTGTTTTTATTTCTCGTATTTATCACGTGCCTGTCACTGTTTTTTATATAACTATTTAAATTTTGACGTATATATAAAATGTTATTAAATATGTATTGGGAAGCGACTGTAAGAATACCTATTTCTTTAAAAACATCTCTCAGAGAATCTCTAGCTTTTAAGTTATAAATAGCCCGCACAGCTCTTTTTTGTAAAATAAATATAGAATTAATTTCGACAGCACTGCCCCATAATAAAATACCGTAAGATAAAATACTGTGAAAATAACTAAAATAAACAAGTCGAGCCGTATTTATGTCCGTTAATTGTCTAATTTTTCTAATTGCAAAGACGGCGGAGCTGAGTTTGGCTGCGAGTGTTGAGAGATGGGGTTCCACTGGAGCTTTCTTTCCCCTCTCCACTCCACTGGAATTTCTTTGTTCTTCTAATATTCATCTAGATCTTCTTTCTTGACGTATTTATCCTGTATATCAAGTATTGTATGAACTTGATTTTGTAGTATGATGATATCTTTCAAAACACGCGTTGCATCAACATGATCAAATGTTACAGGTGGTAACTTATGCAGATTTTTTGCAACAAATGTGGGTATGTAATTTGGTTTTGTACTTCGTGATATTCCAATAATATCTTCTATATTTTCCTGCTTTCTATCTTCCCCTTTTCTTTTTACTAACCGGGATGATATTGAACTTAACAGTAAGGATTTCGCCTTAAAAATTTCATCTTGTTCAAATGATTGCCGACATAACAGCGCCAAACTTACATTATTCATGACATCTATTTTATTTTGACAAAAGCAGAGCACTTCATTTAACACAATATCACAACTATTACATTTCAGTGTATCCTTTTTTAATAAGAGGTCACCAACGAATAATGACCTCCGTGCTACGTACTCGACTTCACTCGACGAGATGTCAGTCGCGACTGATGAGCGATGATAATTTAAAACAAACTTCTCAAAGTTTGTTTTAATTTTTTTTATTTATATATAAGATGGAATTCATTTTATAAAAACAGAAGCTTGGAAAAAACAGAATATCTGAGTTGAAATAATATCTATTTATTTCCACTCAGATATTCTGTTTTTCTTGCCATATTTTTATACTCAAATCGTGAATAGCAAAAACAAAGATTATTTTTAGGGTAATGCATAATTTTATACTAAGTAAAATGTAATTTATAAGTATTATTATCGATTTTATGCAAAAGTTCTATATCTAATATTTTAATATTTATATAATACTAAAGTCTACTTTGGTAATAAAACACGATTGTCACTCTAACAAATATTATTGAAAATAGTACCTAAACCGTATGTATTTATTATATTTTGAATAAATATTTTAGAATTGCAACAAAATATTTCATTTCTTCGACATATGTATGTGTTATGGAACGAGCTATGTATAGATAGATATGAGATAATAAATACTTTTCCTTTATTTGCTACTTAATTTACATACGCTATAATATTCGAAACAATAGATATAGTATAGTCAAATATAGTCGATAAACTGTAATTGAAATCTATATAATAATTGCAATCACGGCGGTATCGACAACCCGTTTAGATGATTCCTTTATTAAGGGCAGGAAGGATTAAGTCTCTGATAAGTCGGCATTATCTCGTCCGCTTATTATTAACGAATTTTTATCAGGATTGGACTTTACCCGAAATTACTTTTCTACGGTACCTTAGCCTTATTAATTAAGTAATGAGATGTTAAATTTTATTAAAACAGTTTAGTGTCTAGTGTTTAGTTTGTGTTATAAATTTTCTTACGATATCATTGAACTCACCAATCAGATAGAATTTTTAAAACAATTTTAAGTAAATAAAATCAAAAAATAGAAAGATCAAAAAGACGTAAATGGAGTAAATAAAAATTATTAAATAAATAGTAATAACTGTTGAGGAGACTTATGGTAGAAGAGCAAAGAAGAAATTGATATTTTGTACTACCCAAAGAATTTGTGTAAAGACGAGTGGAGGATAATATAAATTCTTTATTTGTAATTAACAACATTTGTGTAATAGTTTTTTTATAAAAACAAATGAAATTGCTCTAATAATGAAATAGTCTCGAATCCGTGTTGCGATTTATTTATCTCATTAACACTTAGTTCAACCATTAAAAACCACACAGAGGAATTGCCACGCCTCCAGATGGTGTAGACAGTTTTGAAGGATTACGAGCTGTGCGGTGATGACCACCACATTCTGACACCATTCCCAAGAAGGTCTTTATAGAAGTCACAAGATTCTTTCGGTACACATCGAGATTTTACAGAGAGAGCCCTGCGCGGTCGGAATATAACGTATTCAAAGTGCTTTCGTTCGCATACCAATGTATGTTGGATATATCCAATATCATTGAGGTGCAGGTAAAACAGAGTTGTAGATAACACTAGCGTTCAAGGACGGAACCAAACTGAACCGAACAAAAACTGTCGAGAATAATCCGTATGCTCCGCCCAGTGCAAAAGGTGATAATCCACTTGCATAAATTTTTGGGAAATCCATAAGTCTAATAACCACTGCCCAACATATGTTAGGTATAACCGAAGTTCACCATCGACCCTGTAACGAGCAAGGCGAAAACCATATTGCTGGTCATTAATCAACTAGCGATCCCCGAAGTACGTTAGAAGCTGTCATTTAATAATGTCATCCTTTTTAGGGATCGGATGAACAAAGACACATTTTCATGAGACCAGAGCCTTTAAGGTAGGTGTACCGATATAGACGCGTTAGCACTGGAGTCAACTCAGGGGTACATGTTCATAGCATCCATGGAGAAATACCATCCGACCCATTCAACTTATGAACGTCCAAGGAAAATAAAGACTGTCTAATAGTTTTTCGTTAAAAAATTATTTCTGGCATTGAGCGTTGACACAGCTGGATGTTAAGTCTTGGTTGTCTAAAGTCAAGTTTAAGGCAAAAAGAGTGCCCAAAGGCCGGCTTTCTCTTTTACCATGTGGAGTTATTCCCCATGAACAATGGCGGTAGAAACGGCACCTAGAATTTGTGCGTGCCGAGCGAGTACCTTGCGAACTGATTTCCAATTTTGACGATATGCTTAAACTTTGCTTTAGCGATTTGCCGTTTGAAGAATTTAGAGGCATATTTACTCTTCAGACTCTAGAGTTCGGATCCTTAATGACTAACACATTAGCCTAAGTTAGATATGCCTGCCATTTGCCACCTGCTGTAGCCCTGACAAACGCATCAAACCAAGGCCGCGATCTGCCACCAAGTGGTAAGCCAGAGCTTGTTACCAATACGAGTCAACGCGCAACCACAACAAAGTTACGGACATCCCTAGAAGCGAAACAAATTGGTTCCATGGGTAGGATGCAAAATAGACCGCATTCTATTCCAATCCGGATATTGTGTGCGCCGGACGTTAAAAAGGCACGACACGACGACATGATTAGAGGACTCTAGGGACGCCTGTACAGTGACCTGGTACTTTCCTAGATGTGTAACAGAAAATACAACAAAGTGGGCATATGACTGTTCACGTCCGGTAGACGAGTGTTTCTCTTAACCAGCTGGAATAGACCATTTGCCAATGCAAAGTTAAACACAGATCTCCCCGCGTATTCGGTGGCATATGACCCTAGCCAATCGGAATTGTGCGCTTTGTAGTCGATACAACGGGAAGCCCGAGAATCGTTCTCTTAATTTTTCTGGGGGTACCCCCTCCGGGATACATTTCTTAGTGGTTCATGTTAGGGGGGGGGAGGAAAGTTGGGCTTCGGATTTCTCTTATTCACAGACGGAACATAACCAAATGAATTTCTTTATATTCTGTCCGTCCGTCGATCTTCTGTGAGAGAGTGGTCCTTTCTCGGTCCAGCCAGCCCAATACGAGCTACATTCAGATGATTACATCTAGGTTCTACTACCACAGACAAAGGCTTCTTTACTGTGAGAACCGTATTAATGAACATTCCTATAACAAATTAGGCGCTATATTAATATTACGAGCTTAAAAACCACTATATCTGGTCTAAAGCCGTACTTTATTTAATGTAGTCAATAGAAATAAACGCCAGCCTAATATTTTCAAAACCGCACCTAATGGCAATATAAACCAAATTTACATTTTGAGAATAGACGCTAATATCAACGATAGTAATTTTTTTACGTTTGAAATATTAAAACACATATGCCATTAAATGAAAAGTTCATTATGATCTAAAGTGATGACAACGCCGCAAATAATTCTTTAAAAAATGTGAAGTTAATATTGTCTATAATCGTAGATTTATATTCATGTTTTATTTATATTTTTTTTCAGTGAATTTACTGTGTAAGTCAAGGTTAAATTTCATCTTAAATTATTAATTAATGTTCTTAAACACTGTCAAAAGATCGTAATTGTTTTTGTGATATTAGAAGGCTTATAATAATCCTTTATTAAAAATAATAAAATTTATTATATTTTAATTATACGTTGAGTATCATAAAAATATTTAAAAACCTCAGAAATAAAGGAAGATAAAAGAGTTGAAAAAAAAACATTCAAAATAAATGGCCAGGTTTGCTTTTCCATTTCATCTCATTGCTGTTGCATTTCCTTCAATATTTGAAGAACTTTTCAGCGCTTCTTAAGTTTTTTTATTCTGTTAATATTTTAATATATATTTATTTAATGGCATAGAACACAAACACACATACAAAAGTTAGCTTAGTAGGTAATGTATATTATAGTGACTATCAAGTAAATAATCAAACAAAATATTATTATATATGCAATAATGTTTTAATTTGTCTAGATATATTTATTTTTTCTCTGCTTCAAGATATAGGGTAGTATACAAGTCGGTATAATAAGTCAGTTTATCTTAAGAGTCACAGATACCTTCATTTGTTATGTATCGTGGTGTTTGTGTCGGTGTGTCACTAATAAATTTATATAACGTATGACACAAACAAATATAAATTGTATCTTTTTATTGCCCGTTTTATAAAAGTTTACGTATAAATATATATATGTAAGAAGTTTAAGAAGGTACAAGCGCCGGGATAAGATCCTTATTAGCTGGAGTAGATTAAATATAGAGAAATTAATTTATCAGAATAATTTCATATTTAATAGTAGCATTACATTGATTCCAGTGTAAAATAATCTTCCATATTTCTGCTCCACAATAATTCAAACACGCACTTAATGCTTCTTATTAATAAAATACCATATTCACTTTGGAATAAAATCATCATTTTATTAGAAATGAATTTGATCCGATAAAGAATTTGGAAGATTAAAGAATCAAAGAAGGATTAAAGAAGGATCCTATCAATTGTTCTAAACCTGTCAAGTTCAAATCGAACTCGAAGAATTTCATTGCACCAAAAAAATATTTGTCACATGATATATGTATATGCAGAAATAAATTATATTGTATTATTTTAATCATAGACTTAATATTAAGGTGTCAGATAATCTGCTTCGTAAGTTGAGATTGCCATCTCAAAGATATTAGTTTTTTGATCTTCGGACATTCAGTCTCTATGTAGGTAGGTCGTTTGTATTTGTAAGAAAAACTAGTCTTGTTATGTCTGAATGCCGTCCAAAGTTATGTTCTATACCTCTAAGTACAATACTCTTTTTAAGGGTGTTTTCTTTTCTGTTGTTTCTCCGATAACTTGCGATACTTCATGAACAACGATGATCGATTAACACACTCACTGCCGTGCGAAACTAAACTCACTCGTCACAAAATCTGGAGCTTTACTGACTGCTACAAAATAAACGGTACGTACGGTCAAGTTCCAGTGGGAAGCGCTCCTGCTATGGCCCTATTCTTTTGGGACCCGATTGATGAGCAATGAATGTCTCGTAGATAACAATTCACATTCGCATAAAATATTTAATTATTGTTTGTTTATATTTTTTTGCTAAGTGCGTTGTTAATATCAGTATAGTTATACTAAATATTGTGTCTATAAAATTGTTTCAGATTTTTATTTTGGATAGAGTTTAATCAAAATAAAAGAGCTTTTTTTTATATATTATTAAATGAGTTTTTATTTTAATTCTAAATTGGTACTGATTTTAAAATTACATTTAATTATTTGTCGTATTTCGAATGACATTTTTATAAAGGTTGGTTGAGAAATAATGATTTCAAATCCTTGCAAACGTTGGGCCTTTCTGATTTCATTTTTTTTTTATTTCAGAAAAAAAAGTGTATATAAAAATCATTTCATTAAATACTTTAAACTCAACCTCAACTAATTAAGTTAAACAAGAGGTAAAAATTCAGTTAACTATAATATAAATGATTTATTAATTTATATATTGTGCAAAGTAATTGCTTTCGCTGTATTAGCAAGAAAAATATTTAAAAAACATACATCATTAAAGTTTTTTTTATAACAATAAAACAATTTAAAACCCTAAATGCTATACACTGACGTAGTGAAATACTTTCTATCATTAGGTCGTTAGAACGAAAATTTCCAACCCAATGGAATATAAACCTATTTGTATGTAAAATAAATAATTCGTCCTTAAAATAATGAAGGTTCTACATATGTAAAAAATTATTATAAAATTTGTCTTATACTGTATTGAACAAAACATAATATTTGGTTTCAGATTTCCAGAGGGATTGACATTCTTTATATTTGTATATCCATATTATATCAGTGATCTTATTAAATATGCATGAACTTTAATCCGTAGCTGAAAAATATCAAGTAATCTTGTGAATATCTCATATTTCTTATAATCTATTATATAAAAATGAATCGCAAAATGTGTTGGTAAGCGCATAACTCAACAACGCAATGACCAATCTTAACAATTCTTTTTTTTAAATGTTCCTTGAAGTCCAAGGATGGCTCTAACGGCGAGAAAAATTTGAATAATTTCCAGGGAAACCCTAAAAAAGCCCTTTTCTTTTTCCTATACAAATATTTTAAATGTAGAATAAATAACTAAATGTAGAGTCAATTTGAACTGTATTGCTATTCAATAAAGTTGATATTAAATTACAAGCACTCATTGTTGTCTAAACAATGTAGGTGTCTTGCTAACGTCAAAGAGTCAATTCGCGCTTTATTGTCGCTGCACAACGTTCAAATTTAATCAAATGAATGTGTACACCCGACCAAATTGAAAAGTCAAAAAAAATAAATGTAAGATTTGATTGGCCTTGGAATATTCTTTCTTTTGTTTTAGTTTCGGAATGCGACATAAATTGTCATCAGTTTTCACGTCATTGCATCTGTCAAACAAACTGCGTTAAAAAGCGTTTATAATATTTAATAATTAATTTTGATTGTATAAATACCTGTGATTAATAATTATTTCATGTGAATAAATTTAGGTAATTATATACGATATGCCTCCTATAAGACGAAGTAATTTAAGTAGAAGAACCCGAAATGCTACAAACCAAATGAATTACCGATCTTATCATACTGCACATGAACGTGACGACCGAAATGAACGCGAAAGAATTCGTATATCACGAACGCGGGAAGCGAGAGCGAGAGATTCAACTAATAATCGCGAAAGTTTGAATCGAGCTGCTTTCAATTACGATTTGTCAATTGACTACAGTAACCACCAATGTGTTGCTATTGGATCTATGAACTTGGTTTGCTCTTATTGTAAGGCATTGAAATACAAAAATGAAGCAAATGGATTGTGTTGCGCAAATGGGAAAGTGAAATTGATACCATTGGATCCACCACCAGAGCCATTGTACTCATTGGTTTCAGGAATAGAACCAGATTCCATACACTTTTTGTCAAATATTCAACAATATAACAATTGCTTTCAAATGACATCATTTGGGGCAACAAACGTAGTTCGGGAAAATTTCATGCCAACTTTTAAGGTATGTATTATAGCAGTTAATCATTATTATTTTAATGAACAAAATTTCCTGTTAACTAAGTAAATATGTGTCATTAACCTTCAGTTTCCTAAACCCCAAAACATATATTACTTAGTCATTATATTATTTGGTGATTCAGTATTAGCAACACTTTTATTATTTTGAAACACAATATAATTATTTGATGATGGATATTAGTTACAACTAATTATTACATATTGACACACCTAAGCATATCAATTATTATTTGGTGATTCAAATTAAGAGACAGATATACTTTTTAGGAACAAATATTATTTCTATTTGGCAAAAATCATTTTTTTTAATTTACAGATACAAGGCCAAATATATCATAGAGCAGGTTCACTGTTACCAGTGTCAGATAGCAATTACAAATTTCTGCAAATTTATTTCATGGGCAATTCACCACGAGAAATTGATATGCGTTGTTCACATAACAATTCACTAAAGAGGTCTATTGTAGAACAATTACAAACTTTATTTCATGAGTACAATCAATTGGTTATGTTGTTTAAAACTGCACTGGATCGGATGCCATCTGATAATCACAAAATTGTAATCAGAGCTGATAAAACACCTGTTGGCCAACATGCAAGACGTTTTAATGCACCAACTATTGATGAAGTTGCCATCGTTGTAGTTGGAGAAAACTTGGAATCCCGTGATATTGTTTTACATCGTCGGAATGATCAATTACAACGTATAAAGGAAACACACCGCTCATATGACGCACTGCAATATCCCATTATATTTTGGCAAGGTGAAGATGGCTATGATTTTTCAAACAAGATGATAAATCCCATTACAGGTAATAAAAAATATTAGTTTAGCTATGGAGCTTTATTATCAGTCACTATATTATTATTTTTTTAATTTTCAATATTATGAAAACAAAAATCTATTTTCAGGTTCCGAAACCAACAAAAAAGTCAGTTCAATGAACTATTATTCCTACCGCCTAATGATTCGTGAAAATGAAGACAATCACATACTCAAATGTCGGCGATTATATCACAAGTATGTTGTAGACATGTATGTTAAAATTGAAACGGAGAGATTAACATTCATCAGGTTGAATCAGACCAAACTCAGATCTGAAGAGTATATTCACCTTCGAGATGCGATTAATACTGATGGAAATGCACAGAATGTTGGTCGGATGACTATTCTTCCAGCAACATACATCGGAAGCCCTCGACATATGCATGAATATGCTCAAGATGCCATGTCATATGTTCGTCATTATGGTACAGCAGATTTGTTCATCACATTTACATGCAATCCACACTGGATAGAAATCAAGCAGGAGTTATTCCCTGGGCAATCACCTATTGATCGTCATGATATTACAGCCAGAGTCTTTAGACAAAAGTTGAAATCTTTGATGGATTTCATTGTGAAACATTATGTGTTTGGAGAGACACGCTGCTGGATGTATTCTGTGGAGTGGCAGAAACGGGGATTGCCACATGCACACATTTTGATTTGGTTAGTTGAAAAGATAAGGCCAAATGAAGTTGATGCAGTAATATCAGCTGAAATTCCTAATGTAGAAGTAGATCCTGGATTGCATGGTCCCTGTGGAACTCTTAATCAAAATTCACCGTGTATGGTGAATGGTAAATGTTCAAAGCGATATCCACGGACATTCATATCTGAAACAATCACTGGTAATGACGGTTATCCTTTGTATCGTCGCCGATCGACAGCAGACAATGGAAGATCAACAATTGTCAAATTAAATCAACAAGATATTGAAATAGATAATCGCTGGATTGTTCCATATTCACCCATTTTATCAAAGACCTTCAAAGCGCACATCAACGTTGAATCTTGCCATTCAGTAAAATCTATTAAATACATTTGCAAATATGTAACCAAAGGGAGTGATATGGCTGTGATTGGTATTAATGCAGAGAATTCCAATGATGAAGTTACCCAATACCAAATGGGTCGCTATGTTAGTAGTAATGAAGCAGTTTGGCGAATATTTTCTTTTCCTATTCATGAAAGACACCCTACTGTTGTTCATTTAGCTGTGCATTTAGAAAATGGACAAAGAGTATATTTTACAGCACAGAACGCAGTAGAAAGAGCTTTACAGCCACCATCTACTACATTAACCAGATTTTTTGAGATATGTCAAAACGATGATTTTGCTCAAACATTGTTATATTCTGAAATGCCAAAATATTATACTTGGAATCAATCCTCAAGAAGATTTATACGACGGAAACAAGGAAAACCAGTTACAGGATACCCAGATATATTTTCTACCGATGCGATTGGTCGAATTTATTCAGTACATCCAAGCAATGATGAATGTTTTTATTTACGACTGCTATTAGTCAATGTACGTGGCCCAACATCGTTCCAACATGTACGAACTGTTAATGGTGATTTGTGTGGATCATATAGAGAAGCTTGCCAACGTTTGCGATTGCTAGACAATGATGCTCATTGGGATCAAACTCTCAATGATGCTGTAATATCATCACAAGCTCATCAAATACGAACATTGTTTTCTATAATCATATCTACCTGCTTCCCATCAAACCCAAAGGATTTGTGGATCAAGTACAAAGATAATATGTGTGATGATATTTTGTATCAAATACGGATTAGAAGGGGAAATCCAAATATACAAATAAGCGAAGAAATTTACAATGAAGTATTGATTTCAATTGAGGACATGTGCTTGATGATGTCAAACAAACTATTATTTCAATTAGGCCTGGCCGCACCCAATCGTCCAATGCATGATGCTTTTAACCAAGAGTTGCACCGAGAAAAACTGTATGATCTCAACATTTTGAAAGAATTAATTCAAACGAATCTTCCACTATTGAATGAACAACAGAAGTATGTATTTGATACACTTTTGAAAGTAATAAATGATAAAAGAGGAGGGATTTACTTCTTAGATGCACCTGGTGGTACAGGAAAAACTTTTTTGATTTCATTGATATTAGCAACAATTCGCTCACAAAATAAAATTGCACTTGCACTCGCTTTGTCGGGAATCGCAGCAACTTTGCTTGAAGGTGGTAGAACAGCTCATTCAGCACTAAAATTACCATTAAACATGCAAAGCAACGAAACTCCAACCTGCAACATTTCGAAGAACTCTGCAATGGCAAAGGTTTTGCAGCAATGTGCATTGATTGTTTGGGATGAATGCACGATGGCACATAAAAAATCTTTGGAGGCTTTAGATAGAACCTTACAAGATCTCCGGAGCAATAATAACCCATTTGGTGGTGCAATGATTTTATTAGCAGGAGATTTTCGTCAAACATTGCCAGTGATTCCACGATCAACGCCAGCTGATGAACTTAATGCCTGTTTAAAGTCCTCCAATTTGTGGAAACATGTGAAGGTATTACACTTAAGCAAGAATATGCGTATCAAGTTGCAAAATGACAAATCTGGAGACATATTCTCTAAACAACTCATTGACATTGGTAATGGCAAATTTCCTATAGACACCTTGACTGGTTGCATTAACTTTCCTCAAGGTTTTTGTCCGTTAACTAGATCAAAAGATGAACTTATTCAAAAGGTGTTTCCAGATGTTGCTCAAAATTATAGAAACCATGATTGGTTGAGCGAACGGGCTATATTGGCTGCAAAAAACATAGATGTAAGTGAATTAAATTTCAAAATTCAAGAACAAATTACAGGCGAATTGAGGATATATAAATCAGTTGATTCGGCTACTAACCAAGATGATGTCGTTAACTATCCGCCTGAATTTTTAAACTCGCTGGATTTACCAGGATTGCCACCTCACAATCTTCAATTAAAGGTTGGTTCGGTAGTAATAATGTTGAGAAATATCAACCAACCGCGTCTTTGCAACGGCACACGGTTAGCGATAAAAAAATTATTGAACAACGTGATAGAAGCAACTATACTGAAAGGAAAGTATAAAGGAGAAGACGTTTTGATACCACGCATCCCAATGATTCCGACTGATGTACCATTTGATTTTAAACGACTACAATTTCCAGTGCGGCTTGCTTTTGCTATGACCATAAATAAGTCCCAGGGGCAATCATTAGGTGTTTGTGGTATTAATCTAGAAAACCCATGTTTCTCACATGGTCAATTGTATGTTGCCTGTTCCCGTGTTGGAAAACCATCAGATTTATTTATATATTCACCAGGTAATCAAACAAAAAACATTGTGTATCATAAAGCACTAAAATAAAAATAAAACAGATTTTTGTTAATAATTATGATTCACTGGATTTACAATAACGCGATTACTGAAAATACTTATGTACGTTTTATTTCATTATTTTTTATTTCATCGGTTATGAACCCTATGTTAATAATAATAGTAATAAATAATTAATTATCTCTATACTTTGTAATTGAAGCACCCACTTTATAAATATTTGTCACCTTTAGGTTCCCACTATCCCTTTAGATTATTTTTCAATCAGGTTTGAACCTTAAGTTCCCCTCTTGGTTTGAAGCCCTCTGGCAGACATCCCAATCGGGGTTTTTAGTGGGTCTCAAAAGGGTGACCAAAGTTCGTGGAAGCTAAGATACTTAAGTCACCCATGCTGACCTTTTTCTTTAATTCTCCTGAACAGAACCGTCACCATGATGATAGGGCGATGTGTGAGGATCAGCTGAGTAAAAACGTCTAAAGGTCGAAATATAAACTGCCACATTCCAAATCTATTTGACAGAACGAATTCTGCCGAGTTGTATAAAAATTGTATTTATTAAAAAAAAAAAAAAACTTTTAAAATTTAAATGTTTTGAGTTTAACTTTCATTGTATGTATTAGTAAAAACCACCAAATACTTTTAATTATGAACGTCTTAATAAAATGATAAAGTAACATATTAAAAAAAAGGAAAACTTTACGATTTATTTATTATATTATTTAAAATATTAAATGATAAAAAAAATCCACCAGAATTCTTAATATATATAAATCACGTGTCGCGTTATTTGTCCGCGATGGACTCCTAAACTACTTAACTGATTTAAATAAATTTACACATCACGTACAGTTTGACCTAACTTAAAAGATATAATAATTTTCAACTCAATTCATAGTCGCAGTATTATTTTATTGCAAATTATTAGTTTATCATTTTGCAGTTAGCTCTTAACAATTCTAAAAGATGGCGGTATCTATTGACTGGATTAAGTAATTACGAATGAGATATCTACCCTACCTACCTCATTCGTAAGTTTAGTGATCCAAGTTATTTACTAAAAACTTTATAATATACAAATAGTGTTATAAACTTGGATAAAATTAAAAAAATAATTATAATTATTTTGTTTTGATTTTTGCTTAATATCGACTATAAGAAAACATTATGGTTTTCATGACAGATGTACTCTGAACGTTACCCCTTAAATAGTTTAGTACAATGTAATATATCAAAAATAATAGTCACAGCAACGCGTGACCGGGTCTGCTAGTGCTCGATAAATCTTTGTTGAATTTCCGATAGCAAGGGTTTAATCATGACTTGATTTGCTTGTTATAAAAAATCTTATACGTACCTCATCGCAATTTCTTTAACTGACTAAATATGTTATATTTTTATTTAAAGAAGAACTAATTTTACACCAATATACTCTTCAATTCACATTCTAATTTCCAAAACTATGTAATCACAATCACAACGGAACCAAAATTCCGTTTTGGTGATTTTTTTATTAAGGATAAGAAGGATTAAGTCTCTGATAAGTCAGCATTGTCTCGTCTGTGTTATTAATACGTTTTTATCGAGATTGAACTTTATCCAAAAGGAAATTGCTTTTCTACGGTACTTTAACCTTATTAATTAATCGTAATGTGGTCTTAACATTTCCTGAGAAACACTTTAGTGCTTCCTGAGAAACACTAAATTGTCCTTTTAAATCGTTTGTAATAATTTTTTTCTATTTTGTACAATTAACTGATCAAAAAGAAGAAATCTAATTGGCAACTGTATTAAGTACGTATGAATAAATAAATATAAATTTTAATTATAGGAGAAGAGGAAGAACGAGGAATATATACATGGATTGTCTAAAATGACTTGATAAGAATCAAGTAACCAGTGAGATGACGCATGATAGAAGAGCATGGAAGATATATTAGATAAGATATTTACACGTTATATTTGAACATAATAATAAGTTTTCCTAATATACAGGAAAATAATTATGAACGTGACTTTATTTGTAGATTAGTACATGTATTCGACAGATATCTCGTTCCATTTGCTGCAGTGGAAATTGTATAAATATTTGTCAATATTTCTATCATAAATTTTGACTGAAGTTTCTCAGCAGCGAATTTACTTTATGATATATCGTATATTTATTTTTACTTTTTCGTGGAGAAAGAGCATTTTGTAAATATTATAAAATATATAAATTGAATATTTCACTTTGCACACACTTTAATAAATAATTATAAATATATTCTTAAAACTTTTATCTTTAATATATGTTAGGACAGAAAATACATTTGACTTTTGAACAATATATATTTAAGAACAAAAAGAGATTTAATGAAACAATTAGTAATTACTAATTTACTAACAAACTTAACAGCCCGCCTCGCCTGCTCTGAAAACTGGAGATTTACACTAATCCAACGAACTTCACCGGCGAGTTTTAGTTTAAGTAATTATTCCTCAAGCAATACATTGTCATCATTTTGACATGTATGTTAATAATTATTTAAGAATATAAATAAAAGTTTTATCTCACAGTTATTTGCGACTTTTAATATTTTAAAATACATATTGAAATAATATTATAGTAGTCATTATTGAAAGCCTCAAACGGGGCAAAGACATAGTACGTACTATGGGTAAATTTTTTATATCTTCATAGTTCATACATGAAATAGTATCACGACTGAATTCATGAACATTATTCGTTCTATGAATAAAATAAAGAATATCCATAAAAGTGCCACAAGGCGAAGGTAAATATATTTTCTTGTGTTATAAATAAAGTTAGTTATTGAAGTATCTATAATTATTTTACGGTGAGTTATCTAATTTTTAGGTTTTATACAATTAAGGTAACACTTTAAGGTATTATAATCCTAAAGCCTACTTTGAAAAAATGTTATTCTTTAGTTTTAATTGATTTAAGATTGCGGTCGATGAAAAAAATGTATAAGACTTAGAATTGTTCAGAAACTTGTTAATGATATAAACTGAAATAAAGTTAATTGAAAGTCACATTAATAGTATATATTAGTTTAATGTATGCGTCCATTTCGTTATCCAATCTACCAAATACTAGGTCGACTGGCAAACTAATATCGCGAGGTGAAAAGGCTGTAGGGGTAAAATTTTAACGGGTATTATTGTATCAAATAGTGCGCTTAGAATTGCACAATGAAATGGGCTGATGAATTATTTTTAACTGTTCACCACTGTTAATTATTTAGTCAATTTATCTCATCTTGCCTTAATTCCCTTCTTGGTAAACAACTGATAAAACTGATAATACTTACTTGCTACCCACTAGTAGTTTCTGAGTTGAGTTCTCTGTTATTCATATACCATCCCACAGGTAGAGGTATCTATAATATATTAAAAAGAAACCAGAAACGTTTATAATCTTTATACGAACAACCTTCCTCTCACCGATCTAAGGTAGCGACAGATTATAACTACAAACCATTAATCACAACTACGCTTCAGCTCAAGTTATCTTTTGAAACAATCTACATATAACATTAGGGGCTCTGAGAGTTGTAGATTTAATGTAACAAGATATTTGTGTGATATCACAATATTGCCATTATTATGAATTTTAGAAAGTAAGCAATGCAGTTCTTTGATAAACATAGACATATTAGTGCATGGGGGGTCTATAGACAACACATAAACTGACTGTTTAGTTGCAGATTGTTTTGATTGTACCTGTTATATTGTCAAATGTGTATTTTAAATATATATTTCATTGATTATGATAATAAGTCTATGAATATAAAACATACATCGATTGAAAGAAAGGAAACATTAACTTACATAACTCAATATAAATATAATTTTATATCAAAAGCTAATACAGCCAATATGCCATATGTCCTTTATCTCTTACACAGTTTTTTGGTCCCGAATGCTAACGGCTTATTTCACTTTACACAAAAAGATTATGTATAATTACTTAAATGTATAAAAAAATTCTATACAAAATTAATTAAGAAAAAAGAATCTTTAGGAACATTTAATGGTATTACATGGTAATGGTAATACATTTAATAAAAGTTTTATTAATAAATAGTTATTTTTTGGGATAATCTGTTTCCTAGGAAACATTTTTCTTTACGTTTCATTACCATATCTTTATAGAAAGCAACTAATACAAGAAAGAAACAACAACAAACACAAAAATCAAAATCAAAATTTTTATTGAAACTATTTTTTTATGTAAATGAAAGGCAGACAGGTGATGACAAGTGATTACCGCCGCCCACGAACTCTTAAGCGTTGCCGATATTGGAGGTATACGATTACAGTATACGATTTTTTTGAGTGTACCCATGTATTATCGACCCGGAAATACCGCCGAAGGAAGTTCATTCCAAATCTTAATGATATGTGGTAGAGAGGTTCAGGAGAACCTCATAGTAGAAGATCGCCACGCATCCAGATGGTACATGGATCCTATTTCAGTGACGTGCTGTGCGATGATAAAATTCAACGGCCAGAATTATTTCAAATAGTTCTTCGGAACGCTCCCCGTTGTAAATGCGATAGAAAACGTGCAAGAGGCCACGTCTTTACCCAATACCAGAGAGTCCAATAGTTCATAGAGCATCGAGTACTCGACAATCCGAACGGCTATCCGTTGTAAAAAACTCTAATCCGATCTAATATTGATGTGATCCGTATCAGAAATGAGAACAGTACTCCATGCTTTCCAAACTTGTGCCTTATAAACCGCATTTTTTTGAGCACTAGATTACTTCAATATCATCGAAGCAATTTCATAAGCACTTTAATATCATCAACGACAATTTAGCCTTGCTCTTCAGACAAACAAGAAACTGTCAATCTCTCAAAATATCAAGGCCCAGTATTGTGATACTTGAAAAAGCATTAAGGGAAGAACTCTCGAAGAGCAGCGATACGATAAATGCAGTTTTTATAGTAGTATATATAAAACGTGTACTTTGCTTGCCCCAGATACAACGGGCAGCCCAAGCAAAATCCACGATTTCACTCTACCACCTACAAAAAGTAGTAAGTTTTATAAAAATTTCAAGGATTATTTTGCCTTCTTATCTGAGAAGAGCCTGTGACATAATATCAGCGTCTTGCTCTTTTTTTTAAGCTATACGTAAGACCGAAATTACATTTATAATAAATCTTAAAGTAATCTGAAAGCTTCATACCCAGAGTGATAAAAGTTCAAGAAATTCGGAAATATTGTAATATCCGTTGGCACAGAAACGTTTCTTAACAATTTTTTTTTTAAATTTATTAAAGGGTTAGGTCTGATTTTTTGGAAGCTTATTGAAAAAGTGTATATATTTTCACAAAAAGAATTACTCACTTCTTTGGGACAAGTAACTGGTAAAGCGATCTTGTGTTTGTTCCTCTTATTTATATGATCTACAGCAATGTAACTGTAAATAAAACTATCCTTATCCTTATGTATATATTTAAGATTTTCAAAAGAATACTGAGTTGCGACCATGAGTATATTACATTGCTTAAACTTGTCTCGTAAGGAATCCATAGTGCCCAGATTGTTAATTTCACGGATAACTCTCTTATGTAAAACCAAAATGGTATTCATATCAGCCGTATTACTCCCCAGTAAAATATACGATATTATGCTATAGTAATAATAATAACTATAACTAGTCGTTCTATGAACAGTAGTCCTCAGTACGTTAGGGGATAAGACAATGTTGGGAAATTATTCATAGTGGATTTCACGAGGTGCAGTGGTTACTTAGACGAAATTTTAGCCCGCTAGCTGCCGCAAAGTCCGTTTTTGTGGTACTGATCAGAAATCCGCCATTTTGAAATTTTAGCCCAAGCAAAAAAACGGCTCAACAAAAAACTTAAATAATTCAAAGAATACACCTACCAACTTTCGTAACAATTGCATGAAAAACGCCTGCTACGCCAAAACAAAAATTCAAATCACCGCCATTTTGGATTTTTTATCCCAGTTAGAAAAATGGAAACAAAAAACAAATAAATAACTCAAAGAACTTGATCACCAATTTTTGTGGTAATCGGATGAAAATTGCTCCTGCTACGCCAAAAACAAAACTAAAAAACGCCGCCATTTTGGATTTTTTCGCCCAATCAAAAAAACAGCTCGACATAAAAATTCAAATAATTCAAAGAACGCGCCTGCCAATTTTCGTGAGGCTAGGATAAAAAATTCGCCGGCAACGCATGCGGAACAAACATGCTGGAATACATACGGAAAAATAGCAAAATGGGCCTATCTAGTGGGAACGTAGTCAATAAATTACCTTGACAGTAGTCTCGACTGTAATAATACCATAAGCAGCAGAACTAAGTTTAGTCAATCCGGCTATAAGAGGGTCGGGTTGTAATTTAGCATCTATTATAATCCAAGAAAAACTATGGATTCAACCACTTTCATTGCTTCCTCATTTAGTAATACATTAGTTGATACCTGTTTTACATTAAGAATTATAAGTCTCAGAATTTTGGTCTTTTTATTATTCAGGAATAGGTTCTTGACACTAAGCCAATGCACTATTTTAGACAGAGTCTAGTTTACATTGTCATACATTACCTGATGTTGTTTTTAATAAATGAGGGCTTCTGCGGTTCTTAAGATAAAACTGACATATCAATACTTACGCTGACTCATATATTACAAACGTCGAATCTCGGGAAACTGATAATTTACAAGATCTAGTGCTTACTAGTGCTTACTTGTTTATAAGTTAGTTTATTCCTTCATTCGTTCTAATATTAATATGTTAGCATATATTAACATACTTGAATGAATATACATACATACAAATGTAGAAAATGAACCCCTCAATTTTGCTTTTACTACCTTCCAAAATTGAAGTCTTGGCTAAGTCACCAAGACCAAAGTGCATAAAAATTTAAATGTCTCCACTCCACTGGGTTGAGAAGTCGACATTTTAAGTTTTAGTTCAGCTTTTATTTCTTCGACATAACTGAACTAGAAATGCAAAGGCGCATAGTATATAACCATGGAATGTAATATTGGGACGTCAAGTAATGAAGTATTAAAAAACCTTTATAATCCATTTTCATATAAATAATACCCAACAACATTAATAAACAAATCTATGACATAAAAATCCTCGTGCGTTGCATAAGCATGGGCATGAACATAAATGTAATCAATGTATCCAAAATAATTTCAGATGATTTTAAAAATGCAAGTGAGAAATAATATATATTTATTCGAATAGACATTTATAATCTACCTTTTTAAATGATAAACTTAAACTACTATTGATACAGATTCAAATATTTCGACGATTAACAGTACCGTTTTAGAGGCTAGTTCCAGTTTTGAGATATTTTGAAATAAATAAATTATATTGTTGTCTCATAATTTACTTTCATCCAAATTTATTAAAAGTAACTCTTTTAAAAAGATTAAACATTAAACCTTAATTAAAATTTAAAAAATATATATTTTTTTAATACTCATTGCAAAGTAAAAACACCTCTACATATTTTTGTAGAAATTTTTACGCAAAAAAAGTTATAAAAGTCTTATTAATTATTAAAGGTAACTTACGTTAACTTAATAATAAATTCTTTTGACGATATAGATGCAAAACAATGATTCTCATTTTTGAAATTAGCGTTTTCGTGTAGAATTCCCAATAAAAATGTATTTAAAATTTGAACTCGCAATAGTTAAAAGAAATACTCTGCTTTAAATATAATGGCTAGAATTAATTACTATGGTCCGAAAATAATAATTTTTCATTTGACATCATTTTGTTCACAAAATGAAAAAATAACACATTGCTTTATTAACGAATATGAGTTCTACTGCGGCACCAACGTTGCAGAATCAGCTTTAAGAATTAACGATATGTATCTCCATACATATCGTAAGCTACTGTAAAACATAGCATGGTACTTTTTGGTTGCAACGTTTTTGACTTAGAAACTCCTCTCGTCCCTCTCCTCACTGCTGACATAAACAAGTTTTATGGCGTGGAATTGACCGTGGAGTAAATATAAATAGTTGATCTAATCTCAAGTAGTATTATTTTAGTACATTATTAAATGAATAATTTTACGAATATGGATAATTAAAGAAAATAAAAATTAGAAAGTATGATGGTAACTTACTCACGAACCGACTATACTGACCTTTTTATGGTAATACTTTACGATTCAAAAATGCGTGCAAATACGTACTTGAAAATAAAAAATATAATTTAAATATTTATTGCAGTAGTGTTATATATATATTAGTAATATATATATATATATATATATATATATATATATATATATATATATATATATATATATATATATATATACGATCAATATATTTTCAGCAAAAAGGCAATTACGATGTATTAATTTTCATTTTAAATGCATAGTTTTATTACTGTATGTTATTATCTGAGTGCTGTTCTCTTAGCATGTACTATATTCACACACACAACACTGAACACAGTGTCTACTGTAATTCATTTGTAAAATGTTTAACGTAAAAATAACAGGAGTGCCACTTCAAGTGCTTGTATCTGCGTGTGGTAAGTAAATTTTAATGACATAATTATAGTTTTTATGTAAAATAAGACTTATCTCTGTTGAAAATCCAATTTTAAAAAAATTATAACAATGTCATCATGTATATATTTGTAATTTATTTTACAGAAAATATTTTGTTATATGTATAATGAATGTGTTTCTAGAAAATTTAATTCTTACTTCTACTAATGATTACGTGAAATACCTATGTAACATTATTTAAGCATTATCGATAATATAAATATTAAATGGATATTTGAAATTTTTTTTTGGAGTTAAAGCCCATGAAAAATGCACAAGTAATAATTAAGTAACTTATCTTTGACAAAAAAACTATTTTCGAGGTGGGGTTTTAGCCCAGTTGTTTTGAAAAATACTTAATTACAATTAAGTCTCCTGAAGTTTAACCGTGTCTATTAAATAGATAAAATAAATCTGATGTCACGGGAAGAAAACTTATATATAGTTAATTATATATAGATTATAAGACAACTTATGAATATTCTACAATGGATATCAAAGTAGTTCTGATCATTTTGTATATAAATAAAAAAATGAAATCAGTACATGTAAGTGCTATAGTGAAAACATAAGCAAATGCTGTTATTTCATAATGCGTCGTGTGATAACAAAATCGCGGTATTTATCTTTCAGGTTACTGTCAGCATATAATAAGATTATCGTCATTTTAATAATCATTATCAAACAGATCTTTTGTCATAAATTTTAATAAAAGATAGTTTTTAATTTTTTATTATTAAAGTAATCTTTATTGTTCCTTTATTAAAGAAAAAACTACTTAAAGTAACTTCCAATATTGTCTAGTATATTATCTTCCACCTTCCTAGTTCAGTTAAATCTAGTTTATTTTTTTTCGGAATTTCCCAAAATAAATAATTACATTATATTTTGCTTTCATCGTTTAATTGTATTACAACACTTGAAAACTACTCGTTTATGGATCTCAGCATTGAGGATTAAAATGAGTTGGAATATACATAAATAAAAAAAACTCGAAAACGAACACTTTTACTAAGAATGTTCAAATATTATTAGTTAATACGAATTAGCAAATGTTTTTAATTAATACGGTGATATTTCATATTTACTGATATAAAAATATATCAATAATCATAATTCAGCTTTTAGGTGAAGTAATACTAATATATTTTCTTCTCCTTGCAAGCTTAAAAAGCTTATCTAAATATAATAATAAATTCGTAGATGGTAGCCTAAGTTTAGCCATTAAACTGGTACTATATCCTCACAGAAGATTAACGTGAAATAGGTATCATAGATGTGTTCCGTACGGTGAATACGAAAGTCGGAAGCTCAAACACGAACCTTTCCTTATCTAGTTTCCTTTATTCCTTTACATTTCTTAAAGATGACAAAGTATTTGTATCTATGTTAGAGGGCATCACAACTTTACCATCATCATCAGCTTGGCTACTCAGTCCCTTAAAAAATTCCATCCAGTCCCATAAATGTCATTTTTTATGAAAGATATAACAGATGAACTTTCATTACATAAAGTTAAGATTAGTTTCTTATTACGATCTTGGTAATTTAAAGAATAAATAATTAATAATCCTTTCCAAGCAGTTACTAAGTCAGATAACACCTTCATTAAAATCGTCAATATTTACTTAGATCAGAATGTAGTACCCCTAGCGATTTTCTTTAAGGTACATTATGCACAGTCGCCTACACGTTGCTTTAAAACTTGGTAAGCTTAAGGATCCTTATTATTGCTCTAAATGTTATTACCTTACAAAAAGGTTATAATTATTGAAATTTTAACTAAAACTGTCAGAGTCATGTAATATCGATAAAAACGTGGAATCACAAAAAGTTTAATGTATTTTAGACGCATAAATTTTTTGATTTATTGATATTAATTGACTACATTTATTAATTAAACAAGATAACACGATCATAATATTTTTTTTATAAATACATATTATTTCTTGGATTAATATTATCTTACACGCTCAATACCATTTAAATATCTTAATTACATTGTTTCAATGTAAACTTATTTACAATTGATACTAACATCCAACGTAATGTTATATTCTGAGCTGAAAACAAAATATATAATATAACATATATAACGATGAAAAAGGAGTCTTTAGACCGACATATGATACATATATTAGTCTCAAAATTAATTTCAGTAGCTTCACTTAGTATACTCATATAGAACACGTATAAAACAAACTCATTAGGCCTTGATTAAATTCATAACGTAGTTTTATATATTTCAAATAATATAAGAAACACAATTATTTGTTTAGACAACATTTATTAAACAACAACATTTATTAAAAACATCTATTAAATATGAAACAATTTATCTACAGGCCATACAAAATTAATAGATAAAAAGCTAATGTTTTTTCTTTACCATAACCGACCGAGGACTGCCGACCTCAAGCAATCATTTTACTATTAAAATTACGGGGCGTTAGGTCAACTTCTAATAGCGGATGTAAAATGCTGTTAGGGTGAGTGAGCTAGTGATTGGCGGGCTTGTTGTCTATTTTAAACGAATGCAAGAACTTCAGTCAAATCTATATTATAACTACAAGTAGCCCAAATACGCAATATGCTTCTGTCGAAATATTAAAGGCGACATATATATCGAGTTAAATTCTTTGATAGTCTTAATGATTACGACATTTGAATCAGCCTTTAAATAATTGCATTAGATAATTGCCTATAAATAATATCAATATTGTAAGTTTTGTTGTCCCGTACCTAGGTGTTAGTTTTTTACGTAGAATAAAAGATAATAAGTTCCACTTGAAATCATAAAACTGCGTTTTTCTGCTTATCTGTAGAAGATAATAATCATTTAAATCTATTCTTCTTATTAATTGAAAGCCATTAATTGTTAGGCGTTAAAACCTTTAGATTTTATTAACCCATTCAAAAAGAAGATTTGTATGTCGAAGAAAAAAGTAGAATTAAAGTGGTGTCTTATTTTCTATAATTACTGTTATTGTAAAATAAAATAACATATTCATAGAAGTAGAAATTTTATTTCGTTTTCTTTTTGATTTTTTTTTAAATTACTGTATGTGGTTCAGTGTAGCTGGGCAAACTTTTGGTAGGTTTTACCATAAGTTGGTCTAGTCCAAATATACCGAAACTGCAAGATCTAGAAACATCTCCGCTACCATATTAGATATAGGATACACAGTCCTCCTTAGCCGCATCTTTAGCATATATAGGATGTATTCCAGGTTCGTAGGTGTTACATAATTTAGATATTAATTTGAATATTGGATGGATTGGATTGGATGAGTTTTGTAACATAAAATTATTATAGGAATTAAATAAAAGATAATTATGTTTTAGGTCCATAAATTGCAAGATGGTTGTCAAATTCGAAAGGTCGAAAACCATGTTTTTTGCTTGGTGGGGTCCTCGTACTGATAGGAGTGTAAATGAAATACAACATGTCAAAAAAATTGCTGCGAATAATATACAAAAAATGTCCCTCTGTACAAATGTTCTTCTGAGTGCAATGTACACACTCAGGATCAGGATTTAATCTTATCTCTGTATACCTGTAAGATAACTTCTAGCTAAAACGTTAATCTTCAAGAATTTTAAATGTTTTCTAGGTTATATATTACTGGCTACCATACGCACTCTGGCGATGCTCTATTGTGGAAGAATGTTAACATGACTGGGTATAGGTTGCGCTGGTGTAACAATCCTAGTATATGTTGGTGAAATTGCGTTAGTATTAGAATTAATAATTTTTTTTTATTTTTTTTATTTTATTTAAAAAAATGCTTTTTAAAAAATTACTTTTTTTAAAAAGCATTTTTTAAAAAATACAATACATTTAACCCGGACAATAAAATTCGGCAAATATGGTCGAAAACGCGATTAAAAACACGTAGGGGTGGCAAACAGGGGTCAAAAGAGGATGTTTTCTTCGGGTAACCCCATTTACTTGTATTGTCACCGGAGCCGAACATGTGCTCTAATTTTCATCGAAATTCATTGAGTCTGAGTATTAAAATTTCGCGTTACAAGATTTGATCCGATACATGTCAAGTTAAATAAAAGCATTTAAAAACCGAAAACAATTAAAAGTAATAATTTTGCACAATAAAATGAAATCCATCATTGAATTCAATTATAAGTGGAAGAGTCTATCCCAACTCAAACAGGAAAGTACCATCAGCTATTATAGGTGTTTCCTGTTATGGGTTTGTGGAGAATTAGATGTGAAATTCATCTATATATATCCCAGCTTAACGGTAGCGACGATACTATAACTAAACCTATGTTTTCAGATGACTATATGTTACTTATGAGCAGGAAAAGCGTTTAATCGTTTACCTCTTATCATTACTATAATTTAAATTATCTACTTATAAATCAGTATGTACTTTTAATGTTTGTGTGGCACTTTTAAGTGTCTATTATGTCGCAGTTCATTTATTATGTTCATATATATTTAATATTAAAATTAATATAAAGAACCAGGGAATTATAATTTTATTAATATTTGGTAGTCTGAAACAACAATATTTTTAGGAAATTTATTTAAATTATTTGAAATTACTTGTTTACAGATCCACAAACATTAGGATATTGTGCTCACAATACTTGGAATATTGTACCATGGAATACCACTTGCAGTGCGATAGTAATCTTTTCTATGGACATTTCTGTCTTACTAAGCTGCTGTAACTGCCTATGCTGGATTGGCACTGTTTATGTTATTTACTATATGCTCATTGATGTTGCCGGAAAGTCCAATGTATTACGTATTGAAAGGTTTCTACTTTTATTTTGTACATAGTTATATTATTATTTTATACATACATTTTTTGTTATTGATTTAAAATAAATTTATAGCTATAGCATTTGTTATGGTAATATTAAAGTGAGATGTTGTAATTATGCAATTTATGTTACAGATAACGATAATGACCTTAAGAAGATATTAAAAGATCTGGGAAGATTAGGAGATGCCGATACACTAATTGCATCAAAAAAAGAATACAAAAGAGTTAGACATATGAAAGACTGGACAGATTTATTTTCACTAAAGAGCAACCAAAAGGCACTATTCATAGTCACGTCAATAAATATATTACAAAATTGTAGTGGTGTAATGGCTATTGTATTTTTTTCATCAATAATTTTCGAAACTGCTGGTTCACCCTTGGATGGAAACATATCTATGGTTATTATTGGAGGCTTTCAGTTATTCGGAAGTGTATTGACCCCAGTTTTTATTGAAAGGATCGGAAGAAAAAGAATGTTAATGATGTCCTGTGTAATGTGTTCTTTATCTATGGTGGGTATTATAACTTACTCTTATTATATACTACGGAAATTAAGATGAAAGAACAGAATGAGAGCATTGAATCTGAGATCAACTCAATCTGTTATTTTTTAAATATATATTGTTGTTGTATTAACATATAATATTTAATAATAATAATGTTATTTATTTTAGTTTTGTTATTGTTTGTTGTTGATTTATCAATTAAATGTAATTCCAATATGGTTTTTGTTGCAGTTAATTATGGGAGTATATTTCTATTTTGTCGAAAGTTCAGTAGTAAAAAATATGGAATGGCTACCTATTCTTATTCTGATAATATTTTTCATAGCATACGATTCCGGTAAGTTAAAATAGAAAAAATAATAAGGTTAAATATTAGTTTTTAGGCACATTTTAATAATAGAATTATTTAACTCTTCTTATGTCCTAAAACTACCCAGGTATTGGATATCACTCATATTTATACTATTCTAATCGATGAAGGAAGGAGGAAAGAATCGATAGGCATCATAAATTATTTGATATATAATTCATTATTTCCATAATCGTTTAGGAGTTTTGTCTCCAGTAATATCGGCATGAAACTAGTTTTAGGATTTAGGATAGTGCAAAATAATACCCGGAGCTCCATTTACTATATATTTGGACTGGCCTTAACCATAAATAGGATATATCGCTACAATTCGTCTCTGCTGATTGATGCCAAATACATTAAAATGTAGCTCTTACCAATAGAACTATGATACCTTACATTTTGTCATTATCAGCTTTTACTAAATGAGTACTGTTAATTGCTCGTGGAACATTTCTATCATATAATTAATACTTTTCCAGGGCTAGGTATAATCCCGAATGTATTAATAGGGGAGATATTTAAACCGAACTCTAGAAGCAAAGGTTCAGCTGTGGCGATTACCACGTCCTGGTTGTCGGGTTTCCTGGTGACCATAGCTTTTAGTGCAATTGTGAATAATGTTGGTGCATTTATTCCATTCCGGTTTTTTTCTGAAACTTGTGCTTTGGCGTTTATGTTTGCTATATCCTGCATCCCCGAAACGAAAGGTAAAAGCTTGTTCGAAATACAAGACGATGTAGGCAAAAAAAAATTCAATATAGTTTTTTGCCAAATTACATATATTACATTGAAATTAACTTTTGGCATCCGACTTACATATTAGTAAATATTCCAATGAAATTTTATAATTATTACAATTGAAAATACATGTTATGTTATAATTTTGTTGTAAATATTGTAATAGATATTGCAAACATATGCAACTCCACGTTTTGAATTTTGGTTTACAACAAAAGCGTATTTTTAAATTTCTCTCAATTTGAAATTGGCAGAATAATAATTTAATGGTACATTTTCAAATGTTTGTTGTCATAATCACTTATGATGTTAATTTGTACATAGAATATATATAATTATTCACAACTCATTGTAAATTTACAATTGAAACAACAAACCTTCTTAAAATTAAATATGACCGTCATTAATCACAACAAGGTTGAGGCAATTCGCCCCTTCTTTTAGAAACTCTGGATGAAATATGATATTTATTAAAGAAATATAATTCCATTTTATACAGAGCCTAATCTCTTTCTCTCTTTTAAAATATAGTGTAAAAATGTATTTTTATTCATTTTATTTCAATTTATTTATTAATAACCTTTCCACTTTGAACTAATACCTGTGATCACTGATGTACGTCAAATAGAAGTGTCAGTAAGGCCAATTTTGATTCGTTACAAAAACAAGGATTTATGAATAAAAATTTATAAATCCTTGTCTTTGTAACGAATATTAAAAAAAAAAAATAACCTAAAACGTGTAGACTATTTATAATCAGTATGGAATTGCTAACTAAGTTAAATATATATCTTAGACACTTGAAAGATAGGTTCAAGTCAAAGTGTTGACACACATTGCACTTATGAAAATCTGACTCAGTCTTGCATGATTATAAGGAGTAAGTAGGTCTATGGAAAAGAACCGATACGAAACTCTTTTAATTAAAAATATATACAAAACCTTATCGTTAAACTAAGAATCAAGAGCAAAAGAATAGATCATGTTTTAATATGCCGATATGTTTTGTATCAGTTTCGATTGAATTATTCCACAAAATCGAGGTAAAATAATAGCCATATGTCCGTTTCTATCTACAGAATATGTTGTCATTGGCGTTATTTACAGCGTTTTGAGACGTAAACAACTTGGAAATGATTTGAATTTTGTTGACTTACATGCAGAACCACGCCCAAGATGTATTATACTATGTGGTCAATCAAACCTAACATACATTTTCCAGTAAACTTCAATTCATTGTGCGCAATGACATTAGAAACTAACAATGAGACATTGATTATAAATGATAATGAAAATGATGAATGAATGAATGAGTAGATAAGCAAAATATTAAATAAATTCTATGTAATAACAATTTCAACGGGACACTTAGCCATTTTATAAAAAATAATAAATTTTAGAAGAATATTTATTATTTATTAAGTAAAGTTAAAGGCATATTATATTGTTATAATATATATAAATTATGTAATATAATGTAAAATAACCTTAAAAAAAAGATTACGTCTAATCTTAACTTAATCTTAACTGATTAAGGCAGTGTAAAAAGCCGAAGTTGCTGAATATAGCTCATAATCTTTTTGCTCTTATCCCATTTTGGGGTCGGCACAGTATGTTTTTTTCCTTCCATATTCTCCTGTTACTCGTCATCTCTGTACACACTCCCTTCTTCTCCATATCATCTTTCACGCAATCCATCCATCTTTTCTTGGGCCGTCCTCTACCTGTCCATCCCTCCACTACCATACCTAGCACTCTTTTGGTCACGTGCCTTTCATCCCTCCTCCTAACATGCCCATACCATGACAAACGGTTACCTCAAATTTTTTCTGTCACTGGCGCTACTCCTAAGCTTCCCCTAATATATTCATTTCTTATTCTATCGCTTTTTGTCACCCCACACTTAACTCTTAACATTCGCATACCATACTGCTTTAAAGATTTGGCTTTGTTTTACGGCCGGCCGCCTGCCTGACGCCAACCCTCCTTGGGAAAGTTTAATTTGTTAAAATTATATATTGCTGAATATAGCTAGTACACATATAGTATGTATTTTATATTTTAAAGGTTAGGTTAGTGTTAGTCTGCCACATTATAAGATGACTGTTGAATTACTACAACTTTATGATACCCACTTCCTTTCTACAGTTCCGTAATCCACTACGAACCCTTACAATTTCGTCATGTTCGTGTATCTTTCCGCAGCCTAGGTGACTCTAAGTACTAGAGACCTAAAATTCGGAATGAGAATATATGTTAGCGTCGCCGACGAAGTGGTAGAATCATATTTTGAAAATATTTTATAGGGTATTTCCTTTACACGAATACATGGAGTGATATTTTTTCAAATTAAATTCAGATATTATATAGTACTTTAAAAGCATGTCTTACGCAAAGTAAATTAATTTATAGTTCTATAAAACTAGAAGCGATGAAATTTATTATAAAAAATCACGTCCTTTTCTTGGTGACGTTTATTATAAAAACTTTTGATTTATTTTTGCTTTTATTATATATATAAATACTAGCTTTTGTTCGTACCGACATCAATAAGAGAACTATGTTAATTCATATAAAAAATATATTAACGTGGAACAAATTTTGTACTCTGACATTTTTATGATCCTAGGCTAGTTTTCTAACTTTCAGATTTTTTATGACTTTCTATTTAACTTTCTAGATAAAGTTTTGATTAATAACCAGAATAAAATTAATGAATGCTACTGAACCTTCCTCATAATAGTAACAAGGTATTCTTTTTCTCTAAATATAGTTGAAAATTAAGCAATATAAAGTAGCTATTAATATAAGATTTCGTTCAGTTCATTATTCGCGTTTTATAAGCTCCATAAAATACAATACCACCATTAACTACTACCAATAGTTAATATAATGTTATTTTTAAAATATTGTACAAATATCTATGAATAATAGGTAACAGTTAAGTTTTACAATTTTATTTAATACTATGTGTTTCCAACGACTTCGTCTGCCTCTTAATCGACCTCTTGCGACATAAATTATATATCTGTCATCCCTTAAAAGGTATACATTTGTTTTTTTTTTCATGTTTTTATGATAATTACAATCCATGCCAATTTGAGTTTTCCTGTCAGAAATAAAGAATTTTTCAGAATGCAAAGTGTCTTACATGTTAAATCAAATAATATAACAAAACGACTGTATAGTTCAGTTTTATTTGTTAAGTAGTTGTAGAATTTTGTAATTATGTCTAAAACGTTTTTTTGTGTTTTTTCGTGAAAATTTTAAGTTTTGTGGGTGTCTTCAAGAGAAGAGAGAATAGGTTGCTAGGTTAATACGCCTTACCACCTATGGCTACATTTCCACTTCCCATCAAGTGGGCTGTAGTCAAGCAATAATATAAATGGTATAATAAAAAAAATAAAAAAAGTTCTTCTTTTGGTATTCACAGTTATTTTTGTAGCTCGTTGTAGGTTCTGGATGGTCACCGAGATGAAAACTCAAGAAGTTATATTATGAATTTGATTTTATGATCAAGGTTTCAATTAAAAGATGTATTCTGAATTACAAATAAACAAAGACAAACCCACTGAGTGTCTATCAGCGGCTCTCCTTGCAAATATTTTAGGCTCAATAAAAAAATTTTATAAAAGGACATTTAATAAAGAATGTTATTTTGATATGATTTTGAAGTATTTTGAATTCATTGATAAATTTTGATATGATTTTCATATAATATGTTTCTGAAATTTTAATTATAAAAAAATGTACTCCAGAAAAAAAATTGTAACAGATTTTCTTTATTCATTTTTTTACGAGATAACAGCTTAAACTATTATCCATAAAATCTTAAGTTTTAACTTCACAAACGATATAAGACAATCATTATTTCATTATGTTCCATTTTAATATTTCAGATTCAAATCATATTGAAAAATACAGATTGGTATTTTAATATTCCAATCATTTATGCAAAGACTTTATTAAAAAGTAGCTTTCACCAAGCGGTTCTCTCTGCATGATTAACTTTTCTTAATTATTTTTTAGTAAACAATTTCATACCACCCACCACCTTCTGTTTCATCTCCTTAGATTTTAAATTTAAAATACTAACATTCTTCAATCCAGATACCATATTAATGGAAGTAAAGGCTCAGAAGTACGATATTGTATAGAAACAAAAATTTTGGGAATAAAATAGAGTATATATATAATTGTTAGAGTATAAAATATCGTAGTCCTTTTAGTAACATACGTTACAAATGTTACAAGTAAGTTGTCATAAGAGAACGAGAGAGAGGGAGAGATAATCTATTCCCTGTCCCAGTTTGGATAAAAGTAAATAACAAGAAGTCTTAGGCCGTTAAAGATGTATTTTTAAATGACTCATACTAAACCTTTGGCTAAACTTTATACAGATATAAAATTAAAGTCACCAATCCTCTAATCTAGTTCATGTTTTCTCTTACAAGTGCAATTCAAAGGTCGTTCTCTAGTTAAAGGCTATTAACGGCGATGAATGGCTTTATATCAGCTTCAGAATCATAGAAAAAGTCACAATGTGGCTGCAGCACTATTTAAAAATGTTCATAATTACGGTTAAATTCTAGTTTTACAATCCTTATTTTTCTTTAATATTTTTTAGGATTCAAATAGGACGAGTTATATAAACGCCTTTATAATGCTATTGTTCTTTACCTTACAAGTCCGTAAAACACTTGATAAAACTGTAAACAAAATAAAAAAAACATGTTGGAAAACAAATTTTAAATAATGATAATCTTTCAATCCATGATAACAAAAAAATCTGAATTTAAAGATATAAATATTTGTACAGACTCCCAGCTGTAACGAATAATAAATGGTCCAAAACCGCCCATTCATTCTAAAGTTCCTATAAATTAATTTATTTAATCGCACCCTTATAAATGTAGAACTAAAATACAATAGAATCATATAAAAATGATTGTATCTTTTAACTGTGAGCCGTAAAATTACCGCTTGCCACTGTCAAATATTATTTAACTTTTTTGCACGGAATATTTCCTTTACTTGATGCTTCATTTACGTACACTTTCTATTCTGAAACCCATATTATCAACGAACTTATTAAAAAACATGAACTCTAATCCGTAATGAAAAGAACATGTCATTATCTTATCAATTATCTTTCATATTACGCTAGATAAATCTTGTTCCTAATTTTGTGGATAGCAAAAGCACGAACTAATTTCAAATATATTAATGTTTTAAGACATTATATCTATCTTAATAGAAAATGTAATAATAGACCTATGAATCTATGAACTGTCATCTTATCCCAAAATCAATGTAATCAGAATCTCAACGTTACCAAAATCCCGTTTCGGTGTTTTCTTTGTTAAAGGCAGGAAGGATTAAATCTCTTATAAGTAGGCATTATCTCGTCTATGTATCATTAATGAGTTTTTACCGGTTGAACTTTACCCAAAGGAAATTGCTTTACCTTTATTATTTAAGCGTAATGTGATCTTAACATTTCCCGAAAAAAAATTTAGTGTCCCTGTAAATCCTTTTGTAACTAAGGTTCTTTTATAACGCACAATTGACTTCAGTTTAATTCAGAAATTAATAAGCAAACTTAATTCATTATATATTATAATATATACTTTTTTAATGGATGGATTTTTACACAATTTTAATGGATGGATAGATGGAACACTGAGATGACGCGTAATAGAAGAGCACGGAAGATAATTGATCTTTTGCGCTAACGTAATAAATGTTTCCTTATATACAGGAGGATAATTATGAAGGAGACATTATTTGTGGATCATTGCATTTTTCCGAAAGATATCTCGATCAATTTACTACAGTGAAAATTTTATGTATTTGTAAACATTTCGGTGATCAGTTTTGTGAGCAGTTTTCTAAACACTGTCTTTGGATGGAAAAATGTTTAATATACTTTCTGAAATTGGATAACTGTACATTCTACTTCTTGGTGAAAATACTACAAATTTAAAGTATAAAACAGTTTATTATTAATCCCTACTAATATTATAAATGCTTATATAAGTTTGTTTGTTACGCTTTCATGCGAAAACTACTAAACTGATCATTATGAAACCTTGTACACATACTTTTGGAGGTATTAGGATACTTTTAATTAAAAATTTATTTTTTTTGTTCATTTTGTTGTTAGATGCCACTTCAGTTTTCTAGATCTTACGCACTAGAACTGTCGGGTGTGCAGTCACATAAACTTCAATTAAAACTAAATGTAATGCTTATGTGAAATCTAAATGTTCCACTGCTATATAACGGAATACGGCTTTGGATAACGAATTGGGGAATATTGGGGTAGAATATACTTGGAGCTACTATTTTAACGGTGTCGGTAACGGAAAAAGTGTGATCATACCTCGGATTCCAATTATTCCCACTGACCTTCCGTTAGCTTAGCTTTGCTATTACTATAAACAAAGCACAAGGGCAAACATTACAGATAGCGTGAGTGCATTAGAAAAGCCATGCTTCGCTCATGTTCAACGATATATAGCCTGTTCTTGAGTATCTAATGCTCGAAATTTAACATATTTGCACCCGATGGAAAAACTTATAATATAGTCTATAAAAATATCCTAGATTAAAACTCTGCATTTTATCTCAGATTAGAAATTGAATTGTTAGAAGTCGAAATTATTTATTTTTGTCACAATAAAATATATTTTTTAATTGGTTGTTGTAATTCAATAATGCATATTTTAAGTTTTTTAAACTTTATGTGTGTAGTATATTTTAAAAATTGACAAACTCAGCCAATCAATTAAATATAGTTTGATAATTATATTGAAATTATATTGATTCATTTCTCTCGCAATGATCTTTAATACTTATTTAATGACTCAAATGCGAGCGAAGCCACGGGTAAAAGCTATTATATATATAATTACTAAAATACACACAATAACTTTAGTAAACAATATTAAAGATAAAATAAATATTGCGCAGAGTCAACATTTACTATAAAATCTATAAAGCTTAGGTTGAATTTCAATAGACAACGTTGTGCTGCCGTTGTATTGCGGGAGCCAAGTCCAGTAAAAAGGCATGACCGTACTATCCTTTTCTCGAAGCAATTCGTACCAATTTTAAACCTTTATAACATCTTTGTAAAAAAATTTAAGAAGTGCAAACTTTATTTAGTCATTGAATTACTGACTTACCGATCATAATAATAGAAGTGGTACTTCCTATTAACCTAGAGAGCTTGGCGATATAATTTAAGTTACAATAAAATATCACTATGCAAAATTTTACTTTACTTAAATTTTGGCTATAGACAGGAACAAATTATTTTCATCTGTTATGGTTTTAAAACAGAATTATAAGTCTTTTACTACCACTGTGTTTTTTTCTATTATGACTATATTTTTACAACTTGTGAAATGATATCAAGATTAAGTTAAAATTTAAAATTTTATTATTACGTTCCATAATAAATCAATAAAACAAAATTTGTTAAAACACTTTTTTTTTTTTAATAACTATTAAAATCTAAAATTGAATAGTGCTTACATTCGATACGTAAAATGTAAAATGTAAAACTCAAGGGAATTGAATGTGTATTTAAATGAAGCTTATAAAACTTTTTACATGTTAAAAATCTTTTTCAATAAGAATTCGTAACTCTAGTATCAAACCGACTAGATAACAATAAAACTAAACACACTTTAGTTAACTTAAAATGGAATAATATAATATTTAATAATATAATTTTAAAAATATAAATTTCATTAGTAGTACTTTTTTTCTATTCGTATTATCGTCCTGTGACATTTAATTTTAGGAATTCAATTTAAACACAACAGAATAAACAAGATTATTCTGTTGTGTTTAAATTGAAAGCGATAAGTTATTTGAGTAAATTCATGATTGTATTTCTCACTCCACTATATTTGATTGTGTCACTCGGTAAATATAGTAACGAAGCATTCGTTACATGTGTTTTCGCACATTTATCCGGGTGTGTGATTTTTGTCCCCGACAAGTCGCATTTCTGAACTGATTCTATTATAGATTTTTTCATGGATAATTTTCGAATAGCAAAGGTATAAACATCGAAAACGTAAAAAAAAAATTATTTATATCTTTTCCACTTTGACTCGATACGACCATAAGAACGATATTTCATCTTAATTTGACACTGATTTACTTCAGTGATATCGAGAATACTAGGAGTGGATGGAAAATAATTGAAAAAAAACAAACTTCCAGTCACACCAAATAGCAGATCTACAACTCTCAGAGCCACTATTGTTATATGTGTAGATATTGATTGAATAGAAATTTAGGTTTTATATACAGTTTGTGACCAAGGTTATCTATTTGGTCTGTCGCCACTTTAGGTTAGTGAGAGAAAGTTTGTTCATATAACGATAATAAATATCCTTAATTCTCTTTTTAATATATTAAACCCAAAGAACTCTATTCTCAAAAAACTACTTGGCAGCAAGTAGTAACCATTTGATCCTTGAATTTCTTATTTCTATAATTTCGTTGTTTTAGACCGATATTAATTTTTATTAAAGATAATTATTTTAATATTGTCAGCCATGAAAAGATAAATTCACAGCCTTTACTTTACATAAATTCACTACAAAGAGTACAAAATTATTTCGCTAATTACATTTTATATGAATTTAGAAGCATATAGATGGGTGTAATGATACCAAAGGTAGCCATTATCCTTAAAAAATTAGACGATGTTAATTGATATACATTGCATTAAAAACTATCTATTCTGAAATATATTTCATTCTAATGTTACAGATATTTACTGTTCAATTGTATATTTAAGTTTAAACATATATTTTTTTAATAATAATTTAACTCTGTGAAATATGTATTATTTAATATTGTGTATAGTAATTGTGTGCATTTTAGTAATTATGTGTTTATTAATAATATACTATTTGTATAGTTTTATAAATTTGTATTATCTTCACCAAGAAGTAGAATATAAATTTATCAAACTTCGTAAAATATACTTAATCTATATTTCCACCCAAAGACCGTGAAGAAACTGCAGACAAAACTGATCACCAAAGTGTTGACAAACACTTACAACTTTCACTGAAGTAAATATCCGTAAAATAAAGGAACAAGCTTTGTCCAGCGTAATATGAAAGATAATACATAAGATAACTTGACACGTTTTTACCTTACGGATTGAAGGTTTTTTAATAAGATCATTGATAACATGGATCTAAAAATACATAGTGTATTTAAATAAAGCATCAAATAAAGGAAATATTTCATGCAAAAAGTAAATAATATTTGACAGCGGCAAGCAGTAACTTTACGGCCCACGGGTAAAAGATACAATCGAAATATCTATATATTTTATTATAAATTAGATGTAGAACTTTGCAATTTCTAGAAAGAAATGTAGAAAAAAAATGTAGAACTTTAAAATTACTACATTTCTTTACGATTTTGTGGAAAAAAATATAAACACCAATTCTTTCTTTTTCATCAGATATTAAGATTTTATAAGCATAAGGGTTTTTCTTGAAGTTCCGTAATTATTGTTACACAAAATTCTCTATCATATTATCCCGCCCATTAAATTAATCACATATATAGATAGTTATCTCATTCTTTTAAGAGGTTGTTTTAATACCAATTTTAAGATAGACTCAAATCTTACATATTCAAAAGGTATGTTGTGGTCGAATGACTTCGTTTAGTTAAAAAAAAGGTTATTATTCTATTTGGATGGAACTTAGCGCTGTAATAACCTAACCTACCTAAACTTTACATTCTTTTACTTATTTTTTTTATTAATATAATAATTCGAAATTTATAGACACAATATTCTTTAAGCATTTTTTATGGGTCTATTGTATTTTAGTTCTACATTTATAAGGGTCCGATTAAATTAATTAATTTATAGGAACTTTAGAATTTATGGGCGGTTTTGGACCGTTTATTATTCGTTAAAATTGGGATTCTGTACAAAAGATTTATCTCTTTAAATTCAGAATCTTTTGTTGTCATGGATTGAAGATTATCATTATTTAAAATTTGTTTACCAACATTTCTTTTTTAGTTTATTTACAGTTTTATCAAATATTTTACAGACTTGTAAAGTAATAGACAATAACATTATGAAGGCATTTATATATCTTATCCTATTTCAATCCTAGAAAATATTGAAGAAAAATAAGGATTGTAAAACTAGAATTTAACCGTATTTATGAACATTTTTAAATAGTGCTGCAGCCACTTTGTGACTTTTTCTATGATTCTAGAGCTGACTCAAAGCCACTCATCGCCGTTAATAGCCTTTAACTGGAGAACGACCATTGAATTGCACTTGTAAGAGAAAACATGAACTAGACTAGAGAATTGGGGACTTTAATTTTATGTCTGTATAAAATTTAGCCAAAGGATTATTATAAGTGAAATAAGAATTCATCTTTAATGGGCTTAAGACTTATTGCTATTTACTTTTATCTAAACTGGGACAGGGAAAAGATTATTTCTCCCTCTCTCTCGTTTTTTATGACAACTCATTTGCAACACTAACATATGTTACTAAAAGGACTGCGATATTTAAATGTAAACAATTACTTTTATATTTTATTCTATTCCCTAAAATTTATATAGACAATATCGTGCTTTTGAGACCTTCCTTTCATTAACATGGTATCTGGAGTAAAGAATGTTACTATTTTAAATTTAAAATCTAAGGAGATGAAACAGAAGGTGGCGGGTGGTATGAAATTATTTATTAAAAATTAATTAAGAATAAAATAATCATGCAGAGAGAACCGATTGGAGAAATCTACGTTTTTAATAAAGTCTTTTCATAAATGATTGGAATATTAAAATGCCCATCTGCATTTTTCAATATGATTTGAATTTGAAATATTAAAATAGAACAATGAAATAATGATTGTCTAATATCGTTTGTGAAGTTAAAACTTAAGATCTTATATCTAATAAATTAACCTACTGTTTTCACTTAAAAAATTAACAAACACTCTTATTTTCTGGAGTACATTTTTTTATATATAAATTTTAAAATTATATCAAAATTTATGAATGAATACAAAATACTTCAAAGTCATATCACAATAACATTCTTTATTAAAAGTAACTTTATAAAACGGTTTTATTGAGACTAGGTAAAATATTTGCGACCGACGTGAGGAGAGCCGCTGATAGACACTCAGTGGGTTTGTCTTTTATTTATAATTCAGAATACATCTTGTAATTACAAACTTGACCATAAAATCAAATTCACAATATAGCTTATTGAGTTTTTATTTTCATCTCGGTGACCATCCAGATTCTACAACGAACTACAAAAATAGCTGTGAATACCAAAGAAAACAAAAAAGTTAATTAAATATATAAGAAAGTTTCCTCTGTTACTTCCTTCCAAGTATATTCCTTATACTATATTAGTTTTTGGTTATTATTAAATTGAATTTCTTTTTATATTTTAATATACTTTAATTATGTACAATATAACAATGTAATAAGTTATTTAAAATTAATTAATGGAATGAATTTAGAATCAATTATAACTGTGAAATTAATTTAATTCATAGATATGTAAAAAAGGGATTATTAATTATTAATTATTTATTACCATTCAAAACTAAGAGTAAACGAACACATACATTTTCACTGCAGTATACTCGAATTTTAACGATATAACGAAACATGTAGGGAACTGATTCTAATGGTATTTTATGTGAGGTTTATTTATTATCTATGTAAACATGTAAAATATTTACTATAATGGAAAAATAATAAAATTTTAAAGAAAAACACAAAAAACGTTTTAGACATAATTACAAAACTCTACAACTACTTAACAAGTAAAACTGAAGTATAGAGTCGTTTTGATTTATTATTCGAGTTATCAGATAAGACACTTTACACTCTGACAAACTCTATATTTTTGACAGGAAAGCTCTAATTGGTATAACTATCATAAAAACAAAAAAAAAATGTACCTTTTAAGTGATGGCACATGACATATAATTTATGTCGCAAGGAGTCGATTACGAGGCAGACGAAGTCTTTGGAAACACCCAGTATTAAATAAAATTGTAAGACTTAACTGTTACCTATTATTCATAGATACTGTTCAATATTTTAAATGGTCTACACCAGAAATAACATTCTATTAACTGTTTGTAGTAGTAATGATGCTACTGTATTTTATGGAGCTTGTAAAATATGAATATAGAACTATCTTATATTATTTACTATTTTAAATTCCTTAATTATCAGCTATATTTAGAGAAAAAGAATACCTTGTAACTATTATGTGCAATTGGTTCAGTAGCATTCATTAATTTTAATCTGGTTATTAATCAAAACTGTATCTAGAAAGTTAAATAAAAGATCCTTAAGAATCTGAAAGTTAGAAACCTAGCCAAAGCGGATCATAAAAATGACAGAGTACAAAATTTATTCCACATTAAAATATTTTTATATGAATTAACATAGTTCTCTTATTGATGTCGGAACGTATGATAAAAGCAAAAATAAATTAAAAGTTTTTATAATAAATGTCACCAAGAAAACGACATGATTTTTCATAATAAACTTCATCGCTTCCACTTGAATAGTTTTATAGAACAATAACTTAATTATCTTTGCGTAAGACATAGTTTTAAATTACTATAATACCTATATCTTAGGTTTCAGTTTGAAAATAATACTACCCCATACATATATACATGTAGGGGAAATACCTTCTAAAAATATTTTCAAAATAAGTAATAATAAATATTCTCATTCCGAAATTTAGCTCTCTACTATTAAGAATCTCTCAGCTAGGCTGCGGAAAGACGGACGGACATAACGAACCTGTTAGGGTTCCTAGTGGAATACGGAACTCTAAAAAAGGCAGTGGGTATCGTAAAACTGTTGTAGTTCAACCATCATCTTATAATGTGGCAGAACTAACACTAACCTCACCTTAAATATATAATATACATATATATTGTACTAGCTGTATTCAGCGATTTAATCTTTTTACTCTGCCTTAGTTGGTTAAGTTTAAGTTAAGATTTATCTACTTAACCATTTTTTTAATGTAAAATATACATTATATTGTTATAAACAGAAATATAAACAGGAAACATTAGGTAGCAATATAATATGCCTTGAACTTATTTCTTAACTTTGTTTTTAGTTTTTAAGCGGTAATTATTATAAAAATTTTCCTTTAAAATTTCATAATTTTTCTAAAGTGACTAGATGTCCTGTTGAAGTTAGTAGTACATACAATTTATCATTCATTATCAATGTTTCATTGTTAGTTTCTGATGTCTAGTTGGTAGTGCGCAATGCACAGTGCATTGAAGTTTACAGGAAAATGTAAAAGTTAGTTTTGATTGACCACATTGTCTAACATGCGACAACACATATTGGGCGTGGTTCTAATTAAAATTAAAATTAATAAAAATTTAAATAAATTTAAAAAATTTAAATCTTTCCCATTTTGTTTGCTTCTCCAACGCTATTATAATATAAATAAAAATATATTTTTCAGATAGAAACGGATGTATGGCAATCAATTGGTCTCGATTTTGTGAAACAATTTAATCGAAATGTAGCACAAAACACATCGTCATATTAAAATATGAGTTATTTACCTTGCTTTTGATTCTTAGTTCAAAGACAGGGCATTGTAGAATTATTTTTATTTAAGTCCATTATAAGTGTAGAGTTTTATAGAATGAGAAGTGGCGCGGTTCTAGTATTAATATATTTTCATACTTTACCTGAAATCATTTTTTTCTTAATACATACATTACTTTTGTATCTCATGAATAAACATTGCTACAAATTTTAAAATAATAATAAGTTAAAAGATTATCCATGAACTTTCCTATCTGTTCTTTTCCATAGACCTACTTACTCCTTATAACCATGCAAGAATCTGACTCTCATAAGAGCAAGGTGTGTCAAAACTCTGACTTTGAAGCTACCTTTCAAGTGTCTAGGACGTATATTTAACTCAGTGAGCAGTTTCATACTGATTATACTGATTATACTCTCCTGATTATATTCTACACATTTTATGTTATTCATTTTCTTTTTAATATCCTTTACAAGAGAAACGATTTTAAAATTTTTATTATGAATATTCTTTACTGCCATCTCAAATCTATCTGTTACGTATAAATAACTTAGTTTAATACAATACTCTTATAATACCAATTTACTTCCTAGGTGTTAAAGTTAATAATACAGAGATAAATAAAAACTCGATTTCTTAATATTACACTCATTGTGTTGTGTTGTATTAGTATGGTAATCAAAATAGGCTTTCCTGACTACCATTTGACGTACACAAGTGATCACAGGTATTAATTCAAAGTGGAAAGATTATAAATAAATTAATAAAAAAAAATGAATAAAAATACATTTTTACTATATTATACTAAATTATAAAAGAAGTTAAAGAGATTAGGCTCTGTATATAAAATGAAATTACATTTCTTTAATAAATATCATATTTTATCCAGCGTTTCTAAAAGAAGGCGCGAATTCCCTCAGCCTTGTTGTGATTAATGACGGTCATATTTAATTTAAACAAGGTTTGTTTTAATTTTAATTTACAATTAATTATTCTGTGTACAAGTGAACGTCATAAGTGATCATCACACAAAATGTACCATTAAATTATTGTTGTGTGATTTTCAAATTTACTAATATTAGAGAAATTTTAAATACGCTTACGTTGTAAACTAAGATTGAAAACGTGGAGTTGCACATGTTTGCAATGTCTATTACAATATTAACAACAAAACTATAACATTTATTACAAATGTATTTTCGACTGTAATAATTATATAAGTGCACTGGAATATTTACTAATATGTAAGTCGGATGAAAAAAGTTCATTTCAATGTAATTAATGTATTCTATTAGGTAAAAAACCATATTGAAATTATTTTTTGCCTAAATCCTCTTGTATTTCCAACAAGCTTTTTCCTTTCGTCTCGGGGATGAAGAATATAGTAAATATAAACGCCAAAGCACAGATTACAGAAAAAAACCAGAATGGAACAAATGCACCAACATTATTCACAATTGCACCAAAAGCTGTGGTCACCAGGAAACCCGACAACCAGGATGTGGTGATCGCCACAGCTGAACCTTTGCTTCTAGAGTTCGGTGTAAACATCTCCCCTGTTAATACGTTCGGAATTATGCCTAGCCCTGGAAAAATATAAATCATATGATAAAAATATACCACGAGCAATAATAGTACTCATTTAGTAAAAGAGGAGATGGATAACGACAAAATGTTTGGATGGATGGATAATGACATTTTAATATATTTGGCATAAATCAGCAGAGGCGAATTGTAGCGATATATCTATCCTATTTGGGGTCCTAACCAAAAATTGGATATATCGCTCCGTTTATTCTATATCCAAACATATAGTAAACGGAGCATCCGCTCCGGGTAATATTTTGCATTATTCCAAATCATAAAACTATCTTCACGCCGATATTACTGGAGACAAAACTCCTAAACAATTAGACATCAAATAATTTATTATGCTTATTGTTTCCTCACGCCTTCCTCTGTCGATTAATCTTTAATTTCACTTTAATTTAACTTAATTTTTTTTTTTCTATTTTTACCTACCCGAATCGTATGCTATGAAGAATATTATCAGAATAAGAATAGGTAGCCATTTTATATGGTTTACTACTGAACTTTCGACATATACCAAGTAGAAATATACTCCCATAATTAACAGCAACAAAAACCATATTGGAATTACATTTAATTGATAAATCAACAACAACCAATAACAAAACTAAAATAAATAACGTTATTATTACTAAACATTGTATGTTACAACAACAACAAAATATATTTAAAAAAAAACAAAATGAGTTGATCTTAGATTTAATATTCTCATTCTGTTCTTTCATCTTAATTTCTGTAGTATAAAATAAGAGTAAGTTATAATACCTACCATAGATAAAGAACACATCACACAGGACATCATTAACATTCTTTTTCTTCCGATCCTTTCAATAAAAACTGGGGTCAATACACTTCCGAATAACTGAAAGCCTCCAATAATCACCATAGATATATTTCCATCCAAGGGTGAACCAGCAGTTTCGAAAATTATTGATGAAAAAAATACAATAGCCATTACACCACTACAATTTTGTAATATATTTATTGACGTGACTATGAATAGTGCCTTTTGGTTACTCTTTAGTACAAATAAATCTGTCCAGTCTTTCATATGACTAACTCTTTTGTATTCTTTTTTTGATGCAATTAGTTTCTCGGCATCTCCTAATCTTCCCAGATCTTTTAATATCTTCTTAAGGTCATTATCGTTATCTGTAACATAAATTTCATAATTACAAACTTTCACTTTAATACCACCATAACAAATACTATAGCTATAAATTTATTTTACATCAATAAAAAAAATGTATGTATTAAATAATAATATAACTATGTACAAAATAAAAGTAGAAACCTTTCAATACGTAATACATTGGACTTTCCGGCAACATCAATGAGCAGATAGTAAATAATATGAACAGTGCCAATCCAGCATAGGCAGTTGCTTGGTAAGATAGAAATGCTCCTACAGAAAAGATTACTATCGCACCGCAAGTGGTAAATATTCCAACTATTGTGAGCAAAATACCTCTAATGTTTGTGGATCTGTAAACAAGTATTTTCCAACAATTTCAATTAATTTCCAAAAAATATTGTTGTTTCAGACAACCAAATATTAATAAAATTATAATTCCCTGGTTTTCTATATTAATTTTGATATTAACCTATGTTAGAGTAAATAATAAATATATATGAACTAAATGATTGAACTGTGTCATAACAGAGAGTTAGTTAAAGTTTTGATTAACTAAAAGTGCCACACAAGCATACTGATAAGGATAATTAAAATTATAGTAATGATAGAAGGTAAGCGATTAAACGCTTTACCTGCTGATAAGTGTAACATATAGTCATCCGGAAATATAGGTGTAGTTATAGTTTCGTTGCTACCGTTAAGCTGGGATATATACAGATGAATTTAACAACTAATTCCTCACAAACCTGTAGCAATAAATACACCTATATTAGCTAATAGTACTTTCCTGTTTGAGTTGGGATAGACTATTCCACTTATAATTGAATTCAATGATGCATTTTATTTTATTGTACAAAATTATTACTTGCTTCCGGTTTTTGTTTTTAATACTAACGCAATTTCACCAACATATACCAGGATTGTCACACCAGCGCAACCTATACCCAGTCCTGTTAACATTCTTCCACAGTACAGCATCGCCAGAGTGCGAGTTGTAGCCAGTAATATATAACCTGAAAGAAGCATTTTCTAAAAAATTTACGTTATAACCGGCAATTATCTTAGTATATAAAGATAACATTAAATCTTGATCCTGTACATTACACTCAGAAGAATGTTTGTACAGAGGGACATTTTTTGTAAATTATTCACAGCAATTTTTTTGACATTATTTATCAATATTATAGATGTTTTTTATTTACCTATTATTCCTAGGATCCCACCAAGCAAAAAACATGGTTTTCGACCTTTCGAATTTGACAACCATCCTGCTATATATGGACCTAAAACATAATTATCTTTTATTTAATTCCTATTATAATTTTATTTTACAAAATTAATCCAATCCATCCAATATTCAAATTAATATCTGAATTATGTAACACCTACAAACCTGGAATACATCCTACATATGCTAAAGACGCGACTAAGGAGGCCTGTGTATCTGATATCTTATATGGTAGCGGAGATGTTTCTAGATTTTGCAGTTTCGGTATATTTGGACTAGACCAACTTATAGTAAAACCTACCAAAAGTTGGCCCAGGTACACTGAAACACATACATTAATGTTAAAAAAAATCGAAAAGAAAACGAAATAAAATTTATCTTTATATGAATATGTAATTTTATTTTACAATAATAATTATTAAAGAAAATATGTTAATGAGACACGACTTAAATTCTATTTTCTATCTTTGACATAAAATTCTTCTTTTTTAATTTCACGTTTTAACCCATAACAATGAATGGCTTTCAGTTTATAAGAAGAATAGATTTAAACGATTACTATCTTTTTTTCTACCGACAAACAGACAAACGCAGTTTTATGATTTCAAGTGGAACTTATTATATTTTTTCTACGTAAAACACTAACACCTAGTTACATTACTTACAATATTCGTATTATTTATAGGCAATTATCTAATACAATTATTAAGACTTAAAAAATTTAACTCGATTTATATGTCGTCTTTAATATTCGACAGAAGCATATTGCATATTTGGGCTACTTGTAATTATAATATAGATTTGACTGAAGTTCTTGCTTTCGTTTAAAATAGAAAACAAGTTAGTTGGGAGCTAATGGACCTATTTCATTGTCCATTTATTAATGCAATGTTTGACCTCAAAAATAGTAAGTTAATAGTGACCGCCAATCACTAGCTCACTTACCCTAACAGCATTTTACATCCGCTATTAGAAGTTGACCTAATAACGCCCTGTATGTATGTGTATGTAATAATGTTGTTGTTTAATAAATGTTGTCTAAACAAATAATTGTGTTTCATATATTATTTGAAATATATACAAATACGTTGCGAATTTAAGGCCTAATGAGTTTGCTTTATACGTGTTCTATATGAGTATACTAAGTGAAGCTGCTGTACTTAATTTTGGGAGTAATATATTTATCATATTTTGTTCTAAAGACTCCTTTTTCATCGTTATATATGTATTATTTTGTTTTCAGCTCAGAATATAACATTGCCTTGGGTGTTAGTATCAATTGTAAATAAGCTTACATTGAAACAATGTAACATAGTAAAGACGTTTAAATAGTTTTGAGCGTGTAAGATAATAATAATCCAAGAAATACCATGTATCTACAAAAAGATAATTATGATCGTTTTATCTTATTTATTTATAAATGTAACCAATAAACATCAATGAGTGAAAAAGTTATGCGCCTAAAGTACATTAAACTTTTTGTGATTCCACGTTTTTAAAAATATTAGATGGCTCCGACAGTTTTAGTCAAAATTTAAGTATTTCAATATTTATGATATATCAGTATTTTTATTTATGTTACTTTATTAACATTTAGAGCTGTAATTATGATCTTTATGCATTATTTGTTTTAAAGGAACATGTGGCTGACTATGCATAAGATAAGGTGGCTAGCCAGCTAATGGTAGTGGTAAAGTTGTGATACCCTCTAATATACCCTCTAAGATACAAATACTTTGTCATCTTTAAGAAATGTAAAGGGATAAAGGAAACTAGATAAGGAAAGGTTCGTGTTTGAGCTTCCGACTTTCGTATTCACCATACGGAACATACCTATAATACCTATTTCACGTTAATCTTCTGTGAGGATATAGTACTGGTTTGATGACTACTATCTACGAATTTATAAATATATTTAGATAATCTTGCAAATATATTCGTATTACTTCACCTAAAAGCTGAATTATGATTATCGATATATGTTTATATCAGTAAATAGTAGTATATAAATAGAAAACAAATCGCTATGAAATATTATCGTATTAATTAAAAATATTTGTTAATTCTTATTAATTAATAATATTTTAACATTTTTAGTAAAAGTCTTACTTTTCGAGTTTTTTATCTTTATGTAAATTCGAACTCAAATTAATGTTCTTTGCTTAGATCCATAAACGAGTAGAGTTTTCAAGGGTTGTAAGACAGTTAAGCAATGACGGGATAATGTAATGCAGTTTTAAATTTTGGAATAATCTGAAAAAAAAAGACTAGATTTAACTGACTTAAAAAGTGGAAGAAAATATACTGAACCAATATTGGAAGTTACTTTAAGTATTTGCCTCTATAAGAAATGATCAATAAGGTACAATAAAAGTTACTTTAATAAGACAAATTTAAAAAGTATGATATATTAAAATTTATCACAGAGATCTGTTTGATCTGATTATTAAAATGACGATAATCTTATTGTATTCTGACTAAGAACTCTAAGATAAATACCGCGATTTTGTTATCACACGCATTATGAAACTACAGTATTTACTTATGTTGCACTATCGCACTTGCATGTACTGATTTATTTTTTTTATTTAAATACAAAATGATCAGATAAATTACTTTCATATTCATTGTAGATAATTCACAAGTTGTCTCATAACCTATATGTAATTAATTATATATATGTTTTGTTCCCATGACAGCAGATTTTTTTTCTCTATTTAATAGAGACGATTAAACTTCCATAGACTTAATTGTAATTAAGTATGTTTCAAAACAAATAGGCTAAAACCCCACCTGGAAATAGTTTTATGTCACAGAAAAATTATTGTATTACTTGTGCATTTTTCATGGTCTTTAAATCCAAAAAAAATTTGAAATATCAATCTAATATTTACATCATCGACAATATTTAAATAATGTTACATAGGTTACTTCACGTAATCATTAGTAGAGTATCAATTAAATTTTCTAGAAACATTCATAAAACATACAACAAAATATTTTCTGAAAAATAAATTAAAAATATACACATGATGATAATGTTATAATTACTTAAAAAAATGGATTAACAACAGAGATAAGTCTTATGTTAAATAAAAACCATAATTATGTCATGTCATAAAAATTTACTTACTACACGCAGATACGAGTACTTGGAGGGGCACTCCTGTAATTTTTACGTTAAACATTTTATAACTGACTTACAGTAAATACTGTGATCAGTGTTGTGTGTGTGTGAATATAGTACCTGCTAAGAGAACAGTACTCAGATAATAACATACAGTAATAAAACTATGCATATAACATGAAAATTAAAACGTAATTGTGTCTGTTTATATAAAATATCGATCGATATACTTATAAATAACACTACTTCAATAAATAAAAATATCTTTATTCAAATTACTATTTACCCGCATTTTTGAAGACAGTTATTACCACAAAAAGGTCGGTTCGTGAGTAAGTTACTATCCTTACTCACGAACCGACCTTTATACTTTCTAAGATAATAATGATGATGAGGATGATGATAAGATATAAGATATACTTTCTAAGATAAAAAGATATAATATTTCATATATCTTAATCTTATCTATATTCCTAAAATTATTCATTTAATAATATACTAAAATAATATTACTTAAAATTAAATCAACTACTTATAATAATTCCACGTTCAATTTCATGCTATAATACTTGTTTATATCAGCGGTGAGGAGAGGGACGAGAGGAGTTTCTGAGTCATAAAAGATAAGACGCAGTTCCTCTAATTTAGTATTGTAATTGTATTGTTCCTCTAATTTATTAAAGTAGCAGTGAACTATTGCAATTCACCAGTTCTGGTTGGTTACTAGATAGCTATCCGTCATGGTGCACAATTAGTGACAATTAAGCTGTGGTACAGCTATATTATCAGCAACCGTGTGGTAATCGACTGGCCACATCTTAAAAACTGTAGCGTGAGACCAGCACTAGACCATCAAATACTTAAGTTTTGTTTTCGGCGTCTACATTTAGTTTAGGATATAAATTGACCGGTTTCCCTGGATTTCGGTGTAATAAGCATTTACCAGATAGGATTAATTTATTATCACAAGTAAGAATTCGGCGCAGTATTTCCTCATTATTGTGACGGTTAAATAATTAAACATTATAGAGGAGCTCTTCTCAATTTATGCTGAACCCATTTGACAAGTTTTTTAACATGTCTAATTGCTTTCAAAAGAATTTAAATATTTTATAACTCATGCTGAATTCTGCATTATCAATTAGAGTTCATGGGATTTATATTGAAGGTCAAAGTTTCCAGAATGAAAACGTTGCAACCAAAAAAGTAGCATGCTTTCCTTTACAGTATCTTCCCCATACATATCGTTTATTCTTAAAGCTGATTCTGCAGCGTTGGTGCTGCAGTGGAACTCATATTCGGTAATAAAGCAATATATTACTTTTTCATTTTGTGAACAAAATAATGTCAATTAAAAATTTTATGGCTTTCGGACCGTAGTAATTAATTTTAAGCATTATATTTAAAATTGAGTGTTTTTTCTAACTGCTGCGAGTCCAAATTTTAAATACATTTTTATTCTTAATTTAATTTAAATCTTATTTTATTTTTCACTTAAGGTCTAATGTATTTTTAAAAGAGTTTTTATTAATTTTGACGACAATGATAACAAAAGGTAGTTCACAATTAAATAATGTGACAACAATATATATATTTTTTATTTCAAAATATCTCAAAACTGGAATTAGCCTCAAAAAAGGTCTTGTTAGTTGTCGAATTTTGAATCTGATTTGCATTTGAATCTGTATTCATTAGTAGTTTTAGTTTATTATTTAAAAAGGTAAAATATAAATGTATATACGAATAAATATGTATTATTTCTCACCTGCAGTTTTTTAATCATCTGAAATTATTTCGGACATTTGTAATCTTAAAACATTTATTAATAAATACGTTGTTTACAATTTATGTTCTTGCTCATGTTTATGCAATATATAAGGGCTTTTATGTCATAAATTTGTTTATTGATACCGTTGGGTTTTATTTATATGAAAATAGATGGTAAAGGTTTCTTAGTACTTCATTATTTGACGTCCCAATATATATCCCAAAGTTACATGGTTATATATTATGTGCCTTTGCACTTCTAGTTCAGTTATGTCGAAGAAAGCTGAAGTAAAACTAAAAATGTCGATTTCTCAACCCAGTGGAGTGGTAGACATTAAATTTGTATGCACTTTAGTCTGGGTGACTTAGCCAAGACTTCGATTTTGCAAGGTAGTGAAAGCAAAGTTGAGGGGTTCATTTTCTACATATGTATGTATGTATGTATGTATATTCATTCAATATGTTAATATATGCTAACATACTTATATTAGAACGAATGAAGGAATAAACTAACTTATAAACAAGTAAGCACTTGATAATAAGTTTGTAATATATGAGTCAGCGTAAGTATTGATATGAGTTTTATCTTGAAAACCGCAGATGCCCTCATTTATTAAAAAACAACATCATATAATGTATGACGATCTACAGTAGACTCTGTCTAAAAAAGAGCATTGGTTTAGTGTTAACAACCTTATGTAAAATAAGTGTCAACTAATGTACTGGTAAATGAGGAAGCGATGGAGGTGGTTGAAGCCACAGTTTTTCTTGGATCAGTGTAGATGCTAAATTACAACGGGGTCCTCATATAGCTGGTTTGACTAAATTTAGTTCTGCTGTTTACGGTATTATAAAGATTAGATCCCTTACAGACGAGACTACTGCCAGGAATAATTTATTATATTTACTTTTATAGCATAATATCGTATAGTATTCTGGGGTAACACCGCTGATATAAATACCATTTTTGTTTTCCAAAAGAGAGTTGTCCCTGCAATTTATAATCTGGGCCCTAGGGATTCCTTACGAGATACGTTTATGCAATGTAACATGCTCACGGTCGCTGCTTAATATACTTTTGAAAATCTAAATTATGTACATAAGAATAAAGATCGTTTTATTAAGAACAGTGATGTATATTATATAAATACGATAATAATAATATTACATAATTACCTGTTAACAATGAATTGAGTAATTATTTTTGTGAAAATATATACACTTTTTCAATAGTCTTCCAGTAAACGATCAGACCTCACCCTTTAATAAATTAAAAATAGTTGTTAAGGAACGTTTATGTGCCAACGGATATTACAGTATTTCCGAATATCTTGAACATGTTACACCCTGGGTATGAAGCGCTCGCTTCCAGGTTACTTTAAGATTTGTTATAGGTGTAATTTAGTTCTTAAGTATAGCTCAAAAAAAAGAACAAGACAAGTCTGAAAATCGCTTTTTAAATGTATTCAATGAACAAATTTTTACTTGTTACTACTTTACTATATTTATTATTATATGATATTAGATAAATCTAGTAACAACATTATGACATTTTAAAAGATCCTAAACATACCACGTGATAGGCAAATACCATCCTTTTACGAGAATATAACTATCCCCTTTTAAATATTTCTATGTATTATTTTTATTGACGAATGCTGAGCGTAGCGAAGCGTTTGTCCGAAGGATTACATTTCGACTAGATAGGCCCATTCTACTATTTTTCCTTATGTATTTCAGTATGTTTGTTCCTATCGTCACGAAAATTAGCAGGCGTATTCTTTGAATTATTTAATTTTAGATGTCGAGCCGTTTTTTTGATTGGGCGAAAAAATACAAAATGGCGGATTTCTGATCCATACCATAAAAACGGACTTGGCGGCAGCTAGCGGTCTACTGTTCACAGAACGGCTAGTATTATGTTTATTTAAAATAAACTTAATGGTTTTTGAAAATAAGTATAAAATTGAACTATTTTGAAACCACACAAAACTGTACTAATAATTAAAACAAAGATAACCTATACTAGGTTAAAGAAAAAAAAATCTTAATTTTTATTTGAATCTGAAAGCGTTGGTACAGTCTTTGTCTAGAGTTTATTAACTTTTAAAGTAAAGGTATGAAGTCTGAAAATATACCTAATTAAAATAAAAAATCATTAAAGTCTAAAGAAATTGCGATATCTGAAAAACTTATAAGGTAATAAGACTTCAGTAACTTTAAAAGAAATATTTATTTTAAAAATATTGTTAAAAAATGTATAGAATAAATGGATTAAGAAGAAAATTTATCGAGGGTATTGTTATAAAGTTTCAAAATTTATGTAAAATATATATACATATAAAAAACACGCAACATTCTTCCTTTAATATAAAACGGATAATTATATAGTGCAGATAACTGAACCGCGCAGTATTGGAGAATTATCCGCTTGCCATAGAGGAGGACAGAAAGTATACCCAGGCCTGGTAAAACATTTTGTTGATCAAATTATAAAAACATGAACAGAAAATTCAGCTGCAGAGAGGGGTAGTCTGTAACTGTCGAAAAAATTGTTTATTCTACCCAAAATAAGTACGTCCACATTATAATTTGTTGATTACGTTTATTGATTGAGGTCATTGATATCCAAAGTTTTAGTTAATATAGTTATATGAATAAATAACTATAATCTAGAAAATCTATTCCCTATTTTACATTTGAATTATTTAATTATAGAAATTCCATAATCGCTTATAATCTTATCATAATCTTTTATAATTTAGAATGTTTTCTTTTTAAATGAATTCTTAAAATGATGTGTTTTCTCAAAGTTCTGATTCTTGTTATTATTATCAAAAATTGCGGTTCTAGTAGATTGTTTCTTATTTTCTATTTCTATTTGATTGTTTCATGGACTTCTGTTTTTGTTTCATTAGATTATATTTTTGTTACTTATTTCTCAAGTGAGATTGCTATTAATATAAGTAAATATGTAGAAATTGTACAAAATTTGATCTGTCTTCATGTGGATTGTTTGCTGCATAGCTAACGTCATATTTACAGAATGTAGTTCGATCAAATCGATGTTGTTAGTTAATCTGCTGGAAATGACAGTAAACCATGTGTGATATTTTTCTGTATGTCGGTATATTCAGTGGTTGTCGTATAACATGATTTGTTAAGGTTTTGATGGTGGTTGATACGGTCTGATGTTTCAACATAGTAATTACGACGAGATTGATGAAAATGACCCTGAAACATACAAAAACACTACAATAGTGTAAGTAAAAGATTGCTATTTATCCGGTAATTTTAGTGATGACATATGTTATGGAATTTAAGTATAATCATAAACTTGATATTAAGGTGTCAGATAATTTGCTTCATAAGTTGAGTTTCTCATCTCAAAGATATTAGTTTTTGATCTTCGGAAATTCAGTCTCTATGTAGGTAGGTCACTTGGCATTGGTAAGAAACACTAGTCTTGTTATGTCTGAAAAAAGTGCAAAAGTTATTTTCTATACCTCTAAGTACAATACTCTTTTTTAAGGGTGTATTAATTTCAGTTGTTTCTCCCAAAACTTGCGATACTTCATGAAGCACGATGATCGATTAACACACTCACTGCCATGCCAAACTAAACTCACTCTTCACAAAATCTGGAGCTTTACTGACTACTACAAAATTAACGGTACATACGGTCGAGTTCCAGTGGGAAGCGCTCCTGCTATGGCCCTACTCTATTGGGACCCGATGATGAGCAATAAAAGTCTTGTAGATAACAACTAACATGCGCATTTGTTATTGTTGGGTATTTATTTTTTATTATTAAGTGCGTTTTCAATATAAGTATTATATATAAGTTATATTCAATATAAGTATTATATAAATATTGTATTTATAAAATTGTTGCAAATCTTTATTTTGGATAGAGTTTAATTAAAATAAAAGCTTTTATTTGTTCGAAAATAAATTAAGTTTTTATTTTATTTATAAATTGACACTAATTTTTAAATAAAATTTTGTGATTTGCTGTATTTCGAATTAGATTTTTATAAAATGTTTGTTGAAAAATAATGATTTCAAATCCTTGCAAATGTTTGGCTTTTCTGATTTCATATTTATTTTTAATTCAGAAAAAAAAAGTGTATGTAAAAATTATTTCAATTAATACTTTAAATTTAATTTCATTTATTAGTTTAACACATGAGTAATAAAAATTAAATTAACTGTAATATAAATCATTTATTAAATTGTTATTTTGTAAAGTAATTGCTTTTCCTGTATTAGCAAGAAAAATATTAAAATAACATATGACATTAAAGTATATATTTTTACAATAAACTAATTTAAAAACCTTATTTTACATAGTGACGTAGTGAAATACTTTCTATCATTAGGTTGTAGAACTGAAATTTTCAACCCAATGGAACATAATTCTTCTTTATATAACTTTTTACTTAACATAATTCTACGTTACGAAGATTTTGCATTTGTAAAACATTATTATAAAATTTATCTAATACTGTTTTGAACAATACATAATGTTTGGTTTCCGATCTCGAGAGGGATTCACATTCTTTTTATTTGTATATCCATATTATATAAGTGATCTTACTAGACATGCATGAACGTTAATCCGTAGCTGAAAAATATCAAGTAATGTTGTGAATATCTCATATTACTTATTATGATCAATAAATCTTTGTTGAATTTTGCCGATAGCAAGGGTTTGACCATAATCTTCATTTGCTTGTTTTAAAAAATCATACACGTACCTCATGGCAGTTTCTTTAACTGACTAGAAGAACTAATTTTACACCAATATACTCTTTAATTCACAATCTAATCTCCAAAACAATGTAATCACAACCGTGACGGGAACGAAATTCCGTTTTGGTGATTTCCTTATTAAGGGAAGGAAGGATTAAGTCTCTGAAAAGTCGGCATTGTCTCGTCTATGTGGTCTTAACATTTCCCGAGAAACGCTTTAATGCAGAGACACTAAATTGTCCTTGTAAAACGTTTATAATTATTTTGTTCTATTTTTTCTATTTTCTGTTTTTTTAATATTAATTTTAATTATAGGAGAAGAGGAGGAACGAGAAATACATAGGTGGATCGTCTAAAATGATTTGATAAGTATCAAGTAACAAGTGAAAGGACGTATGATAGAAGAGCATGAAGATATTTTGCGATAACATAATAATAAGTTTTCCTCATATACAGAAAAATAATTACGAACGTGACTTTAGTTGTAGATCAGTACATGTATTCGAGAGACATGTCGTTCCATTTGCTTCAGTGGAAATTGTATAAATATTTGTCAATATTTCTCTAATAAATTTTGTGTGAAGTTTCTCAGCAGTGAAGTTATTTTATGATACATCGTACATTTATTTTTACTACTTCGTAAAGAAAAACTAATTTATAAATAAAATAAAATATATATGTATTATATTCTACTTTGCACAGACTTAAATAAATAATTAAAAATATATTATAAAAACTTTTAACATGAATATAAGTTTGGACTGGAAATATATACAATTTTGAACAATATATATTTAAGAACAAAAAGTGTTATAATGAAACAATTAATAATTACTCATTAACAAACAAACTTAACAGCCCTCCCGCCTACTCTGAAAACTGGAGATTCACTCTAATCCAACGAACTTCAAGGAACAAATCAACTTCACCGGCGAGTTTTAGTTTAAGTAATTATTCCTCAAGTAGTACATTGTCATCATCATGACATGTATGTTAATAATTATTCAAGAATATAAATAAAAATGTTATCTTACAGTTAATCGTGACATTTAATAATTTTAAAATACATATTGAAATAATATTATAGTAGTCATTATTGAAAGCCTCAAACGGGATAAAGGCACGTGTTATGGATAAATTTAATATCTCTTCGTAGTTCATACATGAAATAGTATTACGACTGAATTCATAATTAGAACAATACTAGTTCTATAAATAAAATAACGAATATCCATACAAATGCCATGAGGCAAAGGTAAATATATTTTCTTTATTTATAACATAAATAAAGTTGAAATTTAAGTAGGTATCTATAAATATTTTACGGTGAATCATATAATTATTTGCGTATATTCCTAGCAAAACTATATCATATTTTATGATGCCTGCAGAGACAAACAAAAACAAGTATACAAAAAACAAATTTAACAATTGCAAAATAAAATATCTAGATTTTTTCGTTTTTATCAATTCTTCTGAATAAATGAAAATCTACATTTCCATTTCATATTTATTTATTTACTAAACAATAATACTTTTCATTATTTTTTACATTTATAGTTGTTAATAAGAACCTTGTTAATCATATAAACTGAAATAGAATTTCAGGCATAGATTTGCTAGCCTCTAAGTATTTTATAGGATACATTTTGTCGAGTGTGCACTATAATTACACCAATTAGTCCCTTCGTCCCCCTTCCATCACAGGACGTTCCGACGCACGGCAGGTATCCATCCTTACGTTGTGGACTTTCCTCCTGTCCAAACTAAGTGCTTAGCTTCGTCTTTTGTAATTCGTACAGCGAAGGACTGGAACAGCTTGCCTGCGTCGGTATTTCCGTCCGAATACAATGTGGGTGTCATCAAAAGAAGATTGAATAGGTTACTAGGTTAATGCGACTTATCACCATGACATGACATTACTAGTATATATTAGTTCAATATATGCAGCCATTTCATTATCCAATCTACCCAACGACAGGTCGTTAGCCAAGTCTACCAAACGATAGATCAACTAGGTCTATTAAATATAAATTCACGAAGTGAAAGGGCTGTTGGGGTAAAATTTTAGCATGTATTATTGTGTCAAACAGTGCGCCTAAGTTTGCATAATGAAATGGGCCGATGAATTATTTTATTTGCCAAGACTAAAAAAAACTCTTTATTTAGACAATTTATATCATCTTGCATTAATTTCATTCTTCGAAAATAGTGAAATTATTGATATAAGAAATTCAATGATGAAATATTTACTTGCTACCCACTAGTTGTTTATGGGTTGAGTACTCTGTGTTATCCATGTAGCATCCCACAGATAGAGTTATCTATAATATATTAAAAAGAAACCAGAAATGTTTATTATCGTTAGACGAAACTTTAATCACAACTATAGATATCTTTTGAATCAATATCTAGATATAACATTAAGGGTTCTGAGAGTTGTAGATTTGATGTAACAGGATATTTGAGTGTTTCAAAAGTTTTTCATCTTCTCATACCAACCTTTCGAGTTACTCAGAGGAAAACATTGTTTATAAAAATGGATTTTTATAAATGTTTCCGCAATTTATAAACACTTATAAAATTTGGTTCTTTTACGTTTTCAATATTTATCATTTGAAAAATGCGACCTGTCGAGGACAAAAAGCATACATCCGGACAGACGTGAGAAAACATTTTTGCCCAAGTTGTAACGAATACTTTGCTCCCGCTTCGTTACTATATTTACCGAGCGACACAATCTAACATAGTGAAGTGAGAGATACAATCATGAATTTACTCAAATAATTTATCTTTTTAACGAATTTGAACGGTTTTGTTATTTCAAATTTAATAATAGAATCTTGTTTATTCTGCTCCAAAGGCCAAACGGTCACAGGAAGATGATACGAATAAAGAAAATAAATTGGATAATACTGCTTATTTAATTTATTAATTATTTATATATTTATTTATATTATTTAATTATATTATGTTGTTATGTTTTAAGTCCACTAAAGTTTGTTTAGTTTTATTGTTATTTAGTCGTTTCGTAACTGGAATTAGGAATTTTAATTGAAAAGTATTTTTATCTGAACGTAGAAAGCTTTACAAGTTTCATTTACGTAAATTCCTTTGAGAATATCGACATTAAGAATGTTAAAATTTTGAAGTTTGTAATTTTTATAGTTATTTAAAAAAACTGATTATATTTAACAATGTTTTAATTATCAAATTATAATAGAAAGCAGCTGTTGTCATTATAAAATTTGATATATAAATTCAATTATTGTATAAATTTAAAATTTGTTGAAATAGCAAAAAAATATAGTAATAATAAAAATTAGACTCGTAATTCTGTTTTAAAAATATTTAGACGAAGTAGTTCGTTCCTGCGTTTATCCTCAGTTTAAACAAGGTAACTAAATTACTGGAGTTAAATGGGATCGCGTGCAAGGTAGGTAACAATTTGTGTTATGGCTTGTTATTTCTTGTTATAATGCTCTCAACTTCAAGGATATTTCAATTGATTACTGTTGATTATATATTATGAACCTTAGAGTACAGTTATTAGAATATATTCTATTGCATTAAACCATAATTGTAGGCATTTCTTTCCCGCTTTATAATCTAATCTATACTTAAATCATCACTATATACTTATTTGAGTGAGCAAAGCGAACGAAGTGAGCGGAGCGTTTTACTGGAGACTTTTTACATCCTTGAAATCAGAAATTTGAAAGAAGATTTTACACTAGATCCAATATTAGTTACTATTCAATAATTATTACATATTAAATAATTCTCATAAATTAATTTCTCTATATTTAATCGAAGGATAATAAGGATCATAGTTTCATTATAACTTAAAATAACTTAATACAATTCGATACTATCCTGGTGCTTATAATTTCTAAATTAAACTTCATACAACTTTCTTAACAAAGTTTTATAAAACGCGCAATAAAAAGATACAATTTATATTTGTTTGTATCATACATTACATAAATTGATTAGTGGCAGAAACGACACAAACACCACGTATCATAAATAAATGAAGGCGTCTGCGACTCTTAAGATAAGACTGACTTATTATACCGACTTGTATACGACCCCATATATTAAAGAGTAGAAATAATAAATATTTGTAGACAAATTAAAAACATTATTGTATATATAATAATATTTTATATGATTATTTCCTTGATAGTTACATATTACCTACCTACCTATATATATTACCTACTACTAAGCTAACTTTTATCACTGTTGTATGCCATTAAATAAATATATATTAACAGAAAAACAGTAGCTCTGAAAAGTTCTTCGAATATTGTAGGAAATGCACCAGCAATGAAATGAAATGGAAGAGCAAGCCTGGCCATTTATTTTGAATTTTTTTTTTTCAACTCTTTTATATTCCTTTATTGCTTACATCTTTAAAGATTTTTAAGATTCTTAAGGTACAATTAAAATATAATAACTTTTATCGTTTTTTTAGGTTAGGTTAGGTTAAATAAAATGATTGGTTTACACCAAATATAATGGTTTTTATGCTCAAAATATTAGTATACCTCTTAATCTGTTATAGGAATGATCAATAATGCAATTCGCACAGTGAAAAAGCTTGTGTCTGTGGTAGTAGAGCCTAGCTGTAGTCATCTGACTGCAGCTCGTATTGGGCTGGCTCGACCGGGAAAGGACCACTCTCTTAAGATCGAGGATTTCTCTCTAACTTAAACGTCATTCACTATCCGCTAGAGTTGGCGCAGCCAGCCTTGTTGTTTTTGACGAAGACGCCGATATTTCAATATAGCGAAACATCGTACCTCTTACATCTCTGGTATAAACTAGAACATCATTTTATATAACACGTCGGGGTATATGTGTTCGTAAGGCAGAATATCTGCTACGTGCGATGCTACGTGCATGTACTCCTGAGTTGACTCTAGTGCTAACCCGACTATTCCGGTACTTTAAAGGCGTACTCCTGGTCTCGTGGAAGTGTGCCCTTGTCCATTCGATCCTAAAAACTAACAAACTAACTACAAACCTATAGCCATTATCTCTCTTCTCTCAAAATAATGGAGAACATCATTAAACGACAACTTCTAACGTACTACGAAGATCGCCAGTTGATCAATGACTGGTAACATGGCTTTCGCCATGGTCGATACAGGGTCGATGATGAACTTCTGTTATATCTAACACACCGTTGGGCAGCGGTTATTACACCTATGGGCTTCCCGAAAGTTTATGAAAGTGGATCATCACCTTTCGCACTGGGCAGAGCATACAGGCATTCTTGTAAATTTTTGCTCAGATCCCAAGCCCTTAAGCTCTAGTGTTATTCCCAACTCTGTTCTACCTGCACATCAATGACAATGTATATTGGATATATCCAATATACATTGTTATGCGAACGACAGCATTGGTGATGCGTTATATTCCGACCATGCAGGGCTCTCTCGGTAAAACCTCGACTTGTGCCGAAAGCATCTTGTGTGTTCTATAAAGACATTCTTGGGGATGGTGTCAGAATGGGGTGGTCATCACCTCACAGCTCGTCATCGCCTCCAATACTATCTGTACCACCTGGAGGCGTGGCGATCTTCCATTCCGTGGTTTTGAATGGTTGAACTAAATGTTAACAAGATAAATAAATCGCAACACGGACTCGAGACCATTTAATTATTAGAGCAATTTAATTTTTTCCGATAAAAAAACTATTACACAAATGTTGTTAATTACAAGTAATTTACAGCATTTGTACCGAGCTACAAATAAAGAATTTATATTATCGTCCACTTGTCTATACATATATTCTTTGGGTCCAAAATTTCAATATCTTCTTTGCTCTTCTACTATAAGTCTCCTCAACACTTATTACTTTTTATTTAATAATTTTTAGTTACTCCTTTTATGTCTTTTTTATCTTTCTCTACTTATTTACCTAAATTTGATTTAAAAATTCTATCTGATTGGAGAGTTCAATGATATCGAAAGAAAATTTAATTATAAAGGCTTATAGGGACACTAAACTGTTTCAATAAAAGTTAAGATCTCATTACTTAATTTATAACGCTAATTTACCCTACAAAAGCAATTTCGGATAAAGTCCAATCCCGATAAAAATTCATTAATAATACGCTGACGAGATAACGCCGACTTATCAGAGACTTAATCCTTGCTACCCTTAATAAATAAATCATCTAAACAGGATTTCGATACCGCCGTGATTGCAATTATATATACTTCAATTACAGTTTAACGACTACATTTGACTGTGTCTATTATTTCTAATATATATATTTTTAACGTTTAGTTACTAATACTTTTTACAACAAACAAATTGGGTAACGTAGAGAATAAATTAATATATAGCGTATGTAAATTAAGTAGCAAATAAAGGGAAAGTATACATGACTCGTACCATTACACGTTATACATTTGTCGATGAAATGATGTATCCGTCTTGTAATGCCATTTTAGAATATTAATTCAAAAGATAATACATATGGTTTACTATTTTCAATAATATTTGTTAGAGTGACCACCGTGTTTTATTGCCAAAGTAGACTTTAGTATTATATAAATAGTAATATATTAGATATCGAACTTTTGCATAAAATCGATCGTAATCGTAATACTTATCAATCACATTTTACTTAGTAACGGGTGGGTATACTAATGTTAAGCACAAATATTTTTTTATTTTTTGACATATTTATTTTTCTCTTTTTGTAGCTTATAATTGAATTGTTGGAAATTTATTATGGAACCCTACAGTTCAACACAACGCGTTAAAATTATCGAGTTTTTCTATTCTTGTCAACAATCAATTGTTTTAACGCAGCGTAAATATCGGCAACATTTTAATTCCAGATCAGCTCCCACAGCCTTCATGATAGGAGTTTGGTCAGTCGTTTTGAGGAACTTGATTCAGTGGCCGACCGTCCTGGATGAGGTGCCCATCGAAATATTCGCACTGAAGACAACGTGGAAATTGTGCGGCAGAGTGTTGCAGATGATCCATTTGTCATCGTACACATTCCACACATTCTATTTCCAGAACAACATTGCGTATAATTTTAAAGTTGGATTTAGATCCAAGATGTACCCATACAAAATTCAAATTGTGCAAGCACTGCTACCGCAAGACCACCAACAATGACTACAATACGCTATTCGTTTTACACAATTAGCCACACAAATTGATTTTTAAATAATGTTTTGATGTCGGGTGAAGCGCATTTCCATTTAAATGGTTATGTCAACAAACAAAACTATAGATTGTGGGGCTCTGAAAATCCAAGGGCACACACCAACATTAGTTGCACCCATCTGAATGTACTGTTTGGTGCGGTGTTATGGCCACTAGAGTTATCGGTCCATATTTCTTCGAGAATAAGGATAAAACGCCGGAATCGATTTCAGGAGCTTCTTACAGAACATTGATTGAAAACTTTTGCGGCCAATGGCGAAGCAGTATCCTAATTTTTGGTTTCAACAAGATGGAGCAACTGTGCATACTAACTATGGACCTGCTGCGTGAAATTTTTGAGGAACGTCTGATTTCCAAAAAAATCAGATTTCCCTGGCCTCGTTCGCCAGATTTGAATGCGCCCGACTTCTTTTTATGGGGATATTTAAAAGACAAAGTTTATCTTAATAAACCAGAGACTATTAGACAGCTGAAGCAAAATATTCGAGACTAAATACTGAGCCAGAAACATTATGTAGTGTAATGGAAAACGCGTTAAAAAGAGCCAATCTTTCTATCGAGAAAAATGGTGGACATTTGTCTGCTATCTGTCTGCTTTTTTGCTTTATTCTGAAAATTTGTTACGTTTTCATAGAAAAACACGAAATTATTTGGGTTATACAAATAAAACAATATGATAAAACTAAAAAAAAACGAATTCGTAAAAGTTTCAAGAGATGATAGGTAGCTAACCTAAACCATGTTGCAGGAAACAGCTGGTTATAAAAAGAGCGGAAAGTTTTATCGTGTGTAAAATAAAATTATATATAGTCAAACTTCTATTCGATAATTGTATTTAAACAAAATTCAAGAAAGATTTTGCATTAAATATCTAAAGTTTTTATAATAAAAGTCTCGAATAAATTGAATATTTCATTTTCATATATTCATTTCATCTCGCCGCTTCGATTTGAACAGTTTTATAAAACTGTAAATGAATCTACTTTGAGTGAGAAATAGTTTTTAACTTATTGTAATATCTTAGAGTCAAATATCTTTTCAATAGCTTCAAAGGAATATTTTTTATATAATTTATTATTAAAGTATATTGTTGGCTATTATTACTTTTATTATATATAATGCACTAGCAGCTTAAAGCTGATGCGTGTATATTACTGCACTGGTGTTTTTAAAGTTCTCATATGTTTATCAAATCTATTTTTAAAAATGTTAATGTTAGGAGCACTTATCACTGTTTCTGGCAAGGAGTTCCACATATGCACTATACGATTTGGCAGAAAATGTGTTCTGGGACTGCTAGCATAGAGAGCTTTGTTTAATTTCATAGAGTGACCTCTTAGTTGCTTGTTAGGGTTCATTGTGAACATTTTCTCGATTTTTCTTACATTGTAGTGGTGATTAAGTATTTTGTAAGTTTCTATGAGGTCTCCTCTCTGCTTTCTCTGTTCTAGTGTGATTAAATTTAGATCCAAGAGACGTTCTTCATAAGTAAAATTTCTTAGAGATGTTACCAGTTTAGTTGCTCGTCTTTGTACCTTTTCTAACAACTGGATGTCTTTTTTGAAATAGGAACTCCATATTTGGAAAGCATATTCTAGTAGAGGTCGTATGTATGTCTTGTAGATATTGAGAAATAATTCCTTAGTGATAACATAGAATGTTTTTCTAATCATGTACAACATTGAGTTTGTCCTTTTGGTTATACTTAGGATGTGCTCCTCCCACTTCAGGTTATGTGTTATAATGACTCCTTAATCTCTTCGAGACTTGACTGCTTGCAATGGCAGAGAGTCTGTTGTGTACCTGTGTCCAGGGTTGTTGTTGCCTATGTGCAAAACGGTACACTTGGCCTCATTGAGTGAGATCAGCCAATCTCTTGTCCACTGAGTACAGTATTACCGAATAGTAATTCGGTCCACGTCTTGTTGGAATATGTTTTATGATATTAAGGGGTTCCCCATAATTTTGGTATCGTCTGCGAATATTGAGAGGTCAGACATGATTATATTTTTTAAGTCCGTTAAAAATAACGTAAACAAGATTGGCCCAAGCACAGAATCTTGGGGCACTCCACTACATAGCTCATGAGCATCTGACAGTGTTTCACCAACTCTTACTCTGTATTTCCTCTTTGTTAGAAAATCCTTTATCCATCGTAAAAGTTGCCCACGAATTCCTAGGTGTTCAATTTGGATAAGAAGTATTTTTTTAGGGACCCGGTCGAAAGTTTTTCGTAGTGTAAATATATAACATCAGTAGGTTGATGATTATCCCAATGGTTTGTCCACTTGTCTAGGAATACAAGTAGATTTGAGACTGTAGATCTTTTAAGTACAAATCCATGCTGTTCTTCGATGATGTTTTCCGAATCTATGAAAGCTCTTATTTCATTTGTTATTATTTTCTCAATAGTTCTACAGACAATACTTGTGAGGCTGATACGTCTATAATTAGCAGTTAAAGCATCTGGTCCCATGGAAGTGGAGTCACTAAATGTTTTTAAGGTTTTAGTTACTTTATCTGGTGTAAATCTGAGACACTCATTTTTACACCAAATATATGAAGTTTTTAACTCGAGGATTTAACTCGACTCTGTATTTGTGGGATATATGAGTTTGATGATTCCACAACATTTTTTTTTGAATTGTTGGGCAAACAATTCGGCTACATTTTTTTGATCACTTACAATTTTTCCACTGTTATCCTTCAATGATGCTGGCACGGATACCGTTGAAGACAATTGTTGACGCTTGTAAGAATAAAATGACTTAAGTCCACATTTTACAATCTTTTTCTCATACTCTACTCTCAAATTTCTAAACACATTAATAAGCTCATTGTTTGCTTGCCTATATTTCCTACATGACTCATTTGAGTCATTCAAGTTATACTACGTCCACAAATTTTTTTCTTTCTGCCAAGTCTAAGATCATTTTGTTAATCCATGGTTTATCACTAATATTGAAGTTCTTAAAATATCTTTTGAGTGGTACATAAGTTACAATAACTCTGCGTGTATTCCTAGTAAAGTTGATCCATGCAGTCTGAACATCAGTAATGTTGGTATCTGTAATGTTTTTGTTAGCGAAGTGCTGGGATATGTTCTCATAATTTGCTTTAAAGAAGTTTATACGACGGTTTTGAATACTAGAAATTTCGCTAGTTGACTGACGCTTGATTTGAGCAGTTGCTATTAGCACCTGATGATCACTTTTTCCTATATTGGGGTGGTGTTCCATTTTGGTACAAAAGTCTTCTTCATTACAAAGTATTAGGTCAAGAAGCGATTCCTCCTTATTTCTCTTTCGTGCCAGCTTTGTTACAAGTTGGTGCAATTTGCTATTTACATACATGTCCATAAATTGTTCAAGAAGCAAATTGTATTTTTTAACATCTACATTACACAATGGCCATCTTAAGTCAGGAAGATTAAAATCACCCATCACCAGTAAAGTATTGTGGCCTTCTGAGGCTTTCTTTATTGTGTCAAATAGTAGCAACATTTTGAAATTGTAAAACTCTATGTTTAACCACAGGGCCTCAACTTGCATACTATTATATGTGGGATGAATGGTAACATGTATGGGTTTGTCAAACAGTTTTTGTGAAACATATATTGCCACTCCGCCCCAACCTGTTTCTTTAATTCGGTCATGTCTGTATAAGTTGAAACCTCTGATGTCCACTAAACTACTACTAATAGTGGGTTTTAAATTTGTTTCAGTAATAACTATAAAAGTAGGTTATATTTTATTTATCTCTATAAGAAGTAAATCTCGTTTAGCCATAATCAAAGCCAGGTTTGTGTAGAAAAAATGATCCCAAAAATGCCAGGGTCAGCGGTTATGGCTTTTTTCCGCTGGCTATTTTTGGGGTTCCCTTTATATATTTCATGGTTAAGTCACTTTTACCTCTATCTACCGTTTCTTTCAGCTCATCACTTAGTTTCTGTAAATATTCACGCTGATATGGTGTAAAATCATTTTTGGCATATTAGAGGGGAGCTTTTTGTTATTTTTTAAAACATTTACAGCTGTTTTTTTTGTTAGGGAAAATTACCTTAATTGGGCGCGGCGACAATTGTTTTGGTTTGCCGAGACGAATAACGGCCACTGGCGGTGCAGTCTCTGGAACGCTGGCCAAAGCTTATCGAACCTGAACTTTGTCATGTTCTGTACTTACCTCTTTGTCCCGGATAGTGTCACCTGCTAACAGCTGACACTCTTCTATCCCAAACAATATAACATTTGCGCTTCGCTTTTTTCGCTCAGCCAGTTCCCCTAGAATGTTCTCCATACATACAGTTTGATTTTGTTTAGCCTTCAAGGCCTCTATTTCATTTTTCAATTGAGATACTGTGTTTCTCAGAGTGGGCAGTTGTCGCACTCCAAGGTCACAGTCTGGACACAAGTATTTTAAGGTGGGAGTCTAAAGCACAATCACTCTCAACTCCGTGGCTAGCAATCCACTACACTTGACACATATCTGTCTTTTACAGCCGAAACATTGAATTTTGGGGTTTTTATCATCAATTTTAGGTGTTTCTTTATTGCATTTCAGATAAACAGGCATTTTTTTTAGTGATTTATTAGACTGTTAGCATTTAGTACAGACAGTTATTGGTTGTCGTATTTCACGCAAAGTTTTACGGAATAACACTTTCACAACTGTTTTAGGTTTTTAGCAACACAAGATAACTATTTTTATTCATAAATAACGCAATTATTTAATTAAAACTTAATTTTTTCACAGAACGAACACAAAACACAAGTGCACTTTTTAAGCGGAGGTAGACGAAAAAAAGATTAAATAGTAAAATAAAAATCTGCGATCAAGTTTTAACTTTAAGCAGACATATAACATAAATATGTTATAAAATAAGTATATCATTAATATAATTCTTCTCTCATACTTATTATAATATAGGAGCCGTCGCATATTAAATATAACACTGTATATATATGAAACTATTACTATTGAAGTCCAATAACTTTATAAAGCTTTTTAACTTTTTGTGTATAATTCAATTTGATTGTTAACTTTTGTAGTTGATTTCTAAAAATCATACCTAGCTATAAGGGTTTCGTGGTTGACAATTGACAACGGAACCCAAATAATAGTTTTTTGACCATAAGTGCACTATTTTTTATACTGAATTGAAAGAAAATCAATCTTTAAAATTTGTCTGTCTGTCTGTTTGTTTATTCCTGCTAGTCTCTGAAACGGCTGGAATAAGTTAAAAAGGATTTTCACTGATGGATAACTGATGTTATAAGGAGTAACTTACGCTGCTTTTATTAAAAAAAACATATTTCGCGAACGCGTACGAAGTCGTGATCACAGCTGGTGTAGAATAAAAAAAATGAAACCAAAACCAAAATCTAATTTACCATATGTCCGATATTTCTTACTCAGTTTTTTGGTGACAAACGATCACGGCCGGCCTACTTTGCTTCATAGAAAAAGATAATTTATATATACCCAAATTTATTAATAATGAATATTCCATTTGTCTCTTAAGAAAAAAAATCTTTAGATATGTTCAATTAAATTAATTATTTTATTTAATATATACATATATACACACTTACTCGTACATCCTATGTATGTGTACAAGGAAACAATAAGACTATTTAGTTCGGTTGGTGGATGTTGGATCTAAACAGAATATTAATGTTAAACATTCTAAATTAATGTTTAGTAATTTATAGGGATAATGTGAGTCCTTGGAACTATTATCCTTTGTCGTAACAATATCACATCCTTATACAAAGTTACGAGGAACAAAGAATGATAAATAAGGAACCATTTTTTATCAAGAAAAATAAGTATGATATGTCACTCTCACATACATCTTAAACGGCGTATCTTCTTTTCTTTACTGATTTCATATAAATCTCACCTACGATTTTTTATTCAATAATACCTAAAAGTTATCATTACTCATTCAGCTTGTATCTAAAAAATCATAAACTTTTACCAACAAATCTCAAAGAACAATCTGCAAAGAACCAGCTTCAGCTTTTATTTTGTGTAGACATTCCTTATTCATAATATTACTAATATTAAATATTATAATATTATAATATGGCTGTTAAAATACGGATAATGTCTTTATAAATTATAAATAATAAGTTAAAATTAATAATATAAATATACTAAATAATATAGATATCATAATATTTGAGTTCCCAAAAATATTACGGATTATATATTATTAAAGGCGTAAAAAAAGAACAGAGACTTTAGAGAAAGCTGTCAATAACATTTATATATATCGGTATGTTGTCAAATATCTAGTCTTTGTTGTAAACTGACGTTCCTAAGACAATTAATGAATGTGACCTATAAGTTATTGTAATATAGCACATAAGGCGGCGTTAGTATGTAAAATAGATTATATGTTATTGTCTTTTAGTACCTTTTACTATATTTTAAGTAATAAAAGAATCTTTTCGCCTCATTGCTGTTATGCCTTGCTCATAAATCTTCAAGTTTTCAAGTGGAAATCTCTAAAATATTAAAGTGTTACATCGTTATGAAATTATTGTTAGGTGAATTAATATTGTGTTGTAGTATTTCCTTATAGTCCTTTAAAAAAATCTATCTTTATAGTATTTGCACAGAGTGTAAAATATTCTAATTATACATAAAATAATTATGTGGTTCTTGCACCAGAAGTGACTCCTACATTTCTATATTTTTTTAAGATTTAATTAATGTATAGTTTCAGAGTTTTCCTTAAACTTGTACTAAAACAATGTTACTTTCTAAATCTTATAGTTAAGGGTCATCGGTAAGTTCCCTATAATTTTTTATTAATAAAAAAAAGATTATGGGAAAAAGTAGGTATTTGTTTTTTTTGTTATTTTAGTAGTTTTATCTTTCCATAGGTTCAAAGGACTGTAGACCTAAGCATATGGTTTTAATTTAAATTCAATATCTCTCTCTAAGTTAAAGACAGACAAGCGGACGGACGGACATACTCACTTTTCAATGTCTGTAAAGATAATTTATAGTTTATTTTGTATTCAATTATTACAAATCACAATATTTTAGAACTCTTGATATTGTATTACTCTATCTGTAGAAAATAATCAATAATTTATTGTTAATTATTTTGTATTTAGTTACAACAGCTTTATGTATATTTCAAGTACACCTTTTTATGAAACAGAAAACACGTGTAAAAATGCTATGTTAAATATATTAAGTTTTCAACCTTCCAAAAACAACAGCAGGAGCAAAGGTCAGATTAATTCCAACATTCTTAAGGGTGAAAGGTTGACAGCTATGACAGTTAACAATACGTCCTGAGACAACTTGTCCCCAACATTCCATTGTGTCATGTTGTTGACGTTGAAATTGAGAATGACCATTTCAAAACACAGACTTGAATTTTTTTACAACCATCTTCGTCATGTAGTGATAATAGATTATTCAATATATGTTTTGAATAAATCTGTACATACATATAAAACAAGTGATGTGTCAGTCTGTAATTCTAAATTAAAAGCTTTTCACTAATTGCATATGAAAGTATTTATATAAAAGGAAAAATTAAATTTTTTTGTCTCTTTGTTCCGGCCAATCTATGAAATAACCTGTGAAATTTTAACAGGTTTTTAACTGGCAGATAGCTGATGTTATAAGGGGTAACGTAGGCTACTTTTATTTGTAAAAACATCTTCAATTCGAAGTCTTCGGCACAGCTAGTGTAGAATAAAAAAATATGAAGTCATAAATTATTATATTATACACAATTTTTAAAGATTATTTTAATTTGTATTATCTGATGAATGTTATTCTATATTGCAAAGTCAAAAACTTTAGATTTTCTAAAGAAGCTTAATAGATGTCGTCCCTGTCCCCAGAAAGAGAAACCGTACAGTGTTTGGACATGGGTTCGGATCCTACTTGTACGAGTATTCATGGATTTATTTATTATATATTTCGTAGAAATTTTAATGTTTCATAATTTATTACATAGTCAAATTTAAATTTGTTTGATGATAAATTTTATAAGTGACTTTTGAAAAGTATTTTTGAAATTGTTGTTTTTATAATTGTTTATATTGTTTGTTTTGAATCGTTTATAAGGAGCTACAAATAGATGTCGAGGATGATATAATTGAGAATTGAAATATTTTTAATAACTCTTTCAAAATTCTATATTCCTCTAGAGCCTGAATAAAACAATTTTTTATAAAATTAAAATCAATAAAAGGTTGCTAAGTGTTAAACTTTTGCGATATGAAATTCTAAGGAAAATTAATACAACTTATGAGACTGGGTATAGTTTTATTTTGACAGAAAAGAAATTAAAAATAATTTTTTTTTTCTCTTAATCCAAATATTAATATAACAGACCGATAAAAAACTATATTTTTGGTTTTACTACAAATATAGGTTAAATTAATTTTAGATTTTTATGAAGATATTTAAGATTATATATATAAAATAAGTTACTCAGGCGCACAAACAACAGACAATTAAGCCAGAGCTAAAGTTAAAAAAAAAAAGTTTCCCGTATAAAATTTTAAAGGATTGTTTGAATTAAAGAAAATAGTTTTAGAACTAAATTATTTTTTATGAAACTATATGTATATATCTTACAAGTGTCGCGTAAATAACACCATGGGATTATTTCATATAAATAACAACAGGAAAACTGATTTTCTGTATTTTGAAAATTAACATCGCTCACGGGTAGGCCAAAACTATCTTTCACTTATATGCGTTGAATATAAAATTCTCTAAAACAAAATTATGTAGTATGGAGTTAAAAATAAAACAATAACAAGAGATACGTGAAAATATGATATATTACAATTTTACGTCTAATAAATTTTCATAATATTATAAAAAACAAAGAGATTGCTGTTGATAAAATGGCATTAGATTTCCTTAATAAAAACTTTTTTTCACACAAAATTTGGAAAAGAAGCCGCAATGTCTCAGCGTTGATGTGATTAATGGCGTATTTAATTTAGACTGGGGTTTACTGTTTTAAATTTAAATTACATTTATTCAGATATGTTTACAGATAATTCGCGTACATAGGAATAAACGCTGGAAAATCTACTTTCAAATAATTTTTATATTATTAATAATAATTTAAAACATTAATTTGAATGCAGTAACACGGTATGTTATAGTTGAATAAAATCATTACACTTCTTTATATTATACCAATATATGTTTCAAATCCGTTTTCGATACATTCATTATAACATCGAATTACAAAACTTATTGATTAGAAATTCAAACTGGATACCAAATGGACTTAAATTTTAAAAAAACTTAGTTTAAATTTAATAATAATTTGGTAAAAACAATATTTAAATTATTTTTTGCCTAAATCGTCTTGTATTTCCAATAAGCTTTTACCCTTCGTCTCAGGGATGAATAGTAGAGTAAATATAAAAGCTAAAGCACAGGTTGCAGAAAATAACCAGAATGGAATAAATGCACCAACTTTATTCACAATTGAACCAAACGCAGTGGTCACCAGGAAACCAGACAACCAGGATGTTGCGATGGAAACAGCAGAACCATTGCCTCTTGAGTTAGGTGTAAACATCTCACCTATTAAAACATTTGGAATTATGCCTATTCCTGGAAAAAAAAGATAATATATAACGTATTAAGGTAACTTGTACTAAGATTTGGTCAATATAAAATATTACAATATCATATATATAATATTTAACAATTATTTTACTGATATTATTTTAGTTACTGTCATAATTATTTCTCAATTTTTACTTACCCGAATCGTATGCTATGAAAAACATTATTAGTGTAACAAGCGGTAACCATGTTACTTTATTTATGACTGGATTGTCAACATACAGCAGGTAAAAGTACACACCCATAATTAACTGTAACAAAACCATTTGTAAATAATATTAAGTTGATAAGTCTGAGACATTAAAATTTTGTAAAAGATCGTCCTTGGGATTTATTTCAGGGTTGCAAGAATGGTTTTTGAAAGAAAAAATATACTTTTATACTTATTTGTTACAAAACAAAATGATTCCTATAGATACTAAATCATTTTGTACTGTTGAGCCGCAACAGGATACAAAATAAATATTGAGAGTTTAACACATAATACAACTAAACTATTTAAAACATATTTAGAATAAACGAATAACATTATAAATATGTAATTTGGTAATAAGTTGAGATAAGCTTTATTTTGGCCTGTATCTTAATGGAATATATGAACAATTTGATAAGGTTACTATAAATGTAATATTAAAACATCCGAATTTAGTCACAACACCTACCATAGATAGAGAACACATCACACAGGACATCATCAAAACTCTTTTCCTTCCGATCCTCTCAACAAAAATTGGGCTCAATACACTTCCGAATAATTGAAAGCCTCCAATAATAATCATAGAGATGTTTCCGTCTAGTGACGAACCAGCAATTTCGAAAATTGTCGAAGAAAAAAATACAATAGCCATTACACCACTACAATGTTGTAAGATATTAATTGTCATAACTATGAATAGTGCCTTTCTGTTACTCTTCAGTACAAATAAATCTGTCCAATCTTTCTTATTGCTAATTGTTTTAAAATCTTTTTTTGAAGCCATCAGTTTATCTGCATCTTCTAATCTTCCCAGATCTTTTAATATCTTCTTAAGACCATTATCGTTATCTGTAACATAAATTTCATAATCACAACTTTTCATTTTAATATCACTATAACAAATGCTATAATAATAAATTTATTTTTATCAGGCATATCTAATAAATAAAATTTGGTGTATTAAATAATAATATAACTGTATAAATGTACAAAATAAAAGTAGAAACCTTTCAATACGTAATAAATTGGAGTTTCCGGTATCATTAAAGAGCACAAAGTAAATAATGTAAACAAAGCCAATCCAGCATAGGCGGTTGCATGGTAAGACAGAAATGATCCTATAGTAAAGCTTAGTATTGAACCGCACGTAGTAAATATTCCAACAACTGCAAGCAAAACACCTCTGATGTTTGTAGATCTGTAAACAAATATATCACAAATATTTTTTTTACTCTATTATTTATTGTTTGTTTGAGTTTAAAAAAAGATGGTAATTTACAGTTTGTGATATTTTATATAGAATATTTAGGTTAATTTATAAGTTATTAGGTAAAGTAAGTAAATATTGCACATAAGATGTCTCTAAATGTAAATATTGCACATAAGATGACACAAGGCAATATCTAAAAGCATAACAAAATAAATATCTCTAGTATTATGTTTTTAGAATAATACGGAAAGAACGATGAACAATTCATTTCATGGTAAGGGAATCTACTTTAAAATGAATTACATGTACCATTTTGTATTATTTTTAACAATATTGTACCGAATACTAACGCGATTTCACCAACATATACCAGGACCATTACTCCAATGAAGCCGCTGCCTAGCCCTGTCATCATTCTTCCACAGTAGAGCATTGCCAGCGTGCGAGTTGTAGCCAGTAATATAAACCCTATAAACATTTTACAAGTTGTTGTAAAGTATCGTTGACAATTATCTTATCGCGTCATATAAATAACAGGTTATTGGCTTTTGAAGTAATGTCTGTTATCTGCTATAATTATTACTAATAAAATACATAGTTCAAAATAGTAGAGTTTTTGACATGAAACAAATTGTTAAGGTAATGTTTCAAAGTTCTTTACGTACCTATAATACCTGCAACGCCACCAAGTAAAAAACATGGTTTTCGACCTCTCGCATTTGACAAACATCCCGCTATATAGGGTCCTAAAAGATACGATATATATTTTTAGAGTATTTCTTTATACTGTAATCTCTTTAAACTGGGGTAACGAAAATGCGTGATAATGTAGGGCCTTAGAATTTATTACAGCATTAGAAGTTTTTTTTAATGGGAGTTGATATCAATATCTCAATATTTAAGAAATATGCATACCTGGTATGGCACCTATCTATAATAACGATGCAACTAAGGAAGCTTGTGCTTCTGATATCTCATTGGGTAGAGGGGAATTTTCAAGATCTTTCAGTTTTGGTATAATTGGGCTTGACCAACTTATTGTAAAACCTACCAAAAGTTGCCCTAGATACACTGAAACACAGAAATTAATGAACATGTGATATGTATATATCTTTGTAGGATAAACTTATTTTTTCAGAGCATATGTTAATCATTTAAAATAGACACAATTCAATTTTTTATGCAAAGTCTTGATCAATTTCTATTATAGTCTAAATGGCAACAAGAAGTAAAAATAAAAAGAATGACGAAATCATCAAACAAATATCAATGGAAATTATTAACCTCAACTACAACACGCATCTTTAGCTAAAGATTTTGAGAACGCAACGCTTCCAAATTATAGATATAGTAAAGTAAATTAAAAACAAAGTCCACGTTTTAAGTCTAGCCCTAAGTGGTAATGGAAATGTACACAAAAGGCCAGAAACAAAACGTAATCGTCTCGTGTGACTCGATCGCAGAAATGCATAAATTTAGAAATGTGATATTAATATAAAAACCAAATCCAGAAACAAAGCATTAAAGAGCACTTAGTTTTTTAATATTTTCTTTTCATTTAAGAGTAGGGCAATCACGCTGGTGGGTTACAGATTGTATGTGACCACCGCCGCCCATGAGTTCGTGCAACATCCGCGGATTCACAAGAGCGTTGCCGGCCTTGAAGGTGGGAGTAAACGCCTTTTTGAAAGTATCCATGTCGTACCGATCTGGAAATACCGCCGAAGGGAGTTCGTTCCATATTCGAGTGTTCGAGTGGTAAATGGAAAAAAGGTCCTTGAGACGGTCTCAAGGACCTTTTTTCTTTTTTCCCATATTGGAGGATCGCTACGCAACCAGGTGGTACCGAGGTAGAACATTCTAGGGGAACTGGCTGAGCGAAAAAAGCGAAGTGCAAATGTTATATTGTTTGGGATAGAAGAGTGCCAGCTGTTAACAGGTGACACTATCCGGGACAAAGAGGTACGTGCAGAACATGACAAAGTTCGGGTTCGACAAGCTTTGGCCAGCGTTCCAGAGACTGCACCGCCAGTGGGCGTTATCCGTCTCGGCAAACCAAACCAATTGTCGCTGCGCGCAATTAAGGTAATTTTCCCAAATAAAAAAACACCTGTAAATGTTTTAACAAATAACAAAAAGCTCCCCTCTAATATATCAGCCAAAAATGATCTTACACCATATCAGTGTGAATATTTACAGAAACTACGTGATGAGCTGAAAGAAAGGGTAGATAGAGGTGAAAGTGACTTAACTATAAAATATATAAATGGAACCCCAAAAATAGCCAGCGGAAAAAAGCTATAACCGCTGACCCGGGCATTTTGGAGATCATTTTTTTCTACACAATTATTATGGCTTCGATTTTGACTAAACGAGATTTACTTCTTATAGAGATAAACAAATTAAAACCTACTTTTATAGTTATTACTGAAACACATTTAAAACCCACTATTAGTTGTAGTTTAGTGGACATCAGAGGTTTCAACTTATACAGACATGACCGAGCTAAAGAAACAGGTTGGGGCGGAGTGGCAATATATGTTTCACAAAAACTGTTTGACAAACCCATACATGTTACCGTTCGTCCCACATACAATAGTATGCAAGTTGAGGCCCTGTGGTTAAACATAGAGTTTTACAATTTCAAAATGTTACTTGCAGGTGCCTATCGACCAACACAATACAATTTTTCTGCATCTGATAAGCTACTATTTGACACAATTAAAATGCCTCAGAAGGCCACAATACTTTACTGGTAATGGGTGATTTTAATCTTCCTGACTTAAGATAGCCATTGTGTAATGTAAATGTTAAAAAATACAATTTGCTTCATAAACAATTTATAGATATGTATGTAAATAGCAACTTGCACCAACTTTTAACAAAGGTGACACGAAAGAGAAATAAGAATCGTTTCTTGACCTAATACTTTGTAATGAAGAAGACTTTTGTACCAAAGTGGAACACCATCCCAATATAGGAAAAAGTGATCATCAGGAGCTAAAAGCAACTGCTCAAATCAAGCGTCAGTCAACCAGCTTAATTTCTAGTATTCAAAACCGTCGTACAAACTTCTTTAAAGCAAATTATGAGAACATATCCCAGCACCTTGCTAACAAAAATAATACAGATTCCAACATTACTGATGTTCAGGCTGCATAGACCAACTTTACTAGTAAAACATACAGTGTTATTGAAACTGATGTACCACTCAAAAGACATTTTAAGAACTTAAATATTAATAAACCATGGATGAACAATCTGTCTGTCAATCAATCTGGAAAACAAAATGTCTTAGACTTGGCAGAAAGAAAAAAATATTTGTGGACGCAGTATAACTTGAATGACTCAAATGAGTCATATAGGAAATATAGACAGGCAAAAAATGAGCTAATTACTGTGGTTAGAAATTTGAGAGTAGAGTATGAGAAAAGGATTGTAAAATGTGGACCAAAGTCATTTTATTCTTATATGCGTCAACAATTGTCTTCAACGGAATCCGTGCCAGCATCATTGAAGGATGACAGTGGGAAAATTATAAGTGATCAAAACATTGTAGCCAAATTGTTGGCCCGACTATTCGAAAATCCTTTGTTGTGGAATCATCAAACTCATATATCCCACAAATACAGATGCCTCGAGTTAAAAACTCCATACATCTGATGTAAATATGAGTGTCTCATATTTACACCAGATAAAGTAACTAAAACCTTAAAAACTAAACTAAACTAAAAACATTTAGTTACTCCACTTCAATGAGACTAGATGCTTTGCCGTCTATATTATTAAAACAATGTAGCAATGTCCTCAGTCAACAGCTGGCACACATCATGAACCTGTCACTGGAAACTGGAAAATTACCTCAAGAGTGGAAGGAAGCCCATGTTACTCCTATATATAAAAAAGGAGATAAGTACCTACCTGCTAATTATAGACGTATCAGCCTCACAAGTATTGTCTGTAGAACTATTGAGAAAATAATAACAAATGAAATAAGAACTTTCATAGATTCGGAAAACATTAGCATCGAAGAACAGCATGGATATGTATAAATTGATGGATTTGTGGATAAAGTATTTTAGTAGTTTTAAGATTATAAGATTATTTTGATAAAAAATAAAATAAACATTTGTCATCTCCACAAAGTGTAGTGAACTTGTAAAAGATTATATGGAAATATTATTATGATGGTACGAAAAAAATGTTTTCTAATGTCATTTCAATACACAATTTAATGTGTGCCAGCTTACAATTGGATTTACCTTAATAAGTTATTTTTATACATCTTGTTAATATTATAGGAAATACAATAAGTTTGTCTGTTACTTTGAGGATAACCTTGTATGTGCTTGACCGATTGTCGAGTAGCTTATTGTTATCATAGTATTTTGACATTTAGACTGAGAGGTGTAATATAAACGTCACAGTGATTATTTTATCACAAGTCACATTATGGAATTAAAGTATTTCCGTAATCTTTTTTTTATATCTGTAATTATATTTACTGGATTTTTTTATGTTATTTGCTGTCCTTGGAATTAAAAATTCATGTCAATTGTATGAAATATAATGGTTATGTATATTGTATGTGGTATATTTCAAAAAATGTGACCACTTCAAACTAATCCTTTGTTGTTTAACATATAGAGTTGTCTTATTTTAATTGTAGATTATAATAATTAACTCATGACCATCGTTTTTAGTCACAACTTATAGTAACATAGCAAACTTAATAGTAATGGGTACTTATCGATTCGAAATACTTATAGTAGTCTGTATAGTTTTTGACCAATTTAGCAAAGGGTTTTGGGTTTATTTTTTCAAGGAGAAACTATTTAATTATAACTATTAGTTGTACCTTTCGTCCTTATCTCCAAAAAATATATATGTATATTAACATCAAAGAAATATTTCGGTCATCGATAACAATTTTGTGATAGCTCTCCGTTATGACCTACTTATTCGAAGATATCTTAAAATGTTGTCTATGGGAATAAAAGTTGGAGAGGGATTTCTGTTTCTAGAAAGTAATTTATAAACTACAAGACAATATTGAGATTAACGTAAAAACATATAGATTAAGATAAAAATTATAGAAATAATTATATTTTTATTTTTGTATATATAATTAAATAAAAAAAAATCTTGAAAGACAAGACAAACTTACTGTATAAATGTAATAAATAACTTACTACACGCCGATATTAACACTTGTAGTTGCACTCCCGTAATTGTTATTTTCAACATTTTATATATGATTATTAAATCTCTGTGTTCAAAGAATGTCTTCACACAACAATACACTGTTAATAACTTATTGTAGTCAAGACTATGAGTATAAGTAACGAGAACATAAAAATAACTAACTAGACGACTGCTTTTTAAAATATTTTTTACAATATAGCGAGAAATACATTGAAACGCCAATAAATATTATATTATCTGAGATAAATTGATGTATGATACGTTAAATTATCTAGTTTCAAATGAAAATTTGTCCTAATGTAAAATACTGATTTAATATTCGTTAAACTAAAATAACTACTGTATCTACGATAGCTATTAGTTATAGTGTCATTTTTACTTATCAACATGCATGTGTGCATTCTACGGTATAGTATTAATTTATTTGAAGAGTGAAGTGAGTAATTAAGTTTCAAAAGATATTTAAAAAATATGAAACTTGTTTTATCAAAAAATATCGAATGATGAGCAGAGTATAGAAGTTTTGTGATTATTTAAAAGATAATATAATAAATATATGTATCTCTTGAGCATCATAAAATGAAGAGTAGGTCATTAGTATATTTTTCAAAATAAAAACCAAAAATAATAAATTTTATTCACTTGTGTTATTTTTCTTTATTCGGCTATATTTAAAATATTCTTTTACTTTATTTATATGTAATACACACAGAGAAATCACTTATTATCTTAACTACCTACTTATTAGCGACGTTCTAATTAACAAAATGATCCCTAATGATTATTGAACATAATTTGTTTCGTCCAGGCTCACTCAAGGCTCATATATAGAGTCAATTCTATTTAAATATTAATGAATGATATATTCTAATTCAAATACAATTTTAAAGAATCAGCAAGCGACAGCGATTACTTGTTGTGAAGCAATAAATTATTAATTTCGATACAATAAATGATGTGCTTGACTATGTATGCATAATAAATAATAAATAAGTATTTTAATTGCTTATTAGTAAAGGGATTTGAAATCCAGAAATTTCGTAATCGATTTTAAAGTAAATTTTACATTCATATAATAGTTATGTCTATGTTATAACTACATGTCAAATTTTATTAACAAGAATAATATAAGAAGATGTTTAATAGATTGATGTAATAAATTATGTTAAAAAGAAGTATATATCAATATATAAAAATCTTTTGAACGATTAATTAAACAACTTCCATTTTAATTTCTAGCAGTTATAGAAGTGTGATAAAAATACTTTTATTTTAATTAAGTTATAGTTCTTAATTAAATAATGAGAATAAAATCTTATACATTAATTATCCATTTTATGTAATTGGTGACATGATATTATTTTGCTTGTAGGCCTATTATTTTGTAATAAATTGAAGATATATTTCAAAAGCATTAAATAAACTCATAACACTTTTTTATTCGCATGGTTGTTATATTATTTCATTGTTATTCTTACACACAAATGTTGCAAACGTGATATCTAAAATTAAACCAAACTTTGTAAACAATGATGTCACTACAATACCATTCGTGAACCATATTCGACTATTTACAGAATATATATTTACTTTGCAAAATACGTGAAAACTATTCAGTGTGTACTTAAATGTAATTTACAAACAAAACAAGCCATTCATGGAGTTAATTTGCACATGTGGTGAACATATATAATCTTTTATTGGAAAAAATGAATATATTTTTTTCATTTAAATTTTATTACATATTTTTACTGATTGGATTTGTAGGTTTTCTTACTATTTCGAAATGAGATTATTCATCAAGTGACTACGATGACATATTTTTATTGACAATTTTAACAATTCTAATCTCTTTTAATTTTTATAAAATACATATAATAAAATATTTAAATAGACATAAATCATCTAATTATAATACAAACGTACATATTTATAATTTTGTACCTGAGACGGTATGATGCTTCATTCGATCAACATTGCTACTTTAGTGCTAAAACATGTCAACATACTCGTACGTAGGTCACTATATAAGTTATGCAATGTAGAGTTTCTATAAACAGAGGGTACATGCATATAATTATTTTATAAATTACAACTCATAACTCATAGATAGCCATATAATAAATCATTGTAATTATTTATATTTATACCTGGCCTATCCTAAAGATAAATTCTTTAAGAAATGAAAACTGTACTCTTAGAAAAGTGTCTTCAGCACACAACTGTGTACCGGTAGTATAGTGAAATTGTGTTAGTGCTGCTCCAAGATCAGGTCGTCCTAAAGAAATAATTGCTCTGTAAAAAGTAGGGAAAGTCGAATCATTGATTAAGACAGACCGTCATATTACCTATAGACAGATACAGGAGGTCCTACAGATTAGTGCACCAAGTATTTATAGAATTTTACATTAGAGTAAGAAGAGTGGGACACTTTGTGTAAAAACATGTTAAAGATTTACTAAAATGGGACTTCGCGTCATATCAGTGATATTGTTACGGGCGATATAACCTGGCTTTATTAGTTTGATGTACTATCAAAAAATAAAAACAAAATATGATTGTTCTAAATTAAGAAAACGCAAACTCGCGATCAGTGAAGAAGAAAATGATTGCTGTATTTTCTACTGTACGAGGTATACTGGAACGAGTTGTTTTGCTTAGCCGGTGCACAGTCAGTAGTATATCAATGAATGTTTTGTCTAAATTGTACAAAAACTCACAGAATTTCGTCCAATTTCAAGAATTGACAGTTGGTATTTTTATCACGACAACGAATTCGTATTTTATTTTGACACGGAACAATATTGCGATAGTTTATTTTTCCGAGTTCGCTATGTGTGTACCTAAATAGGTATATAAAGTACTGATCAATATATGCATGCACAAAGAGAGAAATATTAAAAAAAAACTTGTTTAGATATCTATGTCATATATTTCATATCTATGTCGCAGCGAAATATATTGGCTAGTTTAAAAATCTAGCTTTAGATGGAAACGTTAAGTATTATACTTGTAGGAAGGAAGGAACCATTTTGATGATGAGGCAAGTGTTCGGTCTTCGTTATATACATAGTAGTAATTTTTATACATAATATAAATCTACTAACAGATTTAACTTTCACTCATATTTTAAATAATGTCGATTATTTACCTTCACGCCATATCCCTTGCGGGGTAGCCAGAGGCAATGTCATAATGTCGATAGGTATACATAAAATTTGAATGGTTGAACTAAGAGTTAACGATTTAAATAAATTGCAAAACAGACTCAAGACTGTTACATTATTAGAGCAATTTAGTTTATAATTCAGTTGGTCTTTTGGGATGTTGTTTAGAATCCAATGTTGTATTTGATCTAAAGTTAATACTTAATTTATATTCAACAGCTTTCCAATTACATATAGATGATATATTTACAGTTGGATGCTCAGACATCACACTTACGTTATAAATTATGTTATGAGATTGATATTTTCTATTGTATGTATTATGGCCATGATTTAATATATATTTATATAAAAGACGTCCTAACAAAGTAACCTTTTAGCGTAAAAAACTACTGGAGTTAAAACTTGAAATGTTGATTATAGATTCCTTTTCTGGTCTTCAAGAATTTACAATTTGAAAATACTATTTCTACATGGTGTGAAAACATAAGCCACTTATAGATTATCAAGTTTCCGTTACTAGGTTTTTTTGTTATAAGTTAATTATATTGTTGTTGAATTTTTGTTTGATTTCCGATGTAAAATATTTTTGACGACCTTTCACTTTACGTAGATAAAATATTTTGTGAGTTAATTATATTTGTAACATGTCCTTATTGTTTATACAGTATTTACTATTTATAAAATAAATTAATTTTGAATCTTCAAAAGTTGTTGCACACATTTTAAATTAGTTTTGTCATTAATCCGAATATATAAGTCATGAAATGTATACATTTCTTTTGTTATGTTAAAAAGTTATACTAAGGGCGGCTTAAATATTATTTTTGTTTGGAAAACGACATTTGCGTCATATATAACATTTCTATTTAATCTATCCATACAGATTAATCATAAGAAGTGTATTAAAGACTGTTACCTACCTTAGTTTCAAAACTTCTGATAAAGTATTAGTACTAGTCTGAATAGTTAGAGTATAAAGTAGAGAAGTGGCCGACAGCTGATAATTAAATTATATCCAGCATCAATGTTGTAAGTTTCTAGAGATGCACTTTAAGTATTTCTAAAGAATTTACTACAATATTTTTAACCTCTAAAGCATTATTAATATATTATATTAAAATAAGTAGTCCTTTATCCCAAGAAATTAATTCCATGTGTCAAGATGTTAACAGATTTATTTTAAAGAAAGAAGAATAACCTCTCAGTTCAAGTTGTCAGAACTTAATAAAGAGTAAAAAAAAGGATGTTGTCACTATATAACGAAAAAGGTCGAATCAATGTAAAATAGTTATTTCTAACACAAATTACCTTATTAATTACAATTAATTAATAAAAAGATCTGTTACCTGAAAACATAGCTAAAGATATAAAGGTATACATTATTTCAGTATTCTTGTAAAATAACCATAAAATATATGGCAAACATTATATAGCAAAATATATATCGTTTTTTGTTATGATATATATTTGATTTCTGAATAAAAATAACAAACATTTCACAAAACCATCAATTATTTTCATACTCGTATAATGTATGTATATTACAAAAATAAAAAGCAATAATCTTTTTATAATCCAATCAGTTTAGGTTTTATCTGCGAAAAAATAGCAAACTCTTTTTTTAGGTATATAAATTTGTCACGGTGTTTTAATATAAATATGAAAAATCGACATTGATATCGTTCCGGATATAAAAATCGAATTCAAAAGTTCACGAAAATTAATCAATGCCTTTTGCATTTTCTGTAACATCAATAGTTTTGGAGAACAGTGCTGAGAAAGACTAGTTAGTGACTAGCGATTAAAATGCACCCATATACGGTATCTCATAAATAAATTCAGCTAGTTGGATTTTTCTGCAGATGAGGGTTTAAAACGCCTGACATGACTGGACTATTAATAAATAAAGGAAATAAATCATTTTGTAGATAAGCAATTTTGTATCTATTCAAACTAATTTAATATTCTTAGAAGTATGTGTTATCAGTTCCACTTGAAATTTTATTTGATTTGTATCCAAAATAAATGTCTAAGACTTCTTATCTAATCTAGAGTACACTAGTACTTTAGTCTGGCTCTAGCCAGAGATTAGAAAGATTAAACAAAAAATCAAATTTTTCAACTAAAAAAATACTAAGAGATATTATTTCTTCCCTAACTATAGGATTTATTTTAATAATTTTTAGTTCACCTGTTGTTTATTTCATTTTTTGTCCTTACTTACCTTACTCACATTGATTCGGATCTGAAGATCTGACGTGAAGATCGCCAGTGACAGCACTGGTTTGCTGACGAAGATGAAGGACGGAGACTGTGGGGCATTAAATTGAAAGTCTTATAAGGAAGTGTATACAAATATTCAACCTTCAAACTACTCTTTTTCGAAGAAAAAAATTGGGGTAGAAGATACCATACAGATGATCGGATTAATTATTAAATAAGAGCTAATGGTTACGGTCTGCATGTTTGCCACATAACGTTTGATCTACAAAATAAAATAATAGTATTTTCACGTATTCGAAATTTTAAGAAGTCAATAATTTAACTAGTTATGAATGAAATTACTTTCATTTATTATTTTGCTTAGTTAATTATAAAATTAAGAAACTTTTGATTTTGATTTCTTGCTTTGTCCTTGTATTTTCTAATAAAATTCTTTTAGTGTTACTTGCCATTTTTAGGATTTCGTTCCTTAAAATGAAAAATTGTAACCCTTATAGGATCACTTATCCGATTTTTTTAAAACTAAGTTAGAATTTTTAAATGTTAAAATACAACAACTAGTTCTACTACTCCTAACAAACATTTATTATAGCATTACTACTATGATAATCTGACAACTATTTAATTATTAGGTTTTGCAATTCTAATACTGAGATAACGTGATGGTGTTGAATATTTGTTATGGTGGTGAGGCGATCTTGCGAATAGCAATATTCTTGATTGGAGAACAGTGCGAAGATTTAATTTATGAAGAAATATTTGCGTGATCGCATAGACTGAACAGTGCCATGTGAACAAATAATTGGGCATTGTGACGTCAAAGTTACAGTAAACGGTACAAAATCTAAATAAAATTCATTCAAATATACTAATTACAATGAAATAGGGGATATGCTATCTATTGTTAAAGTTATGTAAAATATCGTGATTCCTTTTTCTGATTACTTTGGTATTGCAAAACTATGTGATCAAAATCTATTTATTGTGATGTGAGTTCAAATTATTATTTGTTTTCATACAAAAATTTGAAGTAAAGTAATATTAAAAAAAAGCAATACGTACGTTAAGAACTCTTACATATCGTATTTATAAAGTTTTAAAGCTACCTCATAAGACCTCTAATAATCTAGAAGTAATTAAAGTAAATTTTGACATTTTCCCTCCAGACGATATTTATATCCGAAATGATATTTTATATCTTTATTCGATAAAAGTCTAAAGAATAAGAACCATAATTGTATATTTATGTTATCTAACTTCAACCTTTTCTAAGGTAAGCAATTAAGACGCTATTACGCAACATTTGCGTTAATGAAAACATAACAGCTATTGAATTGATAATGATAATAACATACACCTATGAAAAGGTGGTAATTTAATGTAAATAATGTTAGATAAACTTTCGAGACTCGTTTTAAAATCTTAGTAGATAACGTCGCTGTGGTCATTGTATTTCTTTTGAATCTCAATCATAAAAACAATACTTTAAGTGAATCCTCAAAATGTATGATTAAAGCTGTGATGACGTTTTTGGCCAAATAAGTTGAGGTGACCAGAGTTATAATATATTCATACATATAATAATAACTTAATCGGTGGATGGATGGATGGCTCCATCCATAGTACCAAAGTCTAATGTTTCTTTATGGGTTAGACTTTATTCTTGAAACTGCTTGATATAACTGATTTTATGTAATGACTTGCTGTGTACTTGACTTCATTTTGTTTGAAAATGTTATTTAAAATAAAAGTAGCCTAAGTTACTCCTTATAACATCAGCTATCCGCCAGTGAAATCTTGAAATCGGTCTAGCTGTTTTAGATTTTAGCCGTAACAAACAGACAGACAAACAAACAGAAATTTTAAAAACTGTTTTTATATGTATTGCCAGATATACTTTCATATGCGTTAAGTGAAAAGCTGTTACTTTAGAATTACAAACAGATACTTCAATTTTATTTATATGCAGTTATTTTAAATTTTTGTAGATATTTAGAACATTAATTTCATTGGTTGATTTTAGTTTGTATAAGATATGTCGGCGGGTAGCCGTACTTTGAATATCAACATTATGCTATTTGATTTACATTATTATTATGATTGTTTATTTTTAGATTAAGAACATTTCTTTGATGTAAAGAATAGTTTTAGAGGAAAGGGTGGGTGCTTAATTCGAACGAATGACACAGCCAGTCTTTCTATAAAAGGCCGAGCGCACGCCGGCTCGAGGCATTCCGCCTCGGACCGGCATAGCGGACGGAGCTTTTGGAAAGTAAAAGTGAAGAAATTATCTACGCTGTTTCTATTCTACACCAAGTATGGGCGATAGCCCAGCTCATGAAGGTCGTGATGTCAGTAATACTGACGTTACACTTTTTAAAAATAATCGCGGCGAGGCTACTTCGTCAGATATATTCAGTACTTTATAAACTTGAAATATATAATATTAAGGTACATTTGCAATATCAAATGATTGTTTTTATTACTCAACTTCTTATATCTTTTGAACGACTGTTATTGTTATCTTTCTTAGACATTTAACAACTTTGTTTTGTATTAAAACTGTTTTAATTCTAATACGAAAGTTTTCAATTCACCAAACAAAAATAAGTTCCATTAGGTGAAATCTTCAGGGGCTTCGACAATGAAACTGGATCTATAAAATGACTTTTGCGAACCACATTTTTTATTTAAATCTCTAGTGGATCTTTGGACTAAACGAATTATTTTTACAAAAAGTCATTTTATATACGTGGTCTTTAAACTTTATTTATTTAAGTAATACAATATTTCTCATGTAATATTATTTAATCAAATTTGCTTTCTTTTCCAACATTTTGTTCCATATTGTTGCGCTTGTGAGATATAATAAAAATTATATTAAAGAAACTAAGTATTGAAAATATCCATAATAATCATTATAATTACAATAATATTAAAGTAATATTATTGTAATTTATTACTATTGTAGTTATTATTATTATTTAAAAGATTATTTAACGGAAATAACAATAAACAATATATAAGTTAAATTCATTTTTATTCTCGAAGATAAACACAATAAAAAATTAGTATTTATTAAAAGTAACCTTTAACACAATAACAAAATATTTAAAAGTATATTAGAATTTAGTTAACAGTAATTGTCACAACAATATAAATAAACCAAACATAATGACATAATAACAATTAACAAAATCAAATAAAATAGTGTACTTAACTTTTCTATCACAGATGAATCGTTCTTCCTTCACTTTGGTTCACTAAAACTTCACTTTGGTTCACTAAAGCTTCGTAGCTTCGTCGGTATTGCACTGAGTCCAGAACACAAACATCTATCACTTTTATACTCAATAATTGGTTGGTTCGATTTTTCATCTACCCTCATAATATTTTCTCAACACAATGATCACGTAATATCTCAATAATAAATTATAACAAACACTATGTTTCTAAAATGTATATAATGATTTCAATGACATTACATTAATTAATTTATATTTATAAGTACATCAGTCTTAAATAATTATAATCAATACAAATTCTCTTTACAATCATAATAACATTTTCAATTCTTTTTATTTCACATTTTTTATATATTATATATTATTTTTATATATTTATCACGGCCATACTGACCTGGACTTCGTTCTCGAAGTACACACATTACACTAATTAATAGAATAGCCCTTAAAACTAGTACATATTAACATTGTTATTTTTCTTCTTTTCACATTAAGAGAACAAATAACAACGGTCAAAGCTTTGATACAACATCATGTAGCCCCACACCTGCTGCACATGAGACGGGCTACAGCAAAGCAAATGACTTCAGCAGTTCATTTCAATCATCTTATTCTTTAAAAATGTATCCTTCTCACATACATTTTCCAACATATATATTTTCCATATAACATTAATATAAATCACATTTCAGAATTAATTATATAATATAAAAAATAATCTAAAAAGATAACAATCATTTTGTATATACTTGTAAACAATGCTTATACACATCTTTATGATTAACAATTAACTTAACAATACACTTCTATATGATTAATTATCAGTACGATTTGAATCTGAATCGATTAATTCTCCTGGCCATAACCTCAATTTATCTTTAGCTATGACAACATTTCTTAAATTTCGTAACCCCTTAAGAGAAAATCGGTCATTGGCAAGTATAGCACTTATTTCATAAGGGCCTTTAAATCTAGGGCTCAGTTTATCGTGCCGCCTATGATCTTGGTTTATATAAACGATGTTGCCAACTTCAAAAATTTTATTGTCTCGCCTTACAGCATCAAACCGAGTTTTAAAATTATTTGCTTGTGTACATAAACGCTGGTAAGCTAATTCGCGGTCTGCTTTTACATCTATTGGGTACTCGGGAACGGAAATATCTTTTAAATGTGATTGAACACAGGGAATATTTGCATTACAGCCAATAAGCAAACGAATTGGGGTAAACCCAGTGGATTTTTGGATTGTAGTATTAATTGACTGCTGAACTTTCCATAACCCGCTTGGCCAATCTGATGAACCATTACATGTTGTATTTAACATATCAATTACCGTTGTAATATATCGTTCCACTTGACCGTTACCTCTTGGTGTGCCCGTGGCTACCATATGATGTTCTATTTGTAATTCCCGAAATAAAGATCGAATTTGATTTGAACTAAAATTGGTACCCCTATCAGTTATGACTGTTGATGGAGTCCCAAATATCGTTACTGTATCCCGTATAAGCGGAATTAGTTCTTGGGCGTTCAGGGTCTTCAGTGGTTTTAGTAAACAGAATTTTGTAAAGCCATCTAGCAAAAGAAGAATATATTTGTATCCTTCATTTGTTTGTGTAAACGGGCCTGTACAGTCTAAATGTATTGTGTGAAATGGAATAGGGATTTTGTCAATAGGGTGTAAATAACCTTGTTTTGGACCAGAGTGGCCCTTACGTTCGAGACATATTAAGCAATGCTTTAAATATTTTCAAATAAAAAGAACCATTCGAGGGAACCAAAAATATTCACTAAGTTTTTTTAGTGTTTTATGAAATCCCACATGACAATTCTCATCATGAAAAAGTTTTAAAAGTTGAAATCTAGATCCTTTTGGCACGTATAATTTAGGTTGATCAGACCAGACAGTATAAAATAATAAACCATCTTTTAAAAAATATTGATTTTCATCAAGTTCGCCGGATACGACTTGACTTATTAAATTTTGTGTCTCAGGGTCGTTTTGTTGTGCAATTTCTAACCAAGACTGACCTTCAATTAAATTAATCTCAATTTTTCCTTTATTATTATTGTTATTATTTAAAAGAGTAGGAGACTCTTTTGATTTTGCAATTCTTAATAATGAAATTCGGTTTACAGAAACTGGGGATTCTACTGGATTACGGCTAAGAAAGTCAACATGGCCCTTTTTATATATAATTTCAAAATTAAAATCTTGCAAGAAAGTCCACCACCGCGCAACGCGAGGTGAAAGGTCTTTTTTATTAATAATAGCTTTGATGGAATTACAGTCAGTAAAAATTTTGAATTGGAGCCCCAAAAGATATACTCTGAAATGTTTTAAAGCGTTATAGATTGCCAAAGTTTCCAAATCATATGAACAATATTTAGTTTCTGCAGGTGTGGTTCTTTTACTAAAGTAGGCTACAACTCTTTTGTCGTTATTAACTCTTTGAATTAGAATAGCCCCATAACCTATTGAACTAGCATCAGTATAAAGCTCTGTCGGTAATTTTGGGTCAAATATGGTAAGCAGAGGTTTAGTTGATAGACAATTTATGATATAGTGCCTAGCCGTATTCTGTTCCCTTCCCCATTCCCATTTTTGGTTATTTTTTGTAAGATTAGTTATACAAGCTGTACGGGCTGCAAAATTTGGAATAAATTTGCGAAAATAACTTGCAAGTCCCATAAATTGACGTATTTGCTTAACGTTCTGTGGGATAGAAGAATTAACTAAGGCAGCTACTTTTGACTCACTGGGCATCACACCCTCTTGCGATATGATACGACCAAGATATTCTATTTTATCAACAAAAAATTTACATTTTTTTAAATTAACCGTAAATCCTGCATTATGTAATGCTTTTATAGTTTCCTCTAAATAATAAAGACCTTCTTCTATTGTTAAAAATGGAATTAATATATCATCTACGTACACTAAAAGGAATTTAAGGTGTTGTACAGCTTTTGTGATAGATCTTTGAAAAACAGATGGACCATTACAAATACCAAAAGGCATTTTCAAAAATTCATAATGGCCATCTGGAGTAACAAAAGCTGTATATTTTATAGACTCTGATGAAACTGGGATTTGATAAAATCCATTTTTCATATCTATTGATATAAAGAATCTTGCTCTACCGAGCTTGTCGATTTGGTCTTCGATAAGAGGGAGTGGGTATCTATCTTTTTCTAAAATTTTATTTAACGCTCGGTAATCTATGCACAATCTATCGCTTCCATCTTTTTTTTTAACAAGTATTACTGGGTTTGCAAAAGGGGAATCACTTTCACGAATAATGTTTTGTTTCAAAAGATCTTTAATTATTTCATTAACCTTCTCCCTCTCAATAGGAGCTAAACGATAGGGCCTATAGTAAATAATATCGTCTTTAATTATACGCAACTTTAGTTCACCGGTTTTTACATTACTTGTTTCATTTAAGACGGATGGGTATTTTCTGAATATATTTTTTATTTTTTGTTTCAATTCTAAATCTAAATGTTCTATTTTTGAATCTAATTCATTTAACTCTGACGAAAAAGTAAATAAATTAACTTCTGATCTAGATTCAACTTTCTTTCTAAATAGACGGCTACCTAAAGAATCCGTTACGATTTCTATGTCTGGATATAGCACAGCGTTTCTACCTATAAGTAAATTGTAATGGAAATCCCGGTCTCTAACTACATGAATATCAAGTTCTAAACAAACTCCTTCGCACCTAACATTCACTGTAATAATAGCGAAAGCATGAATTTTATTTGATCCTATTCCTGTTAAATAAACAGAAATAGGTGAAAGGTGGCAACCTAACCGTTTTGCTATTGATTCTTTTATTAAACTACAGTTTGCTCCTGTATCTATTAATGATTCAATTGGAACATCATTTATAAAAACTTGAGTTAATTTTAATTCGGCTTTTCTAAAAAATTAACTTCCTTATTTGGCACCAAAGTTATTGAAGAATTATTCGATTCAGCTCTTTGTTTATGAAAACAAACAGATTCAGTATGTCCAAGTTTTTTACAAAAATTACATAGTTTTGTACGAAAGTCATTACTTTTTTGCACCTGTTGAACTTGATTAGGCCGTAAGGAAAAATGATTTGGCCTATTTTTTGGACATTGGGACTGTAAATGTCCAACTTGCGAACAAATAAAACATTTTTTCTCACCGTTAAACTTCGGTCGTTTCGCATTTGAAGGACCAGCTGGTTCAAAATTTTCATATGTTCTTTTCTTGTTCTTTACATATATTGAAAGGACAGATATAAGTTCAGCCGTAGTATTGACACCACTGTTCAATGAAGCCATTCTAACGTCGACATCACTAATGCCTCCACACACTAATTCTATTAATTGTTCATCTGTAAAGGTGATTTTAGTGTTGCGAAGTAATCGTATTTTCTCTCTAGCATATTCACCGTAAGAATCTGCTGAGTCAGAGGTATGTAAAACTGCCTTGGTAAGTTTTTCATTCAAGTTCTTTTTCTCCGGAAAAGCATCAGTAATATCAGTACAAAGTTTTTCCCAGGATCTGCCATCTGAAGGTTCCCATGATTCAAACCATTTTAAAGCAGAACCCCTTAGAGCTTTTCCCGCTTTAGCTGCTGTCTTGATACTACTCCATTTCATTTCCGTAGCTAAAGTCTCGATGCTGCAACACCAGCTCGCGGCTCCGCAGTCACTTTTATCAGGATCAAACGTAGGCAGGGCAATGTCTTCATCCTTTTGTTGTGATGTAGATACCGCATCCCGGATTGCCGTAAGAAGATCACTAATCTTTTCACAGTCCATCCTAAAACATATGTATGTTAAGCCACTGATCCCACTTCTGATGTGAGATATAATAAAAATTATATTAAAGAAACTAAGTATTGAAAATATCCATAATAATCATTATAATTACAATAATATTAAAGTAATATTATTGTAATTTATTACTATTGTAGTTATTATTATTATTTAAAAGATTATTTAACGGAAATAACAATAAACAATATATAAGTTAAATTCATTTTTATTCTCGAAGATAAACACAATAAAAAATTAGTATTTATTAAAAGTAACCTTTAACACAATAACAAAATATTTAAAAGTATATTAGAATTTAGTTAACAGTAATTGTCACAACAATATAAATAAACCAAACATAATGACATAATAACAATTAACAAAATCAAATAAAATAGTGTACTTAACTTTTCTATCACAGATGAATCGTTCTTCCTTCACTTTGGTTCACTAAAACTTCACTTTGGTTCACTAAAGCTTCGTAGCTTCGTCGGTATTGCACTGAGTCCAGAACACAAACATCTATCACTTTTATACTCAATAATTGGTTGGTTCGATTTTTCATCTACCCTCATAATATTTTCTCAACACAATGATCACGTAATATCTCAATAATAAATTATAACAAACACTATAAATGTTTCTAAAATGTATATAATGATTTCAATGACATTACATTAATTAATTTATATTTATAAGTACATCAGTCTTAAATAATTATAATCAATACAAATTCTCTTTACAATCATAATAACATTTTCAATTCTTTTTATTTCACATTTTTTATATATTATATATTATTTTTATATATTTATCACGCTCAACAACTTAAATTTAATCACGGATAAAAAAAACGCATAAATGATCATTAAAGGAGCAGGAAACAATGAATTTTATAATATTAGATAAAATAAATGTGTAGTGGGTATAATTATTTCTCCAGTACCGTTGCCATGCTATGAACATACATATTATTTAGGAGGCGCTGTCCCCCTACACTTATAGTAGAGTTGTATTTTTGTTTCTTGGATGCACTTTAATGTGGGGTATCGTTAAATTGATCCTAAAGAAATATGAGGGGTTTGTAAAAACCCATTCCTTGTTAAAAGTTTTTTTATGTTAGAGGTGGGCAACCCAGCTGGCGGGTCAAAGATGGTTTGTCATCACAACCGCCCAAAAACTTTTGCAATAACCGAGGATTCACAAGAGCGGTGCCGGCCTAAAAGGTGGGATTAAACGCTTTCTTTGAAGGTACTCATGTCGTACCGATCTGGAAATACTGCCGAAGGGAGTTCGTTCCACATTCGAGTGGTACGTGGAAAAAATGTCCTTGAGAACCGCACAGTGGACGATCGCCAAGCATCCAGGTGGTACGGATGGTATTGGAGGCGATGGCCTGCTATGCGGTGATGAAATTCGGGGATAGGCATCAGATCGAATAGCTCATCGGAACACTCCCCGTGGTAAATGCAGTAGAAGATGCAAAAAGGTTTCTTTTGCCAGCTAAATAATTGATTGTCAATTTTGTTGATTGTTTGTTTATGTACATATGGTATCTTTTTCATTCTTATATTAAAGCTGGGATTTAATGCAAAATGTTTGTTAATGTATAATTTTATATTATAGTTTGGACAAAATATTATATAAATGAACAGAAATACAATATAAATAAACAGAAAATTCAAAATATTTTTGAAAAAATGTTTTTAATTCGAAGCTTTTAAAATTTGAATAATTACTACATTTACCTCATTTTAGAAAATAAAATGACGTCAGTTGTAGTGACTAATATTATATATTATGATTAATTATTATATGACTCAAATATATAATTGATGACATATTCATACAAATTGTTAAGTTAAGGTGATTTTGTAGATAATCAACATAATAAGTTTATATTAATAAACTAACTACTATTATGTTCACAGTATTTTGGTTTAGGACTAAAAAAATCACAGATTTATCAGATATTGTTTAATGCCATTGTTAATAGTATACAATTCAGAAACAACATTAAAAGCTTTTTATTATTAAATCAAGTCCGACAAGCATAAGCAATTATCTAAAGTTAATATCTGTAAGTTATTTTTCCATACAAAATTTAAATGATTTTTAATTTTCTTTCGATAAATAATAAAATTATATATATGAAGTCATCTTCTACTGTAGAGTCCTATATTAGCCTAACGACTTTTCAACAAACAAAACATTAACATTATTTCAGTTTAGAGCCTTCTGACTCATGACTATTTCATTTTCTCACATTAAAAAAATATCAACATAAGTTTATGCAAACTATACTTTATTATGTTTAGTTTATAAAAGGTTTAATTTTCTTGGTATTATTACAATATCTATTTTATTATAATTTTGTTTTAATTTATTAAGTTGGAAACCATATTCAAATATACTAACAATATAATGTAAGTTTGTTTGTTTGTTTCGTTATCATTAAAATTTAAAAAATCTTTCTTCGTTTCTTCGTCATCTTTGAAAGACGAGTATATTTTTTCCCCCCACAGAGTATATTTTTTCTTGATTTAATTTTACTCATGTTTTCTTGTTTGAAGTTAACGTTTTATAAACAAATAAATTATACCAAATTTAATATATCCTAAAGTACTGTGAGATTTAAAAAATGACATTATGAAATTTATGAAATGAATCTTAAATGATGATTACTCATGAAAAGAAGGCGCCTAACCTTCGAGTATTGAAATGAGTAATAGCGGCCATATTTAATATTTACGGTTGTTTGTGTTGGTTTTTCATTATAAATTCATAAATTATGTTTATTATGAATTATGAAAAGAGGCGTGGTACATAATACGTTCAAGACTGGTGAGGTGGAAAATATTAGAGGGTAATCGAAATGTAGATTGTATTGCATTTTTAACTACATTCCTAAGACTTCCCTATAGCTTGTCCGGTGAACTCAAAGATTGTATATTTATTATAATTGGCTTTTTGGATTTAGAAGACCAGGCCGGCAGTAATGAAAATTGATTAAAAAGTAATAAGGATCTCAAATATACAACAATGTTTGCTAATTTATTTCCCTGTAGATTTGACCCAATCGGAAACTGGTTCTGTACACTCAGTTTTTCGATTTATTGGAAGCATATTTTACTCTCAGGTGGAACTTTTGATTAAAGACTACGTATGTAGAAACATATTGATTTTAATAATTTAGTTAATAATATAAGAAGACTTGATATTAAATATGTGCTGGTCTGTCGTTTTTAGATTAAAAGAGGAATATTTGTTAGATTCTCTCAAGCTGTGCTAAGAACGTTGTCACGAATAATTTGACACGAGTATATAAAATACCATCTGTACTCTGAAACTGCTCAGAAACAGTTTTCTCAGTAGCTCATTCTGGTTGGGTGAGAAATAGTTGTCGTTAGTTAGTATTGCGTCTGTTTCTCTTTAACTCATCGTCTGAACGCCTCATGTAAAAGGGAAATGTGCATTGCGTTGATTACAATTATAATAGATATAGATAAGATACAATAAGATCTCTGTATCTTAGACAGATAACGATCTTTTCTGAAATGGGTTGTATATGTTAGTAATTTTTTAATTACCAAAATAAGTTTAGTCTATTAGAGGTTTATAGGTATTTGTTAGAAAGGTCTTGAAGTATCGTGGATGATTAAAAATGGCTGTCAAAGCGTTGTGACAATTTTATTGTACTAAATTCATTGTAATACCAGCATCATGAACTCGATTGATGTCAGTAACACCAATGCCAATTTATTGAAGTGTATATTAAAAAAACACATTTTTTTAATAATAGTCACCCTTTCTCTTTTCTCCTTCTTTCTATATGAAGAGTTGATAAACTTCTCTACATAAAAGGTAGACAAATAATTTTTAAAAGGTGATTTAAATACCTAATAAAATATGCTTCGTGAAATTAATTATTTTCTTTGACTGACTTTTTAATATGACACGTGTATTATAATTATTAGAAATTTTACAGTGCGTTTATTGTTTTTTATTCTTACTCATGTAAATTACAAAAAATATGGGTAGCTTAAGATTTTATATTTTCCTTAACTAGGCATTAAAAAGTACCATCTAAAACTAGGTAATATTTTCATATCCAAATTTAGTGGCATGTACCACCTGCTGTTGCATTGTTATCCAACCGTCCAGGCCTTAATATTATCACAACGCAATAACAATATAAACATTTTATTTACAATGTTATCGTAAATCAGTTTGGAGAAAAAATACCTGCCTATAATCCAAATGTTTGAAATTTTTTTACTGAAATGTATTGTTAAAATTTTATCTTTTATATTGTTTTACGGGGATTAAATTTATGGACGTTTTCACATTTATTTTAATAAATTCAAGTAAAACCTTTTGCACGTAATCTAAACTCATGATAAAGAGTTTTTTTTTATTTTCTCTAACCGCTTTGATCTCTAAAGTAATTAGTCGGAGCTAAAAATGTTTATGAATTAGATAACCTATGGTTGCAAAGCTATAAAAACCACAGCACTTTCACATGTCTTCTTAATTTAGAGTTTTCTTTCATAGCTAAAATCTATAGTTCTGTACTAATGCTCCGTAAAGTTTTGGAAAAAAGGTATAATTACTAACTACGCTATTCCTAGTTTTTTGATATTCTCACAATTATAAGTTATTACAATTTGACCCTTAACATTCTAAGGAACAGTAATTTAAATAATAAGTTTGAAACATTCACCATTGGGATTAATTGACTGAAGGACGAATGCTGAGCGTAGCAAAGCGTTTGTCCGAAGGACTACGATTCCACTTGATAGGCCCATTCTGCTATTTTCCCTATGTATTTCAGTACGTTTGTTCCGGCGTATTTTTCATCCTATCGTCACGAAAATCGGCAGGTATATTCTTTAAATTATTTGAATTTTTATGTCCAGCCGTTTTTTTGATTGGGCGAAAAAATCCAAAATGGCGGCGATTTATAGTTTTGTTTTTGGCGTAACAGGAGCAATTTTCATCCGATCACCACAAAAATTGATTACATGTTCACCAACTTTAAGTTATTTAATCACATCAAACATGTTAAATTTAAGAGCAGTTGTTGAGTTTCTGCTGGAACGGAACGAAACGGAAAAATAGCAGATTGGGCCTATCAAGTGGAAACATAGTCAATAAAAGTTTATTACGATACTTAATCGTAAAAAACTTATGTATCTACAGCATTTTTAAATTAAAATATTTTTTTACTTATTAAGTAACAAGAAAGGAATTTACATTTGTTGAATTTCGAGGAATGTAAGAAACATGATAAAAAACTTATATCTACAAACAGACAAATAGGTCACCTTTGAGAAAGCAAAAGTTGGGACGGGCATGTCAAGAAGATAACTTTACAAATCGACAATAGAACTATTTGAATGTCGATTTTCAATTCGAAAGTTACAGTTAGTCAAAAGAAATTGATATTTTTGACAATATTGTTATAGTCTCCTTTTTTTTATGTAAGAGGAGGGCAAACAAGCTGGCGGGTCACAGATGGTTGTGATCTCCGCCGCCCATGAACTCTTGCAACATCCGAGGATTTACAAGAGTGTTGCCGGCCTTGTAGGTAGGAGAAACGCCTTTTTTGAAGGTACCCATGTCGTACCGATCTGGAAATACCGCCGAAGGGAGTTCGTTCCACAAGCGAGTGGAACGTGGAAAAAATGTCCTTGAGAACCGCACATTGGAGGATCACCACGCATCCAGGTGGTAGGGATGGTAAAGAAGTCGATGGCGCGCTGTGCGGTGATAAAATTTGGCAGCAGGCATCAGATCGAATAGTTCTTCGGAACACTCCCCGTGATAAATGCGGTAGAAGACGCACAAAGAAGCCATGTCTCTACGCAATGCCAAAGAGTCCAGCCGTTCGCAGAGCACCGGGTCCCCCACAATTCGAACGGCTCTCTGTTGTACGCGGTCAAATGGTAGAAGCTGATATTGGGGTGATCCGGACCAGAGATGAGAACAGTACTCCATGTGTGGCCGGACCTGCGCCTTATAGAGCGCAAGTCTTTGGACAGGTTTGAAGTACTGCCTCGCTCTATTGATCACTCCCAATTTCTTCGAGACCAACTTGGCCCTGCTCTCCAGATGACCACGAAACTGACAACCGCTCGAAATGTCGAGACCCAGTATTCTGATACTTTGCGAGGCAATGAGGGGAGTGTTCTCGAAGAGCTGTGATACGACAAATGGGGTTTTCTTAGTAGTAAACGCGCAAACTTGCGTCTTCTCGGGATTGAATTGAACGTGGTTCAGTTCACCCCACTCTGAGACCATCCCCAAGGAAGTCTCTATAGAAGACACAAGTTTCTTTCGGCACTCGTCGGCGTTTTCCCGAGAGAGACCTGCACGACCGGAATATAGTGCATCCCCAGTGCTGTCATCCGCATAACAATGTATGTTGGAAATATCCAACATATCATTGATGTGCAGGAGGAACAGAGTTGGGGATAGCACGCAGCCTTGGGGTACACCAGCGTTCACGGGCTTGGGGTCCGAGCAAAAACCGTCGAGAGCGACCTGTATGCTCCGCCCAGTGAGAAAGTTGGTGATCCACTTGCATAAACTCTCGGGAAGCCCATAGGAAGGTAGCTTCGAAAGAAGCCCCTTGTGCCTTACACGATCGAAGGCTTTCGCCATATCCAGACTAACTGCCAGACCCTCTCCCTTGCTGTCAATAACAGCTGCCCAACGGTGGGTAAGATATAACAGAAGATCACCAGCCGATCGACTATGGCGAAAGCCATATTGCCGGTCATTGACCAACTGGTGTACCTCGAGGTAGGTTAGGAGCTGTTTATTGATAATGCTCTCCATTACTTTGGAGAGCAAAGAGGTAATGGCGATAGGTCTGTAGTTAACTGGGTCCGAGCTGTCACCTGTTTTAGAGATCAGATGGACAAGGGCACGCTTCCATGAGACCGGGACTACGCCTTTAAAGTAGGAGTACCGAAATAGACACGTTTGCACTGGAATCAACTCAGGAAAACATGTTCGTAACACAACTAGAGGGATACCATCTAGCCCACTCGACTTATGAACTTCCAAGGAAAGGAGGGCTTTACGAACGAGTTTTTGCCGAAAAACTATTTCTGGCAGTAAGCTTGGACACCGCGGGATGATAGGCGGTGTCTTCCCCTGGTCGTCCAAAGTCGAGTTTGAGGCAAAAAGAGTACCCAAGAGATCGGCTTTCTCTTTTGCCGTGTGGGCCAGAGAGTCATTCTTCATGTGCAACGACGGTAGGGACGACTGGCTAAAGTTGCCTAGAGTGGCCTTTGAAAGCGCCCAGAATTTGCGCGTGCCAGGCGGATACTTTGCCAGCTGATCCCCAATTTTGCGAACATGCTTGAACTTTGCTCTAGCGATTTGCGGTTTGAAGAATCTGGAGGCACGATTATATTTCCTCTTCAGAATTCTAGAGTTCGGATCCTTAGTAACTAACGCATTGGCCCAAGCTTGATAAACCTGCCGTTTGCCAGCTGCTGCTGCCCTGACAGACGCATCAAACCAAGGCCGGGATCTGCCACAAAGTGGTACCACAGAGCTTGGTACAAATAGTTCCATGCCCTGTAGTATCACATCAGCTACAGCCACAATGCAGTCACCAGGATCATCGGAAGAGAAACAAATCGGCCCCCACGGGTAGGATGCAAAAAAAGGAATGTGTAGTCAGCAGAAGATCCAACAAAGAGGGCATATGGCTGTCCACGTCCGATAGACGTGTGACCAATTGGGCAGACCGTTTGCCAGAGCAAAGTCAAACACAGATCTCCCCGTGTAGTCGGTGGCACGTGACCCTAGCCAATCGGCATGGTGCGCATTGAAGTCCCCGAGGACTACGACTTCGTCGGAGGGAGTCTGTGAAAGCAGATCGTCAATCTTCGTCTGAACATGGCGTTTCTGTACCACTATGGGACCTGTAGAACCACGCGTAGACTCTGACATGGTCGTCCATGTCCATGTGCAGCCAGAGTACAGACAGGTCCCGACCTTCAAAATCCTGTAGGCGACGGTAGCAGATATCCTCCCTTACGAACACAGATACCCCGACTTGTGGTATAAAATGGTTTTCTAGTTTATGATGTCCATTGTAGTAAAGAGATTTAATTTTACAAATACTTATATTTTATATAGGTCCACTGGATAAAAATAAATAATATTTTACAAATAAGTAAATTAATGCTGTCAATGATCAAATCATCAGATATGGCCAGTTGTTGAAGATGTAACGCACAGAGAACACTTATTTTACAGATTAGTAATGTGCATAAGACTCCTTAATTATTCAGATGGATTCGTGTTTTAGTACTGCTTTAAAGTTATAGTTTAACATTAATACAGTTTAACAGTAACTTAAGTTAAAGTTTAATTATATTCGTTTTTTGACCTGGAATTGTGGTTAATAATAATTATTATATTATTAATATTAAAAATAATATTAAAAGTAGTGAAAACCAAAATATTACCTATAAACTCTTATTACATCAATATGCCCTTATCGCAATTGTGCTAAACATTTTAGAGTTATATTTCCTTCCACCTTCGAGTATAACCTCATTACTACTGGGTCTAGTCTACCTCTTATTCTGGTCTGATATATCATTTTAGAAAAATTACTCCTGCATATCACTCAATTACTAGTTAGAAGTTTCAAAACGCTAACTAAGCTAAAATATTTTATAGTATTACATTATAAATATTATTAAATTAATTAAAATATATAAAAATACTATTTTAAGTTAAAATTTTATGATTATATAAAGAAAAGTCATTTTTCTCAATTCTCGTAATTCAATGAAAGAATATATGCATATGAAAGTGTAGCAAAGGCTATATTTTTTTCAAATCTTACAAACACTCAAATTTTGAGTTACGGTCGAACTTTAGCCACTTTATGTTAGCTGATAATTACATAAAATTAACCTATTTAATTTTACATATTAGGCCATAAAACTGGTCAAAGCTATGAATGTGATATGACACTTAAAGACAGGAGTGGCGGAAACTGATTTACATATTAAGATCTCTTTAGATAAAGAGCTTACAAAGCTCGCATAATTCGAATACAATTGGCATAGTAGAACTTTAATTACTGAACAGTTGTAATTGCAAAGACTGCAATGTAAGAAATCTAATAAAACACATACATAAATAGATTAAGTAAATTAAGAAAATTATCTTGAACTTATAAATGAGAACCAACTGTCAGTAGAAGATAAAAAAAATAAATGTTGTTTTCACAGTTCTTTGACAGTATTGTAAAAAATAAAAAGGTAGAAACACACTTTTAAGATGGACCGTTTGTTTTAAATGTATAGCAAATACTAGGTATAGTATACTATTAGCAATAATGATCGACTGATTTATATAGGAAAAGTGAGCGGTAAGAGACACAGGGGAAGGCCTCGAGTGACCTTCGAAAACACAGTATCAATGTTACTGGAAGGTCACGTAAAAAGCATGAGGACACCCCGAAGAGAATGTATGAAGAGGTTGATGTCTGTGGCCGAGACGAAAGAGGTATGCAGTTACCGTAGCGTTTGGCGCTCCGTCGTCTCTGACTACCCCGCAAGGGATATGGCGTGAAGCTAAATAAATAAATAAATATTGAGTGATAAATATCTTTCTTCTTCAATTATGTATATCATCATATTAAAAATAAATGTAATAAATAACCCATTTTCAATATTTTATAACTAATTTGAACAAGATATAAGTTTTAGAAGTATTAATGTTAGTATATGCACGTGAAAATAAATACTTAAAAATGATATTAGAATTCTCTTATTACTTAAAAAAAGGTGAGCTCTTTGAAATTAAAAATGAAATTCAATTCAAGTAGTAGGTTCCAGAGAGAAAATAATTATTCATATGAATCCATTATTCCAAAAAGGACGCCCCTTGTTTAGAATAATGCAAAAGTTCCAAGGCAATTGGAACATTTCTTTCATAAAGCAAATGTATTTTTAGATGATTAAACGTTGAGTTTATAAAATAGTCATTTAAACCTTTTAATATATATTTTAATATAATTAATTTTAATATATTATGGCTACGGATATTAAGAACAAAAGCGGTCAAAGAAGTATGATGTATAAAACAGAATATTATTACACAATTTTGTTATTTTGGTTGTGAATAATAAAAAAATGACGTTATGTTTTATATAGTTTGATAATATGCAATTTAATATTAAATATTTAATAATGGAATGAGTTTCATTCCTAATAATATTTTTAATTGATTATTTTACAAAGAATACAATAATATATACTCCACCAAGAATCAATAAACTACAAAGTGGCAATACAAAGTACAATGCCAGTGCCAATAAGACAATACAATGAGACATTTAGTACTAGTAGTTACTATTATGAAACCATATTATTACGAAATACTAGAGAAAACTACAATCATACATTCCACCAGGAACTTAATTAAAAACCGATTCAGTTTCTAATAAGGTTAAATCTCATAAGATTTCAGATTATCAAACAGCGACGTATATATTCGTCTTAGAAATATTTTTATTGTATGACTTAAACTAAAACGTAATATTTAATTTAAATAAAATATTGTTTAATGTTACAATACCAAAGGAAGCAGAAGTAGTTTGGTAATCTATTGGTACATGGTTACTTTTTCCACTTTTATTGTCTAAATTAAATATATTTATCTAAATAATAGGGTTCATACATTCAAAATCTCATTGAAGTCAAGAAGTTAGAAAAATATGGACTTTTTATAAAATTTTTAACACAAGAAACAAATCCATTTGGTCCCTTATACGTTTATGTTCTGTCAGAAGTACATTCTTTAATCCAATGCAACGCCGCTTCTCTACAGGGAATTTTATTTTTTAATTTTCTCGAATCTTCTGGCTTACGAAATATATCGAATAGATATATCTAATTATATATAAAATTGTTTACTGCATTCTTGTATATAATATAGCAATAAAAAAATAAATAAACCTTCGGATGACACAACCTAAGAGATCTTCACCTATACATTGTTTCAGATGTTGAAATAAATTTATATATTTTAATATAATATAAAAAATATGTTCGTTAAATATAATTATTACTTATTGCGGAAATTAATTTAAAATAAATACTTATATTTGTATTGTTGAACAAAATAGTAAAAGCAATAAAAATGACTTTAAAGTGAAGGTGTAAAATGAACAAAAGTAACCAATGAGTACAAATGAGTTTTTTTCTTATTAATTTAAGGAACAACCAAATAAAACAATAATTCACTGTCGAAAATTTAATTTAACATACATATACAAAATATGTTGATAAAATAGAATTTTATTATAAAAGTTACCTTATACATATTATATGAGCTAGTTAATAAGAAAGTAATAATTTTTCTAGATTTCTGATAAAGTAGCAATATAATAAAATAAAGTTGAAGTATACTTCGTTCGAGAAAATACTGTTTTTAAGATATTGACGTGAATTAATTTATTAAGACAGCTATAAAATGAGGATAAGGTCGCTGAATCGACCTCTAGATCCAAATACAGACAGTCAGATATAGACAGACGGCCAAGTGTGATAAACAACATCCCTATCTATTTGAGTTGGTATTTAAAAAGGTGAAAAAAGGTTACCTTGTGTTAAGTGAGACGGTCCATTTAGTGGTTAATGGTGTCACCGTTTATGACCAGCTGTAAATAAAATTCAATAAAATTTTTAATTTGTAGATCTTAGTTTTAAGTCATGATGAAAAAAAACAGACAATTTATTAATACTTACTACAGAACGTAAAATTCAACGGAGATTCAAATTCTATTGAGCACAGGAAAAAATAAGATAAACCGATATTATCTTGTCTTTGTGTTATGAATGAGTTTCTATTGAATAACAACTAATCTGAAATTGGTTTTTCTTATTACTTACTTATTTATTTACTTATTTTAAGGCATAACTACAGAACTAAAAATGAAATTTAGGATTATATAATGTTCACAGTGATAGATGAATTAAAAAGTATATAAATATTAATATTATTGTACTAGAGGTGCACAACTGGTTAGCATGTTAGCAAATGCATATTAAAAAAAATATTAACAATATTAAAAAAAGGTTATGTTAAAAATATAATAATTGTAGTTAAAAAAAAATTATAAACTATTGTGATAAAAGAAAAAGTATTATTGGAGACTAGAACACTACTCGTATTAAATGTACAGAATATGGGAGTAACAAATATGCATTACATTTACTCAAAGCTCCGTTGGGGACCGGTTTTGTGTGACTTCGGCTACCACTGGCTTCTCCGATAACTACTTCTTCACCTAGAAAACACCTTGTATAGAATTTCAGTGTCTATTTATCCCTTCTAGTATCTTCTCTTGAAGTTAATTTCGTCAGGAACACACGTGGACTCCTAAATGAGCTGCCATAAGTTAGTGAGATGCCATATACTTCCCTTCCGGTGAGGTTAGTGTCCTGATATGAGGTCAGCCACTTCCCAGGGTGGTGGAAAAATTATGGTTGCTGGAAAAATCCCACTTGAAAAATACTGGTACGTCATCACCGACGCCCATGAACTTCTGTGACATCCGAGGATTCACAGGAGTGTTGCTGGCCTTGAAAATAGGAAAAAACGCCTTTTTTGAAGGTATCCATGTCGTACCGATCTTGTAATACCGCCGAAGGGAGTTCGTCCCACAAGCAAGTGGAACGTGAAAAAAAAGTCCTTAAGAACCGCACAGTGAAGGATCGCCATGCATCCAGGTGGTAAGGATGGTAAAGTAGTCGGTGGCGCGCTGCGCGGTGATAAAATTCGGCGGTAGGCATCAGATTGAATAGCTCTTTGGAACACTCCCCGTGGTAAATGCGGTAGAAGACGCACAGAGAAGCAACGTCTCTACGCAATGCCCAAGAGTCGAGCCATTCGCAAAGCACTAGGTTCCCGATAATCCGAACGGCTTTTCGTTGTACGCGGTCAAATGGTAGAAGCTGATATTGGGGTGATCCGGACCAGAGATGAGAACAGCACTCCATGTGTGGCCGGACCTGCTCTTTGTAGTGCGCAAGTCTTTGGCCAGGATTGAAATACTGCCTCGCTCTTTTGATCACGCCCAATTTCATCGAGGCCAACTTGGACTTGCTCTCCAGATGACCACGAAACTGACAATTGCTCGAAATGTCGAGACCCAATATTCTAATACTTTGCAAGGCAATGAGGGGAGTGCTCTCGAAGAGCGGTGATACGACAAATGGGGTTTTCTTAGTAGTAAACGCGCAAGCCTGTGTCTTCTTTGGAATGAACTGAGTGAGGTGAACTGAACGTGGTTCAGTTCACCTCACTCAGAGACCATCCCCAAGGAAGTCTCTATAGAAGACACAAGTTTCTTTCGGCACTCGTCGACGTTTTCCCGAGAGAGACCTGCACGGCCGGAATATATCGCATCCCCGGTGCTGTCATCCGCATAACAATGTATGTTGGAGATATGCAACATATCATTGATGTGCAGGAGGAACAGAGTTAGGAATAGCACGCAGCCTTGAGGTACACCAGCGTTCACGGGCTCGGGGTCCAAAAAAAATCGTCGAGAACCTGTACGCTCCACCCAGTGAGGAAACTGGTGATCCACTTGCATAAACTCTCGGGAAGCCCATAAGAAGGTAGCTTCGAAAGAAGCCCCTTGTGTCATACAAGACCGATGGCTTTCGTCATATCCAGACTAACTGCTAAACCTTCTCCCTTCCCAAACCCTGAAAGCATTCAATAACAGCTGCCCAACGGTGCGTAAGATATAACAGAAGATCACCAGCCGAAAGACCATGGTGAAAGCCATATTGCCGGTCATTGACCAACTGGTGATCCTCGAGGTAGGTTAGAAGCTGTTTATTGATGATGCTCTCCATTACATTGGAGAGAAGAGAGGTAATGGCGATAGGTCTGTAGTTAGCTGGGTCCGAGCTATCACCTTTTTTAGGGATTGGATAGACAAGGGCACACTTCCATGAGACCGGGACTACGCCTTTAAGGAAGGAGTACCGAAATAGATGCGTTAGCACTGGTGTCAACTCAGGGGTACATATTCGTAGCACAACTAGAGAGATACCATCTAGCCCACTCGACTTATGAACTTCCAAGGAAAGGAGGGCTTTACAAATGAGATTTTGCCGAAAAACTTTTTCCGGCATTAAGCTTGGACACCGCGGGATGATAGGCGGTGTCTGCCCTTGGTCGTCCAAAGTCGAGTTTGAGGTAAAAAGAGTGCCCAAGAGATCGGCTTTCTCTTTTTTCCTGTCGGCCAGAGAGTCGTTCGCAGTGTGCAATGGCGGATGGCTGACAAAAGTTTCCCAGAGTGGCTTTAGACAGCGAAAACTTAAGACTCGGTAAGGCGATTTCTCCCTATTTCACCGCTATACGAACGGTAGAAATAAGTGTATAAGGTGTGATAAGACTAGTATCGACATGGATCCAAAAACTGAAATTTGAATAATTGGTTTTTAATTATATGGTTCTTCATTCTTATATCACATTATTTTATAAATAGTTTATGACCAAAAAAGCATATTTAAGACTCAGTGTACCTACCATATATGAAACAGAAATAGTACAACATGTAATAGTGATAGTAGGACATAAAATAGTGATTTTACAATCAGCTATTTGCTTATTTGAAATTGGCTATTATTTCTATACAAAACTCAGCATTTGGTCATATAGGGCGGTATAATCGGTATTACACGCAGGCGTTTAGGCAGCTAGCGAGGGGGCCTAATTTCTCGCTGATTAACCATGTGAGGATGGTGGCTAGTCTCGTAAATCGGGTAAATTCATGCGCAACTTATGTTGACATTCTGTTTAGGACATTTGATGTTTATTTGTTTATATTTTATTCATTAACTTAAATTATGTATTGTTCCTTAGTTTAAAGAGCATTCAAAATGTGGACCGAAGTAAGTGCGAGCAGTTAAATATAACTGCAATATATGAAAAGGAAATTAATCCTTGTCTTTAGTGACAGTGGGTAATATTTTATATAGATGTTTCATTAAAATATAAACCTACAACTTAGGTAAGTTAACAAATCTTTAGTTAATGGTCAAAAACAATCTATTTGGTACTAAATAAAACACAAAAATGCGAATTTAAAAATATGTTCATATTTTTTTCAGTTTTTAGCTTTATATTACTTAAAATATTATTTCATAGCAACATTATTGATGTACGAGTAAATACTCATAGAAGTTTACTAAAAATAATATTTGTCTAATATTAATAATGTCGGACGTTTAGTATAATTAGCTTAATTGGCGTAAAGTGCTCTAAGCTTTTGAACATGTGTTTTAATACAAATTAGCTTTATGATGTGTTATTATAAAGCATAATAATAATGAGATTCTGAATAGTTAATTTAGCTATTGTAGAGGTACATACTACATGCCCGTGTAAGAAATGTTGAAATTTTATATAAAATAAAAAATTTAAAACTACCAATCTACGTTATGATCTACAAAATATTGTATAATAATGGATTTCATAATTTGATATCATTGGGTATTTTAAAAAGGAATAATAAACATAAATACAAATTAAACTAAATTATATTTCCAACGTTGAAACAACAAATCACATTTTTATACCATTTAAATTTAAATTTAAATAATTTTTTTTAATATTCTAACTGTAAAACACTTTTCAATCTGCATCCTCTTGACCCATGCAAAAACCCTTCAAAGTGATCCCTCAGTCACGAGAACAAGTACTCCACAAGTTATGTGTTAACAGGGTGGTAAAATAGTAGTATTAAATACTGTTTCATTAATTCTAAATATCTTTAGCCTAAATAGTTTTGTCACCTACTAATTTTAATTTAAAAGTACATACTTTTGTAAATGTTTGAATCGAAAATAAAATTACAATTAATATGATATCTTATAAACTATTAACAAAAAGTAACAAAACCAGATTCCTTATATAGACCGGCTAAACCTGTTCAGAATGAAATATAGTAGCCCATACCCCGTGACGTCTATCAGTCAAGAGCTCTTAAGAACCTACCGATGTCCCCTGGACGTAAGCTATGCTCTAAACGAGGTATACAACGGCATATACTCAGCTACTTGTACCTGGTCCACATCCAGACGGAAAAAGCGGACCTTACAAACCTAGGGTACGGAAAAGGGGAAAACTCGCGTATCCTCACCATCAGTGAAGCTCGGGGATTAACATACGAGTCGGTAATAATCATCCAAACCAAATCCAAACCAAAATCGTACCTGACAAGTATCCCACACGCAGTGGTGGCTATCTAGACACACAAGAAGTTCAAAGTACGGATATCGACGAAGACGCCATTGTGAGATTCATTAGGCGGGCCGGCGATACCTCCGATAGAAACCTTATAGAGTACAACCTCAAGATGGCAATTTCTCACCGTAACTCCTAGGCTATGGAAAAGCTAGTAAACTTATTAACCTAGCTTACTACTACTACTACTGCTACTATTTACTTTATTTATTATTACTATTAATTACTTAAATAGCTTTCGAAAACTTGTGCAGGTGTACAATTTCCTGCGAAGTTACCAATTAAAATCATGAGAAAATTGTTTCAAAATTACAGTGAAAGGCGTGGACAAATGTCTTTGGATAATAAGTAAAAAAAAAAAAAAAGTATCATGATGGTTACTCAAATGGAATATTAATAACAAATCAACAAATAATAAAACGATAAATAAGTTTATATTATATTTATTTCTCTCACAACCAATATCAATTTATTCTGTAATACCGATTCAAGACAAACGTTAGACCCTAAACCAAATGCGGTTTATAGACGGTTTATCTAGTTTATTTTACTGATTAATACTCCTTATTCTCTTGCTAATAAGAGCCATATTCCTGTGATGCTATATAAGAAACAAGAGAGAGGATATTTTGTACTTTATAATCAGAAACGCAAAGTTCTATTTGCAAGAAAAACATTTGTAATCATGAAATCGTATCATTGTTAGGTGCTGTGTGACATTACAATACAATTATGAGATGTACTATTGTTTCTGTTTCTAACGAAGCGGAAACTGAAACTAAGTATCCGAATAAATATATCGTCATAATATATAAACAATAGTAGCGTAGCAGCAAATCTTCGAGCAAGAAATTAAGCTTACAATTTATTATTTTTTATACAAAATCGGGAATCAATCTTTGACACCTTTGGAATCATAAAATGAGCTTGAAAAGTACAGGTTTAAATATAAGCTTAAGGCTTTGTCTTATTATTATAATAAAAAGATCATGCAGTAAATATATACGTATGTATATATTTTTATATATATATATATTTATTTCAATATATATTATATCTGTACGTGTAAATATGAATAAATACCAATTAGAACGAGAATCGATCCCTAAATAAGGGCTGTAAAAATTAATATAGAAAACACGATTTCAGTGTGAGATGTGCTTTGTAATTACATAATATTCCTGATATTTGAAAATGTCTCTAAAATGTCAGTTCCTCACGTAATACAACATTATATTATATACATCATATACGTTATCATCATACGTTACATGACATTTAAAAAGAATTTTATTTCTTATAAATTTTATATTTATATTTTAAGACAATTCCCATTCAATTTACGCAATGAGTCCAGCTTGTAATTTTTTCAATTCTAAATTAATTTTGTTATAGATGTGAAAGTGTTTAATTCCTTGTATTTTTTAAGACCATAAATTCCAAAACCAGCTTTTGTAAATAAGTTTACTAATGCTGTTTAGGGTTATTCAAAATATACCTAACTCTATAATAAATGAAGTACTTCAATCTTAATAGCAAAATAAACAGGGTAAAAACTAAAAACTGAAATTATGTGCGATAACAAATGGTAAAACATTTTAACACAACTCAGAAAACTACATTTAAAGTACATTCACGTAAACAGCATTCTGTATTCATCGTGAATTCAGTAAAAAGAATCTGTCTCTTGAGAACATAACATATATTGTATATGTTGTTCTCAATTTGGTTTTATGTTCTGTAATAGAAATTATTGGTTAATTATCCAGATTTTACTCATTTTAGATGTAATGTGAAACATTGCTGTCCACTAATTTAAGCTTTCTGAAAATTAAAAAAAAACTGAATTCCAATCAGTTCAGTAGTTTTTACATGACGCGCAAACTAAGAGGTATAAAAAAATCTTATTATTTTTATATATTTAAAGCATTATTTTTAATAGAAATTATTTCATAATAAATTTCTTTTTCGTATAAATTCAACGGGCAAATAAGCAGACGGTCTAATAGATAGTAAGTGATTACTGTCTCCCATGAGAAAAAGGGAGGAATGGCGACCGACTATCTCGTTTATTACTACTTGAGTTTAAGAATGCAGTTTCTTAGTCTCTTGATATTTCTCGATGGTATTTAAAGATAATAGGAGTAGGTATTAATAAATAAGCAGTTGAAAATCAGTTATCAGAATATCAAATAAAAATTTTGTATGTGGTTTAATAAATATTTTCCATACCTCACTATAAAAGACACAAACACAACAAATCGAGGAAGAAAATTCATACTACATTAGGAAATAACCAATCATCCGATGTAAGGTCGCGAAACCTCTTTTTCAGACCTATTTTCGAAACAACTTGTTACTAATGTTCATATTTATACCTTCTAGAATATTGTTAATTTAAAGTCACTTTAACATGAAATTAATAGCAAATTATGCTGATATTGCATTTAAGATTGTTTTTCTGCTATTTTAATTATTTAACCTATTTCGTGAGATATATATTACCAGAGAATACAACGCGTGAGATAAACAATGTTTAACATTATATCCATTAGGTTAAGATCATGGTTTAACTTTTGTTAATAGGACAAGCAAGACGTCATACGAGATATATATGTCACTAATTTTGCACGGAAAGTGTTTTAAAGTAGCTAATTAATGAAAGTTCAAAATTAAACTTTCCAAAAAGATTATTCACGTCTATACTGCTGATTATTTAGTACAATCTATTATAAAGGGTCATCGCAGTTAAGAAATAAAAATAAAATTATCAATTTTAATTGCAATTTAGGTTTCTATTAGCAACAATAACAATGAGCGATGTCAATTAGGATACTTAATAATGTTTAAGGTATACAAAAATATTATATTTAATTTGTACATTATGTACCTGATTACAATGTTGCGTAGATTATAATAATTGGTTTTACGCTCTGCGGGTAAGGGCGGTATATTTCATTTTCTCACTTTATATAATTAATATTAATTATTTCTTTAATCCGTTACCGAAAATGCTAAGTAATTAGACACATTAGTTAAAATGTTTAAGTAATCGTGTAAAATGTAACATTCGTTAGACACAGAACGAGATAATGATTAGGAAATTCATATCACGTGTTTGTTTCCCCGCTAAGGTTTCATGTAATTTGGAGCTCAATTGAATTACCATTATTAAGGTTTCGAGCGTAGAATATCATTTAAAATATTTATCTGCAAATTAGAAAAATATGTGATTAATTGGGTACTTTTCACTTAATTTTATTAAAATAATAAATTAACTATTATAATAATATATTTCTTTTCTGAAAAGTTCTTAATTTTTTTAACCAATTTGGTTAGAATGAAATTAAAATTACCTAGGATGTTAACATTTACTTAAAAATAACATGGTTGTCTTTTATTACTTATTAAATTGAAAATTGGTCCCGAAAGTATTAGCATTGCCAATATAATATATATATTTTTTGTATCAAATGAAATCTTTTCTACAAAATTATTTTTATTTCCCTATACTTCAAATGACTTTTTATATTGAAATGATTTTCAATTAATATTATCGTCCAAATGATGTATGTATTATGTATGCATCTGTTGTTTTTTTTAACATTTAACTTGTTTTAAAATTTGGCACATTACTTAAAATTTCATGTTACATTTACTTCCCAGTTGTTGTAGTAATAACTATATATTTTTTACAATATTGACAAAAGACCCTTAAAAAGACAAAAAAATTGAGGAGGGCAATCTATACATTATATGTATTTAAAAAAATACTCATTGGTGTATTTGTAGTTTGATAATATAATAAACGTTTATACGTTGTTTTGTTCGTGTATCATACAAAATTTACTAAAACAGTTTTTAATGTATTTTGTTATGGTTAAATATAGATAAAGATATAGAAATATAGATTTTGTCCCAATATTAGTTAATGATTTGAAAACACAAAAAGTGATTCGTCTTTAATTACAATTAAGCTAGGGTTTGGTGTTTGTTTCAGTGGTAAGCAAATTATATAATAATATAGTTTTATTACTAGGTAAGGGTAACTTAATTCTCTACTATTCTTGACTTCGGTACATTTTTATATAAATTTATTTGATGGATGGAAGAAGGGATGAAAATTCTTTGGCAAAAGCAGACGAAAAGTTATTTAATTAATTAGTTAAATGAATAAAATCTACTTAAAATACAAAGATTAATAGGTATATATAAAAAATATTAGAAATCTTGACTCAGATTTCTCCCAAGTCTATTAATCATGGAAACAAGATAAAATATTGTGCCATTGCGAATTTTTATTAACAAAAAGGCAATTAGTTAACGATATTTATTTTCTTAAACATTTTTATTTACAAAATTAGTTTTTCATTTAAACAAATAATTTCATGCTGTCTTATTTTTGGGCAGGTCAAAGACCTTTACCTTAAACAAAGAACCACTTGTATCACTCGGATGCAATCGAATATCGGCGGTAAATTTGGTCTGTAATAGCGATTCAAGACAAATGTTCAATCGCAATTTCCAAGGCAAATGTGATTTCTGTGGTTGAAATCATTTTGACACAGTACTATTAGAACTGTTATTCTCTTTGAATAAGGTTCATATTCCTTACATTTATAATGATATCAGATTTTAGATGCTCTCACTCAGTAAGAATCTTGTACGTATATATGGTACTGAAAACCGAGAAAACAGTAATAAGCCAACATAAGTTGAGAGTTAGTTCTCCGCTTTAATTTTTTTTTTTCAGATTAATTGTTGCATTTGAAGCACAAAGTCTGCCTATTTTACCTTATTTTTTATATTAAGTAATTAATTCCGGATATTTAATAATTATTCCGAAACGATACGTCATGGGTATCTAACTTCTAAAAAAGCATATACTCCTAGCTTCAAGACCGGCAACGCTTCTGCGATCGCCTGGATGTTGCATGAGCTCATTGGCGGCGATGAGCACTTGTTATCAGTGACCTGCACGCCCGTTTGACCTCTCAAATAAAATAATAATAATAATAAAAATATTGCACACGATAACAGAAAAGTGTATAAACATTGAGGTATTATTATAAGGTGTATAAAATCCTTGAATTAAAAAAGTTCAAGGGACGACAATAATTTCCAAAAGTAAAAGATATAAAACAATCTTATTATTTCCAACTCAATATATGAAAATAGACATCTATCTATTCTTTGTTTGTCTCATCAAAATGAAATTCTTTATTGGAAGTCAGTTATTTACAAAAGATTTTCATTGACAAAGCTCGTTAGATTATTTGCAAAGATTTGCCACAGCGATATAAACTCGGCATATTTATAATAACAGATTCCTATAAAACTTTTATACGCCATTATACTTAATTAATTTACGAAATTCCAAATTTGGTGCTCAAGTACACTATTAAATATCGTTTTGTCAAAAAATCCAAGGACCGATTTTGGGCTGTACATTTATAAGTTAACAAGTGATATAGTGTATAGTGATAAGTTATTCCTTTTTACTTTTTTAATCTTATTTATAACATGTTTAATTTTGTAAGAATTTTAGAGAAAACTGTACCAATATTATATCCAATTTTTCTCACTAAAGTTTAGTATTTTGAAGCAAATATCTTAAATACTATTGGGGATAAAATTTCACATTTATTTTCTTTTAAATTGGTGAAGAAATTCACTAAATAAAAAAGTAAATGGGACTTAATTGTAATCCTATAGACTTGTTTGTAAATAATACCGTCGTTCTTTAATGGATATTTGTGGACATGGAAAATTAATGAGTTAGCACCATTAATTTATGGACAGGAATGCAGAGGTGCTTTTGGATATACAAATGGAAAGGGAAAGGACTGTGGCAAACGGATCTATTAGTAACTAAATGATGCGTAGGTTTAATAGCTACTTTACATTGATGTTTTGTGAAAGCGATACGATTTAAAGTTAAAAAACTACATCGAGGCTCTATCACTTACAGAGCTTTTTGATAAGCTAAAGGTTCTCTAGGTATATTATTTATTTAAATGTAATAATGCAAAATCGTGTAAAGTTATTATAAATTCATAAAATCCTTTGTTTTACTAAACTAATATCTTAAATCATATTAATGTCTTGTCGCAAAACGTCACGTGAGACGTGCTCTGAAATTATCTAATGAGACATTCCCTGAGATTTAGTTAAATCCCTTAGCAATTTTCCAAACTAGCATTTGGAGCCAATTCAACTGGTCTTAAAGAGATATTAATTTATATCATGATATCTCAGAGGTCTACTTGCAGATGACAGCCATTACTTTTTTCTAACTATACAAGTAATATTCTAATACAATTTAGCACCAAAAGGTGAAGATTCTGATTAATAAGTTTGTAAATACAATCTTTTCAGTCCCATTATTGAAAAGATGAGTCATTAACAATGAAGTTTTGTGGTTGTGATTTTTATTTTTTTTAGGTTACATGTTTTCTTTTTTTATCTTTGCAATATAATAAAATATTTTATTTAAAATATAACTTCAATAATATCTCATAACACATAACGTACTATATTATACCGACTTGTTATAAAGTTTTATGATAACAGCAATTATAGAATTAAATGAACTGAATTATTTTGATTGGTACTTATAACTGGAAATAACCACATCGCAAGCTCTTAATTATATTTTGATATTTTATACCTACCAGGTATCTGGTATATTTGAATGCACTGCTGATTAATGTAGTACTTTTCGAACTAAATTTTGATTTTCTATCATCGGATATATATTTAAATCTTGTTACTACAGTTTATTATAAATCATTGTGGCACAAACGTTCTTCATTTTATCAACTTTTTTTTATTAACGGCTTTTTCATTTGGGTAGACCTCGAAGAATTCGGTCTGCCCATTCATTTGTCCCCTACTTTCGAATTTTGGAAAAATTTCTTCACAGGAGGTCTTCTTATGACCGCCTGAGTCCGAAATGACCATTGGTCAAAAAGTTTATATATATATATATATATATATATATATATGCGTGCGTGCGTCCAGATTCGACTTTTGTCAGCACGATAGCGGCCGCAGTTTCGCTCGGATCGCTTTCAAACTTTGCACAAAAATCAACCATCCAAAAATGAAGGTCAAGTTCGTTAACCAGAGAAATCCGGCCACAGGGGGCGCTAGGGCCTCACTTTTTCTGATTTCAGTTTTTCGACCATAACTTTGTCCCTATACAAAGGAGATCAATCGCGTTCATATTATATGATGTCTTTGATAAATACCTATAACTAATGTAGATAAACCGAAAACCTAACTTCAATAACTTAGGGGTGGGGGTAAAAAAACCGAAAATTTTTGGAAAAAAAATCATAACTTTTTTCTGGTAAACATTCTTGCATCACAAGTATTTTTAATAGAAAGGTTATTTTTTACTCTAAATTTAGGTACCAAAAGTTTTTCCGTAAAAGGTACCGTTTCCGAGAAAAAAAATAAAAACCACTTTTAGCTTGTAAATTTTAGGTAGGTAAAACCACGGCAACTTTTTTCTGGTAAACATTCCCTCCTCGCAAATATTTTTAATAGAAAGGTTATTTTTTACTCTAAATTTAAGTACCAAAAGTATTTCCAAAAAAGATACCTTTTCCGAGAAAAAAAATTAAAACCGCTTCTTGCTTGAAAATTTTTGATGTAAACAACGGCATCATGTATTATTCTTAGGTAGTGAGTTATATTTTAAATGAGTTACACACGAGGTCTACCCACGCGTGTCCCCCTGCGGGCACGGATTTTTTTTTTTGCTTCTATTTTGATTTCCAGCTTACATGAATTTTAATTTAATCACGCTTATCATATTTTATCTACTATAAGTTTGCTGTTCAATACCATGTACTTATCCTCCTAATCTTCTCCATACCTTCTCTACTAGCCATATTTACAAATATCCATATAAACTTACCTCGTCTACGATTCTCAGTGATTTTTAGGGAAGATCCACTGAAAAGTGTGTATACGAATTTATATAGAAATACTTTTAAACATCAAGAATTATAAATAACAACACGTCTGAAAAAAAATAATCCGATGGTAAACACAGCAAATAATATATAATGGATTTATGTATAATTTGTAGCTATTTCATTTTAAAATAGTGTTCTTTTTGATGTTTATATTTCTATTATTATGAGATAATTACACATAAAAAAAATCCGTGCCCGCAGGGGGACACGCGTGGGTAGACCTCGTGTGTAACTCATTTAAAATATAACTCACTACCTAAGAATAATACATGATGCCGTTGTTTATATCAAAAATTTTCAAGCAAAAAGCGGTTTTAATTTTTTTTCTCGGAAAAGGTATCTTTTTTGGAAATACTTTTGGTACTTAAATTTAGAGTAAAAAATAACCTTTCTATTAAAAATATTTGCGAGGAGGGAATGTTTACCAGAAAAAAGTTGCCGTGGTTTTACCTACCTAAAATTTACAAGCTAAAAGTGGTTTTTATTTTTTTTCTCGGAAACGGTACCTTTTACGGAAAAACTTTAGGTACCAAAATTTAGAGTAAAAAATAACCTTTCTATTAAAAATACTTGTGATGCATGAATGTTTACCAGAAAAAAGTTATGATTTTTTTTCCAAAAATTTTCGGTTTTTTTATCCCCACCCCTAAGTTATTGAAGTTAGGTTTCCGGTTTATCTACATTAGTTATAGGTATTTATCAAAGACATCATATAATATGAACGCGATTGATCTCCTTTGTATAGGGACAAAGTTATGGTCGAAAAACTGAAATCAGAAAAAGTGAGGCCCTAGCGCCCCCTGTGGCCGGATTTCTCTGGTTAACGAACTTGACCTTCATTTTTGGATGGTTGATTTTTGTGCAAAGTTTGAAAGCGATCCGAGCGAAACTGCGACCGCTATCGTGCTGACAAAAGTCGAATCTGGACGCACGCACGCATATATATATATATATATATATATATAAACTTTTTGACCAATGGTCATTTCGGACTCAGGCGGTTATAAGAAGACCTCCTGTGAAGAAATTTTTCCAAAATTCGAAAGTAGGGGACAAATGAATGGGCAGACCGAATTTTTCGAGGTCTACCCAAAAAATGCGCTTCTACCTATAAGCTTGAACTTACAATTAAGGTCTTGCATAAAAATTAAGATGATAGATGAAATAGGAGCGAGAAATTAAAAAATCTTCCCAATTTTGGGTAGACCTCGAAGAATTCGGTCTACCCATTCATTTGTACCCGACTTTCGAATTTTGGAAAAAAATCTTCACAGGAGGTCTTCTTATGACCCCCTGAGTCCGAAATGACCATTGGTCAAAAAGTTTATATATATATATATATATATATATGCGTGCGTGCGTCCAGATTCGACTTTTGTCAGCACGATAGCGGCCGCAGTTTCGCTCGGATCGCTTTGAAAACTTTGCACAAAAATCAAACATCCAAAAATGAAGGTCAAGTTCGTTAACCAGAGAAATTCGGCCACAGGGGGCGCTAGGGCCTCACTTTTTCTGATTTCAGTTTTTCGACCATAACTTTTTCCCTATACAAAGAAGATCATTTGCGTTCATATCCTATGATGTCTTTGATGAATACCTATAACTAATGTAGATAAACCGAAAACCTAACTTCAATAATTTAGGGGTGGGGGTAAAAAAACCGAAAATTTTTGGAAAAAAATTCATAACTTTTTTCTGGTAAATACTCTTACATCACAAATATTTTGAATAGGAAGGTTATTTTTTACTCTAAATTTATGTACCAAAAGTTTTTCCGTAAAAGGTACCGTTTCCGAGAAAAAAAATAAAAACCACTTTTAGCTTGAAAATTTAAGGTAGGTAAAACCACGGCAACTTTTTTCTGGTAAACATTCCCTCCTCGCAAATATTTTTAATAGAAAGGTTATTTTTTACTCTAAATTTAAGTACCAAAAGTATTTCCAAAAAAGATACCTTTTCCGAGAATAAAATAAAAACCGCTTTTTTGCTTGAAAATTTTTGATGTAAACAACGGTATCATGTGTTAGTCTTAGGTAGTGAGTTATAATTTAAACGAGTTACACACGAGGTCTACCCACGCGTGTCACCCTGCGGGAACGGATTTTTATTATATAGTTGACTCAAAAAGCATTTTCAAAACGATACAAATTTTACGGTTTTATTATATGTAAATATAATATACAATAATCATTACCAATTAAATATGTTTTGTTTCCATTTAAGTATGTATTAAGTTTTGAGTATGTGTTTTGGTCCTGCTCAAGAAGACCTGTTCTTTATTTAAATACAATTGTACTATTTAAAAATATTTTTTTGTATCTTATTTATTAAAAAAATTACTAATAAACTACTGACTTTCATATTTATTCAAAATCAATTGAAACCGAGAAACAAGTGTTAAATTCCTAATGATACAGTGACCAAGTTCATCCAGCCGTTGAAAGTTGTGATATCGGGATGACCCAAGTTCAAAGTGGCGAAGGTAGTGGTCATCATCGAAGTCCTGATAAAGACCTGCTCAAACCTACTAGTTAACGTCGCTCATTCGCCACCAAGTTCTGTTGAAAAATAAAACTTTGAACTTGGGCCATCCCGATACCACAACTTTCAATGGCCGGATGAACTTGTGCCATCCCGATATCACGACTTTCATTGGCCGGATGCATGGATGGCCCGGGAACTTGGGTTACCTTAAACACGGAGTGTTTTTGTTTTGATATCAGATGGTTTTTGGCGTAATTAGATATTTCACTTTTTTATTATTTTTCCCAAGAGTAAGAGCCAGTAATGAAGCTGCTCCCCAGAGTTCCAGCTTCCTATCATAACGGGAAGTAGACATAGAAATAGTGATTAGACTGTTTTCTGTAAATATTATGTAAAATATTTCGGCCTAATTTTGACTTAATAGATAACTTAATCAAAATTTTTTGTTAATAAATGTTATTGTACTAAGCAAGAGACGTTCTTTGGTGTGCCTCATCTTGCGATATTCGCAGGTCTACGGTTTCGACCACTTAGGCCTAAAAATTAGTATTTACAAAATTTACGATTTTTCCTGGGGGTTTGAGAGTATAAGGAACCTACCCACCAAATTTCAGTTTCCTACCACACTTGGAAGTAGGCTAGAATTTTGATCACTTCTATATCATCATCATCTATAAGTACGCGAAATAAGGTCTTTTTGGCCTATTTTTTTCTCCTCTTTGGGTTAAGTTAGGCCGACCATTTTTTAATTGGAGCTTGGTAGGGCTAAATGTAGTCCACATAAAAAATTTGGTACCTCTAGGTCAAAGGGGGGCCAGGCAGTGGGGATGGGAAAAGGCCGGTTTTAGCGTAAACTTGGATCCGGGATATACTCTTCCGGCAGCTCCAAGGGGTGGGCACGGGAACTTAGGTCGCGCGCTGCTATGTATATGTATATATATATATATATATATATATATATATATATATATATATATATATATATATATATATATATATATATATATATATATATATATACATATACATATATATATATATATGTATATATGCGTGCGTGCGTCCAGATTCGACTTTTGTCAGCACGATAGCGGCCGCAGTTCCGCTCGGATCGCTTTAAAACTTTGCACAAAAATCAACTACCCAAAAATGAAGGTCAAATTCGTTAACCGGAGAAATCCGGCCACGGGGGGAGCTAGGGGCTTCACTTTTTCTGAATTCAGTTTTTCGACCATAATTTTTCCCTATACAAAGTAGATCAATCGTGTTCATATTATATGATGTCTTTGATGAATACCTATAACTAATATAGATAAACTGAAAACCTAACTTCAATAGCTTAGGGGTGGGGGTAAAAAAAACGAAAAATTTTGGGAATAAATTCATACCTTCTTTCTGGTAAATATTCTTACATCACAAGTGTTTTTAATAGAAAGGTTATTTTTTACTTTAAATTTAGGTACCAAAAGTTTTTTCGTAAAAGGTACCGTTTCCGAAAAAAAACCGCTTTTAGCTTGAAAATTTAATGTAGGTAAAACCTCGGCAACTTTTTTCTGGTAAACATTCCCTCCTCGCAAATATTTTTAATAGAAAGGTTATTTTTTACTCTAAATTTAAGGCAACACACTAGGTACTCCTTTGACTAATCCAAATAAAATTATCACAGTTTATTCTCGCAAGGGGTGTTATTCTTAGGTAGTGAGTTATATTTTAATCGAGTGGCACACGAGGTCTACCCACGCGTGTCCCCCTGCGGGCACAGATTTTTTTAAAACAATGGAACGTATTTTTGTTGTTTGGATAAAGGTTTTAACAACGATCATGATGCAATAGTGAGTGGGAACTACTATAATCTGTTATACTTATGTTAATTAAATTAGAAAAGAAAAAAGTATATAAGAAAAATACAATATAAAAAAACATTGAATGTGTTTGACAAAAGTAAATGCATAGTTTTGTCGTAGAAACACAAGACTTTACCAATAACGAGGACAAGCCATTTTTATTATAGGGAGGTCAAATGTAAATTATGACCCGGGTCAGAGTCAGTCAGAGTCAGAGTTTTTATGTTTTCACCGGTTTCCACAAAAATAAGCTCGCGCCAAACTCAGAAACGATTTGTATATCACACCTACCTTTGTCATAAATCCTTACACAAACGTTAAGTTATAATTTTCGCAGAAAGAAAAAAAAGGATGTATAGAATTAAAAGAACTGCCATCCTCTAAATCCAAAGTAGGATGTAGATGTAGCAAGTTAGAGCTTTAGAAACAGAGAGTTGGAAAGCTGTCGGCAGTAGGCAATTGCTTCTTTAAGTAGATATTTTGTTTGCTAAGTCGTTTGAGTCAGCTCATTACATAAAATACTTTAATCTAGGCCATATTATATTAAGATGTCCTTTGAGCAGATTTAGAGTCATATTACTCATTATACGCTAAATAAATGTAAGGAAATAAATAAGAGTAACAAAATAATATATGTTTGTCAATTAGAAAAAAAAACACGGCTTAGTGACAACGCCGAGCTTTAAGCACTTAGCTTACAGAAACATTTACTCAGCGGCCATGAAGCACTACTATGAATGTGTGTTGAGTCAAACCAGAATAATTGGAAAGTACCAAAAGCTTGCACTGCCCGCGTTTTACTAACTTAAAAACCGCTGCAATATAGAATAAACAGTTCATTAAAACGGTCGACTCTGTGACCTCTAGAATACAGACCTCGTCACTTAGCTAATTGAGCTACTTTGATACTGCTACCTGTCTAGACAAATTTAGCATATAATCGTCTTACTAAAATACCAATGTTTTTGATGCCGCAATACAGAATAACAATAAAGAGATACGATAGCTAAAAAAATATTTAATATTAGCTACAATTATGTTGCATGCCATTGCTTAGTATTATTACCACAATTTTTTTTTACTAAATCTATTCTTATTGCAATTGATGCTTAAACTAATTGTAATGAAATAGTTTTTTTTCAGTAGTAACAAAAAATAAATTATAACTATGTATATAAACAATAATCAGAATCCGTCTAGCAGTTTTTGCACTACAAGATAAACAAACAGGAATTAGTAAAAAAAAGTTGCTGGCTATAATATTTACAGCAACAAGACCGAAAGATGTTTTAATAAACTATGTAATATACAAAACTTACCTTGTTCATATTTTTCAGATAAGTCACATGTATTTTGATTAGAATTGAAATTCTATTACATTGTCACTGATACAATAAAAGGTCGCTGAATACGTTGCAAGTAATCCCTATTTCAGTTTTCCTCAAGTTAATAAATCTAGTTACCTTTCGAAAATTCAATTCTCTTTCGATATCCGTAACAAGGTGAATGTCTACTAACGAATTTATGCTTAAACGTAATCTTGTAAACGAACTTTATTCTTAAAATGCTATAAAATAAGTTTTATAACCTTTAAATAATATGTGTAATCGTTGATGCGGTCTTTTTGTTATTGTATGAATTGATCGAATAGCAATATTTATAAGTTTTATAAAGTTACATTGTATTTTTAAGCTACGGTTCTGTAAGCATTGATTAAGAAAACGAGATCTTAAAATTTGTCATGGTATTGATTAACCAAAAAATGGAAGAATATATCTATAAAAACAGTAAAAACTTTTTAAGTGGTTAAGAATTTTTCATTATCTGGAAAAATGAAATCATTTCATCAAAGGTAAGCGTATCTATAATAATCTCATGATCTCAGATACAGACTTGGAACTTTTTAAAGATGTTCTTAAATGGCACTCAAATCACATAGAAACTGTTCCTGTTGTTGTTGTTGTAGACATAAAAGAAAAAGTAGCAAATTTATTAAAAACCTTCATTACATAGTAGAATCAACAGATGAAAAAGTATTCCAAATATTTAGTAACAACACAAATATAATTTAAATGTAACTGGTATACGTGACGTAATAAAAGATTATGATTTTTAAAACGACTGTTGTTACAATACTCTTTCTTAATAGTAGTTACGGTTATAGATAATATTATTTTCACCGGTAAATAGAAAGTAGGGTGGATTTTTTGCGATATTTGAATAAGTCTAGACATTCTACTTTGCAAATTCTATCTATGTAGATAGATCTGTCAGTTACTGGAACCTTGACATATTCCTTAAAATTGGCGCTTGCTATAATATATTCTGTCTGGACAGCCGCTGGGACGATAACGTGTTTACAGAATCTTGGTTGGTATTTGAATTATTTAATAAATTTTTTTACTTGCTATTTGAAAATACAATGAATTCGATATAATTTAGTATAATAATTAAGAATATTATAAAAAATATTATACAAACAATCATATAAAATTTTCAATTATTAAAGTATATCGCGGTTATTAAAATTAAATTATCGTAAAACTTATCAGTTCATATTTTTGTACAGTATAAACTGTTTATACTTTTATTTGATTGTGACGTCTCAAACGACATTTTATATTTGTTTCAAAGTATGCTCGTTATGGCGTCTCTAATATGTGTGTGCTCGAAGATGTCTGACTTTTTATTTTTATTTTTATTACGCGACATTGCACCTGGTTTACGATCACACTTTCTTTCTAAAATTGTTAGTTCGTTTTCTCAGCCACCCACTCACCCACTCTTGATGCGCCAGAGCATCTATCAGTCGAAGTGATTTTACCTCAAACTAAAATCCTTCTCGGTGTGTTTTATTGTCCTCCTTCTATTTTAAATTATTTTGAATGTTTTGAGAGTTTATTAGAAAAATTTATTCCTCTTTATGACCATACCATTTTAATGGGAGATTTTAATACTTGTATTATAAAAGATAATAGTCGTAGTAAAAAACTGATAAATGTAACTGAATCGTGTAACTTGCATATTTTACCACTTACGGCTACACATTTAATTCCTGGTAGTGTCCCCTCGCTTCTCGACCTAATTATGGTATCTTGTCTCAACTTAACTTCAAAACACGGCCAGTGCTTCGCTGACGCGTTTTCCTATCACGATTTGATTTATATTTCTTATAAGGTTCGTCCTCCTAAAATTAAACCAACCACAATTCTGCAGCGTAGTTTTGGAGGAATTGATAAGTACCGCCTCTGTGAAGATGCTCAGCGATTGGACTGGTCTGCGATTACAAACTGTGACACAATCGATGGCAAAGTTGAGATATTAAACGATTGATTAACGCTACTCTACGACAGACATGCACCTGTTAGCCTAATAAAAATTAAACATCTTCCTGCGCCCTGGTTAACCGAACGGTTGAAGACGTTAATGGAAGAGAAAGTTAAAGCAAAAATTAAATTCAAAATCAGAGATACTGCAACAACTCGTTCTAGATATCATAAAGCTAGAAACCACTGCAACTTCTTCTGAACTAATTGACACCGCCAATAAGGAAAAGACAATCAATTACCTTTCATCTCTCCCAACTCCAGAGTTTTTGCCTTTTAATTTTTATACTTTCACTGAATGTCGTGTTAAGAAAAACGTATCATCCATTGCTTCGAATGCCGTTGGTGCTGATAGCATCAGCCGTAATATGATCCTACCCATTCTAGATATCATTTTACCTACATTAACATGGAATAGTCAAGAATATGAATTCTTGACTATTCCATCAGAACCAGTAAATTCCCAGATACTTGGAAACATGCCCAAATTATACCTTTACCTAAGAAGACTAAGCCTTCAAATATCAACGATTTTCGTCCTATCTCTGTTCTACCCTTCCTGTCCAAAATCCTCGAGAAATTAATTTATGAACAATTTAGCTCATTCCTAAATAACCATCGCCTTCTAAATCCTTTCCAATCTGGATTTCGGTCTGGTAAGCTATTTAAGGTTACCGATGACATTCGACTAGCAATGGATAACAAACAGCTTACTATATTAACATTGCTCGATTTTAGCAATGCGTTTAACACTGTAGACTACGATATCCTACTATGCGTTCTCTTAACATATCTCTGTCAGTGATAGTTTGGTTTCAGAGGTACCTCATTGGCCGTCGGCAGCGCACCCGGATGAATACTATATTCTCGTCCTGGTGTAATGTCACGACAGGGGTTCCTCAAGGTTGCGTGTTATCTCCTTTACAATTCTCAATTTTCATCAATTCCTTAAGTCAATATATCATTTCTCTTTATCACATGTATGCAGATGATATCCAAATATATCGTCATTCGGAACTCTAATGTCTTTCTTCTTCCATATTAGCTGTTAATAATAACTTAATTGCAATCTTCAAGTGGAGTAAGCAATATGGATTAAAAATAAATCCTGAGAAATCACAAATGATTATTATTGGCAGTCCCGGCATGATAGCAAAGGTTGACTTACGAATTCTACCTCCGATTTTATATAATGGTGTAGTTTTACGTTTTTGTTCTACCATTAAAGATTTTGGTATCCACTTGGGTCAAACATTATCTTGGTCTGATCAGGTTAAAGAACTTAGCAAGAAAACTTTCGCGGCACTAAGTTCTCTTCGACGACTGCGATATTTTCTTCCGATTCCTACCAAAATTATGTTAGCACATTCTCTCCTCCTCTCTATACTTGATTATGCGGATGCAAGCTATCTTAATCTAACCAAGGACTATTTAAATAAACTTGAGCGACTTCAAAATACTGTTATACGGTTTATATTTGGCTTGCGCAAATACACACATTTCTGAATTTCGTCAAAAACTCAAGTGACTTTCCATTTGCCGTCGCCGGGATTTACATGTTCTTTCTCTTCTGTACTATGTGTTATTCTCTCCAAAAACTCCTTTTTACCTAAAGGAGAAGTTTTAGTTTTTAGGTTTACCAGCCGACTTGAGTACATCTCAACAATTTATTATTAGAATGCCTAAACATAACACTAAATTTTATAAATACTCTTTCACTGTGCAAGCAACCAAATTATGGAATGCACTGCCTCTACCTGTAAAAAGATCGAAATCCCTAAAGATATTTAAAAAATCCGTAAAGAATCACTAGGTGTCAAATGATAACTGAAACTTCGCATTTGCTGACTTTATATTATGTAAGACTTTTTATATTTACATATACTTTGTGTATATTTTATTATTTTTATATTGTTTAGTTTATTATTAAGTACATGTTTATTTTATATTAATATAAATGTATTATTAGAGTGTAACTATGTATATGTATGTCTATTGTTATATTGTATTGCATCTACCTATATCATCCGATTTTTGTCTACAATTCTTTTAACCCTAAGGTTGTCTGGAAGAAATCGCCGTTTGGCGATAAGACCGCCTTTTGTATGTTCCCAATGTTTATTTTCTTAATGTTTCTTTTGTAATTATTTTTTCGTGTTTTTCACAATAAAGTATATAAATAAAATAAATAAAATACCGGGCTTTTGAGTTCCAGTAGCTTATTTGTTTTGTTATTTCATTCCATGTTAGTATTGATGCTGTCAGGCTTTATATGAGTGTCGATTTCTAAATCGTCTGCATACAGATATAAGAGGAAATTAATGGCAATGAAGTTGATAAATAAATTAGAGTTGAGAAATCGCCTTGTGGTACACCAACACTCAGGTATGAACCTTTCTGGCAAAATATTGTCGATGTATACTGTTCGCTACGAGAATAAGTTGCAAGCTATTTTTGTTATTTTGAAGAAATAATAAGGTGTGAGAGGAAAGGAATAAGAATATCTTTATTAACAACGTTGAAAGCGTTGGAGAAATCGATGAGGTCGAACATGCACATAATAAACTATAATTAGTTAATATATTCTAGGAAACAACTTTCTGAATGGATTTTTTTACAGTACTAAATAACTAACTATTATAGTACTAAAATTACAGTATTAAACTACTAAGTCAGTAATCAGGACGAGGCAATAACAACTTATCATATTAACAATAAAATATTTGTTTTATCTCTGGGGTGATCCCCGGATTTTAATATTTATTTTATCATTTTATAGTCGTCTTTTTGAGGTCTTTTATTATAGGCCATTGATCAAATATAACAATATATTACAACCTAATTAATATAAGTCAGATTTGAATAATTTTTTTCGAAATTGGCAACGATTTAGAAACATGAAAAATTGGATATATAATGTCTTATAGTAAGACCTGCGTGCTAAAAGCGTGATGTTCGTTGTACAAAAACAGAAAAACCTTTACCGTTACCGTTACCTTTTCGGGTTATTTGTTCTAGTCTTCTTGGCAAGATGTAGTCATTAATAATAGTGATTAATCAGGATACATACTAAAATAAACACAATTCAGTTCAGTTTCTCTATACTACTATATAAATTTATTCGTTCTGTCTGCAATTGTTTTATTGTACATAGATTTTTTTTTGGTTTTATCAATATTTACCGATTCAGCTTAAAATTATTATAATATGTTAAGAAAATGTGTTGGTGCAAAAGTTAGGCTATTCAAGAGATTGATTAACCTATATTATTTCGTAAAAAATAAATTAAGGTGAAAAGAAAAGGTAAATCTGCCAATAAAGTTGCGAGTAATGCTGGAACTTACTCGTTCATGGAGCAACACTAGTAGAGTGTTGAACCATGAACGAGCGAAGCCGTGGACAAAAGCTACAAGACTGTACCATTGTTGCGTATATTTTTTTACATTATTAATTCTTATCTCTCTGCATTTTGTTGTTCTGCATTATTTAGATATAAGATAATCGTTAAAACTAATATACTCTTACTACGATATTTTTTTCCTTATCAGGAAAATGGATATTTTCTTAACTTATAGTCTTAACATACGAAAACGTAAATCTCTATTACGCAATCGATGAAAAACTATCCTTAGTTCTCTATTTCTGATTTTATGACCCAGAAACAACTATCATCGCTGAGGTACAATAACATGACTTATTTTTGTTTCAATACACTATGCTTATTTTCTTGAAAATAAAATAAAATGTAAAAAAGTCGAATAAATAAATTAAGAAAATTTAACAAATAATATTAAATATTAATATCATACGTAAAAAAATGTAAAGGTTTTCTGTCGCTTTGGGTTTGTCGATAAATTACGTAAGACTTTTTTGTATCTATGTCCTTTTTTATCTAATGCAATATCATACTTTCAACGTTGTTGCACCTGCTTACGTAAGTTATGGACGACCCCTTTATACTATTTTCTGCTGTTGATGCGTTTTATTTTGTAAAATTTCTGTAATCCGAACATGCAAATTATAAAATATCAGAAACTTATCTCAAATTTTTCTTCTTTAAGGTGCCTCTAATAATGGGTCAATAAAATTGAAGCTCACAAATAAAAACTATTATTATGAAATAGAATACTATTATTATGAAGCTGTCAAATACTTTATGATGTGTCGGTTATGTTTTTGTTTTTGTTTAAAAATGACAGAATTTTTTTTTCGAATGATATGAAATTTAACAAAGAGAAACTTAAGAATTAATTAAGTATTTGTATCAAATATGATATGATGATGTAACGCGCCACGCTTTTATTTAACGATTTATCTGAAAAATATTTTGTACAATTTTTTTGTAAATAATTTTTTGAATCAATTTTTTTGTAAATAATTTTTTGAATCAATTTTTTTGTAAATAATTTTTTGCATAAATTTTTTTGATATTTTTGAAAAAAATTATTTTTTTACTTTTTAGTTCTTTTTTTACAAAGTTAAATAAAAGCATTTAAAAAAAATTTTTTTTTTTCATTATATATTTTTTGTAATTTTTTTTGTAAATTTTTTTGTAAATTTTTTTAACATATTTTTTTGTAATTTTTTATTTTTTACTTTTTAGTCTTGTTTTTTTTAAAATTTTTTTTTTGTAATTTTTTTTTACTTTTGAGTCTTCTGTTTCTAACAACTCTCGATATCGTCGAAGTGATTTTGGTTAGTTACTGGACGGCCATCTTTGCCCAAGCATAAATGCATTAGACTGTATTTGTTTGTTTTTTTTTGACATGTCACAATCCGAACATTTATTTATTTATTTATTTATTCATGTACCACATTTAGTAAAAACAAAATATTCCGAGACATAAAGAACATTGGATGAGCTTATCTCTAAAGAGAGATCTCTACCAGCTACCCATGGGAGTGACAAAATTCAATTAAAAGGGCAGAAATAGGTACACACTACATATAGTAAATATTCTTAGTAGTAAAAAACTAACTAAACATTGCTTATATAATAAACTAAATTATACCGATACATAAATAAATTCAAATACTTATCAATATAATAAACCATAAATATATACAAATACATATATGAATATATAAATATATAATAATACAAATACAGATATAATACATATAATTATAACTGGGAGAGATAGTAGAGCTTTAATCTACGTTTAAACAATACAACATTTGGGCTTTTTATAATATGGCTGGGAAGGGTATTCCATAGCCGCGCTGCATGAATGGAAAAAGATTTGGAGAATAATGTTGATATGTAAGGAGGGACATTAAAAGATTTAACGGGAACACAAGAGCGTTTGGGACGGCTACTCGGAGGGGACAGGTGGAAGAGTTCATATAAATAAGTGGGAGATGAATTTCTATAAACATTATACAGCGTGGTTAAAATATGCATATTCCGGCGAAGGCGAATAGGCAGCCACTTAAGTTGACGTCGAAAATTTGAAACATGGTCAAACTTGCGCAATCCGAAGATAAAACGAATGCACAAGTTTTGAAGGCGATCTAATTTATTAAGTAGCTCCTCGTTAGCATCTAATTGGCAAACGTCAGCATAGTCGAGAAGGGGTAGCAAAAGGGAGTGAGATAGCAAGATTTTAGTTTTTAAAGGTAGGAAATTTTGCAGACGCTTGAGAGAGTGAAATGACGAATGCATTCTTCGACTAGTTTCAATTACTTGTGCTGTCCAATTTAGGTGTTTATCTATCACCAATCCCAGATTTTTTACTACGTCACAATAAGGTATCACGTTATCACTGTACATTATATTAGGAAACTGATTAAGTTCCACCTTATTTTGAAGATATTTGCTACCTATAAGAACGGCCTGAGATTTTTTGGGATTGACAGTGAGACCAAAAGATTCAGTCCATTCCTTTATTAAAATGAGATCATTATTTATGGCTCTAATAGCAGTATCAAGATCATTAAGTGAGCAATGTCTGTAGATTTGTAAATCGTCTGCATAGAGATGGTAGTGAGAAGATATTATTTTAGTGATTTCATTAATAAAAATGGAAAAAAGTAAAGGAGATAAAACGCCGCCCTGAGGGACGCCGGCAGACAGAACAGCCCAATCAGAGGATAAGTCATCAGAGCATGTAGTCTGTCGACGGCCGTACAGGTATGAATGAAACCAGTTAATCACAGGTGGAGATATGTTAAGGCTGCGAAGAACACCAAGCAATATATCAAAGTCTATGGAGTTGAAAGCATTGCTGAAATCCAGAAGGACAAGTATCGTGAGTCTATGGTTATCCATAGCAAACCTAATGTCTTCGGTAACTTTCAGCAAAGCTGTTGTTGTACTGTGACAAGAGCGGAAAACTGATTGAAAAGGGCTAAGGAGTTTATTATGGTTCAGGAAATAAGACAATTGTTTAAATACAATATTTTCAAGGACTTTGGACAGGAAAGGAAGGATGGATATAGGACGAAACTGTGAGGGAGAACTAGGATTGCTGATTTTGGGTAGGGGCATGATATGTGCCGATTTCCAGGCAGATGGAAAGGAATTGGCTGTTAAAGAGAAATTAAGAATATGTGTTATAACAGTCAAGAGGATGTCGAGAATAGGAATTAGCATGTCACGACTAATGTTATCATTACCCATAGCTTTAGAACTAATATTTAAAATTGCTTTCTTAACATCACACTCCGTGATTAATTTAAAAGTAAAACTGTCACAGATAGGTGGGGCGGTCGTATTTAATTTGTTTAAGACCGAGGTTTTCAAAGAATCGGAAAGTTTAAGTGGAGAAGATGAGAAATATTGATTCAGAGAATTCAAGTTTAATATATTACTACAAGGGGTCAAAGTTTTACCCACACCTAGTGACTTGAAGAGCCTCCATAATTGTGGAGGCGTAGAATTATTAACAGAGGAGTAAATATAGCGACGTTTGGCGTCTCTACACATCCTATTGCAGCGATTGCGCAATTTTTTATACGTGGCCAAAAGTTCATCCGTAGGGTTTTTCTTGAAACTAATCTTAGCAATATTACGTTTATTCATAATTTTTTTTATGTCCGCAGTAAGCCATGGCGCTGGATAATGTTTTACTTTAATTTTTTTTAAGGGGGCGTGGGTATCATACAGTTTAGTAATTATTGAGTTAAAAATGTCCACTTTGGTATCCAATTCTGAAGCTAAGTACAAGTTGGACCAATCAATTAATTCGGCATCGTAACGTAGGAGCTCCAAAGTAATTGCTTTAAGGTTGCGTCGCAGAATCACCTTACTCTTGCGTTTAGGAGGAGATAGATTGTAACGAAGAAATAAGAGATCGTGATAGGAAAAAGGCGCTGTTAATTGGCCATGTGATAGCACATCATTGGAATTTAACACCATGATTAGGTCAAGGAGAGACGGATCAGAATTAGGTGAAAAATGTGTTTCCGAAAGGGGGAGAATAGAAATGTTATAAGAAGCAAGTAATGATTTTAGTCTATTAGACCTGTAAGAATTTTTGATAAGACACGTGTTTAGATCACCCATAATAATGATATGATCGTAAGAGGGGGAAAAAGATTCAAGGAGGAAATCAAAATTACTAAAATAGTCAACGGTACAGGAGGGGCTGTATAGTACACCAACAAGCAATTTGTTACGCTGAAATACAACTTCAAGAAAAAGGTATTCCAGGTTACCACAATTCGTAGAAGGTGAAAGACTAATGATCTTGTAACTTATGTTGTCTTTCAGATATATACACACCCCTCCGCCCCTCTTTTCAAGACGATCATTTCGAACCAGGTTAAAATTAGGCAGAGAGTAAAGTGAGGAAGAAAGGGAGGGTTTAAGCCAAGATTCGGAAACAAGTATACAGTCGACTTGCACGTTGCTAAATGTTGCCAGAATATCAGAGAAGTGGGCCGGTATGCTTTGCGCATTTATATGGATAATATTAAAACTGTTAGATTTAGTAGGAAAAATAGATCTAAGCCTAGAATCAAGTGGAATAAATTCAATATCCGATAGAGGGTCACTAGTAGCACTCATAAAGTCTTCAGAGGAAATTGAAGATAAGCAAATATTATTAATATCAGATGTCGAGTCTGACATAATTAAATAATAAATATAATAGATAAAAATATATATAACTTGAATAAATATATGTAAATTATAAATATAAAAAATATATATATAATATAAAAATTTAAATATATTAACAATTTATAAAACTATAACTATTATTATCCTACACTCACTGTTCTATTATCTATTATTATCCTCACTCATTGTTTGTTGATTGCTTTTTTTTTTTTTTTTTTTATGGAAGAGGAGGGCAAACGAGCTGGCAGGTCACAGATGACTTGTGATCACCGCCGCCCATGAACTCTTGCAACATCCGAGGATTTACAAGAGTGTTGCCGGCCTTGTAGATAGGAGTAGACGCCTTTTTTGAAGGTACCCATGTCGTACCGATCTGGAAATACCGCCGAAGGGAGTTCGTTCCACAAGCGAGTGGAACGTGGAAAAAATGTTCTTGAGAACCGCACAGTAGAGGATCGCCACGCATCCAGGTGGTAAGGATGGTATTGGAGGCGATGGCGCGCTGTGCGGTGATGAAATTCGGCGGCAGGCATCAGATCGAATAGTTCTTCGGAACACTCCCCGTTGTAAATGCGGTAGAAGACGCACAAAGAAGCCACGTCTCTACGCAATGCCAAAGAATCCAGCCGTTGCTCTATATAAACAAATATCCACCACCACCACAGGGAGACTGTCCCGGCTACATTATGCACATGCAACCTGATAAACCTCCCCATGGTCGGCCCATCCAATCTATCTGCAAATACTTTTAGGATGCTGTTGGTGCTTACCCTTACCCTTTGTATAACCGACGCTACCTTTTTACGCATTATCGCGAAATAATCATCTGTGTGAGCATCTGCAAACATGCCTGACGCACTACAGTGATAAGGGAGACTCAACAGCGCCCTGAAGGCATTATTATATTGTATTCGCAGAATGTGGGCTGCTCTTTGGGTACAGCTAGCCCAAAGGCCGCTGGTGTAAAATGTTTGGCAGTAAGCTTTAAATAGTGCAATTTTAACAGGTAATGAACAACCAGAAAACCTTCGAGCCAGCATATTGGCCCTTACAGCCAATGCCCTGCGTTCTCTTTCCATGTCTTTATCGTCTTTTAAATTCTCAGTAACAATGTGTCCCAGATATTTTAATTCAGTTACCCTCTTTACAAGTTTCCCACTTAATTGTACTGGAAGGACACATGTTGGACTTTTATTTTTCCCTACAAAGACTAACAACTCACTTTTCTTAGGATTGTATATTAGGCCATGCTGCTTAGCATATCCTTCACAGATTGATATTAACTTTCTAATTCCGCATATCGAGGGACTCAGCAACACCATGTCATCTGCATAATTTAAGTTATTTACACATACGCTGTCTACATGACATCCGACTTGTGTACTGCTGAGCTTCACAAGTAATTCATTAATATAAATATTGAAAAGCCTCGGAGAACTGAGACCTCCCTGCCTTACTCCACAGTCAAGTTTATATGGCTCAGACAAAGCATTTGACCATTTTACAAATTTTCTCTGATTATCATACCAGATGGATAATATAGATATAAGTGAAGCAGGAATGCCGCTGCACCGAAGCTTTTCCCACAGGATATTATAAGAAATCAAGTCGAAGGCTTTTGACAGGTCCAGGAAACAAGCATACACTGGTGTTTTCCTATCAGTATAATATTTGACAGCGTGCTTCAAAGCAAAATGGCACTCTCAGTTGACAACTAAGATCGAAAACCAAACTGCGTATCGTGCAATTGTACGTATCCACCGTTGCGAGAGTCGAGCACGCTGTCAAATACCTTGGCTATCACAGTTGCTAGTGAAATAGGCCGGTAGTTACCTTTATCTGCTATGTCTCCTGTCCTGTTTTTTACAATAGGTACAACTATTGTGTCCAACATCTCCTGTGGCAAGTAGGAATGTCCTATACAGAGATTGAAGAACATTGTCAACACTCCTGGCAAATGTATACCAGCATTTTGAAGGTGCTCGATGCTGAGTCCGTCGTGTCCAGGAGACTTACCTCTCTTCATATCTTTAATTGCATCTTTTACTTCGTTACAATTGAACCTTATTCTGATTGACAAGACTCAGCATCATTCACTCCCGGCTGAGATTCAAGAGGTGAAATAACTTTAAAATGTTCTCGAAATAAATTAGCTATCTCAGCATAGTCACTCCTACCCTCCACGCTAACTGGAAGACTTGGACTATTATTCAGTTTCCTAGTCCCTTTCCAAAATGATGAAAATTTCTTTGCATTTGCGTATATAAGGAAGCCAAAATATCCATTTCTATTTTATCTTGGTTTTTAATGCACCATTTTAATTTTGACTTAAATATCCTACGACTTAACCTCATTTCCTCAAATATATGCCCACTAGTGGGTTGCCCATACGACATCCATATTTGAAATTTAACTCTGGCCTTTGCATGAGATTCCTTAACGTGCTTGTTCCAACCTTTTATACCCTCATAATTCACTTTAGAGCCCCTTAAAGTTCTACTTTTACAAGCAGCATCGCCTAATATACAAACAACATCTTTATACAATTTATCCAACAAACTCTTATGTTGTAAGTTCTTATAAAAATAATCCGCACATTGTTCAAATTGTGGAGGAAACTGAACATTTTTTAATTTGTTATTACATAATTGTGAGTATCTTGCAATATCCTCAGTATATCTTTCCCCCCATCGAATACCGCTATTTGCAAGCTTAAATGCACTAGTTTTTGATCTGATGACATTGATATCACACTCTTACTTCAAAGGAAAATGATCTGACCAATACGTATCAAGCATAACTTTAATGTTTACAACTGTTCTTGCCGCCGAATGAGTTACAAGACAGTGATCTAGCCAACGCTTACACCCATGCGAGTCACTTATATATGTATATGTTTGTGATGAGATACCAAGACGACTAGTATCTGCACACAACAATTCTTGCTCAGTACAAAAACTAAGAAGTTCTTTAAAAAATGTCTCACCTGGGTGCGCGTTGAAATCCCCCAACACATAAACAGATTCAATATTATTGTATTGTATTACAGAAATAATTTCACTGAGACAATTCGTAAAATCTGGACGGCTTTCACTACAATCTGTCGGCATATACGTATTTATAACCATAAAACATTTGTCATTTACTACTACTTTTATTGCACAAATCCGATCACTATCACATTGAACTACAGTCACACACTTCAATGCACTTTTACGCCATAGTATTGCAAGTCCTCCGAAAGGTCTCCCTTTACAAATACCGGCTGATGTGTCCACCGACGACGTTACAGTGTAACTGAATTCATGATCTATATTCTCTAGATAGCATAAATCATGTGGATATAACCATGTTTCTTGTAACAATACAATGTCAGCTGTCATGCACAATAATCGCACACAGTTCAATGACCTCTTGACATTTTTACAATTAAATGTTATTATGCTCAGTTTTGAAGAATTATCCATTTATTGTATTTATTAGTTCTGTGAAAAGGATTTTCCTTCTCCTTTTCTGTATTTAATATGTATAAAACGCCTAAATGAAATACCATCGGGCCAAATGTGATCATCCAAAAATATTTTCAATTTATTTTTATTTACAAGTATTTTATATGCGTTGTACGGTCTTTCCTTTTTCATTTAAATTTTTTCAAGTGAAACGACTTCCGACGTTTTGTTTTTAATATATTCACAAATGTCCTCTTCAGCGGTCTCTTTGTTTACATTTGAAATAAATAACGGGATTTTAACTTCAGCCGCTTTAAAGTTCTCGGTATTATCCGTAGCTGCTTTCCCTGTTTTTCCAGCAAACCTATTCACTAATTTTGCATTCTGCGTTTTCCATTCTCCATTTTTAGCAATATCCGCAATCGTGGGTTGTTTAATTTTTGTATTCGTATCCGTACGGCAAGCCGCCAGCGCCTCTGTCTCAACCATATCGGTGCATATTACGTTTTCAATCAATGTTGAATTCATGAGTGCATCTTTCATCTTCATTTCCAACATCATCATCATCTTTATTTCCAACGTCCGCCTTATTAGCGTGAGCGAGATAGCGATACTTTGATGACTAGACATACGCTCCGCGCTTTGACATGCCGTTATTGTGTCGATCTCAGCTGGTAATAAACCGATAGGTACACTATTAAGTACATACCCTCCTCTTTTTTTCGAATTAATATTACATGTTAAGAAAGATGCCGGGGGTTGATTTTTCTCCAAATTCAATTTTAATTCATCTAGTTGCTTCTTAGTAACGTAGCTATTTTTTATTTCGTTTATCTCAGTCTGAAAAATCAGCAGGTCTTTCAATAACTTTGTGACATCGACATGATCAAAGGTAACCGGCGGTAATTTATGTAAATCTCGAGCCACAAAAATAGGAATTAAATCCGGTTCTGTAACTTTGAAAAATTTCACCGCTCTTCGAAAGCACCCCTTTCAGGTTACCGAACAACCCCAATATAATGTGTATCTAACAAGTTATACGTGTACTTTATAAGTTATAAAGGTAAACAAATCAAAAAACAAACACACTGAACTAATAAAGTCTGACAATTTATTCATTTATATATTTTAAAAAGAATAACATTATTTTATCTCGCTCTTAGTATAAACATTTGAAGCTTGTTTTAAAAAATTTACATTTTTAAAGCTACTCTAATTAAATAAAAACCTAGACTCGACTGTAAAAGTATATTACAGTAAAACAATGCCATAGCTTAGTTTAAGATTTTAATATATGTAATTCTTCACATTTCTTTTTTTTAATAACGTAGAAACGTTAAAATATTGAATAGCACATTTACTCTTAACATTCAATACCAATGTTTTGTATATTATACAATATAAATGTGCAAAAAAATCCTTTAAACCTAATCATTAAAATTAACTATTGCTATAAATTTTATCAGAACTATTTAAAAGTATAATTCGTTCGGGAATTATAAACTAAGAGATTATTTAAGCTTTGCCACATAATATATTAGTATTTTGATCCTAAAATAACATGAACTTTATACTGGGACAGAAAAGGATTAATATAATCCTGTAAGCTTTGGAATTACTGTGTGAATAAATGTTATATAATATTAAAATATTTTCAATGAAATCTATTTTTTATTTAGTTTCACAAGATGTGGTCATAAGTGAAAAGTTCACATTTTATTTCAATATCTGGCGACTATTTCAGTTACATTAATAAATGAATTTAATGAATGAGGAAAATAGTTTTAATGATAAAGTTGACTTCTTTCATTGAAATAGTGATTTTCAACTATTTTTTCTACCAATCTCAAGCTATTCATGAATTTATTATGAAGAGTTTAGAACATTAATCACTATTTTGTGATATTCAAATCCTTACGCTGAAGTTTACACGATTTAGTAAATTGAACGAAGAATAACCTTCAACTTGTGATCTTGAAAAATATTGTTATATTTAAAAAATATTTTGTTTATTTAAGAAATACAAATGAAATCGTACCCCCATTTATGAAAAAAAAAGGCGAGATTTTAAATTCGAAATCGTCGTTTTACAAATACTTCTTGATAATTAATTAATAAAATTATTTGTATTATTATTATTATTTTATAATTTAGGAAGTATAATGGTTACAAGTTTAAAATTTAAAAGCCTTAAAAAACTCCATTTCATTGATTATCTAAATATTAATGAGAATGTTGTTATTTATTATAAATAATAAATATGATGAATTTATATAAATTTATTATTATTGTTCTATTATATTAAAAAATATTAAACATTTGTTTAATGTATTCCGGAATGTCTTGATAGAAATTGGTTGTTAAGACCCAATATTCAGTTGTTAAATTAATCCCGCAATTAATAACGTGACGGATATGATATAGGTTCAATGAGATCTTTATAGGAAGCCGCAGATGAATGTGTTTACTCTGTGCCAGCAACAAGCTCTTTGACGATATGTATTATATTCCTATATACTATGTGATCTTATAATATTATATACTTGAATCTTATAATCTCACGTGTTATAAAATTATTAAATTAGCATTTATTATATTCTCTCGAATCGTGGAAACGCTGATTCGACACAGGTACATTGTTGTAATGTTCGGAAACTTCAGTGGCTGGTAAGCGAGACGAAATATTATAAAAGTTATTGATATTCACTTATTTATTAATTTATCAAACAAATAACCACAGCATCATTTTACAGAGTAACTTGCGTTGAAAGGTTCGGAGTGAACTAACTTACCAAGGAGCTACCATCACTTATAGGCATCGTTAGAAAGGCTGAGAACAACCAACAAATCAAAAATATGAGATAAACAATATTTAAGCGTACATAACATTGAATAAGGATCTCATAATGTAACATTCGAAACATCTTATAATTTCATTTTATTATATTCATTCCCATCTCCAACTTTGATAAAAAATACGAGGTTTATAAATTAAAAATAAGAATTAAATATTAAGTTAATAAGTTTGTATTTTTTGAGATCATCCAGTTGTGACCAGCGTAATTCGTTTTGTTTTGTTACTATAAGAAGATATTAACGTTAAATGGTTATGAACGTTGAGAAAACCTAGGCAGTATCATAAATTGTAATGCTGCGTGAAATATTTACTAATATTAGTAAAATATTAGTAAATATAGGGTAGTTTACATGACCAAATAATTAAAAATAGGTCTGTAATTAATAATTTATCTTACGTACATCCATATTGTGGAATATGTAAATATAATGAAAGTGAAATATTAACTAATAATTCAGACATTTGAAAATTTGTAGCCTCCAAAGTATTGTCAAAATATCAGGACCCATTAAGAGGAATATGAACAGTGATTTATCTGGGCCCATATTATTTCATAATGTATTTGTAATGAATGAATGAAATGGATAATAACCGAGTCCTAAATTAACAAAGTGAACCCGGACAAAGTTTGACAAGGGATTTAAATAGAATTACAGCAAGAAACTTTTAGGTTAAGCTACGTTATATATAGTTTCTATTATATTATTGATAAATGTGCAAATAATTCATTTAAATGATGTTACTTTATTTATTAAGTTCAATATATTGTTTGTTAATCACCAAATAAGCATTTTTAAATGAAGAATCATTATAACCACTTTTATTAACATTTTGCAATATTATGACCTGAAAACTGCATTATTAGATGACTGTATTATATACATTTTAAGTGTACAAAAATAGCAACTAAAATTACAAGTCCTTTAATGTCAAATGATTTAATTAATTATTGTGAGTGGGTGAGTGTGGTATTAAGATCTAAGATCATGACTAGTCCAGACTAAAAACACGTTTCAGATAATAATGATAGATTTTAAACCCGTTTAAAATATTAAAATAACAATATATATTATATTATTTATACTAATATAGTATTAAATGCTAATATAAATATATCTAATCTGAATGATTCGCTATGGCCGCCATTTTGGATTTTAAAGTAACAAAAAAACACCTTGGATTTCGGCAAAGAATACTTAGACGAAATTTCAGCCCGCTAGCTGCCGCAAAATCCGTTATTGTGGTACGGATCACAAATCCGCCATTTTGAAAATTTTCGCCCAAGCAAAAATTCGTCCTACGGTCAATTAGGAAATAACTTAATACAGTTAGTTCAGTGTATACACAATACATTATAATGAGAAATGACGGAGATTTACACGAAACCTCTGAATAGGACACTTTATCTTGTATCTATTGAGTGATATACACTATGGATAATATGTATGTATTTATTTTAATTATATTCGTATAACATAAGTTTAGCAAATATAGTTACAATATTAACATTGTATTAAAGAGAATATAACAATCGCCTATTTATTTATTGAATTCTTTGTTGCACTGACTTCGATAGTAGATTACACAATATAGCTTGAAATATGTGACAAGTTATAACAAAAGCGGTCTTATCGCTAAAGCAATCTCTCTCAGACAATCCTTGGTAAGAGGTATTGGGAGAGAAGGGGTTGACAAGTAAAATAAACTACAAGTCCTATACTCTAATACTACACATATACATATGTATATATATAACACTTTTAGGGTAATATAGATATTCTGATACAGTGCTACATTTAATTTAAAAATATATAGGGATTTTGAGTGACGTATCTTGTGACGGGGAAGGAGTTTCATAACCTGACACACTTTGACGTGGACGATTTACTAGAGTATATCATGTGGTTGCATATCGCCTGTAACTTGTTATCACTAAAAGAAACGATAGAAAAATAGACTATATATATATATGGTAAAGATTTCTTGTAGTTTTTTTTTTATATTGGGAAAAGTATAGGATGAAAAGTAGAGTAGAGATGGGATATTTATTTGTCTACGCTGACTGATTGTTAGCCCTTTTAACTGAGCGCGGTACTGTGATATGTGATTGAACTTTCTGAAGTTATAAATAAACCTGATACACATATTTTGCAATATTTCAAGCTTTTTTAAAAGTTCTTGCTTGGAATTTGAATAATAAGAATCATCATAATCTAATATTGGTAGTAGTACAAAATTAGATAACTAGCTAGCCAAGAGACGCAAAGATATTATTATTAGTCACTTATTTAACGTAGTTTGAAAGTAATTAGAAGATTTAAAGAAAATAACAAGTGGCCAATATTGTTGTGGTCGAAATTTCTCCATTCTATTGTAATTATGACAGTGATGTAAAAATGAATTGGATCTCCTCTTAGTTTTTATATACTCGTATTATTTTAATTAAAAAAAAAACAAAATGTTATGGTGAGAACCAATATTGATATAGATATTATAAGTTATACTATTTTTACTATATTTCCTATGCTTATTATCGTAAAGTAATATTCATGTATAATCTTTATAATTAAAAAATATAAATAGAAGTTGTGTGTAATTTTCGTTATCTGCTTGAAGTATTAAAGAACATAAAGCGCCTGAAGGCAAAAAGCTATGAACTAAAAAGAGAAAAGTGGTAGTGACACTTGGCTTCCTGCCAAATTCATAATGGAACATAAAAAGTCGTTAGGCTAATATACGACTCAAAGGACTATATGATAGCTATTTAATTATAACCAAGCTATTTTTATGTTCGAGTGTTATTCTTGATTAATGTTCAGAAGTTACTAATTGTTAGTGAATGGGGTCATCTAATAGTATGTTTTTTGGGGTCACCTAATAGAGTGTTATTGCTTAATGGTTGGAAGAATCAAATGGTCTTTAGAAATAGAACGCAATAAAAAAATATATTTGTAATTCGTTTTTGGCATATAGTTTAATGTTCTTTATAAAAAGGATATAAAACAGGAAATATTTGAGTTATTTATATATTTATTTAAATTCATTATAGCACATCGAGGTAATGGGTGGGCTTAACGTTACAGCATTTTCTACCAGACAACCTAAAACCTTTAAGAAAATACGTATCAAGGCGTATAATTTTATCATGTAATAAATTTCATTTCCATTAAAGTTAAAATAATTATAATTATTATAGATTGCAAAATGTATGATCATTCTGTTTATAAAAAAATGTAATATTAATTCAGCTCTTAAATCTAATTTGTAAAGATTTGTACTAATTTACAATAAGTTATAAATTAATATGTTGAATTTTGTATATTGCTAGAAAATTAAATAGAAAACTTATATCTACAAACAGCATTTCAAGTTAAGCAAAGTAAAAGTTAGAATAGACGAATCGAAAAAGTGATTACTTTATAAATTGTCTAGATCAGAACTATTTCAACGTTGATATCCATTTTAAAAGATATTGTCGATATTAAATATAAAAATTCCCTACAAATATTACGATGAAAACTAAAACTAACCTACTTTTTACATTTATTTATTTTAATAGGTTAATTATGTTGAAATTAGTTTGTATTGTTAAGGACTGCGATAAATATTATAATATTGCTCCTTATTAATATGTACTTTTTTATTTTGATTTTAGATTTGATGTCGTTAAACTTACTTGATTAAAACCCGATCTTTGAGCCGCAAGGTTACAACAAAATATTAGATTTTTGGTAATAATATTTTTTTTATATTTAATGAGTTTTTTAAGAAGTTTTAATTGTATAAATAATATTTGTTATCATGTGCGTGAATTCGTAAAGTCAATAATCAATCTTCAGAAATGGAAATTTGTTCTAGAAGATAGATAGAGAATAGATAGATAGATAGAAGAAGAATACAAATTTTTCAAGTTAAAAATATGCATAATACCTATAAAATTATTCAAATAGATATGAAATTTGAAGTACTGTTTTAAAATAAAAGCATTATTGTAAATAAATATAAGATCAAGAGATACGAAATATGATCACATTTTATGATTACTTGTCAAGTTTATTTTTGCTGTAGAATGTAAGTCAGGAAGCTGTATTCATAAATGAAGGTAGGATTGAAATTTACAATAATTTTATTTTTTGTTAACCTCAGCCTTATAACCTCATATTGTGGTGAAAATCGGCGCAGCTATTGTTATTGTTAATTGGAGCTTTGTAACATTGAATATTGCATCAATCTCTGTAAAATCAGGTGAAATTTATAAATATATCAAATATTTGTTATAGGACATATACTAAACTAATTTTACAAATTATGGAATAAATCCGGTCAATGGTATGAATTTGATATGACACTTAAATACAGGAGTAGCGAAAGCTGATTGACATATTCCAATCTTTTGATAAAAAGTTTATAAAGCTCGCATAATATAACGACATTCTTTACCTTTAAAATCGAAGCTCTTAATAATATTTAAAAATATATTTTTTAGCATTTTTAACTGCAATATAAGACGGGACGGGATAGGATGGGATGGGATGGGATGAGATGTTTTATCAAAATCAATATTATCATTATCATCATTATCATCATTATCATCATTATCATCATTATCATCATTATTATCATTATTATCATTATTATCATTATTATCATTATTATCATTATTATCATTATTATCATTATTATCATTATTATCATTATTATCATTATTATCATTATTATCATTATTATCATTATTGTCATTATTGTCACTATTGTCATTATTGTCATTATTGTCATTATTGTCATTATTGTCATTATTATCATTATTATCATTATCATCTAACTAAATGCATAGATTTTACACTTTTTCATGTAAAAAAATAAAATTTAAGGGTTGTAATAAAAATACGGCCTATTTATAGCTTAAAAACTAAAAATTCCCTGAGAGATGCTTTTACAGAAATTGGTATTCTTATAGTTGTTTCTCCATACATATTTAATAAAATATTATTGATATACTAAAGTCCCCAAATAATAATTCAACTTTATTCTGTATTAATTTTCAATGTATATAAATTAACATGACTAAAAAACTATGGGTTTCGTTCTATTCATCACTAAAGATCTCTAGTAATGATTTTTCTAAAATAATACGTTTGCAATTATTTGTTGGATAAGACCATAAATTGACCATCATTTAAGTACATTATTCAGTAAAAACTACAATAATACATGCAAAAAAAAAGGAATATAATAAGGACATTCTAAACAGATTTGAAAATTCCTTTGTGCATCATGAACCCCTTAAAGATAATAGTGTCATAAATAACAATAAAATAAAATTATTTTTTTATATTTTCTTCAAACAAATGTTTTTTTTTCAGAGACTGACATTAATGTATTTGTAAAATATTTATTGTTTTTGTTAGCCCATTAATTAAGGTAGTTGTTTTTGTGATATTTACGATAGAAGAGGTCAAAGCGTGGAATAGTGTAATGGTAGTTCATTGCTTTCGTCTCTTAAAGTATTAGAAAAAGTTGTGAAAGAGATTTCTTGGAATTGAACAATCTTGTACTATTAGATGTATCAAATGAGTGAGAAGAATGTAAATATTTGATAATGAATTATTCTTCATTAGTATGAATAATTTCAGATAATACCTGAATGTTTAAAAATCTTATTGATGTTGTAAACAGAATTTGATAGTCCACTTGCGGAATGTTGTAGAGCTGTCTAATTGTCAATCCGGGACCAGTACAGCTACTTCATATGGACGTTGATGGTAAAAAAGGGAGAGGTCGGAGAAAGTATTAAGACAGAAGTGACTACATATTACACCGGCCCCTCTGGTAGGAAAAGGGTAGGAAGAAGAAAAATTATAATTTTACTTATTACGAAGAAGAGAAATAAAATATTATTACTAAACTTATCATGTCACTTTTGTAAAGCGGGACGGTTTAGCACTAATTAATTAAATATACAACAAACACTTGACTAGATTGCTCTATTTACAGATTCTGTTTGATGGTCATAATGAGCGTTAATTTTAAAAACTAAATGTTTCTTTTCTATTAAGGCAACATTTAAATATTTTTTATTTCTTTTTATAACATTTTTAAAAGACTCTTGTTATAAATAAAAAAATGGAGTTCTTGTTAAATTAAATATTTTTAACTTCGTAGCAGTAAATATAAAACTTATATTTCAACATATATTTTATCTTTTGAAATTCTGAAAATTAGTATAATAATAAAGATGTATGTTAAAAATAGAACCAAACTTACAATTTCGTCTGATTACCCCGACGGCATAATAAGCCATATATTTTTAATGTTTAGTATTATTATGCCTACAGTCTAAGCCAACCGAGGAAATTTTTCCATTTTCGGAAAGTTAAAAGCATCATATATCTCATCTTGAAACATATTAAAACAATATTTAACCAAAGAAATCAAAATTCGTCCAGTAATTCGAGCTTGTTGCCTGCACAGACAACAAAGAATAAAAATTACAAAAATATGCTTTAACCTAGTCTCCTCAAAAAATATATTGTTTGTAATTTTAACGTACATGAATACTATTTAATTAAGGTATGTATAATTTTGGAGTTCCATAATTATTTAACAAAACTTTTATTTAATAACCATCCTTTGTTTCAATTGCCTCGGAAGTCTTGGAATGCGGCTTTCACTTAATATATCTTAGCTGTGGAAATAGAACTGGCTTGAGTAATAGCATCATTTAAGGCATTTTAAGTGTTTTTGCGAACTGATGGAGGAACGTTAAGAGGGTTATAAAAATGAGATCTTTTAAGAAAAATATATACGTTTTATATCGCATTTATTACTTTTATCAAAATTTAAAAACGTGCATAATAGACAATAACATATTTTTTAGTATTTTTTTATTTTAGTCTCGAATAAAACCTCAAGATCCTTGAATCTCCTGATTGCAGCTTATTTCTCAAGTAGTTAGCTACTTGATTTTAATGGCGACTTTATAAGTTTTTAATTTTTTTAACTTCTTGTTGGATGTTTCAAAATATGATATTATTGAATCAACCTAAACTGTAAAAAGATTTTAATATTTCAATTGTTACATTAAAGAACACTCAATTCCTTGAATGTAAATCAAAAACACGCGAGATAAATACAATACTGTATTCAAATTAAATTCATATTTTAATTCTAGTATTTAGTGCAGTTTTTATTTTGCTCATTTTCAACTCACCATTTCATTAAATAAGTTCAACCTTCACACAACACAACAAAACAACATAAGTAATCCAAAGTAAATTGACTTGTATTTTTAGATTCCTATTTACACATATATGTTTATTATCTACAATTCTCCATCTTATTTTATATTATGAGAGTCTTTCTATTTTATATTCAAATTAGGAAAACAATATCACAAGGTACAAAAGTATTTGTTTTTGTACCTTGTGATATTGTTTTCCTAATTTTTACGTTGCTCAATATTTAAAGTGTTACGACATTGAAAAAAAAATAACAAACACTAACGACAATGTGTCAAAAAATTAGAACTTAACTGAATTTTTGTCATAATATTAAACTGCAAAAAAAACGTCTTTGGCACTCATAAACATATAGGTATGTGAGTATATTCTAGTTGCTTTCTCACCACTCCGCTTCAAAAGATCGATATTGTAAAAATGCATAAATGCAAAGCACGATGTTAATGTCGATTTCTTACATCTTCAGTAAAATTTCGTAATAAAACTGTTTACAAAAAATCAGCTCACTGTGAATTTTTCCATAGATAAAACCTAAAACACTGGACGGTTAGTTTATCTTGATATATTCCCAACGATGTTATATAAATTTAATTTTTCTGTATTAGAATTCAGCTGATAGTCATTAGGAAATAAAGTTTTTTTTATTTATAATATATTATTATGAGAATAATAAAAAAAAACATTTAGAGCAACGATTTATTAAATCTATTTAAGTTTATGTAACGCAAGGATTAAACTATTCGACATTTAGCACTATGTATGTAAATAAAAATAGGATCTTATAAGCAGTACTATATACTATACTAATTTTATTTGATATATAGCAATCTTAAGAACATTAAAAATATTATCATAATAAAGTTATTAAAAAAAATGTATTGTACAATGGAGATCGTTAGGTCTCACAACACAACGTCTAAACAGGCCACGACATCGCCTGCTATATATACGACTACTTTATATGTAATGACTAGCGATTTACCTGCCTGCTTTTGGTTTGGAGGAAGGAATAAAGAAGAAAGGATAAATGAAGTCACTTAGTCAGTCTGTGCCAGTTAAGGATTTGGGCTTCCCTAAAGTGTGGATTAAATTATATACTATGTAGAAAAGGGAAACAATTAAGGGTTTTTTACTTAAGGGTTTCGTCGTGTAACATTCAGTTCCAAGTGCACTTTAAATGGGAAACTACTAACAGCGATGGAAATTACTCCGTAAACTCGTTAAGTACAATGTGATCACCAAAACTAATTCAACCGATAGGCCTGCGTTCATCACATACACTAAACACCTTCGTTTTAAATAATAAAATAAAAATTTTCGTATTTCCCGTAACTTAAAGGTATTTTAAGTGTTTGATAGTTTGTATGCTGAAGTGCTCGATAGCCTTAATAGTTATTCTGATAAAATACATGGAATAATTGTAATAAACAAGAATTCTAAATATGTAATGAAACCTGATAGATGTCTTCTTCTTAAAGACAACTTTATATAGAATCCCAGATTCATCAAAATAAATAGACAAAGCGACATATTACTATATCAGAGTTAGTAGGTTCGAAGATGCCTTTGTATAAACACAGGCAGATTTTATTTTTATTCTGTATTTTAGTTTAAAATCCCTTTTTTACCAAACTTCAATATTTCAGAAGACTTTAAAAAAGATTCTACAACAGTAATGTACAGATATCATTTTTTAATCTGTATTTAGAAAACTTTAAAGACTACAAAACTTTGCGGCGTTGGGAACCGCCAACCAACACGCCATGTTCCGAACGGCGGAAGGTGGAGGACGGAGCTACAAATAGCTACGTGGAATGTAAGAGGACGAATGGAACAGAAGATGAATGAATTATTAGATGTGATGGATGACAAAGATCTGGATGTTATTTGTGTGTCTGAGACCAAGCGAAAAGGCAATGATACGACCGATTTGCCTGGCAACCGGGTCGCTTTCTGGGCTGGGGTTCCAGAGAGTGAGCGAGGTTGCCAAGGTGTAGGCATATTATTGTCCTCTCGAATGGTTAATGCAATGGTAGAATACAAGGCGATCAACCCGAGGCTTCTTTGGGTTCGCTTTAAGCTGGGGATAACAAGAGAATTCTTGTTAGCCATGTATGCGCCAGTATCCTCAGCTCAAATGAGCGAGCTCGAGGAGTTTTGGGAGAATGTCAGGGATGTTCTAAGTAGTGTCAGAGATAATGAAAAGTTGATAGTATGTGGAGATATGAATGGATGGGTTGGAACCGCGCGAAGCGGTTACGAAAGCGTGCTAGGCAAATACGGTGATAGGAGGGTAAATGAGGCTGGAAAGCTTATTTTGGAATTTTGTAAGGAGAAAAATTTGTTTGTGGCAAACACGATGTTTGATCACAAACAAATTCACATGTACACATGGGAGCGAGCGGAAGAAAGAAGTATGATTGATTTATTCCTAGTGGACCAGCGTATTCGAAGTCAAGTTATGGACACGCGAGTGTTCAGAGGTGCTGATCTGGGAACGGACCACTATCTAGTCGTTGCTAGAATAAGAGGTTTGTTCGCAGGTTGGCGCAGCCGCACGACGTGTCCAAGCTTGGCGTCGAATTATCGCATAAGAAGCTGGAAGCTTCAGGATCCACCGATCAGAGAGGAATATCAAGAGAGGGTTTCCAAGAAGCTTGAAAGCTATGATTCTGGAAATGAAAGTGTTGAACTATGCTGGCAGAACCTTAGGAATGGTATGGTGAAAGTAGCGACAGAAGTATGTGGTAAAAGGAAAAGAGGTTTTAGTAAAAAGCGCGATGAATGGTGGGATGATGAAGTGAAAGACGCTGTAGAGTTAAAGAAGAAAGCATGGCTGGATTATAAAGCCTCTGGTAAGGATAAAAGTATGAGAGAGATAAGAAAAAGAGCGTACAAGCTGCAAAAGCACAAAACGAAAGCACTTATAAAGATGAAGCGTGAAAATTCTGAGAGAGAAAGGGATGAAAGGTTGACGAACAACTTCCGGGAAATACGAAGCTTTTCTGGCGAGAAGTTAGTGGTTCCCCGGGTTGTTCGGTAACCTGTACAATGAAAGGGGTGCTTTCGAAAAGCGGTGAAATTTTAACTGAGCAAGCACACGTTTTGCAGCGGTGGGCGGAATTCTATAAGGAGATGTATGAACGTGAGGACGCCTCGGTCTTGACTACCAGCATAATGCTGAGTCAAGATGTAGCCGATGGTGAAATCAGTTTGGAAGAAGTAGAGAACGTGATTCGAAGTCTGAAATGTGGTAAGGCTGCGGGAGCAGATGAAGTTACTGCCGAGATGATCAAATATGGTGGGCCACGCGTCTGGGACTTTTTCTGGTTTTTGTGCAATTTATGCTGGAAATCTGGGGAGGTCCCAGACGATTGGCGAAGTGCAGTCATCGTACCTTTGTATAAAGGCAAAGGTTCACAGATAGACTGTGCAAGCTATAGGGCCATCAGTTTGATTAGCTTGGGCGGTAAAGTTTATGCTAAAATTTTAGCGAGAAGAATGCAAGAGAGATCTGAAAGGCTGTTGTGGGAGGCACAAAGAGGTTTTAGACCTGGAAGAGGGTGTATAGATCAGATCTTTTCCCTCCGCATGATCACGGAAAAGTTTTTGGCCCTAAACCAAAAGGTTTTCTGTGCTTTTGTGGATTTGGAAAAGGCGTTTGACAAAGAAGTTATGTTGGGTTGTGAGAAAGAAGTTATGGGAGATACGTCCCCGATACAATGTGAACGGACCCTTGCTACAGGCTGTAAGGTCTCTTTACCGAGATCACTCAGCCTGTGTGCGAGTAGGAGCTGGCATGTCGCCCTGGTTTGACATCCAATCGGGTGTTAAGCAAGGTTGCGCTATGTCAGCTTGGTTGTTCAATTTGTATTTGGATAGTTGTCTCCAAGGAGTGAAAGATAGTGACATGGGAGTGAAAGTAGGTGGCCTTAAGGTCAATTGCTTGCTATATGCAGATGATGCGGTGCTCATTGCATCATCAGAATGCAATTTGCAGGCATTGGTCACCACTTTGAAAGATGGGTGTGAAATTAATGGTCTTAACCTGAATGTAGATAAGACGAAGGTTCTGATATTTGAAAGAAATGAAGAAAGAACAGAATGTAAGATCAACGTGAATGATAAGATAATAGAACAAGTGAATGAAGTGGTATATTTGGGAAGTATGTTTAGCAGAGACGGAAGATACGAAATGGATGTGGAAAGACGTATTGCTGTCGGTAACAGAGTCAATGGTGCTTTGACTGCATTGTTGAGACGGCAAAACGTCAGTATAGCTGCACGTTTGGCTGTACACAATGCAGTTTTGCTACCGACGCTGTTATACGGCAGCCAAACGTGGGTAACACAGAAGAAGAATGTAAGAAAGATGAATGCTGTGGAGATGCGATCTCTTCGCAGAATATGCGGAGTCAGTCCAGCTGATCGAATCCGCAATGAAGAGATCCACAGAATGGCAGGTACTAGCGAAGATGTCACGGTGAGAATGAAGAAGAACGTGCTCAGGTGGTTTGGGCACGTTGAACGAATGAGTGATGAAAGAATGGTAAAAAAGATTTATATGGGAAAAGTGAGCGGTAAGAGAGACAGGGGGAGGCCTCGAGTGACCTTCGAAAACACAGTAGCTACGATACTGGAGGAAGGTCACGTAAAAAGCATGAGGACCCCCCGGAGGGCATGTATGAAGAGGTTGATGTCTGTGGCCGAGGCGAAAGAGGTATGCAGAGACCGTAGCGTTTGGCGCTCCGTCGTCTCTGGCTACCCCGCAAGGGATATGGCGTGAAGGTAAATAAATAAATAAATAAATAAAGACTACAACAGTGATGTACAAAATATAGTAGTAAAGTTTGTGCTATGTTTGTTTGTTTGTAGTCTGTATGGTCAAAACAAAACATATGTTTCATAAATAAAGCATTCCTACTCAATATTGTGTTTATAATGAATTAAAAGCAATTCTTTTTTATATAAAATTTAAGTTTTTTTTTTTAACCTACTGCGCTCCTTAAATATTAAGATTATTTTGCAATACGCATATTGTATAGAAATTTCGTTACATAGAAAACAATTCTACAAATACACAGATGTTCTTTATTACAAATATTATATTATAATAAGAGCAAAGGCTGAAACCAGTTATAGTAAGAGCCATGACGTCAAAGGCGAGATCAAAACAAAAATATACCGTCCTGATCTTCATGTTATTAGGATCCGCCAACCGTGCGCGGCGGTTGTTGAGCTGAGCAAAACTCCTTTCTTTTTTTTCTTGATAAATTTTGAACGACCAAAACATTTTTTCAATCTGTTTTCGCTATGACATCCGTGTTCGGCTCAAACATATATGAGAAAATTTTTAGCTAATTATCTCGTCGCATTCTGGAGACAACTAAACACAAAGAACGGTCTAACCAAACGGTTAAAGGTTTCGCTTACACTCAGCTCAATTACTTAAAATAAAAAAAAATCCGAATTTTATATGTTATTTTAAGAGCGCGATTCGAAGTCTGAAATGTGGTAAGGCTGCGGGAGCAGATGAAGTTACTGCCGAGATGATCAAATATGGTGGGCCACGCGTCTTGGACTTGTTTTTGTGCAATTTATGCTGGAAATCAGGAGAGGTCCCAGACGATTGGCGAGGTGCAGTCATCGTACCTTTGTATAAAGTATGTGCAAGTTATAGGGCAGTTTGATTAGCTTGGGCAGTAAAGTGTATGCTAAAATATTAGCGAGAAGAATGCAAGAGAGATCTGAAAAGCTGTTGTGGGAGGCCCAAGGAGGTTTTAGACCTGGAAGAAGGTGTATAGATCTGATCTTTTCCCTCCGCATGATCACGGAAAAGTTTATGGCTCTAAACAAAAAGGTTTTCTGTGCTTTTGTGAATTTGGAAAAGGTTATTCAATTTATATTTGGATAGTTGTCTCCAAGGCGTGAAAGACAGTGACATGGGAGTGAAAGTAGGTGACCTTAAGGTCAATTGCTTGCTATATGCAGATGATGCAGTGCTCATTGCATCATCAGAATGCGATCTGCAGGCATTGGTCACCACTCTGAAAGATGGGTGTGAAAATAAGGTTCTGATATTTGAAGGAAATGAAGAAAGAACAGAATGTAAGATCAACGTGAATGGTAAGATAATAGAACAAGTGAATGAAGTGGTTTATTTGGGAAGTATGTTTAGTAGAGACGGAAGATATGAAATGGATGTGGAAAGGCGTATTGCTGCGGGTAACAGAGTCAACGGTGCTTTGGCTGCATTGTTGAGACGCCGAAACGTCAGCATAGCTGCACGTTTGGCTGTACACAATGCGGTTTTGCTACCGATTTAGTTATACGGCAGCCAAACGTGGGTAACACAGAAGCAGAATGTAAGAAAGAAGAATGCTGTGGAGATGCGATTTCTTCGCAAAATATGCGGAGTCAGCCTAGCTGACCGAATCCGCAATGAATAGATCCACAGAATGGCAGGTACTAGCGAAGATGTTACGGTGAAAATGAAGAAGAACGTGCTCAGGTGGTTTGGGCACGTCGAATGAATGAGTGATGAAAGAATGGTAAAAAAGATTTATACATAAAAGTGAGCGGTAAGAGAGAAAGGAGGAGGCCTCGAGTGACCTTCCAAAACACAATATCTATGATACTGGAGGAAGGTCTGTGGCCGAGGCGAAAGAGGTATGCAGGGACCGTCGTGTTTGGCGCTGCGTCGTCTCTGGCTACCCCGCAAGGGATATGGCGTGAAGGTAAAGAAATAAATAAATACGTAAATAAATAAATAAATTTTATATGTATTAAGTTAGGCAAAAAATTACTCTAATATCAGGATTTTTTTATGTTCAACTCCAATATTTCTCTTATAGGTGAAGCCGGGTTCTATATCGATTTAATAATTCAGGTATTTCGATAGTAAAGTTGAATGAACTTTTAAAAATAACTTTTTTAGCTTTAGGTAAATTTGCAATAATAAATGTAATACAATCGAATTTGACATTATATAAATATTTAATTTAAAAAACTTTGTTCTACAGGGTATAACGAAATATAAATTTTATCAAAATAATAAATATAACTGTAAGTTAATATATATGTGTAATAATCAATCCACTTTTAACTAAAAAACAAGACCAAAGCGTAGGTCGTTCAATATTGTCCATCAAAATATACAAGAACTATCCTTATACATTAAGCTCAATTAATATATTATTTTATGCGTACCGACCTCAACCTGATGACTTTGATGAATTTGAAAATAAAAGCATTCGAACTGCTGCTAATTTTGTGATATTATCTTCATGAAATTTTTTATTTATTATTTGCAAATCAAGTGGATGTTGAAATTGGATTTTTTAAATTACATTGTATATTTATGTTAAAACATTTATAAAAGTCTAAAATATATTTTCAAGGCCGGCAACACTCTTGTAAATCCTCGGATGTTGCAAGAGTTCATGGGCGGCGGTGATCACAAGTCATTTGTGACCCGCCAGCTCGTTTATTGAATTAATCTGACCCCTTTGTTCTGTTCTATAATTAAATAAATTCAGTGCTTTTAAGATATGGAGATGAAACTTTCATACAAAATAAAAAAAATTTAACTGTAATGTAATTTTATACTTTTATAATGTTATTTTTAACTTTATTTATAATTATATATGTAGCTATGAAATAATATAATATAATTTATATTTATGAAATAATTATTCGATAACTTAGTAACTTTTACTTGATTTCATTTGTAAGTTTATAAACATATACGACAATATAAGGTTTAAAAATGATAAAGGATTACAATTCTATTTTTTATCTAACATATAAATTTTATCAGGTTATTTATAATTATAATTAAATATAAAATCAAAACATTTTTCTACACGGATAAGGCTCTATCCTGCAACCTCTGGGAAACCATCCGGTTGCTCTAAAAATTAAGCTACCGTGTTAATAGTTTTCGTACTATCGTATCGTAGTGTTGTTACTGCAATATAGAATATGAAAAGATGGCACAGCAAAATAATCTTTGAAATTTTCTATAAACATATTTAGATAAGACAAATTTTGATCATTTTATTATTTCCATATTTTTTATATTTAAATTAACTTAACATGGCTAAATATTTTTATAGGTAAGAGATTTATTTAGTTTAATGTTTTTATATTTAAATTAGACATTCAAAATAAAAAAATAATAATTGAACATGAAAATTATTTTAATTACTACAAAACCTGATGTTTACTAGATGTAAATCAAAATAAGAATATAATTACTAAAATATTTTTTTATTCTAATATGTATATTATGCATTTTAAATCGTTTGAAATTCTGTGACAAAAAATAAGTTTTATCAAATAATTGTATTTTTATGAAGAAAAATATATATTTTTATAAAAGATTTGAAAAACCTCAAAAACTTAAATACCCAGTAATATTTCATAAGACTATGTTCATTAAGATTTTAGACAAACAATTTTTATGCAAGTAAATAAATATATTTTATTTACAATAAAAATAATCTCCCACAAATCACTACAATTTTCTTTTTTGAGAATTTTCTTTTACGAAAACGTTTTTAACAAATCTTTACAAAGAACGATACATAAAAAATCAGCCAAGCCGAGTTAGACTCGCTCACCGAGGGTTTCGTACAAATTTATAGGTTACGAATAGTTTTTAAAGTGAGTCTCGAGCTATTAACTGTAACTATCTCAATTTTTGCGCATCATAGACTTCGGAGATATGGCGAACTAGCAGATGGTATTTTATTGATATTTTTCATTATTAATAAGAATTTGTAAGCCTTAAAAAAGAAATTAAAATATTTCGGAATATTCTCAAGCCCTTTCATAAGATACCTTACTTGAACTAGAAGACTAGAAGCTTCAATTTTAAACTCTGACCACTTTATAAGACTATACTTTAAAGTTTTTAGATCTTTTCTTGAACCTTAAAATGATGTTACGTAGTAAATTTTTTAGGTCTAGCTCAATAGGAAATTGCCTATCAAGTTATATTCTCTTAAGATTGTAGAAATATGCTTTTTTGTGTCATAAACAGCCGTATTTTTTCTTTAAGTCAATTAACAAGTTTTATTTTTTTATAGCTTCAAGTGGATGTAGACCTAAGTATATAGATTTAATCTCATGTCACCACTCGTTTGTGAAACTAAAGATATTAACAAACAGATAGACAAATAGAAGGATAGATGGACGGACGGATAAATAAAGTGATCTTATAAGAGTTTCATCCCGTTTGTATGATTATCCCGTGTCCTTCACAATTGGCCCAGCGGATAGGCCTTGAACGTGTAATAGATAGATGGAGTTACTTTCCTATTAATAATATTATTTATTATCGATTTATAATTTTGTTAACGAACGACATATTATACTCATATGCATATTATTACAAGCAACACTACAAAGAATAAGAACGATCAAAACATAATTTATTTTGTGTAATGTATGAGGTGTTCAACTTTTTCTGTTAGGTATATTATATAATGGGACAATTTTAAAGCATTCATTAAGCGTTGTTATTAATAGAATTTAGTTTTAGGTTATAATTTCACACTTATGGTAAAATTGTTAAAGTATGTTGATTTGAGTGAATGATTACATGATATGAAGTGAGTATTGCTCATTACTGCAGTAAGATATCATGATAAGATGTAATACATCATACGCCACTACTATAAACTTTGTTTTTTTTAATCTTCACTCAATGAGTATCTTGTAAGCAAGGTTAATTAAATGGAATTGCCAAAATTACCTGTATTTTAGATAATAGTAAACCTTCATCAATGTTAAAGTGGTAATAAAGTGTTTACCTGAGTGTTAATTAAGAATTATAAAACCCTGAACTGAAATTTCAACAATATATTTCTCAATTAGGGTTAGGTCTTTCAGGATCTCGCCAGTAATAGGGTAATGAGAATACTAACCTAAGTTACTGGAAATCGAAAATGTATGATATGTTTAGGTATTAGGTAGGTTATACATTCGGCTTTATTGATGTTTAAATTATTATATTTATATATGTATTATTTATGTTTTATTTATGTAAAATGCAATTAAAAACTGTTATCTAAATTAAAAATGTTATTTGAAAAAAAACCTCATATAAAGACGATGTTCAAAAAGGCACAAAGATTGTTAAGAAAAAAATATATTCTAACAACTACTTTTTTCGATATTAATCTTTATAGATAGACAAAGATAAGATTTCTTAGGAAAAATGTTTTTATTTGTAACTAATGCAAATAAAAAAATATTTTATATTAATTTTTGTTAAGTAGTGAAAACTGATTTAGGACCGTCAGGAATGTCAATCCGTCTGTCGGTCTGTACCCTTTAAAATCCTGAACGCTTACGAGTAAAGTATCCAAATTTTACACACAGCTAACTCATAGACAAATGACCAAAATGTGCTATTCAAATTACTTTCAATCTACCCCCGTTCAGAGTTATGGATGTGTTATGCTATATTTTTATCAGTCGATTCATTCAATGTTGATTTAAGCATCTCTTCATCTATATCAATAATGAAAAAGAGGTTTCGAAGAAAATAACGTTTTTGTGGTTTACACTAAGCTTGTGGCTTAATATTTTTAAACTATGTAATTATGCTAACTTAGTAATATGTAGTTTTAATTTGTGTTACAAATCTATTATTAAGTTGCACCCTGCTAAGCTTCGTAGCGGTACATTCTGATTAAATGGGTAAAAAATAATGGACAAAATAAAGAATACGTTTCATGAAAGTTCAATTTTGCAATAGTTGGGGGTGTACAATATACCTTGTTTCTCCATTGTCTACGTTGGTTTGACGACACGGGGACGTAGTTAAATTTAAACCACACATTTCTAAAGATTGATGGTGATTACCGACTTTGTCTTTTCCTCACTTTTAATGCTGGCTAACATTATTAATCTGATAGTCATCTTTATTCTTCCAGCCATTCTTTTTCTTATTGGCCAGGGAGTGCTATAACTCATCATAATTTAGTGTAGAGGTGTTATAAAATTTTGAACGCCCATAGAAGGACATATACCATTGAACTTTAAGCATATTCATGGATTTGCATTTGACGTGGACTACTATGTATGAAGATCTGTTTCAAACGAAGGAACAGTAAACGTACCGTTTATTTTTTTTCATATCCACAAGTTGCTTTGAGACAACTGATAGTTTTACAAAGTATAATTGTCCTCATTACTCCGAATTATTAAACGTTAGGCGTCAATCTTCACATGTTTATTATTGCTAGCTTCTTTTTTTTTTACATTCTGCATTTTTTTTTTCAGTTTATGTATTGTTTAAATAAAATGTTTTCGAATTTAAAATTGAAATGAAGAAGAAAGTTTGGACAGGAGTAATGTAAATCCAACCATAAGAAGTTTTATGCCAACATAAAATGTTCTTCAAAATATAAAACTCGAAAACCAATATACGAGCTAGTTTACTATAAAATAATTCAGTCTAGATCTTTTGTAATATACTATTAATAAAATAAACACTAAGTTAGTAGTGTATTTTAAAACAATTATTTGAAACGTAAAAGAAAAATTTATTCCTCGGGAAGAATTAAATTACTTTGGTAAAAACTTAAATATGTGAATATATTTATTCCATGTATTTAATTTACATAGGCAGCGGTGGCTCCACTTATTCAGGCGTCACAACCTTAATATAATACATTAAAGGAAATTTAAATATAAAATAAAATAAAATCTTTACCTCTCTAGACGCGTTGAACGGTTGTGTTACTTTCTAGGTAGGAGAACTAAATATTGTTAATCATTTTTATTTTTATAATAGCTTTCTGAACATATGATTTGATTAACCTATCTTACAGAGCTCAGGTGTCTAAATCTGAACCTGAGTGACTCATGCTGTGGAACTTTTATAACATCAACACAAATAAGATAGTTCTGGAATCCAATTTAATGAACTGGTACGCTTCAGAGAAAACTACTACTATTGACGACATGATCTCTTTTTTACGCAAATATTTTTTTTAAAGTTTTTCTGAACGTTGCTCTACATAAACGTAAAGAAGGCTATGACTAAAAAGACTTTTTAAAAGTTTAACCGGAAGTCATATCAATCGTTATTTAATGTGCTTTTTGAATTATTATAGAAGTTTCTTAAAAAAATAAAACTTGAAGTAAATAAAGTTAAGAAATCTTTTGTCATTGGTTCGGTCTATACACAGGCACTAAATAAAAGTTACAAAAAGTGAATTTCAAAATTAACTTTATTTTAAATGGAATTATTTGTAAGTCGGTTCTTTTGTCATTATAGTTTTAATATATTATTTGATTTTAATTATATATTACTTTTATTATTGTTAATTTTTTTATTTGTGTAAGTATTTAAAAGATTTTGCCGAACCAAAATATATTTTTATATATTGATAACGCCAGAGGTTTCCTTTAATTAGCTTAATTGGTACAAAGTGGTCCATCACGCTCTTGACCATGTTTCAATTTAAATTAGCTTTATGATGTATTATATATTATTATAAATCCTATGATTTTGCGATGATTAGATTAATACTTAATTTAGCTAATGGACACACACATTAGTTCATGCATTATCTACCCCTTTTTTTGAGTATCAGTTAGAAATAATCATTACTTTCTGATGTACCAGACTTTAAACGGTGGTTTCTGGTTTCATATTTCTACACATCGACCAAAAAATAAATAAATAATTAATTAATTATTATTATTCAGAAAATGACTGCATATACAAATTCAGTAAATGAAGAAGCACTCCCAGCACTTGAAAGATCGATCGAAGAAGGCAAAGTCCTTCAGCGTGTTTCTGATTAATAGCAGTCATATTTAATTTTAACGCTTTTTACTGCTTTTTTTTTGTCTCATTTTACTTTTTATAATTGAGTTTTATAATTAAAACCTACATTAAGCTGATGACGAAATAGTTTTTTTTATAATAACTTCTGTACCAAAAATAATCTTTGTCAGAGTATATTTTGTGAATCTGAATTGTATGCTATGAAAAATATAACCAGAACAACGAGCGGCAGCCATTTTATGTTAGTTATTACAGGATTTTCAATATGTACTAAATAAAAATATAAGCCTATAATAATTTGCAACAGAAATAAAATATGCTATATGTACATAATGAATGAATAGTTCGTATAAATTATTACATACAATTATATTGTCTTTATAAAAATCTACTTTACTTCTCTACCTACTTGCTGTGGCTGAGGTGGTTTCGATTTCGATTGACGAAATATAACCCACATTTGAATTAAGTAATAGTTTTTTCAATCATATTTTTAAGTTTCTTAAACACAGAGATATAAAAAGAAAACAAAGTAGCATACATTAGTAGTTAAATGAATAGTAAGGTTAATTTATTGATGTTGTTGATCTGTAGACAATTAATGATACTTTTTTCTTATTCTAATTATCCTTTCTGAACGAAGCGAGCGTAGCGAGCGCAGCGTTCTACTGGAGAATTTTTCATATTCTTTGTCACGAATAGGCTCGAAAACTACTTGAGTGAAAATTATGAGTATTGCAATGAAAAAGACACACATTAGGTGATAGTAATAAAAAAAACTGAAATATGAAGTCAATGGGAAACGATGAGTCATTAATATGCAAACGGCGCCCGAGATTTCGCGAGCGCAGCGAGTTGAAATTGAGGGTCTGTTGGCGCCCCTAGTATAAAATAATACTTTTAATGCAAAATATTATTTATTAATTTTTGCATTCTCAATATTGTATTATCATTTTTCAGGTAGTTAGTGGTTCTGTGTGTATAGATAAATATACAAAATGTCGGACATAAATAAATCATCGGATAATAATCATAAAATTTAGAGAGGTGAGGTGAGAGGTACATAAAAAATCAAAAATAAGTTAAAAAATTTGTGTGATTTTAAATAAACATGTTATATTGTTTGTAAACAATTGATTCAACTTTTTTTAAAAATTTCTTTTAATATTATTGAATACAAGATTTAATCTCCTCGGCGAACTAGCTCTATCTTTGAGATGCTAATTAATATCTGAGACATAATTTTTGTTACAAGTATTCTGCTATATGTTGGCATGATCTGATTTTTAACGTATTCTGGACATGTAAGTAATAATTCTATGACGTAGTTGAGATTCTAAAGGCATTACAAGATATATTTGACTTACATCCTGTAACGTGTATGCTGTGGTTGTATTAAATATTTGACATGGAAAAAAAATTCAAAATATTATTTGTATATTAATTGACATACCTGGTACACCTCCTATATATATTAAAGAAGCGACTAGCAAAGCTATGTATAGATTATACATATGGAAGAGGTGATCTTTTCAAATTTTGCAGTTTCTCTATGTTCGGAACTCACCTACTTACTGTGAAGTCAATCATTCCCTGTCAGTAAAATTATCACACAATGAAAGTAAGAAAGGTTGTTAAAATAATAACTTATACTAGGATCCGCCAACCGTGCGCGGCGGGTGTTGAGCTGAGCCCCTCTCCTTTCATATGAATAGCTACAGGAAATATCGATTTATTAGGACTAATTATCACCTTCTAGCACAGCACATTGCTCGCACGCGCAGGGCTGCTCTAATGTATTGTCTATGACGGGAGTGATCTTTTTTTGATAACTTTTGAATGGCTAAACATTTTTTCAATCTGTTTTCGCTATAACATCCGCGTTCGCCTTAAATATACCTGAGAAAATAATTATCTCGTCGCATTCTGGAAACAACTAAACACAAAAAAAGGTCTCCCAAACGGTTAAGGGCTTCGCTTATGCTCAACTTAATTAATTCAAAAGAGCAAAACAATTGACTCATCGCATAAACTATAAGGATCACTAAAACTTTTAATTAAACTTTCTTCAAGTAGTATTTCCTTTGAATGCCAACTAAGACGAAATTTTGAGTAATTGCCAAAAAAAAAATGATTTAAGCTAACTTTATTAACCAGGTAATTTTCATGGAATGTTGATCTTTAGATTAGTAAACCTATCTGCTTAACCAAAGATTGGAAGTTCTGGAGTCTGTTTGTATTTTGAGAGTCCTACTTTATGTTTGTGAACCCACAACCACCGCTGCGCAGTAGGGTTTGTTATTCTTTAATGCGTAAATTGTCATAACAAATATATATATATATATATATATATATAAGCGATTTACTACTTACTGACTCATCATGAAATCTCCCAAACTATCTGTCCGATTAACTTAAAATTTTACATAGTTACTTCTTTTGTGACGCAAACGTATTAAGAACGGATTTTACGTAATTCCTATCCCAACGGATTTCAACTTTTGGCATTTCTCCAAGTTTTAAACCTGTAGGAGCTACACACCTAACGCTCCCGCAACCCCAGTTTTGGGGATTTATAAAATCCGTTCTTAGCTGATTTCTACACTGCGAAAGGAATATTCCTACCAAATTTAAAGTCCATCGACTTTATAGCTACAAAGGTTTTATGATGAGTTTGTACAAAGACGGAAGTAAGAGTAATATAGCAACGGTTACCACAGCAATGGTTACCAAGGCAACCAGAGTTTATATGAGGTTGGAGGGGGGTTGAAAATTTTGAATTAGAAAATTAATAATTGTCATAAATGAAAAATCAAACACGTAAAAATATAGTTGATTACGAAATTGAATTTGATATATTTGAAAAATAAATAATAATTATTAACAAAAAAAAAACATTTGTCCATATAACAAAGGACAGTCAGTCAGAAAAACAGGAACGAGTTTTTTCTTATTTTTGTTACAATTTGTTTTTCTTTATGTGTACAATATCTTAATCAATAAAATATTTTTATTGCAAACGTTAAAGAAAAATAAATGGCACCTAATTTTCGAACCAAGTCCTGCCTTGGCCGATTTATGGTAGCAAACATAATTTGACAGGACGTTTAAGAGTTGTCATTTGTGTTCTATTCATTACACCATCAACCATTTGAAAATAAGGTTAGATAATTTCTCTAATACATGTCAAATGAAAGTGTGATAAGTGGTAAGGCTGACCTTAACAAATTAGTATATAATTAATAAAAACACGCAATAAAGTAATTATCTCAAACAGAACATTTATTTTTAGTTTCACATCAATTCTAATTAAGAATTTTATTGTTATTTATTTATTTAACTTCACGCCATATCCCTTGCGGGGTAGCCAGAGACGACGGAGCACCAAACGCTACGGTCCCTGCATACCTCTTTCGCCTCGGCCACAGACATCAACCTCTTCTTACATACCCTCCGGGGGACCCTCATGCTTTTTACGTGACCTTCCTCCAGTATCGTAGATACTGTGTTTTCGAAGGTCACTCGAGGCCTCCCCCTGTCTCTCTTGCCGCTCACTTTTCCTGTATACATTTTTTTACCATTCTTTCATCACTCATTGTATTGTTATAGGTTAAGTATATAAAGTAATAATATATTTTATATCTCAAGTATTTATTAATACACTTTAGTAGATAAGTATAAAATTATTTTAATACGATATGAATGATTTCAATATTTTTAATGGAATTATAATATATTGGTATTATAATAATACACCACATTACTTGGTTAAAGAAAGAAAAAAAGTAATATAAAATGCTTGTCTGTTCTAAGGTGATAGTATTTATTTCTTAAGTTAAATATGATTAGATCTGTTAGGCATTTAATTTAAGATTAGCTACATAAAAATGTTATAAATATAATCTTGTTAAATTAAGAGATGTTCTGTCAACTCATTACGATTATGTAATCATCGATACTGATACATAGTCAACAATATCTTCAATTTCATTAAAAATATGAGATGTAAAAAATGCTCCAGTCAAACAAAGCCATAATAAGTTATGAAATTCAAATTAAACCAAGTCGGTTAATTAAGTATACCTATCTATGGGAGCAGCTATCCAAATACTGTCATAATTGATACCTTGCTGAATTACTAACAACATTTCATTATAACTACGAGTATATCAACATAACTTTTCTTAATGAGTATTTTGCTTTGCGATAAAAATTTTACCGGTTGTTTATTTGATTTCTAATACTTTTTTCATTCCATTCGTGTCACGGTTTCTATTTGGTTGGTTGTTTTATATTTCTGTAATATCAAAAAAAGATAATAGATTGAAATCCATTCATGATTTAAAAGGATATTCGATTGAAATTCATGGTTTTTGGTTTACAATAAAGATAAAAGAAATGTATTTTGAGGGATTTAGGTTAAAGCTTTATAAAGTAATTTTAAGGTTTGGTTTGGATTTTTTATCTTATTATTTGTGTGGCTGTGCACGGATTACGTGAAAACGACTGGATTGAATTTGGTGAAATTTGGTTTTTTCAAAACTTATTGTCCAGCATTTTTCTTCGTTTTACGAAAAAAAAAACATAATGAATTAGAAAATATCCCCGGAAGGATTTTAATTAAATTTTGTGTTATTATATGAGGTGCTTATTTTTCTGTTTTATACTATATTGTTATATTTACAACAAAATTTTAAGTAAATGGTTTTATATAAAGTTTATTATACACAGACAAAGTCACCGGCAAAACTATTACATTGCTACCCATGCTATAATGATCACTGGATTCTAACAAAACTTATGTTTGAAACCAATATTTTTGTTATTATTAAATACAAAAATAAAATTGGTTTGATTTCATGCATATTGAAGATATTTTATTCTGATAACATTTTAATTGCAATGCCATTCGGTTTCATATTTCGTACTGTATGAATGAGTTGTCACGGATCATATTAAAAGTGTAGTTATAAAAAAGAAAATTGTGGTTTTGAAATTTCATTTTTTAACATATATTATTTTAAACTAAATGTTATAATTTCTCAATAAATGTTGCACGTAAACATTGAAATTGAAGAGAAACTAAATATAGTAAGAGAATATTAGAAGAAATGTCGTTTGTAGAGCTTTACTGTATCTGTATATAAGTAACGTGTATGTATGCGTGTCTTTTTATGTTAGAGGAGTGTAATCGAGCGTTGGGGTTACCGATGACAAGTGATCTCCGCCGCCCACTAACTTTTGCAACATCCGGGAAATCGTAAGAGCTTTGTCGATCTGTGTCATGGAAAAGAAATTCAATAAAATCTATGAAGTAATGATATATTTATTATGGAGTAAAGCCTGAGTACTGAAATGTATTATAATATATGAATATTATATATATATATTTTTAATGGTGTATTTACAGTGACCCTGGATTATAAATTGTCAAGAGGTAGAAATTTATATTTTTCTTTTTACCCATAGAGTAAAAAAGCGTTTAACGAGTTAAGATATATAATCCTGCTTGATCAACTATGAACGATTGGACTGAACTTGTAACCATTTTTACTGAATCTACTATTCTTGCTAGATATTTTTTTAAATCATCCAAATTTTAGTACATTTTAACTTCTAGTTCTATAAAAAATACATACAAATAATATGTATAAAAATTAAAAAGTGATTTAGAAGTAACACCTTTTTTATTGAATAATGTGATACGAATATAAAATAGTAGTTATTTCAAAGTTCTAAGCTATTAGCGGACAAGGTATTATTGTAAATTATTTTGAGGAAACTGATCTAACTTCATTTAATTTGTTTTACGGCTGACTAGTTGAGTATTAGTATTGTGTATATGTGCGCATTAGTATGAAAGGTAAAATATTTTTACCTCTTCATTAATATGTATTTCTATTAAAAATTTAAATATATTAGACATTTATGTAAATGATGGTAATGCATTTTTTTTATCACCTATTTAGAAATATATACTTATTAAAATCTATACGTATAAATAAAATTGAAGTGTCTGTTTGTAATACGAAATTAACAGCTTTTTCTAGTTAAGCTCCTTAATGTTTAATAATCAACAATAGTGTTTCAGCAAGACTCGGCACCGGGTCACAATCTTTGTTAGAAACAAACGCACCGGCCTTCATCAGAGCTGAAAACTGGCCGTCATCTAGTCCTGATCTTAATACTGAATTATGATTATCAGTTTTAGAGAGTAATCCTTGTTCTAAACGCCATGGTAATTTTCCCATAGAAAGAGTTCGTGCTGCTATTGATGACTGGCCTTTACCTTTAAAAGGCCGTATTGCAGCCAATGAAGACCACTTCGAATAAGCTATATATATTTTTAATGATTATATATTGATGTATGCAACTAACACAATATAATATTAATAACTTTCTTTATTGTATGTAACACACGTACAATAAAAAAAGTGTTAGTTTTAGTTGTAACAATATTTATGGCAAGAATAAGTATGTACATTATATACATAAAAAAACAACTGTTTTAATTATTACCTGTCTATCTGTTTGGTCCGGCTAATCTCTAAAACTTTCATTGCGAATATCTGATGTGGTAATAAGTAACTTAGGTTATTTTTCGTTTAAAAAATATTTTGTGCGTGAATGAAGTCGTGGGTACAGCTACTTAGTTAATATAAATGTTATTTAATGTAATTAAAATTATTTAAAATGTCATTTTTATTCTAACCATTTCTAAGAAATATTAAATGCTTATAACTCCCTCGTTATTAAAACACGGGATCAAAATTGGAATTTCGGGTGCCGTTTGCATATTGAGCGAAGCAAGCAAATTTTTCGCGAGATTTTTTTTCCCATTGACTTCAATGGAATATAAGCTTTTCGACGATTATTCCTCAACGACATGACATTTTTCAATTTTTTTTAAAACCATAACCTAATGTGTGTCTTTTTGATTGCAAAATTGCATAATTTTCTATAGTAATAGTAGTTCTTAAGTCGTTTTTGAGCCTATTCATGACAAAGAATGTAAAAAATCTCCAGAAGAGCGCTCCGCTCGCTTCGCTTGCTTCGCTCAATTACTAAATTTCTTTAATTAAAACTTAAATACAGCTTAGTACATACATACATATATAGAAATAAAAAAGTTAAAGTTAAATACATTTATTACTTGGGTCACATAGAAAATAAAAGGCTTGATGTTCCATATAGAATCGGTTATGGATTTCCCCGGAGATCATTCTTCTTGATATATTTTTCTTATTAATCATCATTATCCTTCGCCTGCTCTTATTTTTATACACATACTTATCTTTATTTTTTACGCACCACATCTATGTCTTATTCGCGTATAAAAATCGACCTTTTAGACCCTCTTGATTATTTTCTTTTTATTCCGCCGCAGTAGCCAGCCTATTATACATGTACTCTCAAATACGTCAGTTACGCAGCAGGGTATTTCTTAGTTTTAACAGGTAACTCATTGAAGTAAATAAAACAGAAATTCTTATACAATTCCCATTTATAAAGTGATATGATTGTTAATGACACAATGCTGGTGCTTCAGAAAGAAGACAAGTCATAGTCGTAATAGCGTGCTAGTACTACTTTTATATTTAAATCTATAAACAAATTTTTTTATTATAGTCGAAACACGATTTATCTTTCCCAATTTGGCCTTAATACAGCAAACAAAGGCAATTTTTATTAAATCATAATAATATATAATTATGATAAAGTATTTTCTTTTCTGAGCCATGGTGATACATGTAGAGTCATAATTTAACGTTCTATCAATGACAGTTCTAAATAGCATCCTCACCCTATGATTTATTCTTTTGGCAAGCCATTTATGAGATTATTAATTTCCTAAAATTAATATTGGTATTGAATTGTGATTTGATAAAAAGTCTGTCGCTTGTCCCTATATAAAAAGCATTATACTTATTTCTTGGCAGTCTTACTCAATTTTATATTCAAATTTATTTTTGGCTTGGTAAATGAAATCACCGTAAGGAAACCTGCATATTTTAAAAGATAAATATTTAAAAATCAAATTTTCTTTAAAAAAATTTCATTTAAATTAAAATGTAAAAGTACAAATATTTTATCCACTTACAATTTTGATCTAAAGTCTTCCGTTACATTTTTATACATTTTTTGAGGCATTTTTGTAATAGTATAATTATATAATACTGGTATTATTTTATAACAGAGTTTAACCAAACTCAATAAAATTAATAAAATATGCTATACAAATAAATAATATAACACATTTCAATAGAACTTATTTACATAAATTATAACGTCGTCTTTATAAACTTTTTATTATCCATTTGTCTGAAGTTTCGGATATTTACTCGTAATGCAAGTTAAATACTTGAAATATTTTATTATTTGATCTGTTTGCTTTAAAATATGTTAAAATAAATAAAAACAATATTGTTTATTTAATAATAATGTAATAATAGGATTCAGTAGCCAGTCCAAACATTCGGAAGAAAAACAATTCCCATCAGCCTGATACTTAGGCTGTAAGTAAGTGAGTCGTTAGAGTAAATTATTCACTTGGCCATTAAAAGACGGTCCAATACCTAAGGTAATATAGCTAAGTATATTATGTTCCCTAATTGAGTAGGTAGGTCAGAATATAATCAAATGATCGAATTTATGTCTATAGTAACGACGAATAAATGTGAATTAATAAATATCGTCTTGATCCTGTTAATTTAATACATACTACCCCTTTTTAAGACGCCGACCTCTTATGAACTATTTATGTTAATTTATAACTTTTTCCTTAGACCTGTTCAGATATTCCACGTATCCGAAGTCATGGGTAATAGACGACGACTATATGACTATTAGATGTCTATATGAATATAATAATAGAGGAATAAATAAAAGAAAATATACATTTGTCAGTTTTTGACAGGCAATTAATGTTAATATATTTTTTTCGGCAAGAGTTCTAACTCAGACTCCCTCAGGCTGAAGGTGGACTTGAGATTGATAGTGTAGTTCTAATTTAAAGTCTAGTATTGATTACATTTTAATTTAAATTTAGTGGCTATTAACCTTCCTCTGAATTTGTTATCTTTTTCTTATTATTACAGCTAGGTACGATTTACATACTTGTATGTATATTGTATTTGTATGTATAATATTTGGGTTATTCATAGAATAAAATATCAGTTTGTAATTTTAAATCACCAGTTTTTAATTTAATGTATATGAAATTTAAAAACAAATCTGTCCGTCCGTTGTTCCGGTTAATCTCTGAAACAGCTGAGCCGATTTTAATACAACTTTCACGGGCTCACTTGTTATAAGAATTAACGTAAACGACATTTATTATAAAAAACATATTTTGCGCGACGGAAGTCCTGGGCACAGCTATTTGTATATAAAATCATATAAGGTAATATAACTATTTAAAGCCTAGGAAATACTTACTTTTTGGTGTTTTTGTAAAGTTATTAAAGAAAAACGCGATGATTAAAGAAAGCACAGCTGCTACCTGATATTTTTTTAACGATATAAAGTGTATATTATTTGAAATGCAGTAACTAAGTTATTGGAGAGTAATAGCAAAATATAATACGTATCAATGTAACATAGCTCAAATAGAAATACAGTCATCAATATTATTTATTCTTAATTACATTTTCTTATTTATTTGTTATAAATATTTATTTAACTGCCAAAAGTGTACCTTTATATTGTTCTTGTCTTACTTAGTCCACTATTACTGTATGAGTGAAGACACAATAAACAATTTCATACTTTCTATTTCCTAAAAATAATATTCACTTAAAAAGATGAATTATCATGTTACTACAATTAAAAAAAACTTGGCATAAAACGTCGTTTATTAAGAATTTGTTTTTCAGGGATAAAGTTCCGCCTCAGTGTATTCCTGGAGTACTTATTTAAAAAATAGTGTCCACATATGTATAACTTTTAAGTGAATGGTTGAGGATATGGTTTATATGTTAGTCAGTCAGACAAGACCAGTAAAAATAGAATTTGTAGAGATAATTTTTATTTACAAATTGTAAAGTTTACTGATTAAAATTATCAAAATTTGCATTCGTTACAATTATGTTCTTGTTTTAATAAAATTTCACAGTAAGTCTCATTTACAAGTAAATCCATTGTTTGTCATGGTGATTACTTTTATTTAAATTAGCAAAAAACATTTAATTTTCGTATCCCGTTTGGACGCGGTCTAACGAACCAATACTACATACCAAAATTGATTCTCTGATACAAATGTATTGTTAACATGAATATTTCTATAAATTGGATAGTTTGAACGTTTTTTCTGTTTTAGTAAAATTTAAAAAGATTTTTTAAATATAATAGTAACTCGTTGTTGTCTTTAATTTTATATCTAAAAATAGACTTTTAACTTCTATTATAAGAAAATCACTACGGTTCTAATGTAATTGTAAAGCAAGCATTATATTTTCACGTAAAATTATATATTTTTTCGGAAATAAATATATGATAAATAAAGTACATATATTTGAATATTTATTAAGTAAAATGTAGGTAGGACTCTTACTCAAAGCTTAGAAATCTTAGCTTGGAGTGATGATTTTCAATTATATTTCGAGACAATTATAAATAAATCAACAAACCATAATAAAGGTAATTGAAAATGTCACACTGTATTGTCGTGTCTTAGTCAACTGAATTAATGATCATCTCTTCGCTTACTTAGGAATATCAAATAAATAGTTCATTTTATTCAAAGATTAGACGATACTTAATCAAGTCATATCTAATAAGCAAGTTTTAAAATACTCTTTCAGAAACTTGAACAAGTAAAAGAGAATTAATTAAAATTTTTATTATAGAATGACTGAAAATAGATAAAATAGATTGTCAATAGTCTATATAAAAAACATGATATTACCGATATAATATATTTATAATATGTAAGTTTTAATTAACTATCATTATATGATTATTTTATAATGCAATCAATATAATACGATTGCATTATAAAATAATGGAATATAGAAAGCATTAAGCTTTTGTGAAGCAATAATAGCTTTAACCTAGTTTTGTGATTTTTCGTATAAAAGAGAGACTTTTCTGCACGAAAAATTCTGCACGACTTGATATTTAGCTATCAAAACACCAAACTTCATCGAAGTTAATTCCTTAGTTTTACGTGATATTAGGTTAGGTACATATCTAGAACAGTTTTATGATTATCCAAGCACTTCACTGTTTGTATAAATTTGGTAAAGCTATATTTTTATCAAAAGAACAAGTATAATATGAAGTGAATAAATCTGACCTACGAAAACAAATTATATCAAAAGGTCTGATAACTGAAAACACAGAAAAGATAAAGTTTTAGTCATATGATAATGATAACGTCTTCACCAAATACTTTTATTTCGAAGACGGGCTAGAGTCAATATGTTACTTGGTACAAAGTACATTATAATTTTTGCTTGAACGTTACTTGTATTTAAATAGCAAACCCTTAAACTAGGTATATGGGTTCGATACGGTGAGCTTATATAAAGTAAGTTTTAATAGTCAGTAAAAGTAAGTCATCGCCGTCTATACATTGAAGGTACTTGTAAATAACTCTAAATTAAGAATCGAAATGAACCATTACCAAGTAGTAACAAATATTATACTAAAGTCTTCAAGATTAATTTGATAAACTTTATTTTGATTTCCCCAATAAACTTTTGCACCATTTACTTATTAGTTCTTCTATCACTATTGTTTTCCATACTGCTTACATAAAAAATATAAACAAATTATGAAGCTGATAAAAATATTTAAAGTTTTTTATCAACACTTTATATAACCGGCATTACTATTCTAATTATAATACATATTGTAATATTTTTATGTAATTCTACAGTATTAATACTCATAAAAAAACAAATCTAGATTGAGTAAACAAAAATGAGGTGTCCAGTGTTTGATTATAAGAAATTAAAAAAACACACATTGAAAACCTTGGTAAAATTTGTCAAAACTGAAAACAATATATACAGATTTTATTGGAAGGAAGGTAGATTTCCTAAAGCACAATCAGATATCCAGACACCTGCCCCGACATTTCAGAGTGGAATTGAAATATCAGAAAATTAATAATTACATCAAATAAACTTTTTTGAACAATAATTTGATTGAGAATGTTTAAAAGTTTACTTGATTGCTGTAATGTTTGTCCGTCGTGGGCGTTGAACAATTTGTTAATCAAAATAGACAATTTTAAGAATATATAACTACTTTATTATTTATATATATTATAATTAATAAATTAACATTAGTTCACCCTATATGTAATTTAAAATATAAGTCTAAGATATAGAATATTATAAATTACAAGTAAAGATTACGCTAAAAATAGCCCTTAAGTGGCTCTATTTAACTATTTTATGGTCCACAATTCTTTTTTTATCGTCAATATATTAAATAACACCCCAACCTTCATGGCTTTACGCAACGCTATAGATTTTCCATAACTAATATATTTACGCTATTACTATAAAAAAGGAGGTTGTAAGTTATTTTGTATATTTATAAATATATACAAACATATATTGTATGAAAAATATATTATTTTTCGAATAATAAAACTATATACTAATATTTTGTGAAAGCATCGTAGAACCTGTAAGGGCATGATTAGATATTTTAGTTGTCTTTTGATACCATACTACTACTTGAATTCTAATTTGTTAAAATTCTAATATCGCGTATCGATACTTGGGCATTTTTTTAATGGAATCAGTCCTAATAAATCAATATTTCCTGTAGCTAGCGGCCGCGTTTTTTTTTTTTATGTTATCGGAGGGCAAACGAGCTTGCGGGTTACCGTTGGTAAGTGATCACCGCCGCCCATGAACTCTTGCAACATCTGAGGATTCACAAAAAATAGGAATATATGAAGGTACCTTTTTTGAAGGTACCCATGTCGTATCGATCTGGAAAAACCGCCGAAGGAATTCCACTTCCGAGTGGAACGTGGGAAAAAAATTCTTGTAAACCGCACAGTGGAAGATCGCCACGCATCCAGGTGGTGCGTTGGGCTCAAACATACATGAGAGAATGTTTAGTTAATTATCTCGTCGCATTCTGGAGACAACTAAACACAAAAAAGGTCTCCCAAGCGGTTAAGAGCTTCGCTTACGCTTAGCTCAATAAAAATATAATGCTCTATTAATAAGTATTTGTTTTAAAAATGTGATTGTCATTTTATAGTATACGTCAAACAATTCTAATAATTTCAAAATGTCTCGTTAAAATAAATATGTATCAAGATCATGACATTTCAAAGTTAGACAATCACTATCGGATCCCATTTATAATATATTTTGTATCCACTGATATTTTGTATAAAAAAACATTTTAATACATTTGTGTCTACATTAAGTTCTAATCATCTTTAAGGTAAATTGTCTACTCAGACAAAACTCTCTTTTATCTAAAAAAATGTTGGGGTGTTATATATTAGCGACAGAGAGGATTGTTTGTCATAAAATAGTGAAATAGAGTCACTTAAGGGTTATTTTCTATGGGCCATGCTGGAAACCTCCTCGCGTGACCGTTCGTTATCAATGTCACTCAGACTTCTCCGATGGAATTGGAAGCGGTACGGGCCGTTGCTCCTTGGGGGACGGTTAATTCGGTCTTTCGGGATCGCGTTAGCCGTCTGCTAATGTCCAGCGCGGGATTGTCAACCATGAGTGCCCGAGTCTGGCTCATGGTTAACAGGGGGGAGGGGGTACGCGGCGGTTTACACTTAGGGGTGACCATTCCGCGACGGCGGACTCGGGCCCCTTTCCTTTATAAAAATATATAATTATGTTGTTTTATAATCAAAGCCTTGCTAAAAACGTTTAATACGAAGAGTTTATATCAAAGTTGCTTTTTTTAAATAAATAAATCCTACAATAAAAGCCCAAAACATACACATACATTTCTGTTTGATACTCTGAAAAATCCCTAGAGTCTTAACCCATTCAGAAATTCGGTCTGTAAAATTGGTTTTCAAATTTATTTGAAATATTTTAATTAACTCTGAGGAATCTATGATTGTATATACCTAGAAATTTTGGTAATAATGTTGGTTTTATCATAGTTTTAGGACTATGTCTCTTTTTCTGGATATTGGCCTATTCAGATTATGTAAACAATTTGGAGTAAACAATTTAAAATTCACTTTATGCTCAAATAGCGGTCTCGCTACAATGCCCATGAATCGATGAATTTTTTTTTTTTTTTTTTTTTTTTTTTTTTTTTTTTTTTTTTTTTTTTTTATGGAAGAGGAGGGCAAACGAGCTGGCGGGTCACAGATGACTTGTGATCACCGCCGCCCATGAAGTCTTGCATCATCCGAGGATTTACAAGAGTGTTGCCGGCCTTGTAGGTAGAAGTAGACGCCTTTTTTGAAGGTACCCATGTCGTACCGATCTGGAAATACCGCCGAAGGGAGTTCGTTCCACAAGCGAGTGGAACGTGGAAAAAAAGTCCGCAGTCCGCTTGAGAACCGCACAGTGGAAGATCGCCACGCATCCAGGTGGTAGGGATGGTAAAGAAGTCGATGGCGCGCTGTGCGGTGATGAAATTCGGCGGCAGGCATCAGATCGCATAGTTCTTCGGAACACTCCCCGTTGTAAATGCGGTAGAAGACGCACAAAGAAGCCACGTCTCTACGCAATGCCAAAGAGTCCAGCCGTTCGCAGAGCACCGGGTCCCCGACAATCCGAGCGGCTCTCCGTTGTACGCGGTCAAATGGTAGAAGCTGATATTGGGGTGATCCGGACCAGAGATGAGAACAGTACTCCATGTGTGGCCGGACCTGCGCCTTATAGAGCGCAAGTCTTTGGCCAGGTTTGAAATACTGCCTCGCTCTATTAATCACTCCCAATTTCTTCGAGGCCAACTTGGCCTTGCTCTCCAGATGACCACGAAACTGACAATCGCTCGAAATGTCGAGACCCAGTATTCTGATACTTGGCGAGGCAATGAGGGGGTGCTTTTTTTTTTTTTTTTTTTATGTTATAGGAGGGCAAACGAGCGTGCGGGTCACCGTTAATATGTGATCACCGCCGCCCATGAACTCTTGCAACATCCGAGGATACACAAGAGCGTTGCCGGCCTTGGAGAAAGGAATATATGCCTTTTTTGAAGGTACCCATGTCGTATCGATCTGGAAATACCGCCGAAGGAAGTTCGTTCCACATTTGAGTGGTACGTGGGAAGAAAGTCCTTGAAAACCGCACAGTTGAAGATCGCCACGCATCCAGGTGGTATGGATGGTAAAGGAGGCGATGGCGAGCTGTGCGGTGGTGAAATTCGGCGGTAGGCATCAGATCGAATAGTTCTTCGGAACACTCCCCGTTGTAAATGCGGTAGAAGACGCACAAAGCAGCCACGTCTCTACGCAATGCCAAAGAGTCCAGCCGTTCGCAGAGCACCGGGTCCCCGACAATCCGAACGGCTCTCCGTTGTACGCGGTCAAATGGTAGAAGCTGATATTGGGGTGATCCGGACCAGAGATGAGAACAGTACTCCATGTGTGGCCGGACCTGCGCCTTGTAGAGCGCAAGTCTTTGGCCAGGTTTGAAATACTGCCTCGCTCTATTGATCACTCCCAATTTCGTCGAGGCCAACTTGGCCTTGCTCTCCAGATGACCACGAAACTGACAGTCGCTCGAAATGTCGAGACCAAGTATTCTGATACTTGGCGAGGCAATAAGAGGAGTGCTCTCGAAGAGCGGTGATACGACAAATGGGGTTTTTTTAGTGGTAAACGCGCAAACCTGTGTCTTGTCGGGATTGAACTGAACGTGGTTCAGTTCACCCCACTCAGAGATCATCCCCAGGGAAGTCTCTATTGAAGACACAAGTTTCTTTCGGCACTCATCGACGTTTTCCCAAGAGAGACCTGCACGACCGGAATATACCGCATCCCCAGTGCTGTCATCCGCATAACAATGTATGTTGGAAATATCCAACATATCATTGATGTGCAGGAGGAACAGAGTTGGGGATAGCACGCAGCCTTGGGGTACACCAGCGTTCACGGGCTTGGGGTCCGAGCAAAAACCGTCGAGAACGACCTGTATGCTCCGCCCAGTGAGGAAGCTGGTGATCCACTTGCATAAACTCTCGGGAAGCCCATAGGAAGGTAGCTTCGAAAGAAGCCCCTTGTGCCATACACGATCGAAGGCTTTTGCCATATCCAGACTAACTGCCAGACCCTCTCCCTTGCTTTCAATAACCGTTGCCCAACGGTGAGTGAGGTATAACAGAAGATCACCAGCTGATCGACCATGGCGAAAGCCATACTGCCGGTCATTGATCAACTGGTGATCCTCGAGGTACGTTAGGACCTGTCGGTTTATGATGATCTCCATTATTTTGGAGAGAAGGGAGGTAATGGCGATAGGTCTGTAGTTAGCTGGGTCCGAGCGATCACCTTTTTTAGGGATCGGATGGACAAGGGCACACTTCCATGAGACCGGGACTACGCCTTTAAGGTAGGAGTGCCGAAATAGACGCGTTAGCACTGGAGTCAACTCAGGGGCACACGTTCGTAGCACCAGTGGAGAAATGCCATCCGGCCCACTCGACTTATGAACGTCCAAGGAAAATAGAGTCTGCCTGATAGTTTTTTGCCGAAAAACTATTTCCGGCATTGAGCTCTGACACCGCGGGATGATAGGCGGTGTCTTCCCGTGGTCGTCCAAAGTCGAGTTGGAGGCGAAAAGAGTGCCCAAGAGATCGGCTTTCTCTTTTGCCGTGTGGGCCAGAGAGTCATTCCCCATGTGCAACGGCGGTAGGGACGGCTGGCTAAAGTTGCCCAGACTGGCCTTTGAAAGCGCCCAGAATTTGCGCGTGCCAGGCGGGTACTTTGCCAGCTGATCCCCAATTTTGACGACATGCTTGAACTTTGCTCTAGCGATTTGCCGTTTGAAGAATCTGGAGGCACGGTTGTATTTCCTCTTCAGAACTCTAGAGTTCGGATCCTTAGTGACTAACGCATTGGCCCAAGCTTGATAAGCCTGCCGTTTGCCAGCTGATGCAGCCCTGACAGACGCATCAAACCAAGGCCGCGATCTGCCACCAAGTGGTACCACAGAGCTTGGTACAAAAAGTTCCATGCCCTGAAGTATCACATCAGCTACAGCCGCAGCGCAGTCACTAGGATCGTTGGAAGGGAAACAAATCGGCCCCCATGGGTAGGATGCAAAAAAAGACCGCATTCCATCCCAATCCGCTGACTTGTAGTGCCAAACGCGTCGAGTCGCAGGTCTTGTGCGAGCTGGACGTTGAATGGGCACTACACTCCGTACCAGACAGTGATCAGAGGACCCTAAAGGAGCCTCGACAGTGACCTGGTACTTTTCTGGATGTGTAGTCAGCAGAAGATCCAACAAAGAGGGCGTGTGGCTGTCCACATCCGGTAGACGAGTGTGCGTCTGTACCAGCTGGGACAGACCATTTGCCAGAGCAAAGTTAAACACAGATCTCCCCGCGTAGTCGGTTGCACGTGACCCTAACCATTCGGTATTGTGCGCGTTAAAGTCCCCGAGGACTACGACTTCGGCGGAGGGAGTCTGAGATAGCAGGTCGTCAATCTTCGCTTGAACGTGGCCCAACAGTTGATCTGTTTGTGCATTACCACTATGGGACCTGTAGAGGCACGCGTAGAATCTGACGTGATCGTCCATGTCCACGCGCAGCCAGAGCACGGACAGGTCCTGACCTTCAAAAATCTGAAGGCGACGGTAGCAGATATCCTCCCTTACGAACACAGATACCCCGGCGTGTGGTATAAAATGATGTTCTAGTTTATACCCGGGGTATGATAGGTACGCTGTGTCGCTAGGTTGAGATATCTGCGTCTCCGTCAAAAACAACAAGGCCGGCTGCGCCGTCTCAAGGTGGTAATGGACGGCGTTTAGGTTCGAATGAAACCCCCGGATGTTACAAAAGTCAACATCTAGAGTGGAACGGGGTGCCGCTGTTTGCCGTCGTTTGCCCTCAGGAAACAATAAGTGCGATACTTTGCCCGCCCCAGATACGACGGGCAGCCCGAGCAAAATCCGAGGATCATTCCCCCGATTTTGCTCGGGGAGGGGGTCCCCGGCTTCATCAAAGCCGGTACCCTCCTGGGGTATTTTTCTTTTATGCATCGCGTTCATGTTTGGCGGGGGGGGGGGGGGGTTTGGGCTTCCGGATTCTCTCACTCACCGACGGAACATAACCAAATGAATTTGGTTACTACACGTCGGTCTTCTGTGAGAGGGTGGTCCTTCCCCGGTCGAGCCAGCCCAATACGAGCTGCAGTCAGATAACTACAGCTAAGCTCTACCACCTAAGGTGCTCTCGAAGAGCGGTGATACGACAAATGGGGTTTTCTTAGTGGTAAACGCGCAAACCTGCGTCTTTAGGGGATTGAACTGAACGTGGTTCAGTTCACCCCACTCAGAGACCATCCCCATGGAAGTCTCTATAGAAGACACAAGTTTCTTTCGGCACTCGTCGACGTTTTCCCGAGAGAGACCTGCACGGCCGGAATACACCGCATCCCCAGTGCTGTCATCCGCATAACAATGTATGTTGGAGATATCCAACATATCATTGATGTGCAGGAGGAACAGAGTTGGGGATAGCACGCAGCCTTGGGGTACACCAGCGTTCACGGGCTTGGGGTCCGAGCAAAAACCGTCGAGAACGACCTGTATGCTCCGCCCAGTGAGGAAGCTGGTGATCCACTTGCATAAACTCTCGGGAAGCCCATAGGAAGGTAGCTTCGAAAGAAGCCCCTTGTGCCATACACGATCGAAGGCTTTCGCCATATCCAAACTAACTGCCAGACCCTCTCCCTTGCTTTCAATAACAGCTGCCCAACGGTGTGTGAGATACAACAGAAGATCACCAGCCGATCGACCATGGCGAAAGCCATATTGCCGGTCATTGACCAAGTGGTGATCCTCGAGGTAGGTTAGGAGCTGTTTATTGATAATGCTCTCCATTACTTTGGAGAGCAGAGAGGTAATGGCGATAGGTCTGTAGTTAGCTGGTTCCGAGCTATCACCTTTTTTAGGGATCGGATGGACAAGGGCACGCTTCCATGTGACTGGAACTACGCCTTTAAGGTAGAAGTACCGAAATAGACGCGTTAGCACTGGAGTCAACTCAGGGGCACACGTTCGTAGCACCAATGGAGAAATGCCATCCGGCCCACTCGACTTATGAACGTCCAAGGAAAATAGAGACTGCCTAATAGTTTTCTGCCGAAAAACTATTTCCGGCATTGAGCTCTGACACCGCGGGATGATAGGCGGTGTCTTCCCCTGGTCGTCCAAAGTCGAGTTGGAGGCGAAAAGAGTGCCCAAGAGATCGGCTTTCTCTTTTGCCGTGTGGGCCAGAGAGTCATTCCCCATGTGCAACGGCGGTAGGGAAGGCTGGCTAAAGTTGCCCAGAGTGGCCTTTGAAAGCGCCCAAAATTTGCGCGTGCCAGGCGGGTACTTTGCCAGCTGATCCCCAATTTTGACGATATGCTTGAACTTTGCTCTAGCGATTTGCCGTTTGAAGAATCTGGAGGCACGATTATATTTCCTCTTCAGAACTCTAGAGTTCGGATCCTTAGTGACTAACGCATTGACCCAAGCTTGATAAGCCTGCCGTTTGCCAGCTGCTGCAGCCCTGACAGACGCATCAAACCAAGGCCGCGATCTGCCACCAAGTGGTACCACAGAGCTTGGTACAAATAGTTCCATGCCCTGTAGTATCACATCAGCTACAGCCGCAGCGGAGTCACTAGGATCATCGGAAGGGAAACAAATCGGCCCACATGGGTAGGATGCAAAAAAGGACCGCATTCCATCCCAATCCGCTGACTTGTAGTGCCAAACGCGTCGAGTCGCAGGTGTTGTGCGAGCCGACCGTTGAATGGGCACTACACTCCGTACCAGACAGTGATCAGAGGAACCTAAGGGAGCCTCGACAGTGATCTGGTACTTTTCTGGATGTGTAGTCAGCAGAAGATCCAACAAAGAGGGCGTGTGGCTGTCCACGTCCGGTAGACGAGTGTGCGTCTTTACCAGCTGGGACAGACCATTTGCCAGAGCAAAGTCAAACACAGATCTCCCCGCGTAGTCGGTGGCACGTGACCCTAGCCAATCGGCATGGTGCGCATTAAAGTCCCCTAGGACTACGACTTCGGCGGAGGGAGTCTGTGAAAGCAGATCGTCAATCTTCGCCTGAACATGGCCCAAGAGTTGATCCGTTTCTGCATTACCACTATGGGACCTGTAGAGGCACGCGTAGACTCTGACATGGTCGTCCATGTCCACGCGTAGCCAGAGTATAGACAGGTCCCGACCTTCAAAAACCTGAAGGCGACGGTAGCAGATATCCTCCCTTACGAACACAGATACCCCGGCGTGTGGTATAAAATGGTGTTCTAGTTTATACCCGGGGTATGACAGGTAAGCTGTGTCGCTAGGTCGAGATATCTGCGTTTCCGTCAGAAACAACAAGGCCGGCTGCGCCGTCTCTAGATGATAATGGACGGCGTTCAAGTTGGAATGAAGTCCCCGGATGTTGCAAAAGTCCACATTTAGAGTGGGTCGGGGTGCCGCTGCGTTGACTCGTCGTTTGCCCTCATAAAACACAAAAGGCGATACTTTGCCCGCCCCAGATACGACGGGCAGCCCGAGCAAAATCCGAGAATCATTTCCCCGATTTTGCTTCTTGAATTCTTTGAATTCTTGAATCTATTAGAAATTTGGTGTCCATTAAAAATGAACAATTTCTTAAAGCTACTGGCAGCTTCATTAAAACTTTTTATTATTTTATTCGAACCTTTATTAAAAAATATTATAAGATTCTTAGCTAACTGAAATATATATATGTCTAATACAAAAAAAATATAGACAATAAATAACAAATTGTTTGCGTCTAATGATCTGTATTATTAAATTACTAATAAGTAATAAAACACAAAACAAAAATTGTTTAATGGGCATACCCAAAAACACAAAATTATTAAAGTACTATTCTCGATTGTTAAGGCTTTAAGACCTGTTTTTAATCTTGTTAGATTAAATAAATATTATATTACATATATGAATACGATGAATAGGTTACTTCATTAACTCAAAATTTTGTAATCTAAAAATACCTTTGCTATATCAAAGAAATATTCCAATTGGCTTAAAACTTTAGCATTCTTCTAAACGAAGCGAGTTCTTTTCGTAATAATGGAACCACATGAATAATTTTCTTCGCTCTGAAAGTTGCTTATTAAATTAATATTTATTTTTATAATTTTAAATAGCTAATCTATTATTTCAAATCATAAAGGACTGGTTTGCTAATTATTAAATATTTTTTCTAAATTACATTAAATAAAAATTTAGTATAAAATATTTATTTATATAGATTTGTTTATTATGTTAACTAGTCGTTCTGTGAACAGTAGACCTCAGTACGTTAGGGGATGAGATAATGTTGGGAAATTATTTATAGTGGATTTCACGAGGTGCACGAGGTGATATTTCACCCGTGAACCAAGTATTAGTGCCACCCCAGTAACCTCTGTACACTGGACCTAAAACAAAACAAAAAAAAAGGAATACTTAGGTGAAATTTGGATTTTGAAATAACAAAAAAACACCTTTGATTTCGACAAAGAATACTTAGACGAAATTTCAGCCCGCTAGCTGCCGCAAAGTCCGTTTTTGTGGTACGGATCAGAAATCCGCCATTTTGAAAATTCAAATAGTTCAAAGAATACGTCTGCCGATTTTCATGACGATAGGATGAAAAATACGCTGGCTACGCCGGAACAAATGTACTGAAATAGATACAGAAAATAGCCGAATGGGCCAATCAAGTGAAAACGTAAGCCTTCGGATAAACGCTTCGCTACCCTCAGCATTCGTCCAATTTTTGTGGCGATTGGATGAAAATTGCTCCTGCTAGGCCAAAAACAAAACTAAAAAACGCCGCCATTTTGGATTTTTTCGCCCAATCAAAACAACGGCTCGACATAAAAAATCAAACAATTCAAAGAATACGCCTGCCGATTTTCGTGACGACAGGGTGAAAAATACGCCGGCTACGCCTGAACAAACGTGCTGAAAATGTACGTACGTACGTACACACGGAAAGATAGCAGAATGGGCCTATCAATTGGAAACGTAGTCCTTCGGACAAACGCTTCGTCAATTATGATACCTACATATAACAGAAAAGTAAATATATTTTTGCAGATTAATATTACTAGTATATAGTTATATAGTACAATGCTAGTATTGTATTGTACTATAACATTTTCGTAAAACGAAAAGTCCATCCTAACAGTCTGTTTTTATTTTATTATTTTCTTAGCATAATTAATATTCTTTCAAAAAACTACTAAAACAATATTTTATTCTACTGAGAGTTCAATTTCATTTACAAGTTTCAGATACTTTTTATAAATTACTTATTTGATTTATGTGTCTGTGTGCTTATTCGATTACTTATATTGTAGGTTTTGTAAGTAATAATGATTTTTACATATTATATTTACACATTGTTACTTTAAATTTTAATAACACAGGTTTTTCACCTCAACACAATTATAAAAATGTAAATTATCTACAAAAATTCATATTAGTATTATCATAAATACAATACAATACAATACAATACAATGACGATAGAGTAAATATTAATAAAACTAGTCAAGAGTTATGAGTGTGAGAGCCTGGTGTTAGTACTAGGAAACCTGTATGAATATACCTGATAATTATTAGAAATGCTGATTAGCTGATAAGATAAAATAAATAGAGGTAATAACACAATACTGTGTTATTGTGTGCGCGTTTGGGTGTATAATAATAATAATAGTGTGTTGTATATGTGTACCCAACACACTCACACATACAATCAATTTTATTATCTTTATGTTGTAATTATATAACATTACTAGCTTTAATCCCTCGAGCTCTGCTTTGCACACTATTAATTTGGATGTAAACTTAGGCTGCCATGGTAACCTTTGTCATAGTATCCGTTGTCATCGTAACCGTTGCTATGGTAACCGTTGCTATAGTAACTCTTACCCCCGCGTTAAGTATATAGCTCCAACAGGTTTAAAACTTGGCGAAATGCAAAAAGATGAAATCCGTTGGGATAGGAATTCTGTAAAATCCGTTCTTAGTGGACGTCTACGTCACAAAAGAAGTAGCTATGTCAAATTTTAAGTTAATCGGACAGATAGTTTCGGAGATTTCGTGATGAGTCAGTAAGTACAATACAATTTGTCTATATATATAGAAAAATTGTATACAAACCTGCATATTTTTTTGTTAAAAGTGGTTTGTAACCTTAAAGCATTGTCAGAGCAAATAAACTTGTTATTATTATTATTATTGTTTGCTGACAATAAATTCTTAAAAGTCTTTACATATAAAAAATATACTTTATTAAATATTAATCTAGACACGTGTATTTCTAACTCCATCTTCTTGCGGTTACTAGGTAACTAGGTTGTATCATCGCTAAGCTCTGCATCAGCCTGGGTATTCATCTTTGTACAGCTTCCAGTTTTCCTTTGTTACCAGATTTCCTCATATATGTGAAATATCTAGATTACCTTTGATGTATTTTAGATAGGTACTATGTACAAAATTTCTCTATGTTCTTCACGTGTGTTCAAAATTATAGAAATTAAAAATGTATACGATATTTAATAAAATATATATTAAAGATTTTTACTACACAAATATATAGATTTGGACTTTTGTCTCTTTGTCGGTTTATTTTAGAATATTTGGCCTAACTTTCGATGAAACTAGATATATTAGAGTGCATCGAAATCGCCTTTGAAAATGAATTGTTTTTTTGCTAATTTAAATTAAAGTAGTCGCTATTACAAGCAACCTTGCGATTGACTTTATTTAAAATTCGAATGAAACAAGAACATAGTTGTAACGAACACAAAATTTGATAATTATTGCAAATTTGAATCAGTAACTGTATATTTAAATTTTAATCATCCATAATTATTATTATATAATATTATAATACTTGGGTCCGTCTTCATAACTACGAAATGCTATTTTTCTGTGCCCCGAAATGGTTAGGAACTAATCAGGCAAATACCAATATAAACAACGTGCGTGGAATCATATATGTTGACTTCGAAATTTGTTATACAAAAGTATTTGATCTGGTTGGCATTAAATTTATTTTTACTTTATTGACTCACTAACAAATATAAAACAGAATTAAACCTTGACTTAGTGAAAAGGACTTTAGGAATAAAAAATACCTCATTCGACAGGGTCGATCGTGTTAGGTAGATTCCCGTAACGCGATTCTCGATATGCAATATGCGAAGGTAACAATGAAACCGAAAATGCGATAAACATGTAATGTATGATAAAAGATGCTATCACCACACCAATAATTTCACCCCTTAACTGGCATCGCCCATCTTTTACACAGGCACTTGGAATGTCCTAACGAATGAGCCTACCGAGTTTGAATTGAATTGGACAAAATTTTTGGTTTCTGTGATTTTGGGGGTGGGGGCCCCTCTCTCCCTAAACGTCGGGTCAGAACGAGAAAAAAACTAGTCAGTAGTATTCTACTGATCAATACGAGTCTTTTGAAAGGTAACTCGGCATATATTGGGTTGAGGAGGGAATCACCCCCCACCCCTATCTCCTAAACGCGGGATCGCATCAAAAAACTTTTCGAACAGAAAAGTTTCCTCTTTTAATTTATTAATTTTCTAATATTTTTCCGATGGTAAAATTTTGCCTCCTTTTGTGACTTTTTTCGGTTTTTAACTTTCAACCCCCCCAGCCCCCCACCCCCCCGACCGGTTTCTACCGTTCAAGAACTTAATCTTCATTTCGTCCTTAAGAATGTGTATACCGAATTTGAAAATCCTCCGTCAATATTTGCGTGTCCCAAAAGTTTGCGCTTTCTCTGTGATAATACTAATATGACTTTTTGTAGTATTCACTAAATTGTAATAATTGTCTTGAGTTAAAAAAACTGTGTTATTAAAATTTAAAGTAAATATGTGTAAATATAAAACGGTAAAAAAGCAGTATTACTTACAAAGCATACAATATAAGAAATTGTATAAACACAGACACATAAATCAAATAAGTAATTTATGAAAAGTATCTGAAGCTTGTAAACGAAATTCAACTCTCAGTAGAAAATAATATTGTTTTAGCAGTTGTTTGAAAGAAAATTAATTATGCTAAGAAAATAATAAAGTAAAAACAGACTGTTAGGATGGATTTTTCGTTTTACGTAAATGTTATAGTACAATACAATGCTAGTATTGTACTTTATTGTACTAAATGTAAATAGTATATTACTAGTAATATGAATCTACAAAAACATATTTACTTTCCTATTATATGATATCATAGTTAACATAACATAGTTAACACTCGAACCTAAACGCCGTCCACTACCACCTTGAGACGGCGCAGCCGGCCTTGTTGTTTTTGCCAGATATCTCAACCTAGCGACACAGCGTACCTGTCATACCCCGGGTATAAACTAGAACATCATTTTATACCACACGCCGGGGTATCTGTGTTCGCAAGGGAGGATATCTGCTACCGTCGCCTTCAGGTTTTTGAAGGTCGGGACCTGTCTGTACTCTGGCTACGCGTGGACATGGACGACCATGTCAGAGTCTACGCGTGCCTCTACAGGTCCCATAGTGGTAATGCAGAAACGGATCAACTCTTGGGCCATGTTCAGGCGAAGATTGACGATCTGCTTTCACAGACTCCCTCCGCCGAAGTCGTAGTCCTAGGGGACTTTAATGCGCACCATGCCGATTGGCTAGGGTCACGTGCCACCGACTACGCGGGGAGATCTGTGTTTGACTTTGCTCTGGCAAATGGTCTGTCCCAGCTGGTAAAGACGCACACTCGTCTACCGGACGTGGACAGCCACACGCCCTCTTTGTTGGATCTTCTGCTGACTACACATCCAGAAAAGTACCAGATCACTGTCGAGGCTCCCTTAGGTTCCTCTGATCACTGTCTGGTACGGAGTGTAGTGCCCATTCAACGGTCGGCTCGCACAACACCTGCGACTCGACGCGTTTGGCACTACAAGTCAGCGGATTGGGATGGAATGCGGTCCTTTTTTGCATCCTACCCATGTGGGCCGATTTGTTTCCCTTCCGATGATCCTAGTGACTGCGCTGCGGCTGTAGCTGATGTGATACTTCAGGGCATGGAACTATTTGTACCAAGCTCTGTGGTACCGCTTGGCGGCAGATCGCGGCCTTGGTTTGATGCGTCTGTCAGGGCTGCAGCAGCTGGCAAACGGCAGGCTTATCAAGCTTGGGCTAATGCGTTAGTCACTAAGGATCCGAACTCTAGAGTTCTGAAGAGGAAATACAACCGCGCCTCCAGATTCTTCAAACGGCAAATCGCTAGAGCAAAGTTTAAGCATGTCGTCAAAATTGGGGATCAGCTGGCAAAGTACCCGCCTGGCACGCGCAAATTCTGGGCGCTTTCCAAGGCCACTCTGGGCAACTTTAGCCAGCCTTCCCTACCGCCGTTGCACATGGGGAATGACTCTCTGGCCCACACGGCAAAAGAGAAAGCCGATCTCTTGGGCACTCTTTTCGCCTCCAACTCGACTTTGGACGACCAAGGAAAGACACCGCCTACCATCCCGCGGTGTCAGAGTTCAATGCCGGAAATAGTTTTTCGCCAGAAAACTATCAGGGAGTCTCTATTTTCCTTGGACGTTCATAAGTCGAGTGGGCCGGATGGCATTTCTCCATTAGTGCTACGAACGTGTGCCCCTGAGTTGACTCCAGTGCTAACGCGTCTATTTCGGTACTCCTACCTTAGAGGCGTAGTCCCGGTCTCATGGAAGCGTGCCCTTGTCCATCCGATCCCTAAAAAAGGTGATAGCTCGGACCCAGCTTACTACAGACCTATCGCCATTACCTCCCTTCTCTCCAAAATAATGGAGATTATCATAAACCGACAGCTCCTAACGTACCTAGAGGATCTCCAGTTGATCAATGACCGGCAGTATGGCTTTCGCCATGGTCGATCAGCTGGTGATCTTCTGTTATACCTTACGCACCGCTGGGCAGCGGTTATTGAAAGCAAGGGAGAAGGTCTGGCAGTTAGTCTGGATATGGCAAAAGCCTTCGATCGTGTATGGCACAAGGGGCTTCTTTCGAAGCTACCTTCCTATGGGCTTCCCGAGGGTTTATGCAAGTGGATCACCAGTTTTCTCACTGGGCGGAGCATACAGGTCGTTCTCGACGGTTTTTGCTCGGACCCCAAGCCCGTGAATGCTGGTGTACCCCAAGGCTGCGTGCTATCCCCAACTCTGTTCCTCCTGCATATCAATGATATGTTGGATATTTCAAACATACATTGTTATGCAGATGACAGCACTGGGGATGCGGCATATTCCAGTCGTGCAGGTCTCTCTCGGGAAAACGTCGACGAGTGCCGAAAGAAACTTGTGTCTTCAATAGAGACCTCCCTGGGGATGGTCTTTGAGTGGGGTGAACTGAACCACGTTCAGTTCAATCCCCTAAAGACACAGGTTTGCGCGTTTACCACTAAGAAAACCCCATTTGTCGTATCACCGCTCTTCGAGAGCACTCCTCTTATTGCCTCGCCAAGTATCAGAATACTGGGTCTCGACATTTCGAGCGATTGTCAGTTTCGTGGTCATCTGGTGAGCAAGGCCAAGTTGGCCTCGATGAAATTGGGAGTGATCAATAGAGCGAGGCAGTATTTCAAACCTGACCAAAGACTTGCGCTCTATAAGGCGCAGGTCCGGCCTCACATGGAGTACGGTTCTCATCTCTGGTCCGGATCACCCCAATATCAGCTTCTACCATTTGACCGCGTACAACGGAGAGCCGTTCGGATTGTCGGGAACCCAGTGCTCTGTGAACGGATGGACTCTTTGGCATTGCGTAGAGACGTGGCTTCTTTGTGCGTCTTCTACCGCATTTACAACGGGGAGTGTTCCGAAGAACTATTTGATCTGATGCCTACCGCTGAATTTCACTACCGCACAGCTCGCCATCGCCTCCTTTATCATCCATACCACCTGGACGCGTGGCGATCTTCAACTGTGCGGTTTTCAAGGACTTTTTTCCCACGTACCACTCAAATGTGGAACGAACTTCCTTCGGCAGTATTTCCAGATCGATACGACATGGGTACCTTCAGAAAAGGCATATATTCCTTTCTCCAAGGCCGGCAACGCTCTTGTGTATCCTCGGATGTTGCAAGAGTTCATGGGCGGCGGTGATCACATACCAACGGTGACCCGCAAGCTCGTTTGCCCTCCTCTAACATAAAAAAAAAAAAAAAACATAATAAACAAATCTATATAAATATTTTATAATAAATTTATATTTGACATAATTTAGTATGAAATGTTTAATAATTAGCAAACCAGACCTTTATGACTATAGATGAAGTGTTTCAAATTAAAAAATAAATAATAATTCAATAAGCAACATTCAGTGCGAAGAAAATTACTACAAAAAGTACGCGCTTCGTTTAGAAGAATGCTAAAGTTTTAAGGCGATTGGAATATTTCTTTGATATAGCAAAATGTATTTTTTGGTTACGATATTTTAAGTTCATATATTTAACACAATATTTATTTAATCTAACAAGATTAAAAGAAGGTCTTAAAGCATTAACAATCATTAACAATGCTGTAATAATTTAAACAATTTTGTGTTCTTGGATTTACCCATTATACAATTTTTGTTATATGTTATATTTATATTCATACAGATCATTAGACGCAAATATTTAATTATTTAATATCTATAAAATATTTTTTTGGTATTAACAATATAGACCTACATATATTTATTTCAGTTAGCTTAAAATCTTTCAATGTTATTTATTTTGAATAAAATAATAGCTTTTGAATAAAAGTAGCTTTATGCAATCGCCCATTTTTAATAAACACAAAAAATCTAACAGATTCAAGAATTCAATTCATCGATTCATAAGCATTGTAGCGAGATCGCTATTTTAGTATAGAGTGAATTTCATTCTGTCCAAGAACTGAAAAAGCTGTAATTAAAGTGCTCTAGTACTTAATTACTTTTATTACAGCTTATGCAGACAATTTTGTGACGGCATCGAGATGAAGCGTGAATATGTACAATTGTAATACATTTTAGTCACTTACCAAAGGGTAATGAAGGTCTGTAGGTTCGTGCAGGAATAGTTAGTAAAAAATAAAAGGTAATTAGATCTCTTATTTAAGAAATTAAATGATATGTATCCCAAAAAAGTCTAAACGAAATTGTATAGTGACTTAAGCTCCAAATTGTTTACATAATCCATATAGTCTAAAACTATGATAAACGCAACATTATTACTAAAACTTGTAGGTGTATACAATCATAGATTCCGGAAAGTTAATTAAAATACTTCAAATACATTTGAAAACCAATTTTACAGACCGAATTTCTGATTGGGTTAAGACTCTAGGGATTTTTCAGATTATGAAACAGAAATGTATGTAGAAATATATGTAGGCTTTTATTTTAAGACTTATTTTTGAGGTTATATTGAGTTTTAATAAAATATTCAATTTTTTTAAACTTATAGGAAAAGGGTAAGTAAGTTACTGATTCCAATGAACATGAAACATGGCTACTTGCACTTTTTTCCTTCAAAAATTGCAGGAAATAAAGAAAAGATGCGGGGAAGTGTAGAATTATACATATGATTTAAAACACAAAATAAAGACTGTCTTTTAATTATAAATAAAGAAGAACTAACAAATTCAGTCCCAGAAACTTATCTTGGGCTAATTTTTATTTCGAAATTAAAATAGCGAGCTCATTTACATTTCTTGTCGGGTTGTTTATTATTCATTAAAAGCTCTATCACAATATTTAATAGCGATATATAAGAAACTGTTAATATTATTTTGCATTTTGATGGAATGGGAAGGGAAATATATTTTCAATGTTAGGATAATGTCAAAGTTATGGAGTTAGTTACTACTTTTTTGATAGCTCTATGTTCTGTCAGGACTAAGTTTCTTTAATTCAACACCCAGCTACTTCATGAGTTTACTTCCTATTATATTCGGAAGCCTTTCTTTAAACTTGTCAAACAAATACACGTAGTTTGAAATAAAGTTAATATAAATAAAAGTTTAAATTAAACAATACTTAGCTTTTATTCCTGTCGCCAAAGGTTTTAAACGAATAAATTTTTTCAAAGAACTCGAGTTGAAACAAATATCAAAGGTTTTCGAACTTGCTCCAAAACCAGCCATCAATTTTACTGTATCCAACAATTAATTGAATGAATCTGACCCTTTATTTTTCAATGGAACAGACAGGTAATGTACTAAATAATACAGTGATTTTATAATATAGAAAGGAAACAACATTTTTCACAAAAACAAAAAAGACCTATAAAACTATACTATTATTTTATACAAATAAGTATACATTTAAAATTAAGAAATTATTGCTACAAAAAAATACATTATTATTTATGTTTATATAGTATAATTCATATATATAATATTTAGGAATTTTAGAATCAGGTAAAAAGTTAGACAAGAGCTCTGTAATATTTTAAAAAGGTTAAATATATCACAAATTCATATTTAGCTTCTAAACTCTTAGTTAAGGCCATCAACACGATTTGATATACCGGTATCACTATATTCTTTCGGCATAATAAACTATAAAAATATAAATCGTCCGAACATAGGTAATAAAACTAAGAAATTGTTTGCAATATATAAGTTCACCAAATCACCAAAAAGCAGTAGAACGGTTATATTCGCCATAATAAGAAGGCGGCAGAAGCTTAATTAACATTGAAACATCATTTAAGGTACAGATGGTAACATATAGTAAGTATTGGGATACAGAATTGGATTATTTAATTTAAAATATTAACCCCCAAGAAAAAAATAAAACTTAATATTCAGTAAACAAGGAATCAGCGAAATACTTTAGAGAAATAGAACTACGGTAAAACAAAAAGTACACGGATTTAGAATTAAAGAAAGCAATAATACACACTAAAATAAATGCATGGAAAATCAAGCCTAATTATTCGCTACAATTTTAGGTATGGCCTATCTATAGATAAATGGTTTAAGGAAATGAAAACAAAAACAGTGCCCTCGTCGCACAACTGTTTACCGGTAGTATCGTGAATTTGAACACGGTAACTTCAGTGTTAGTGATGCTCCAAGATCAGGTAGCCCTACAGAAATAACTACTCTGGGTAAACGTAAGGAACGCCGAGTCATTGATTAGGCAGACCATTAAATATGACGGTCTGCTAACTATATAGGCAATAACCTACCGACAGATAGAAGAGGTCTAACAGATTAATTCACTAAGTGTTTATAGAAGTTTACATGATATCCTTGGAGTAAACAAAATTTTTACACTGTAGGTACCCCTTACGTCTGTAAGTTAGAACAAAAGAAGAGAAAGTAAATTGCTGTAAAAAATTTATGTACTACGAAAATGGGACTTCGCGTCATATGAATGACGTCGTTACGGGCGAAGAAATAGGATTTAATATTTTGATGTACCGTTAAAAAATAAAAACATAATATGATGATGAAGGTTCAGCTCAAAGGCTCAAAGGCAGGAAGCGAGCGACTGAGTTGTTGGCAGCGGGGGCCAAGCACGTTTACAACTTAAACACTTAGTGTGTTTAAACTGCAATGGAAATTATTTTAAAATACTTAAATAAATATGGCTGTATTGCAAAACTTTTCTAGTGACCTAATACAAAGAACAAGAACCACTAACACATCATCATTTTGTGAAATATATAAATTTAACCTTAATGACAACATTTTATAAATATTTCACCTGTTTAATTCAACTTCTACTGCTACTAGATTTATTATGTAAAGGATGTACCTTGAAGCATCCATTAAGATACATAAATGTTAAAATTGTTAAAGTTTCTTGATTTTAATAAGTGAATACATGATATAATGAGATTGGTGCATATTATCACGGTAAGATATCAGATGTCACACATCATACGTCACTACTATAAGCATTGTTATATTTTAAATATTTACAAAATAAGTATCTTGTAAGCAAGGATAATAAAATGGTGTTGGTAAATTTACCTGCTTTTTAGATAATAGTTGAACTTCATCATTGCTAAAGTGGTGATAGAGCATTTAACTGAATGTTAATTAGGAATTATAAAACCCTGAATGAACAAAATAATCTCAACAAAACATTTTCGATGAGGCCTAGATCTTTTAGGATCTGCTTCATAAAAGGGTTATGAGAAATACTAACCTAATTCTATAAAGTTAAGGACGATATTGCTGGAAATCGAGAATGTATGATATATTGAGGAGTGTTTGCTATTTGGCTGTGTTGGTGTTTAATTAAGAATATTTATTGACCGAAGGACGAATGCTGAATGTATCGAAGCGTTTGTCCGAAGGACTACGTTTCTACTTGATAGGCCCATTCTGCTATTTTTCCGTATGTGTTTCAGCGTGTTTTTTCCGGCGTAGCCGGCGTATTTTTCGTCCTATCATCACGAAAATCGGCAAACGTATTCTTTGAATTATTTGAATTTTTGCAGGTGGTAGAGCCTAGCTGTAGTTATCCGACTACAGCTCGTATTGGGCTGGCTCGACCGGGGAAGGACCACCCTCTCACAGAAGACCGACGTGTAGTAACCAAATTCATTTGGTTATGTTCCGTCGGTGAGTGAGAGAATCCGGAAGCCCAACCTCCCCCCCCGCGCCAAACATGAAAGCGATGCCAAAAACAAAAATACCCCAGGAGGGTACCGGCTTTGATGAAGCCGGGGACCCCCTCCCCGAGCAAAATCGGGGAAATGATTCTCGGATTTTGCTCGGGCTGCCCGTCGTATCTGGGGCGGGCAAAGTATCGCCTTTTGTGTTGTTTGAGGGCAAACGACGAGTCAATGCAGCGGCACCCCGACCCACTCTAAATGTGGACTTTTGTAACATCCGGGGACTTCATTCCAACTTGAACGCCGTCCACTATCATCTGGAGACGGCGCAGCCGGCCTTGTTGTTTCTGACGGAGACGCAGATATCTCAACCTAGCGACACAGCGTACCTGTCATACCCCGGGTATAAACTAGAACACCATTTTATACCACACGCCGGGGTATCTGTGTTCGTAAGGGAGGATATCTGCTACCGTCGCCTTCAGGTTTTTGAAGGTCGGGACCTGTCTGTACTCTGGCTGCGCGTGGACATGGACGACCATGTCAGAGTCTACGCGTGCCTCTACAGGTCCCATAGTGGTAATGCAGAAACGGATCAACTCTTGGGCCATGTTCAGGCGAAGATTGACGATCTGCTTTCACAGACTCCCTCCGCCGAAGTCGTAGTCCTAGGGGACTTTAATGCGCACCATGCCGATTGGCTAGGGTCACGTGCCACCGACTACGCGGGGAGATCTGTGTTTGACTTTGCTCTGGCAAATGGTCTGTCCCAGCTGGTAAAGACGCACACTCGTCTACCGGACGTGGACAGCCACACGCCCTCTTTGTTGGATCTTCTGCTGACTACACATCCAGAAAAGTACCAGATCACTGTCGAGGCTCCCTTAGGTTCCTCTGATCACTGTCTGGTACGGAGTGTAGTGCCCATTCAACGGTCGGCTCGCACAACACCTGCGACTCGACGCGTTTGGCACTACAAGTCAGCGGATTGGGATGGAATGCGGTCCTTTTTTGCATCCTACCCATGGGGGCCGATTTGTTTCCCTTCCGATGATCCTAGTGACTGCGCTGCGGCTGTAGCTGATGTGATACTACAGGGCATGGAACTATTTGTACCAAGCTCTGTGGTACCACTTGGTGGCAGATCGCGGCCTTGGTTTGATGCGTCTGTCAGGGCTGCAGCAGCTGGCAAACGGCAGGCTTATCAAGCTTGGGTCAATGCGTTAGTCAGTAAGGATCCGAACTCTAGAGTTCTGAAGAGGAAATATAATCGTGCCGCCAGATTCTTCAAAAGGCAAATCGCTAGAGCAAAGTTCAAGCATGTCGTCAAAATTGGGGATCAGCTGGCAAAGTACCCGCCTGGCACGCGCAAATTCTGGGCGCTTTCAAAGGCCACTCTGGGAAACTTTAGCCAGCCGTCCCTACCGCCGTTGCACATGGGGAATGACTCTCTGGCCCACACGGCAAAAGAGAAAGCCGATCTCTTGGGCACTCTTTTCGCCTCCAACTCGACTTTGGACGACCAGGGGAAGACACCGCCTATCATCCCGCGGTGTCAGAGCTCAATGCCGGAAATAGTTTTTCGGCAGAAAACTATTAGGCAGTCTCTATTTTCCTTGGACGTTCATAAGTCGAGTGGGCCGGATGGCATTTCTCCATTGGTGCTACGAACGTGTGCCCCTGAGTTGACTCCAGTGCTAACGCGTCTATTTCGGTACTCCTACCTTAAAGGCGTAGTCCCGGTCACATGGAAGCGTGCCCTTGTCCATCCGATCCCTAAAAAAGGTAATAGCTCGGACCCAGCTAACTACAGACCTATCGCCATTACCTCTCTGCTCTCCAAAGTAATGGAGAGCATTATCAATAAACAGCTCCTAACCTACCTCGAGGATCACCAGTTGGTCAATGACCGGCAATATGGCTTTCGCCATGGTCGATCGGCTGGTGATCTTCTGTTGTATCTTACACACCGTTGGGCAGCTGTTATTGAAAGCAAGGGAGAGGGTCTGGCAGTTAGTCTGGATATGGCGAAAGCCTTCGATCGTGTATGGCACAAGGGGCTTCTTTCGAAGCTACCTTCCTATGGGCTTCCCGAGAGTTTATGCAAGTGGATCACCAGCTTCCTCACTGGGCGGAGCATACAGGTCGTTCTCGATGGTTTTTGCTCGGACCCCAAGCCCGTGAACGCTGGTGTACCCCAAGGCTGCGTGCTATCCCCAACTCTGTTCCTCCTGCATATCAATGATATGTTGGATATCTCCAACATACATTGTTATGCGGATGACAGTACTGGGGATGCGGTATATTCCGGCCGTGCAGGTCTCACTCGGGAAAACGTCGACGAGTGCCGAAAGAAACTTGTGTCTTCAATAGAGACCTCCCTGGGGATGGTCTCTGAGTGGGGTGAACTGAACCACGTTCAGTTCAATCCCCTAAAGACACAGGTTTGCGCGTTTACCACTAAGAAAACCCCATTTGTCGTATCACCGCTCTTCGAGAGCACTCCCCTCATTGCCTCGCCAAGTATCAGAATACTGGGTCTCGACATTTCGAGCGACTGTCAGTTTCGTGGTCATCTGGAGAGCAAGGCCAAGTTGGCCTCGATGAAATTGGGAGTGATCAATAGAGCGAGGCAGTACTTCAAACCTGGCCAAAGACTTGCGCTCTATAAGGCGCAGGTCCGGCCACACATGGAGTACTGTTCTCATCTCTGGTCCGGATCACCCCAATATCAGCTTCTACCATTTGACCGCGTACAACGGAGAGCCGTTCGAATTGTCGGGGACCCGGTGTTCTGCGAACGGCTGGACTCTTTGGCATTGCGTAGAGACGTGGCTTCTTTGTGCGTCTTCTACCGCATTTACAACGGGGAGTGTTCCGAAGAACTATTCGATCTGATGCCTGCCGCCGAATTTCATCACCGCACAGCGCGCCATCGCCTCCAATACCATCCTTACCACCTGGATGCGTGGCGATCCTCCACTGTGCGGTTCTCAAGGACATTTTTTCCACGTACCACTCGAATGTGGAACGAACTCCCTTCGGCGGTATTTCCAGATCGGTACGACATGGGTACCTTCAAAAAAGGCGTTTATTCCTACCTACAAGGCCGGCAACACTCTTGTAAATCCTCGGATGTTGCAAGAGTTCATGGGCGGCGGTGATCACGTCCATCCGTGACCCGCCAGCTCGTTTGCCCTCCTCTTACATAAAAAAAAAAAAAAAAAAAAAAAAAAAGAATTTTTTTGTCGAGCCGTAGTTTTGATTGGGCGAAAAAATCCAAAATGGCGGCGTTTTTTAGTTTTGTTTTTGGCCTAGCAGGAGCAATTTTCATCCGATGGCCACAAAAATTAGTGATCATGTTCTTTGAGTTATTTAATTTTTAATTTTTTTTGAAAAATCTTAACCATTGCACCTCGTGAAATCCACTATAATATTTCCCAACATTATCTCATTCCCTAACCTACTGAGGTCTACTGTTCACAGAACGACTAGTATATGAAGGTTGATTATTAAATTTATATTGTATATAAATAATTAACATTAGTCAAGCATTTTTAATTTTTAAATTTGATTTTTATTAATCATTATTGTTTAAATCACTTTAATGCGTATAACTTTAACATTATTTGGACTTTTGACATATTTATAATGGAATCTACAAATTACGTAATTGTAACGGAACTTAATTGAATTTGTTTTCGAGTTCTGAAGAATTCTTATTTACTTTGGAAATTTATTGAAGAATTTATACCGTTGCACAAAAATAGCGAAACTATTGCAATAATGAAACAAACAATACGTTGACTTATTCCAACATGGGTTTGTTTGACATTTTCTGTTTCTTTTATTGTTTTACTATAGATATTATATATTATTATTGTAGCTTTTCATTTTCGTAACATTATATTAGGTTAATCTTTTAATTAACAATCTGTGAAAGAAAAAGGAAAAACACATTAAATTAGTTCTTAAAATCCCTAAAATTTCCTACCTTAAGGGTAGTTACAATATTTGTAGATTTATATTCAAATATACACAATGTTAAATTTAGTGTAAGTTCTGGTAAATATTTATTATTCTACTTTATTATCATAGTATCATATCTGACGCTTTAAAATGTTTGTTAATAATTATAATAAAGATATATTAATTGAATTTATATATTATTTATGGCATTAATGCCGTCCAAGAACTTATACAGGGTCAGCATTATAGTAGTAGCAGTAGTAGTCAGCAGTAGCATACGATTTAGTAATAGACTGTTTTATCATTAGGAAGATCCGGAAATCGTGGAATCATAAAAGTTGGTAATAAAAAAACTTTGGTTGGTAAACTGATAATGCTCTTCATTATATAGGAAAGAAGAGAGATAATAGCAATAGGCTTATTGCTATTAGCTGTATGTAAAATATCGCCTTTTTTGGGATATGATGAACATACTCACACGTCATACGTCACACGGACATGCATCCGGGACTAAAACTAAGCGTTTTATGTAGGAGTGACGTACGGAGTGAGTACGTGAAGTAGACCTTTTCATAAAGTTTTATATAAATAACTTTTTACTATGAATAATAACATGAATATATAAACTAAGATATGTTAATATATTTATTTTATGTTTTTAATTTACATAGGTAGCGGCGCTTTTATTTATTCAGGCGCCACGGCAAGACTATATTTAATATCATACATTTGCTTGCTATTAATAATATAATACAATAGCAGAAGACAAAATAAATAATAAGATAAAATTAATTAATTGTTATTAATTAAATAACTTATGAGGGAAGTATACTGTTTCTAAGAAAGTATAACAGAAGCTGTAATAAGTATTGATTTTAAAAAATTCTAACAGTTATTTGAAATATACTTACAGATAATTGAAAGTATACCACATGAAAAGTTAAATTGCCGGAAATAGTACCGAGGACATTGACCCCTGTACATCTTGGTGTTTTATTATAAGAAAGATAAAGAATGGGGTTAGTACTGATAATATTATACTATTTATTTAATAAAAATACAGTTTTGAAGTCAGTCTTGATTCTTGTTACTTTTTAAACAAGAGAACTTATTATTATTAAATATATATGTTATTTTATATTATCGATCTAAGCATAACATATATTGTGAGTAGTCATGACACATTTTATTACTTTTTACTGTTTCTCCTTATATATTACACACAATATTAAAAATCAGTAACTGATAGGAAATGTTGACAAGAACGGGTTATATAGATTGAAAGTAGGAGTTTCAGAAGAGTGATCATACCACAGTGCCACTGCTTTAGTAGTAAGTAAACGAGTTACCAAAATATCCCGAGAGCCTAGAAAGGGTTTTCAAGCCAATTATCAAAGCCAAGATAGGAAAAACATTGTTTTAAGTAAGGACACGTGACCAAACTTTTGCAAGCCAAAGATAAATCTAATGCACAATTAAAAGAAGCGAGAGGTAGAACAGCAAAATATCTCTACAATTTACCTAAATATCATCCTTTCCTTTCTAGAACTATCATCGGTTCATTTCTACAACGTATTTCAAAGGTATTACTAAGACCGCCTTTGAAAAAAAGAACCTACTAAGGTTCTTCTGAAATTTGATTAGGTAGGGAGAGGAGCAGAGACAATGGAGGTGAGCGTGTATGCGCATAGTAAAGGGTGCCCTTAAACCTACACCGGGATAGCAAGAACCAGGCATTGTTTGCACTCCTCTCCTTCCAACTTAATGGGCCCGGCACCCACGGGGTGAATCCATGGAATGCTAAGAAGCTTCATCTCTTAATTGTTACTGTACATTAATTATATAATATAATACATATAATAATATTTTTATAAAAATAATATTTTTTATTAATAAGTTCTCATAGATTAATATTATATATGTTTAAAAACATGATTAATAATAGATTTTCTAAGTGCTGGTCAGTTTCTTATTTTTATAAAGACCAAGAACAAATACACTTTATGCTTTTTAAGCATTTATACTTTGGTTAGAAAAAATATATTTTGCGACTTTTTAATTTATATATTGTAGTCATATTCAAGACATATTATAATTTAACCTCAATAGGTCTCCCTTCCATCAAGCAGAGGATTAAATAAACTAAAACCATAACTGGAGTAATATTTATATAATGAATAAATGAAGAAACACTAAATTATTTTGCATTTACTTACTTAGATTTTCATATTTGCCAACACATATTATTCAAAATTTATCTGTATATTAGAATTATTAGAAATTTTATATTTTGTCTTAAACGATTAACGATTGCATTGCATTATTAAAAGAAATTGCATTGCATTATTAAACGAAATGAAACTATCGCATAAATTCTGAGCATAGAATAATATAACACATTTCAAATGAGAGTCATTAGACAAGTACTTCAAAATTAGGAGCATTTTAGATGCTAAATAAGCTTAATAATAATATATACATATCTTGGTACTTGGTCTTCTTAAAAATTTAAGCGTTTCTTGGAACTTAATAGGTCCTTTCATTACTTAAGAATGGAGATTAAATATGGAACGGTTATAAATTAATTAATTAAAATTAAATTTAGGTGTGCGCTGACAACATATATTTGGAACAGCAATTTTTTTAATGCATACCTAGAAGGCGTAAAAAGTACCTATATTTTTTTTTCAACGCTGAACTCACTCGCTTATTTATCTTTATTGCCATTAGAATTGCTGAAGATAAAAAACATATATGTCTCAACTAACATAGTTCGTAATACTCCTATCTTGTGTTTCACAAACAAAAGATGATGTTTCCAAATCTTGTAGTTTCGGTATTTTTAGTCCTTACTAAATAATTGTGAAACCTACCGTTAACAGTTAGATCCATTGAGATACAGAAAACAATGTACATAAAATAAAGCGATACAACAAAAGCAATATGCACCATTAAAATAAATATTTTATAATAAATTAAGAGTCATAAGACTATGAAAAATATTAATATTATTACATATATGCTTGAATTAAGTTTATATATCAAGTTGTATTAATTAAGTTAGCCAAAAAAAACTTTTGTTTCCATCATCAATATATTTATTTATTAAATTATTATTCACCAAAAAAGATACAAAAGGAGGACTTAATATTACAGAGCATTCTCTATCAGTTAACCTAGAAAAAAAAATATTGAAGAAATAGAACAATAAGGCAGTAAAACTAGATAAGTATAAAATAATTTAACATTATATATTATGAAAAGTACCATAAATACTTTCAGCACATAGCTAACATACAAAATATATTAAAAAATATATATTGGTAAATTAGCTGCAGGATAACTCAGTTTCGTGGTACAGGATCGCTCCAAAATGTTATATTTATAGTGTAGTTATTGTTCATAAATTATATTTAATTCACATCTACGCAAACTTACTGCATATTGATATAAACACTTGAAGTGGCTCCAAGTTAAATTAAACATCATGGAAAAATGAGACCAATATACATATTTTTTGAGTTTTATTTTCCTCAAAAATACGTGCCACCTGACACTCCAAATGCGAATGTACTAGATATTTATTTAATATATTAAACGGTATGTTTTAAAATATTTTCATTCATATAAAGAAAAAATATATTATAACCGTTATTTGTTTTTGACTAGCTAGTGCTTCCGCCTATATGTGCTTCCCCTAACCGACAAAATGCCCGTATTACATGTTCTATAGCAGATGTTACCGAAACGACTTTTTGTATCTTTCATGGATATGAGAAAATATTGCTGCTGTAGCCAGTATTGTACATGTTGCTTGACTCCGGCTATACGCCGTTATAATGCCAACTTTCATTAAAATTCGGACAGTAGGTTTTCTTTTATCCACAAAAAATAATGAGATAAACAGAACAGAATTGAATAGAATTGAATGAAAAAATCGAGTTCCTAATACTTTATTACAATGTAATAATGATAATTTATATTATGGTGCATATACATTTAGAATTAATAATTATCAAAATTATATTGCAAAGTAACCCATTAGCATATTTTATCACAATTACTAATAAGCAGAAGAAAGTTGTGCGTTGGTTTAGAATAGAAATTAACAATAATTTATTGTCAAAGTGTTTTCTTCTCAAATAGGCATATATTACACTTATGAAAAGTTGCTAGTTGCCCGGTACGGTTTCAATTGTTTATAGGATTTTTTTATAGAATTATTTTTTATAGTAATATTGAGTCACAGACACAATTGATATTTAACAAATTGGAAAAGAAGACTAGAATAACTAACTACGCAATTACTAGTATAATGTTCTTACATTTATAAGGCACTGAAGCAGTCTATATAATCATAAAGAAATAAATAGGAATTAACTTTACAAGATATGTGTATTTATAACTTTTATTAATAAAAGAAAGTGATTGTTAATTTTATCTAAACAGTGATGTATCTAAAAATAAAGACAGTGATTTCCTAAACTTGTAGTAAATGGATCCATGATTTGAAATTATTTTCGTTGATTGTCCAAATACTGCCTTATAAAGTGTTTTTAAAAGGGACAAAAAAACTGGAAAGGAAATTTTCATTGACAAAGTCATTGTTATTATTTTTGGAAATTAATGTTTTTTTTTTCTATATATTTTTAAGGTAAATTTAAAAAAACATCACAATGTACATCTGGTCAAGTATGTGCAGTTAAATGTGACTCGTAAAACACATCAACAGCAGTTATACTCTTTCTTTAGTTGATATGATTAATATTTAATATAGAGGTTTCTTTAAAAAAAGGCTCGATTTTAAAAAAGTTTAGTAATCTTTTGTAATTCGTCAGAGGCAGACTTTACGTAGGCACTAAATAAAACTTACGTAAAGCGAATTTCAAAAATATCTTTATTCCAAATGGAACTATTTGTAAGTCGGTTCTTTTATCATTATTATTTTTGTATGTTCTTTGTTTTTATTTATGTTACTTATACTATTGTTAAACAATTTTTTTTTGTGTGTAAACATTTATAAGAGTTTGCTGAACAGAATATATTTTTATTATTTACAACATCGGCGGTTTAGTTTAATTAGCCTAATTAGTGCAAAATGCTCCATCAAGCTTCTGAACATGTTTCAATTTAAATTGCGTTTATCATGTATTATCATATCATAATAAATTCAAAGAAAAATAAAGAATATTGACATTATTTGAAAAAAAGTTCCAGCAGCAGTTCCATTCCATATATAATAATGGTTTGATTTGTTTCAGATCAATTAAATAATTATTAATATCTTAGAAACTACTAAATTCATTGTTGTTATAAAATTATACTGAAGAGAGCAAAAGTTAAATATATTATAATTTATATTTACTGTTACTGTTACTATATAAATATATTTTTTTGATAAAATATATTTAATAAATTATTTTAACATTGAAAACAAATTGAGTTCAAATTATATTTTTTTATATTATATTTTATCATTATTTATCCACGCAAGTCTCAGTGGGAAACAAGCCGTTGTTTTCGACATAACGGAGGCCTGATCTTTAAAAGGTTCAGGTCCAGCATTTTAAAAATTGTAGACTCAATGTTCTTGTCGTTGGTATTGTATTGAATCTTGAAGATTGTTTGTAATGGAGAGTTATCAAACGCAGTTTAATCAACACGATAAGTACTATTTGCATATATTTATAATCTCTAACTCAATCTCTTTATTTCTCTCTATTGATACAATTCGTCATAAAATAAATGAATATTTTATTCAGAAAATGGGGGCTTATATAAATTTTGTAAACAAAAAATGTCCTCCTAGCTCGTGAAAGATCGTACAAAGTTCTTCAGCGTTTTTCTGATTAATAGCAGCGATATTTAACGTTAGCGTTTCTTAATGTTCTTTTTGTTTCATTTTACTTTTTATAATCGAGTATAATAATTTTATTTCTTTCCAATAGGTATAATATCGTTGTTTGTCAAATACTCAATAGTTAATTAAAAATAAATGAAAAAGGACTAGTATTGATAATAAACTTGTTAAATAGATATTTACAATCACATAATTTTAAAGAAAAAAGAACTTCCTTAATCCAGAATAATTAAACTAAAACACTAATATATAGTAAGTTAATGACTATATTTTTAAAATATGACCTATATTAAAACATCCATGATACATAATACATAAACTAACCGACTGTACTCACGTTGCATATATCGAAATTTGACCGACTAGTTTCGAGCAAATTTGGGGCCCCTAGTGATGAGCTATGGATGTGGCGTAAACTTAGCATGAACATACAAGCTAAGTTCAGGCACGTTGACACAGTGAGTACACCTAACTTGAGTACAGGCGCTTATATAACTATAACAGTATTATATTATGTATACGATGAATATAATCAAATATAAGAATAAATCAAATATTATTCAAGTTAATTTATTCAAGATTATTAAAGATTAAAAGTAATCATACGAAGATAAAAAAATATTTTTTTAGTTAACTAGGGGAAGATCTCGTCGAATATTTTTCATTCAGATTGAAGATGTTCTGAAGAAGGGACAGGTCAAGAATACTGAGAGCTGACGAATCTGCATGAAGATACTAGCGAATGAAAGTTTTTTGTCTCTGCCTACCCTTCTGGCAAAGAGGCGTAATAATGTGTATGTATTGAAACGGCAGTTAGTATTATTCTTATAATTTTGTGAAATAATAATACTATTTTTTTCCTAAATCTTCCTGTATCTCTAACGAGGTTTTACCTTTCGTCTCTGGGATGAAAAATACGGAAAAAATGAACGCCAAAGCACAGATTGCGGAAAACTACCAGAATGGAACATATATACTGACTATAGCTAAAACAGAACTAAACGCTGTAGTTACCACGAAACCAAATACCCATGATATTGTGATCGCCACAGCTGATCCATTGCTTCTAGTATTTGATGTGACCATCTTACCAACTAAGACTTGTGGGATTATCCCGAGCCCTGCAAAAGTATAAGTAAAATAATTAACATTTAAAAGTAATATATATTTTAAATAGAACTAAATTGAATTGGTCACCTTGACCATCATTAAGGCCCTAAGCTGAGTAACAAAGTATTTTTTAACGTTTACTTTCTAATGTATTCTGTACTCTATCCCAGCACACATTTTTGCCTTCTTATATAAAAAAAAGTACCTAAATCGTATGCTATGAAAAATATAACCAGAACCACGAGCGGCAGTCATTTTATGTAAGTTATTACAGGATTTTCAATATGTACCAAACAAAAATATAAGTCCATAATAAACTGCAATAGAAATAAAATATGTTATTCACACATAATTGATAAATATATACATAGTCATCCATGTCCACGCGCAGCCAGAGTACACATAGGTCGCGATCTTAAAAAATCTGAGCTTCCGGTTTCTCTCATTTAACAACGGAACTAAACCAAATTAATTTTGTTTCTACACGTCAAATGACTACTCGTATAGTTAGGCTCTACAACAATGTAAATATACCAGATTATGAGAATAGAAGCAAATTTATCAGCTTCTTACTACTTTATTGCAACATATTTTTTATATTGTTTTACAAATTTTATAATTGTTCATAAAGATTCAATATCACCTACCATACATAAGAAACACAGAATTCTCGAGTCATTCAATACTATTTTCCTTCCAATCCTCTCAATAAAAATAGGTGTTAATGTACTTCCAAATAACTGGAAAGATATAATAATAATCATCGCTACATTTCTATCCAATGAGGAATCAGCGGTCTTGAAAATTGTTGTAGAAAAAAAAACTACGGCCATTACACAGCCATTAAACATTACACATTTGAAATATATTGATTAACAATACTCGAAATAAAGCCTTTCTGTTACTACGTAGTGTAAACAGATCTCGCCAGTCTCTTGCATTGCTTATTGTTATATATTCCTTTTTTGATTCAATTACTTTATCTAATTCATTCAATCTGCCGAGTTCTTGTAATATCTGCTTAAGAGAATCATCGGTACCTGAAGCAAGCAAGTATATAAATAGACATAGATTTCTATAATTGTTTTTTGCTGTTATAACTGCTGTTTATAATTATATACATATGAATTATAAGCTTTAAATGAAAATATATTATATTGCAATTACATATTTTTTATGAAATAATCACAATAAAGAAATAGCTAATTTATATGAAGTTTTGATGGCATTTTGAGATTCTTAACTTTGTCTGCTGAACCAAAGGTTGTAAGTTCTGGATTCTGGGTCTGTATAACAAAAAATATATCTTCATATTTCAAATAAAAATATATTTCATAGGAATTTACATTTGAACAAATTCTTATTCAAATAATCTAATAAACACAGCTTCCCAAGCTAACATTTAATGGTCAGGAGAACATGAAGCAGTTTTTACTTCTGTTTATTATAATTTGCGTTTTTTACATTTAAGTTCACTTAAACTTCATAATATCCTCTTTATTTTAATTTCGCACGTCAAAGAGAACTCAACGGAGCCTAAAATTCGGGTCCAGTCCTACTCTGGCCGATTTTTGGAAGTAATTTGACAGAACTTTCATTGGTATTCTATTACATCATTAAACAATTGGAGGTAAAATACTTTTATTCATCAGTCTAAATGCAAACGTATGTTAATAACTCTACTTTTGCTTTATCAAAACAAGTCAGTTGGTAAGCTGAAAGTATAATATGATAAACCCCTTAAAAATTAATTGAATTTTATTAAAAGAGGCTCATTTTAATATAAATGTACTAGTTACTTTTTTTTTGACAATCTCGAAAATTACAATACACCAAAGAGTATTTGGACACTCAACTCTAAAGAGCATTTAATAAGGCATGAGATTACTTCGTTTAGATTAAAGTCGCAGTACCAACCCAATTGCTAAATGTTGTCGAATAATACCCGTCCTTAATGTGGATCATCTCGCCTTTCAAATCCGTTTTCCTAAGACTAACAATATTTGTATGTCTTTTTGAACAATTATTATTTTTGTAAATAAGGTACATTGCAATATATTTATGAAGTGTTATTGCAGTCCTAACGTATACGGAAAGAGAAAATTAAAACTCACTTATCACGAACTCGACTATTGACGATCATAAAAACACACTCTATCATCGCGAGGTTTATCTATCGTATCGAGGTTGTATTGGCGAATGTTGGATTCTACAGTAATCTATTAAGACTTAAAGCAATATATTGTTAAATTAGAATTTGTAATTCCTATCCTTTTCTATCAAATTGAGGTTATTTCTGATGTTAGGAAACTTAAAGATTCTAGAAAATGTAATCTATATATGTACATCATATTACTAAATTAACAATTGTTTTTATAGGCATTTTTAGGCCTTTATAATAAAGAAAATATGTTTATAAAAGTATTTGTGTTCGTTTTAATGATATATACTTTTTATACGTTTTGGATTAATAAAACAGCAATATTTTAATTATTTAGCATAAAATTTCTAAAATTTTCAGAAATAATATTAAATATGTTTTGTTATTAAATAAAGAGACATACATAAACATGATTATTGTGAGGGGATTCAAGGAGATACAAAACAACCTTAACAAAAAAATAACTTAAACAACAAAAACTAAATAACTAACAAGGTTTTAATATATAATATTCGTAACTTATAATTTGAGCACCGAACTAGTGTATTAATGTTTCAAAATTTACCGTTAATAATAGGTTTACAGTACAGTACGAAATATAGGAAATAAAATATATCTTAAAAGAAACATTTTATAGTAAAATAAAGCCCTATTTCAACTGTAAGAAATCCCAACGGCCAAGAAATAAGAACTCACAACATGCTGTTACAAGCACTTGAAGTGGCACTCCAGTTATTTTTATTTTAAACATTCTAGCTTAGAAAAACTTTTCAAAACTGAACTTTTCACACACGGATTGAACACACACCACCCGTTATTATTTATATTAATTTATTGAGACATTTATTACTCGACCTTAACATAAAATAATTAATATTATTTTTTGTCTTAGACATTAGAATATATTAATAGTCGTTTAAATTAAGAGCACATAGTCCTAAACTATCAATATAATACTATATCCGCATAAATTAGTATTACATCTATGATTTGTTTTGAGATGAAATTTCTTATTACAAGGCCAACAGGTTCTGATTTTTATACGTCAGGGAGTTATGAAATAAATGTTCCTATTTGCAACGCTTCTACGGATATACGCTTATACGCAACAGACTATAAACTAGGATATAATATAAATCATGGTAACTAAATAGCGTGTTATAATATAACATATAGACCAGTGAAGTACTCCCAAATATTATATATGTTTATACATTTGTAAAGTTATTAAATTTATTATTAAAGTCAGCTATAAGTACTTTTAGATAAGTTTAGATAATTTTTCTAATAAATGTTAAATGAAAGTGTATGTATAAGTAGTATGGCCCGGCTTAACAAATTAATTGAGCTGAGCGTAAGCGAAGCTTTTAACCGTTTGGTAGACCTTTTTTGTGTTTAGTTGTCTCCAGAATGCGACGAGAGAAATAGCTAAAAATTTTCTCATGTATGTTTGAGCCGAACGCGGATGTTATAGCGAAAACAGGTTGAAAAAATGTTTAGCCATTAAAAAGTTATCAAAAAAAGATCACTCTTGAAATAGATAATACATTAGAGCTGCCCTGTGCGTGCGAGCAATGTGCTGAGCTAGAAGGTGACAATCAGTCCTTATAAATCGATATTTCATATTCGATTATTTCATACGGACACCATTGGTACGTATATTATATTACATCTTTATAACCAACATATTATTATACCACAAAAAATCGGATTGAAATGATTCATATACTATTACAATAGTTCTACACTTACTTAAGTAAAGTAACAAATAATAGAATAAGAAGTGTAAAATATTATTACTTACTTACTTTATATACTTACCAAATAACAATACAATCCACAATTAGTTTTGATATGAAACTAAAAATAAACGTTCTATTTAATATGTGTATTTAATATGTGAGTGATCTTTTTTTGATAACTTTTAAATGGCTAAATATTTTTTCAATCTGTTTTCGCTATAACATCCGCGCTCGGCTCAAACATACATGAGAAAATTTTTAGCTAATTATCTTGTCGCATTCTGGAGACAACTAAACACAAAAAAGGGCTCCCAAACGGTGAAGAGCTTCGCTTCGGCTCAGCTCAATTAAAACTGATTTGAGTTTTACAACTAAAACTTAAAATATATGGAATACTATAAAGTTTAAGTAATGAGAAATGGTACAATATTTGAGCAAACAAAGTCGCCGACCAATCTATTACACAGAAAGATCCATATCCTGTCATAATAATCACTGCATTTTAAGACTACTTTACAATTGAAAACAATATTTTAATTATTAAAAATTACAAATGAAATTGTTATGATTACATGCATATTAAAGATATTTGATGTTGCTAACATTTTATTTGTAATGTCATTCGGTTTCATAGTTCGTTTTTTAGGTTGTCGACTCTTCAAATTAGTGTAGTTATAGAAAAGAAATATCTTATTTTGTTTCGTTATGTTTTTAGCATATATTATTTTAAATATGCTAAATGTTACGATTTCTGAATATATTTTGAATGTAAATATGTGTGTGTTTGTGTACATGGAAAATAGATTTAATAAAAAATGTGAATATAAGGCGGCCTTTTTATAATGGAGTCATGAATTGTTTTATAATAGATGAATATTATCATATTTTTAGTAACCTGTTTACAGTGACCAGTGACCTAAACTATTATGAGGTACAAATTAATATTTCTCCTTTTTATTTTTCAAATTCATAGCTATTAGACGAGTTAAGCAATATCATGTGTCCCGCTTTCTCAACTATGAACGATGTCACCGAACTGGCCTACAGTCCTTCTGCATGTATTATTATACTTGTTTCATGTTATCTAAAATTATCAAAGTACTGTTAATATATAACAGCGTACGAAATATTATACTTCAGTACTCTATCGAGTACATAAAAAATTTAGTTCTCTGAAAATTAACATACAAATAAATGAGTTGTATCTTTTCTTCTAATCAAAAGATAATTAAGAAACTTACAGATATAACAAAAGTAATTTAGAAGTAATAATACCTTCGTTAATGAATGATGTGATACGAAAACAGTAAGTTATTTCAAAGTTCTAAGCTAGTAGCGGACAAGGTAGTACTGTAAATTAGTTTAAGTAAACAGTCTTAACTTCAATTAATTAATTTCCTGCTGACAAGTTCATGATTACATGTACGAGTATGTTAGTATGAAATGTGTACATGTATATTAGTATGAAAAGAAAAGTGTTTTTAACTTTTAAATGAATGTAGCTCTATTATAATGTGCCTTTGTACGATCTTTTAAATAACTCTGTTTTATTATATATTCTGTGTGTACATAAATGTTAAATAAATAAATAAAAATAGTCATTTATGTAAATAATGGTAATACATTTTTATTCTTACATTAAAAATACGTACTACAATTAGTTAATGTAAATGATGCTTTCATTTCAATCATATCTAAGTACTATTCTGATAGACAAGGCTTTCGATTAAAACGAATTGCAATCGAACTGATTTACTTTTTAGGAGCTCTGTTGAACACACAACGTACTTTATTGTTGTATGTTTGATAATTTATATTTATATATTTGTAGTCAGCAAACTGAAAAATTTTTGGATTATGTTTAAAACATCTTTAATAATTAGAATGCTTTCATTCATTCAAGCATTCGTTGCCACTGAGTAATTTTTTTCCGATATTTTCACGGGATGGGACCTACGGGGATGAAACCGGTATATGCCTGATTAAAAAGTGCTACAGGGTGTATATTATTTATTCTCTCCAAATAATAAGGTTTTCGTAGTCACAAATTAAGCTGTCCTCACGAATTCGGATAATATCTATTGGTGAATAAGAGTTACAGCTCTTATTTGTATAAATTAGCTAACATATGAAGGGGTGAATTATTTAATATGCTATTCTATTAAATAGTTCAAGTAGAAGTTAATTATAGATATTAGTTAATAACACCAATAAATATTACGTATACACTTTATCTTTCTTACGTATAAATTTTAAAACAGATTAAAATATACATACTGTTAAGTTGAAAATTCATTTCTGTAGTAGTTTAAGTACGTATATATACATTCAAATCTATTGCCTTGTCTGTGACATTTCGCATTATTTTAAAAATTAGATGTTGTTTAATTTTATGTGGACTATTTTAAATTTGGATAAACCAAATTTGTAATAATACACTATTTTTTATCTCAATAAGACAGATATAAACAAGAATGTACATTAAAAAAAAACCTTTAAATATATGTACAACATTCAGCAGCAAGTACAAATAACGGAAGAAAAACAATTCCCGTCAGCCTGATACTTAGATTGTAAGTAAGTGAGTCGTTAGAGTAAATTATTCACTCGGCCACGGTACAATTAGATAATTAATTATATTCTCTAATTGAGTAGATATGTCAGAGTATAATCAAATTATTGAATTTATGTCTATGGTAACGACGAATAGAACAGAATTAATATCCATCGTCTTGATCAAGTTAATTTAGTGTATACTAGCTAGCTCATTTACTCAAAGACGCCGACATCTAACGAACCATTTATATCAATTCAAATCTTTTTCCTTAGATATGTTTAAATATTCCACGTATTCGAAGGATATTACTATTAGATGTGGTATACGAATTTAATAATAATGGAAGAAATAAAACAACCTACAGGTATATCTGTCAATTTTAAGCAGTCAATATTGTCAGAATATATACATCTTGTTAGCAAAGTAAGAAACAACTTTTATTTACGTGTTACAATGAGATAAATAATTTTGCAATTTAAAATAATATGTTTGGTTCTACATATACAAATAGTTTATTGTTTTACATGCTATAAAAGTTAAAGATAAAAAGCAGATGAAGTTGTACGCTTAAATAATTTGTGTGACCGAGCGGTCGTGTACTCTCAAGTTAAAGTTGCTAAGGTTTTTATCGTGTTAAATCCACCGTGTACATTTTTATATTTAATAGTTTACTCAGATTTTAAAGGTTTAAGAACGATTGTGTTTGACAGATATAACAAAACTAATTTAGAAGTAATAATACCTTCGTTAATGAATGATGTGATACGAAAACAAAACAGTAAGTTATTTCAAAGTTCTAAGCTAGTAACGGACAAGGTGGTACTGTAAATTAGTTTAAGTAAACAGTTCTAACTTCAATTAATTAATTTCCTGCTGACTAGTTCATTATTACATATACGAGTATGTTAGTATGAAATGTGTACATGAATATTAGTATGAAAAGAAAAGTGTTTTTAACTTTTAAATGAATGTAGCTCTATTATAATGTGCCTTTGTACGATCTTTTAAATAACTCTGTTTTATTATATATTCTGTGTGTACATAAATGTTAAATAAATAAATAAATAAATAAATAAATAAAAATAGTCATTTATGTAAATAATGGTAATACATTTTTATTCTTACATAAAAAATACGTACTACAATTAGTTAATGTAAATGATACTTTCATTTCAATCATATCTAAGTACTATTCTGATAGACAAGGCTTTCGATTAAAACGAACTGCACTCGAACTGGTTTACTTTTTAAGAGCTCTGTTGAACACACAACGTACTTTATTGTTGTATGTTTGATAATTTATATTTATATATTTGTAGTCAGCAAACTGAAAAATTTTTGGATTATGTTCAAAACATCTTTAATAATTAGAATGCTTTCATTCATTCAAGCATTCGTTGCCACTGAGTAATTTTTTTCCGATATTTTCACGGGATGGGACCTACGGGGATGAAACCGGTATATGCCTGATTAAAAAGTGCTACAGGGTGTATATTATTTATTCTCTCCAAATAATAAGGTTTTCGTAGTCACAAATTAAGCTGTCCTCCTTAATTCGGATAATATCTATTGGTGAATAAGAGGCAGTTACAGCTCTTATTTGTATAAATTAGCTAACATATGAATGGGTGAATTATTTAATATGCTATTCTATTAAATAGTTTAAGTAGAAGTTAATTATAGACATTAGTTAATAACACCAATCAATATTACGTATAAACTTTGTCTTTCTTACGTATAAATTTTAAAACAGATTAAAATATACATACTGTTAAGTTGAAAATTCATTTCTGTAGTAGTTTAAGTACGTATATATACATTCAAATCTATTGCCTTGTCTGAGACATTTCGTATTATTTTAAAAATCAGATGTTGTCAAATGTTTAATTTTATGTGGACTATTTTATATTTGGATAAACCAAATTTGTAATAATACACTATTTTTTATCTCAATAAGACAGATACCAACAAGAATGTATATTAAAAAAAACCTTTAAATATATTTAGAAGATTCAGCAGCAAGTACAAATACTCGGTAGAAAAACAATTCCCGTCAGCCTGATACTTAGACTGTAAGTAAGTGAGTCGTTAGAGTAAATTATTCACTCGGCCACGGTACAATTAGATAGTTAATTATGTTCTCTAATTGAGTAGATATGTCAGAGTATAATCAAATTATTGAATTTATGTCTATGGTAACGACGAATAGAACAGAATTAATATCCATCGTCTTGATCATGTTAATTTAGTGTATACTAGCTCATTAACTCAAAGACGCCGACATCTAACGAACCATTTATATCAATTCAAATCTTTTTCCTTATATATGTTTAGATATTCCACGTATTCGAAGGATATTACTATTAGATGTGGTATACGAATTTAATAATAATGGAAGAAATAGAACAACCTACAGGTATATCTGTCAATTTTAAGCAGTCAATATTGTCAGAATATATACATATTGTTAGCAAAGTAAGAAACAACTTTTATTTACGTGTTACAATGAGATAAATAATTTTGCAATTTAAAATAATATGTTTGGTTCTACATATACAAATAGTTTATTGTTTTACATGCTATAAAAGTTAAGGATAAAAAGCAGATGAAGTTGTACGCTTTAATAATTTTTGTGACCGAGCGGTCGTGTACTCTCAAGTTAAAGTTGCTAAGGTTTTTATCGTGTTAAATCCACCGTGTACATTTTTATATTTAATAGTTTACTTTGATTTGAAATTTTTAAGAACGATTGTGTTTGCTTATTATGACTCAGTGTCAGAATAATAGATCCCTTTAATATATTTGAGTTATAAAAATTTACGAGTGTATGTTATAGTATGAAGATGTATCTACTTTTAATATGCTCTACCGTTTAGGCAATCTTTGACAAATACATTTAAAAATATTTTTTAAAACAGTAATTTTTATCGGCCAGAGATCTAGCCAATTTAGGTTGAACTTGATATTGATAGTGAAGTTTTAATTTAGGGTCATTTTCTGAATATTGATTATGTTTTACACAGGATTACCTATTAACCATCACTTTAAAATGTCATATTTTCTTATTATGATAGCTAGGTATGCCTTATGCATGCATATAAATAGTATACATTCTGCTTCTTTGTGTTAAAATAATTAAGTTTAATAACATAAAAAAATCAATAAATAAAATATTAAAAATAATTATTTATTCTTTAAATACGTATTATTATATCAACTACTTTGTTAAATAAACAGTTTGTCAATACCTTCACTTGTGCTTAACAAATTTACTAAATAGCATCAAAGTGACTAGAGATTTACATTAATCAAGTCAAACTCGATGTTGCTGAAGCCTGACATTTTCAATTAATTTCGTTGTTGGTTAGTGTTTAATTAAATTATCTATAAATATAAGTAAAATTGAAGTGTTTGTTTGTATGTAATAAAAAATTAACAGTTTCTCACTAAATGTATATGAAATTGTATACGGTACTTACATAAAAAAACAATTTTCAATTTTTTTCTGTATTTGTGTTTCTGTTCGTTTTTTCCAGCTAATTTCTAAAACGACTACATCGATTTTAACAGCACCTTCACTGGCTTCATAGCTTAAGTTATAAGAAGTAACTGAGGCGACTTTTATTATAATAATTAAATATTAAAAAAAATTAAAAACCAACGTTTTACAAATGCACTCAAAAGAAAAAAATAATTTTGCCCTATGGCAGCTGAGCTGAGCAGCTGAGCTCCACGTCTGCCTCACTCCATCACCCTTCCTGCAGCAGGTGCTGATGCCGCTGGTATTGAATAAAAAAAATCATCGTTTTGTTCATCACTGCTTGTATCGATATGCATTTGGTTGCGTCTTCTTTTCCCCAAATAATCAAAATAAGATCCCAGGATCTTTAAATCCCACATCTGAAGTATTACGAAGATGTTGATGAAAGTGCCGCGTGGTTTCTGATAGCCGGAAATAAGAAAATAAAGACGATATTCCGACAGCAATTTATTAATAACAAATTAGGCGGCTTTTTCATATAAAACAATGTTGCCTTCTTAAAGAAATAAAAAGCATTATACATAAATTTACAGACAATAATAATTTATTCATGAATTTTAACACTAACAAAATTAAGTATACAATACCTAGCTATCAAAACACCGAATTTTATCGAAGTCGATCCATTGTTTTACGTAATAGATGGCCTGTGTTATGTACATATCTAGGACACTGCTATGATTATCCAAGCAATTCAGAGTTTGTGTAAATTTGGTAAAGCTCTATTTTTGTCAAAGTATATATGAAGTCAATAAGTCTGACCTGTTTCTACAAAAATAAATTACATAAAAGATCTGTTGGCTGAATTCACATAAAAGATAAAGTTTTAGTCATATGATAATGATAACGTCGTAACCAAATACGTTGCTCCGAAAATAGACAAGAATCGATAAATTGATGCAGAGTACTTACTAGTTTTAACGTGAACATTGGTTCTATATAGTGACAACTGTTACATAAGCAGAGCATATAAATTGAGTTTCAATACTCAGAAAAAAATAAGGAATTGCCATGTATAGATTTAAGATATTAAAAAAAAAACAAAAATTTAGAATTGAAATGTAGCATTAGAATATTAAAGTCTTAAAGATTAATTTCGTAAATTCTATTTGGATTTACCCAATAATCTTTTGCACCGTTTAATTGTTAGTTTCTTAGTATTGTTTTATGTACTGATTTCTCTATACTTATTATAACAAATGTTATTTCTACCGCCAACGGTCTAATTCAAAGATCCTTACTAAAAGAAATCTGTAACTCGGCATAAACATGCCGAGTATAGAGTTATGTATGTATATACATATTAGGAACGCCGATTTAAGTGGTAGAATAAAATATTGGACAATATTTGTTTTAAGGATAGCTCCTCTATACTTAAATATGATGGGTTTGCAAAACCATTTTTTGATTAAGATTCTATTGTGACATATTATTCTTTAAAGTGCAAATTTTTGTTACATTAAAGTGTTCTTCCCCTCCAGCAGCTTACAGGAAGTCAACTGATTCGTTGATTTTATAGGCCTGAATAAATTCACGATAGTGGTACATATAATGTATTTTAAATGAAAACTATTTCAACTAAGCAGGCTTCACAAGTTTATAAGTAATAGTCGGTTAACTTAAAATAGTTATTTAACTTATATTGCATACGCGTACTAATTCTTAGAAAATAGCTCTGAATAATGTATTATATAATGGTATATCTTAAAATATCTACAAAAAGTCTTCGAGTGTATGTGACTATCATGGGCAATTACGGAATCCTACACTGTACGTGGCCCGACATGCACGTAGCCGGTTTTTAAATTTTTTTATACTCAATTTCATTAAGGCTAATTATCAAACAAACATTAATTCTACAAGAAATCTGTTGCATTTTTCTTTTCCATTTATAATAAATATTTTAGACCATTTCATCCTTTAGAGTATATTTACTTAATCATATCCTACGTGACTTTTGTAGATTTTATCAGTTATTGTACGGAATTAACACCATATTTATTATATAATACATTAATTCAATTGATATCTTAACCATATTTATTAACAAACATGTAACAGCGTAAGATATGATTATTGGACAATAAATATTTGTTTACCAGAGCTTAGACTATTTAATACTGTGTTTATAATAGGTTATAATAAGTTATGTAACATAACTACTCTCAAGGTAATGTGTATTAACTAGAAATTGTTAACAATTTTAGGTATTTTAATAATTTAAATTAGTAAAAAATATTTTTATTAGTAAAAATAAACTATTTTTATTTAATCTCCATTGCTTCGGTTTCATAAAATCATATTCATTATTAATAATTAAAGATTAGACTGATATAATAAAAAAAAAATAACATCAAAAATAAGTTTAAAAGTAGAAAATTACGATTAAATAAATAAATATTGAATTTTTGTTTCTCCGTATTAAAACTATGAAAAATAAATAAATTAAATTTCACCACATTTCATAGGAATGTCCGTTCAGTAGAACAATTGAAACAACTTGTAAAATAAATATGGAAGACCAAAAACAAGTAACATAACAGTCTCTAAAATTGTTCATGATTAATTTTTATCTATTTTCAATAGATAAAACCTATGAGAATGAAGTCGGAAAAACAAAAAGCACACATTAACTTTCTTTAATCAATTTTAAAAATATATTGTCTCTAATAAGTCATTAAGAAAAGATCTTATACAAACTAATACTGAAACAGGTAAAGAGTTGTTTTTTTTCATTATTGCAATAATTTTAGAGATTTCGTAAAATATTCAAATCAAACGTAAAATGCTTTATTAAAAAATACCTCGTTCGAGAGGGTCGATCGTGTTAGGTAGATTCCCGTCGGTCGGATCTACGAAGAAAAACTAGCCAGCAGTATTTTACTGGTCCTTACGAGTCTTATGACGGGTCTCTCTGCATATATTGGGTGAGGGGGGAACCACCCCCCATCCCTATCTCCTAAACGAGGGGTCTCATCAAAAAACTTTTCGGATAAAAAAGTTTCCTCTTTTAATTTGTTAACTTTCTAAGATTTTTCCGACACTAAAATTTTGCCTTCTTCTGTGACTTTTTTCATTTTTTAACTTTCAACCCCCCAACCACCCGACTCCCCGACCGATTTCACAGGTTCAAGAACTTAACCTTCATTTTGTCCTTTAGAATGTGTATACCGAGTTGGAAAATCCTTCATCAATACTTGCGACCCGTAGTGTGTCTCAAAGGTTTGCATTTTCATCCCCCCTACGAGATACTACGTTTGTCCTATTAATTTATCCTATCGACCTGTGAAGTCAGATTTCGCCTACGATGAAATTAGACTGATGGATCATATATACATATATATATATATATCGGGATATATATATTTTTTTAGACGGATTCTCAATCTCCAGTTCATAAACGGCGTAGCGCCCCTACTCTGGGGTCTGAGTCCCGTCATCGCATCGATTGCAATAGGTAGATTCATCTATGAAATGTACCTAAAATTATAGAAATCAATCTTTTAAAATTGTCGCTCGCTGCTTTTACTCGTTATAACCAACACAAGAACGTTCTTTATTCTTTAAATAACGTTTTTAATCTTAACCGTTTGGAAGACGTTTTTTTCATGTTTAGTTGTCTCCAGAATGCGACGAGATAATTAGCTAAAAATTGTCTCATGTATGTTTGAGCCGAACGTGGATGTTATAGCGAAAACAGATTGAAAAAATGTTTAACCTTTCAAAAGTTATCAAGAAAAGAAGAAACGAGAGGGGCTCAGCTCAACACCCGCCGCGCACATTTTGGTGGATCCTAGTTATTGGTTATAAGCATTAATTCTTATAAATTATTAATTCTTATAATGAGACTAGGATTGAAAAAGTTTTTTAGAATATATGTTTATTTTTTTTACAAAACTTTTTAAATTCTGACTTCTATTATAATGTAATTATTTTATGTAAAGTTTAATAAACCGAAAGATATTATAACATTTTATGTATATATAGAAATATGTAATGTTAAAATAAATCAATTAATTATATAACGTAACATAAAAAAATATTTTAAATTTATATTTATGTATTTTTCAAATATTGAAGATCTAGTCAAGTTCTGTAATATGCAAATAGATAAAAAAAGATTTTATTTACGATATCATTGATGTTAAATTAATTACCAATTACTTAGGCCACTTTAAACTTAATATTAATTTAACATCTTAAATACTAGTGAGAAGGCAAACCAAAACACAAAGAATTTCGTCTAAGTATTCTTTTTTTTGTTTTGTTTTAAGTCCAGTGTACAGAGGTTACTGGTGTGGCGCTCATACTTGGTTCACGAGTTAAATATCGTAGCCACTGTCTCATCCCTTAACGTACTGAGGTCTATTGTTCACAGAACGACTAGTGGTTTTATAATTCTCATTCTATATTTATTGCATCATTAATTTAACGTTATATTTATAAGATTCTATTGTATATATTGTAATTTGAGTATTCTTCACTATACTCTGAACGAATACCTCTGTACATATCCTACCTTCACATCTCTCACCCAGTAATCTCTTAATGAACTTGTATAGTACTACATTAATATTTCTCATAACTCTAATGTAAACGAGAGCCTAACGGACCTAAACCCAATTAAGAAATAAATTGTTGAGATCATTTTGTGATATCAGAGTTTTACAATTCCTAATTAATGTAAACTCAGGTAATCGTCCTATCACCACTTTACCTACCATAGATGAAGGTCAGCTCTTGTCTAAAACTAAAATATTATAAGAACTGTAAAAATATATAGATGTTATTTCAATTTACTTTCTAGTAACGAAGAATCTATTTAAGGAAAGTGGTATTTTATTTAATTAAAAAGTTAAGTAGTAATGAAATTTTTATTTGGAATTAACTACTGTTGTTGAATTTAAAAGAGAACTCCATATACTTATTATCTTGAAGCATTAAAATTTTAAAACTGCATCAATAAGTGCTGCTGTCAGCTGTTAAAATATTTCAATCTGTGTTCATTCAAGGTTGAGTTCGTCATTTGGAAAAGTTTAATTTTGAGATATTTAATCCAATAATTCACGTTACTTATTTGGAGGTTATAAAAATTATTTACATATCTATCAAACTATTACTATTAACAATAAATAACTAGTCGTTCTGTGAACAGTAGACCTCGGTACGTGAGGGGATGAGATAATGTTGGGAAATTATTTATAGTGGATTTCACGAGGTGCAGTGGTTACGATATTTCACCCCTGAACTAAGTATGAGCGCCACCCCAGTAACCTTCGTAAAACCTCCTAAAACAAAACAAAAAAAAGAATACTTAGACCAAATTTGGCCGCCATTTTAGATTTTGAAATAACAAAAAAAAACAGCTTAGATTTTGGCAAAGAATACTTAGATGAAATTTCAGCCCGCTAGCTGCCGCAAAGTCCTTTTTTGTGATACGGATCAGTATTCCGCCATTTTAAAATTTTTCGCCCAAGCGAAAAAACAGCTCGACATAAAAATTCAAACAATTTAAAGAACACACCTACCAATTTTCGTGACGATTGCATAAAAAATACATCTGCTACGCCACAACAAAAACCTAAACCACCGCCATTTTGAATTTTTCCTCCCAGTAAGAAAAATTACCGAACAAAAAAAAATTTGAATAACTCAAAGAACATGATCACCAATTTTTGTGGCGATCGGATGAAAATTGCTCCTGCTAGGCCAAAAACAAAACTAAAAAACGCCACCATTTTAGATTTTTTCGCCCAATCAAAAAAATGGCTCGACATAAAAATTCAAATTATTCAAAGAATACGCCTGCCGATTTTCGTGACGATAGGACGAAAAATAAGCCGGCTACGCCGGAACAAACATGCTGAAATACAAACGGAAATATAGCAGAATGGGCCTATCAAGTGGAAGCGTAGTCCTTCGGACAAACGCTTCGCTACGCTCAGCATTCGTCCTTCGGTCAATTATTTAATTAATTAATTTTATACCCGAAAGTGAAGTTCGAAGTAAAAAATTAAAACAAAAAAAATACCATCAAATTAATATTCTGATTGAAAATTTTATTTTATATTTATATCGAACAACACCTATTTCACACTTGTCATATATCTATATATTTAATTGTAAAAACTATTTTTTCTATTTATTATATTATGATTATGAACAGTTTTTCTAGACTCTGAACCTTATATAGGCTTATATGAAAAAATATTTTTGTGTTTGAGAACTCATTGTAAGACTAAGACTATAATACAACCATTGCAACTTTTTTACACAAGAAGAATGTAAAAATGCACAGATGAATGCTGTGAAGATGCGATCTCGTCGCAGAATATTCGGAGTCAGTTTAGCTGACTGAATCCGCAATGAATGAAGATCCACAGAATGGCAGGTACTAGCGAAGATGTCACAATGAGAATGAAGAAAAACGTGTTCAGGTGGTTTCGGTACGTCGAACGAATGAGTGATGAAAGAATGGTAAAAAAGATTTATACAAGAAAAGTGAGCGGTAAGAGAGACAGGGGGAGGCCTCGAGTGACCTTCGAAAACACAGTATCTATGATACTGGAGGAAGGTTACGTAAAAAGCATGACAACCCCCTGGAGGGCATGTATGAAGAGGTTGATGTCTGTGGTCGAGGCAAAAGAGGTAGGCAGGGACCGTAGCGCTTCGTCGTCTCTGGCTACCCCACAAGGGATATGGCGTGAAGATAAAATAAAATAAATAAAATAAACATTTTTAAGAAATACTTATCCGAAGGGTATTTCTATTGTAGTTGAGTTCAGTACAGTTCAGAAAAGCATATTAACCATATATTTAAGATAAATAAATTAGTGCGAAATTGTCTGCAAATATATTTAGCCATAATTTTTGATTAAATATAAAATAAAAAACATAAATCATTATTTATCTAAACATATTCCAAGAACATTTCAAACATTAGTTTAGTTGTAGCAAGTATTCAATGTTATTCTGTATTGCGATTACTATACTAAGACAATATAGTGCGATAGCTAGTTACTACGGTAGTTTAATTGGTTGAGCGACGGACGGATCCCCAGAGGTTATTTTGTTTTGTATAAATGGTTTTGTTCCCATCCCCATATTAAAAAACAGTGCTTTATTTATTGCTGTTCTATTTACAAATTCTGTAAAGGTCAGATTAATTCAATTAACTAATGGGAACAGTAAAATTTATGGGTGGCTTTGTAGGCATTTTGAAAACCTTTGTTAAACCTTTGTTGTTTCAATGCGGATTCCTTACAATAAATATCTCTGTTTAAAAGCTTTGGTAACAGAGATTAAAAGGTACGTACGAATTGTTTAAAATAAACTTTTAATTACAAATGACCTTATTTAAAAGTATTAATATTTCTTACATAAGTGGATGAATTATATTAGTCATACTACTATGTAGTAATGAGTGAAGCTTTCAAATAAATAATTATATTGTAATTACTAAACAAACAACAACATTTAATAGTTTCGTGATATTTTAGTTATTTTTTAATAACTTAATGAAAAAATATTTTAATAACTTGAAAATCAAAGCGTTATATTGTTGTTTTCATCTCGCTTGCGACGTCACGGCGTAGAGTCAGCCTGGATAAAAAAAAAAAATCCGGTAACTAAAATGCTTGTTTATTATATAGCTTTTAAAGTGTATTACTTGTCAATATCTTTGAGATGATAATGTTTTCAATATTTATAAGATTGCTTATAATCTTAATCTTAGATCTTAAGTTAAGTGATAATAAAAAAATATAAAGACATTTATACAATACCTAGTATAGAACGGTCGACAATAAGGAGATTCTGATTTTATTAAGCACAGAGATAATGAAGCTTTAAATAAACCGGCATTATCTTGTCTTTGTGTTTATAAATAAGTTTCTATTCTTATAACATTTGATCTGAAATTTATTTTTTATGACGATATTTAACATGAATTTAGTGTGGCATGTAGAAACAATCAGCAGTCACTGGAAAGTTATGATTGTTTCACGAGCGACAGTACGAAGAAGGAGTTTTTTAGGTTTAGGAGATATTTGGGACAACAGCGACTATAAAGGGTAGAGTATAGGGTGCAAAGGACCACGATCTCGCCAATGTAAGTTCATGAATCGGTTACCAGTTTTAAACAATACCGGAAAATGTTATCAAATTTACGGATATTGAAAAAACCTAATAGCAAAATTTTACATACGTTCAAGCTTATTCAGCCATTCCTCATTCAATTTTAAATAACAAACACCACTGTTATCAATTATCAGCAACAGTACAATAATCGCATACTGTATTTTAAATTTTAATGGGAGAAAACACTTTGGCACATTTTGGAATGTAAGCAGAAATAAAATGTCCAGTCAAGACAATGATTCATCATTAGACCAAGATTTTTAATATGGTTAGTAAAAGGTAAAGAAATATTACTAAGTATTAATTTCGAAACCAGGCATTATTATCAATTTTGGTTAGTAACTGTCGACTGCTAATAATAATGGCCTGATATTTAGAAGGATTTGATGAAATGCCAAAACGATTGGACCACAAGGAGTTCAGAATGAATGCAAGTATTTTCTTCACCGATATAGTAGTGTGCTGAAAAGTTACAAGTCATCGACATAAGGTGAGTTAAAACTGAGTGGAATGGAGGTACTTTGTATCAACCTCATCTAGTGGGAAAAGTTTAGAAAGCAGATGAATGTTAATTTAGCTTATTACCAAGAGAGATGTCAGAAATACTAATTTTATAATATCACTACTGCAAGACCAACGGTTTTGCTTAAATTAATTAACAAAATATTACTTGCTTTATCTACAGATCTTCTTTTATGATTGTTATAATAATGTTTGCTTCAAAGAGTAAAAGTTTCTTATGATAATTCTGTTCTATGTCTATTAGGACGAACAATTAAGGTTTTTTTGTTTATATCTGAAAAAAGGCTTTTCAAATAACTGTGTTAAAAGTATATTATTAAGTACGTCAATTACATTTTAAAAAAAACAATGCTATCTTCTTAATAACTATAAATACAACATGTGATTAATATTTTATAAAATTTCTGTATAAACAAGTTGATTTGATCATCATTTGGCATTAATATCTGTTCAACATTACTCTGTAACTGACAATTGTTGATAAAAATAGAACTATACCAACGATATCGTCTGCCCGCCCCGAATTAAGCCAACTATTAGTAAATGTTGACTTTTATTGAGGGCATAGTTTAAATAAATCTTTCTATTTGTGCGTTTAAATAAGGAAATTTTCAAAGTTAAAAACATCTTAGCACAGATTTCTATCTTGACTCAGATAATAGAAGAACATAAAACCCAATTTCATGAAAATTTATCTGGTAATTTTTTGCTGGCATTAACTTAACTGAAAAAAAATATCTTTAAAAATATATAAATTTTATTTTATTTTATCTAATCCCCTTCAAATATTTTTTTGAAATATCTGAAATGTATATTAATATTATATTGATATTTTTATTATAAGCATATAAGAATTATCAAGAAAAGAAATAAATAATTATTTAACTAAAGTTTAATATTCAAAAGTTAAATATTACTGATATCGTAAATAAATTATTTTATCCTTTTAATAAAATATTTTTCACTTAAAATAAATTATTTATAAAACCTTCGTTTTACCGGACTAAAAATGTCTGATATCCCTTTCCAGGATACGGTCCGTACGTGTACAAAAATCCATATAAATTAATCTAGTGGTTTGATCTACTGTGTGACGAATAAATTTTAAAATAAACAAATTTACTCATTTTTAATATTTTTATATATTATTATATATATTTATCCAGCTGTATTTAATAAGGTTAATTAAATCAGAATTCGCGCAACTGATTTCGAACCTATTCAACTTTCTTGGCGCTCTGTGCTTGCTCCGTCCGGACGAAGATCTAATATCATTTACGGAGATCTAACGCAGAATTTCATTAATCGATGAATTACGATGGACTTTGTATATAAATGTTCTTTTGGTCTTTAAAGTATTAATGAAGGGTTTTCAGGTAGATAGTAGCACAAATTACTATTCGTATTTATTACAATTTTGCAGTATTTGTATTTCGCTTACTTTACTAAAAAATATGCCTTAAGTCAAAAAACTATGAACTAAAAAGGGCAATGGCAGTGACATTTGGCTTCTCGCCAAATTCGTAAAAGAAAACTGTTGGAACAAAAAGTACTTAGTCTAATATACAACTCAAAAGGACAGTCATTACAACCATAATATTATATCTATTTTATTATTACCATGGTATGTTTGGGTTTGGATTATGTAGATGAGTAATTTTCAGAATTAATTGGGGTGATCCAATAAAGTGTTGAAAAGACGGCAGAATCAAATAGTCATTACAAGGGAAACGCATTTTATGTTTGTATGATTGGCAAATAGGTCAATGTTTTCTTATTTTATTAAAAGGAAATAAAACAGAAAATATGAAAGTATCAACGAATATGATAGTAACACAATTTAAAAATACAAATTTCACATTTTGATTGTGTGATAATATAATAGTTGTTATTAACTATTATTGCATCTGTTTCAAGAACAGAAAAAGAAAAAAAAACAAAATCGATATTAGTGTTCAAAACGTTTGAATTGCAAAATTGTTGTCTCGCAATGTAAATACAATCTGTTTCTAAACTGTTTGTCTGGACGCCTCGTGTAAGAAGGAAACATGCATTGAATTGTTAACAATTATAAAAAAAAAAAATAAACAGAATAAAATAAAACAAAATAGATACATAAGAACCATCTCTGACACGGATTGTATAAGTGTCAAAATTTTAACTCTATCTGTGCAGTAGTTTTTGAGATATTGAGAACTACACAAACCAAGAGAACATTTTTATCTTCTGAATAAGTAATCAAATTTGGCACGTTTCAACACCAACATTCGCCATAATTCCTATTGTTCCATGATTTGTTATTACGTAAATTGATATAATTATAATATATATTTAATTTATTTCGTTTCCATTCAAGTTCAAGAAAATATATTAATTGTAGCTCGCAAAACATTTGTATTGCATAATGTATTGCTTACAAAATTAGTTTGATTATTAAAAAAACAATTGTATATCAATCTTAGTTACTTAATCCTAAATCCTAAGATTTTTGAATTATAGTAGCATTTTGTTCCTATTGAGTACTAAAGAATTTACATTTGCAAAATATCGAATGTAAAAAGAAAGTAGAAAACTTATTCTACAAACAGATAACTCAGAGAAAGCAAAGGTTAGATCAGACACATCAAAAAGTGATAACTTTACAAATTGTCTAGACTAGAAAGATCTGAATGTCGATTTTCAATTCGAAAGTTAAAGCCGGTAGAAAAACTTATTTTCGACAGGCAGCATTATTATCTTACAAAACTATCTTACTTTTTATACTCATTTATATGTTCATATTTGATTGTAAAATATTGTTAAAATTAGTTCGTACAATAAGTACTCCATAAAAAATATATTGATATGAATTTTTAACTTAATTTTAAATGTTAAATTATAAACATTTTGGGCGATTTAGATATATTTTTTATTCTGTATTGCTAATTTCAGATTTTATTCAGTCATTGACTAAATCCGATCTTTAAAACGCAGGGAGGAAATATAAAATCTTTTTTATATAATATTTTTTATGTGTTTAATATATTTTTTTAATAAATGTATAAAAGGGGTTTTATTTTATAAATACTTATTTTTATATATTATGTCCTGTGAGATAAAAATAATATACAAATTATTATTTATTAATTTATAATTAATTATGTCAATGATCAAAATCAATTGACATTGTTATTAGTTCTCGTATAACGCCTCAAGAATACTTGTTTTACTGGTTGGAAATATGCAGAAGACCCTAATTATTGAGATGGTTAGAACTTTCACAGAAATCTTTTGAAGTTAAAGGTTAGTATTTATTAGCACCATTTTGGTTTTTTGATTCGAAATTATGGTAAATAATATTATTTTTATCAATAACAATATTATAGTCAAGTTTTACATACGGCGAATGACTTAAAAATATATTTAAAATAGAATTATATTTAATTAAAAAACCTGTAACTTAACATAAATTCAATATTTTAAATATTAGTGAGACGGCCAAAATGAATTGAATTCTATAGTTACTTTATTTTTGTGTCAATGTCTTTCTAAATGATTCAAGAAAGTTATATTTCTACCGTTTTTATGCTCTCATATTGTAGTGAAGCTGGCTGCTGCAACATTTTTATTGTTACTTAGAGCTTTGTAATGTAAATAACATAATATGAAAAAATATAATAAATATTAAATCATTCATCAATCTTTGTAAAATTCTCATCTAGTTTCGGACGTTTATATTATATTTCTTTTTAATAAAAAAAATATTATTTCCATTACATTATTCAACTTCTCATCTTAAAATAAAACAACAAATTATACGTTATATTACATTATGACCATACAGTTAATTTTATAAATAATACACCGAAGTTAAATAAAATAACTAAGATTCTGTGGGACTTCATCGTAGCAAACGCCGAAATACCAATCTAAGTAAGAGATTATTGCTGGATTAAACCGTAGGTTTAAAATCGGCTGGGTTTTACGTATTAAAATACTCCTGTTTTGAATATGAATAGAAATGTGTACTCTCTTCTTACAATTGTTAAAAAAAAACGGGAACAGAGGAGTATGATTTTTGAAACTAATAATTCCAATATATTTTATAGTACTACATTACAGATATTTTAAATAAAATTAATTAAAATACGTAGACTAATTTAAGTTAACATTTCCGATGACAAATATATAAAATTGATTATCATTTTCGTTAAGAATATATATATATATATATATATATATATATATATATATATATATATATATATATATATATATATCTATATATACATATATGCAAGTGTAAGTGTGTATAAAAATTTTACCATAAATACGGTCAGACACATGAATTTGATATGACACTTAAAGACAGGAGCGGCGAAAGCTTATTTACATATTCCGATCTCTTTTTATAAAGAGCTTACAAAGCTCTCGTAGTTCGATGATTTTAACTTTTATAAGACTAACTTCTTTATAATATTCTTAATTTGTTTCTTATATATTAACAATTAAAAAACTATTCTAATTGTTTGCTAAACTAAATATTCTTAAAAGTTTGTGATCTAATAATATAATTTCCAGTATTTTTAGGACATCTGTGATTAAGGCATCTATGTGAGCATGTACTATTTAGGTAATTTTTAGTCAAATTTATTAATTAATTAGTGATAATTGTCTTAATGCAACAAAAAGGGTAAAATATGTATATTTGTTTTTGGTTAAACTTTAATCACTAAACATTTTTACAAAGACAATAATATAAGAAATCATTTAATACACACATAAATCGATTAAGTAATTTATAAACTCTCCATAAAAATGAAAATATGTGTTGTATTCGCAGTTGTTTGAAAGTATTCTAATAAGGTAGAAACACGCTGTTAAGATATTGCTTTTAAATAAATAGCAAATACTAAGTATAAGTATACTACGAGTAATATTAATTATCTCAAAAAGTATTTTACGTTTCTCTTATATAATGTCATAGTGATGTTAAATATATCAAACAAATGTATTTTGAATAGTTTATAACCAATTTAAACGAAGATATAAGTTATGAGAAGTGTTAATTGTAATAATTAATAAATGATATTAGAAGCTTTTTATTTACTTAATGTTAACCTAAAAATGATATTTTATTTAATCCATTAATACAAATGTATCTTTGTATTATGGATTAAATAAAATTCTTTGTGTAGAACAAAGTAAAAGTTGGAATATTTCTTTCAAAGGCAAATATACCATTCGATTCAATCTTAATGACGTAACAAAATCCATTCCTATTTTTAGCGTTTAATAAAAGACAGAGAACTGTTATTGCAGCTGATGCAATTTATGGATAGAATGAAATCAACTTTTAAGCTCAAATAGTGGACTTTCTACTACAATGAGCAAAAATTACATTCATAATTCTATTCGATTTTTGTGTTCCTTTAAACTATACAATTGCTTAAGCTGAAGTTGCAATTTCCTTTTTATCATTTTATTCAAAATGTTTGTTAAAAACATTTTTACTTTGATATTTTAGCTAACTGAATTATAGATCTAATAAGTTTCTTAACGCAAAAGGAGGGAAGAGCGTGCGGTTAATAATGTCACAAGTCATCACCGCGGCCCACAAATTCTTACAATATCTGAGGAATCGCAAGAGCGTTGCGAACCTTGGAGGTAGGAGCATATGCCTTTTTAAAAGGTACCCATATCATGTTTATCGGAAAATACTGCCAAAAGACTTTTATACCACATCTTTGTAATACGTGGAAGAAAAGTCCTAGAAAACCGCTCTCTCCCCGACAAAGCAAGCACGGAACGCCAAGAAAGTTAAAGACTGAATGTCCAAAATGGATGGTTATATAAATAGTTGATTTTAAGTGGAAAAATTAAAAATAAGTTTATTATAAGGATTAAATATTTTTAGTTATGATGTCAGTAATATTTGTCAGTACTTTTGAATATTAAACTTTAGTGAAATAATTATTTATTTGTTTTCCTTGTTCATAATTATTCATGCTTATAAAAAAAATATTAAGACTATATAAATTTACCTTTCCGTTGGTAATTCAAAAAATATTCGGAGCGAATAAGATGAAAATAATGTATTTTTTCTGTCCTGTTGATAAGGTCCTGTCCTGTTGAGTTGATGTTTATGAAATTTACAGGAATAAATTTTTATGAATTTGTGTTTATGAAAATTTCTTCATTTACACGCACAAATAACCGAATTGATATGAACTACGTCCGTCCTCAATAAAAGCAAACATTTACTGATAGTTTGGTTTTTAATTCGAGGTGGGCAGACGATATCGTTGATTTGGTTCTATTTTTAACAACAATTTTCAAAATGATATTGAAAAAATATTAATGACAAATGATGATGAAATCAACTCGTTTATCATAAATCCTATCAAATATTAATAAAAAAAATAATTGATAGTTTATAAGAAGATAACGTTGTTTTCTTTATGTAATTGTCGTATTAAATCTTGAAAAGCTAAAAAATATTAGAATTGAATATCAAAACATTACATTATCATAATTTTAACACCGCCAATGAAAAAGGCAGAAATAAACAAGAAAACCATAATTGTTCGTCCTAATGGACAAAGAACAGAAATATCACAAGAATCTTATCCTTTTTAAGTAAAGATTATTATAACTATCATGAAAGAAGATCTGTAGACAACGCAAGCTAGCTGAGTGCTGGTAATATTTTGTTTAATAAATTTAAGCAAAACCTTACAGTAGTCTTACAGTAGTGAGATAGTAAGATTAATATTTCTGACATCTCTCTTGATAATAAGCTAAATTAACATTCATCTGCTTCCTACCCCTTTCCCACTAGATGAGGTTGATACAAAGTATCTCTCTACCACTCAGTTTTAACTCATCTTATGCTGATAACTTGCAGCTTTATCAGCACACTACAATTGTTAATACCGGAGAAACAATCAATTACATTCATTCTGAACTCTTTGTATTCCAATCAATTAGGAATTTCATCAAATACTTCTAAATATCAGGCCATTATTATTGACAGCGGACAGTAACTAACCAAAATTAATAATAATGCCTATTTTCGAAATTAATACTTAATAATATTTCTTTACTTTTTACTAAGCATATTAAAAATCTTGGTCTAATTACGGATTGTTGTCTTGACTGAATATTTTATTTCTGCTTACATTTGCTAATGCGCCTTAAATAATTTCCTTCTATAAAATCTTAAATTCAGTATGCGAATATTTCACTGTTACCGATAATCGATTACGGTGGTGTTTGTTATCTCAAAATAAATGAGGAATGGCTTAATAAGCTTGATCGTATGTAAAATTTTGCGATTAGATTTTTTAAATATCCGTAAATTTGACAATATTTTCAGATGTCGTTCGAAATTAGTAATAGATTCGTGAACTTACATTCGCGAATTCGTGATCCTTTGCACTTTAACTCTATCTGTTATAATACCTTTTATCCCAAATATCTCCTAAATAAATTCCTTCTTCTTAATGCCGCTCGTAAAAAACCCTAACATTTCATTGACTGTCCCTACACACTAGTTTCATGTTGACTTCGACTGGGTGCAAAAAACTACCTGAAAGTATTCGAAAAGTACCTTCACCAATTTTCTTTCAAATTCAATTCTCAAAAATCTTTCATCTTAAGTTGTGTTGTATATACATATGTGAGTAGGTATTTGTGTACGTTTATGTATGTAAGTATTATCGAAATCTAGTAATGTATATTTTTATTTCTTCCAACACGTTCAGACCTATTTTCTTGTACGTTATAGGTTGAAATTTAGAAAATACATTAGCATTAAGCCCGTTGTTTGTTTATATGTTGTAAATAAAGAATTTTAACATTTATTTAAATGACTCCTTTTCTTAACATTACATTTTTGAAACAATGCATCCACTCTCTTTTCGGCTTTCCTTTTCATTTTTTATCAACGTCCTTACAGCTTTACTGTTTACGCCTGTACATTTAAAAAAGTTAATAGAATTTTACGGAATTAAAGGGCTAACCTACCTTCCTGGCATATTTTCTTCTTCCTAACGAAATGGATTACATTAACTATTATTACAAACAAGAACTGGCAAAAGCTTTTTGAAAGCGTGAATATTGTTTTTAATAAAAAATTATACTGTCGTGAAAATGTTAATAGAGTTTTTGTGAAGAATGATTTTGTACCTAAGAATAAGTCATTGTTCAAAATATATATTTTTGTCACTATTTGATTATATTAAGCATGCACCTAGCATGCAGGTAAAACAGAGTTAAGATACTACATAAAAACTGTACAAATCGTAAAACAATATTAAGAACATTAAGGTAAAAAAAAGCACAATTAATGAAATGGTAAAATGTCCGCGATCGTGAAGCGGGAACTAAAAGTAATACAAATTGTGCTGATAGGCTGTATCTTTTTCACTTAGAGATTAATATCTTTTTATTTCAAATTGCGGTTCATATCTGATCCCTGATAAAATATGAATTATGTAAACGGAAATAGAAAATAGATAATTCGGGAACTTTTTCATATCTGAATAACTTGTGAAAGAAATATCAGCACATGTGGCACGTAAGGACAATAGTGACAGTTTTTTTACATCAGTAGATAATTGTGATAAAATAACTGATCCATATATGACAACCTTGTTCAATAACAATGCTTATTTTTTTTATTAATATTAGTTATGTAAATAAAATAAAAAAATGTTCAAAAATAATGGATACTAACTTCCATCCTCCATCCATCCAACATTTTTTATGCAATAAATCTTCTTAAAAAAAATCAAACAGAAAAGAATAAAGAAAACCAACGTAAAGATACATTTCAACTTAAAGATTTTTTGTTTATAATGATCTATTTCTTCCAGACGTCATTGTCAAAGGTTTAAAAAATAATGTTTACAATGAACATTGTGCGTAGATATAAAAAATATTAAAAAAAACCCAGGTTTTGTTAAAATATATCTGTGAAGTAAGTAAATAAATGAAAGCATTACAAAAATGTAAAAATAGAATTTAAACTTAAGGTGTTTTGATATATAACACAGGCACACAAAAAAAAAAAAGTCATGAACCAGAGGGGAGACCCCATTATTCTTAGGTTTTTGGGATCGCTGAAACCGAATATGACAATAAAAACTAATTTTAAATGCCAGTTTTCCCGCTAGCACCCCCTTACTACCTCTTAAGGGGTGAAAATTTAAATTTTTGTATAAAATCAAGATAGATGTGTATTTCTACTTTTTTTGGGATGCTGAAACCGAAAATGTTAATTAGAAATAAATTTATGACCACTATCACCCCCTACCACCCCTTACGGGGGGTGAAAATTTAATTTTTTCTATAATGTCAAGATAGATGTATATTTCTACGTTTTTTGGGATGCTGAAACCGAAAATGATAACTAAAAATAAATTCATGACCACTATCTCCCCCTACCATCCCTTACAGGGGGTGAAAATTTCAATTTTTCTATAAAATCAAGACAGATGTATATTTCTACGTTTTTTGGGATGCTGGAACCGAAAATGATAACTAAAAATAAATTCATGACCACTATTACCCCCTTACCACCCCTTACAGGGGGTGAAAATTTAAATTTTTCTATAAAATCAAGATAGATGTGTATTTCTACGTTTTTTAGGATGCTGGAACCGAAAAATTTAAGACCTCTATCACTCATTAACACCCCTCACCAACCCTTAAGACTGAATCATGATTTTTGTCCTATTCTTCACAAGTTTTTTCACTTTTTGTTTTTTTTTTTTGCTTTCTATTTAATACTACTTATACTGTTATCCATCCGGCAGTGTTGTAAAACGCTTAAAAGATGCTGAACCTAATTCTATGCCTCCGAAATAGAATTGTTACTATTTTCCTGAAAATTTAGGAGACTAAAAGATGCTGAACCTATTTCTATGCCTCCAAAATAGAAGGGACTATTTTCCTGACAATTTAGGAGACTACAGTGAGGAGAAAGATGCAAGGTTCCATCAGGATTAGAGTAGAATTAAATCATGAATATATATCAGATACTTCTGATCGATAAAGCATTTGAATTTCTAATATAAGAGCGAGAGAGAGAGTAACCTCAAACTAGTTTGATAAACATGTCACTTACTGTAAATCGTTAAAATTACTTCATACATCTTGATTTTATACAAAATTGAAACCCCCCATTAGGGATGGTTAGGGGGTGGTATTGAGTAAAAGAGGTATCAAATTCACTTTTGGTTGTCATTTTCGGTTCCAACATCCTAAAAAACGTAGAAATACACATCTATCTTGATTTTATAGAAAAATTTAAATTTTCACCCCCCGTAAGGGGTGGTAGGGGGTGATAGTGGTCATGAATTTATTTTTAATTATCATTTTCGGTTTCAGCATCCCAAAAAACGTAGAAATAGACATCTATCTTGATTTTATACAAAAATTTCAATTTTCACCCCTTAAGAGGTAGTAAGGGGGTGCTAGCGGGAAAACTGGCATTTAAAATTAGTTTTTATTGTCATATTCGGTTTCAGCGATCCCAAAAACCTAAGAATAATAGGGTCTCCCCTCTGGTTCATGACTTTTTTTTTTTTTGTGTGCCTGTGTAATCAATTATTGAGAACGCGCGATTCTATTATATTTTTTATGTGACCTGTGGGTGCCAAGTACATGATTCAGTCAGTGATCATATTGTTTTATAATTCTTATTTTATTTTATTTTATATACTTAATTAATTTTAATAGTCATAGATATTGAAATGAAGATTTGAATGTACTTATCTATTCTATAACAAGCTGTGCCCATGACTTCGTCAGTTTGTAATATGTTTTTAAAAGTAGTCGTTCTGTGAACAGTAGACCTCAGTACGTTAGGGGATTCACTATGGCCGCCATTTTGGATTTTGAAATAACAAAAAAACACCTAAGATTTCGGCAAAGAATACTTAGATGAAATTTCAGATGCCGCAAAGTTCGTTTTTGTGGTATGGATCAGAAAACCGCCATTTTGAAATTTTTCACCCAAGCATAAAACGGCTCGACATAAAAATTTTAATAATTCAAAGAACACACCTACCAATTGTCGTGAGATTGCATGAAAATTACGCCTGCTACGCCAAAAACAAAACTAAAAAACGCCGGCAATTTGGATTTTTTCGCCCAATCAAATAAACGGCTGGACATAAAAATTCAAATAATTCAAAGAACACGCCTGCTATCTTTCATGACGTTAAAAAGAAAAATACGGAACAAACATCCTGAAATACAAACGGAAAAATAGCAGAATGGGCGTATCAAGTGGAAACGTAGTCCTTCAATAAAGGTAGCCTAACTTACTCCTTATAATATCAGCTATCTGTCAGTTAAAGACCTGTTAAAACTGTGCCGTTATTTTAGAGATTAGTCGGAACAATCAAAAAACAGACAAAAATTTTAAAAATGTTTTTTTTTTATATGTATTTAGTGAAAACTTTTGAAACAGACACTTCAATATAATTTATATGTTGAACAAACGTATTGTTTACGAAGGATAGGTACCTACTTCTAATTATTGGTCATATTGATTGTTTAATAATATTTGACAATGAGAGCACTTTAATAATTCTTTAAATATAGTTTCCATTATTAAAATAATAATTTAATTAAATTACATTCTTAATGAATCCAATTATGCCAATTATGCTAATGTCAATATAAGAAATTGTAGTCCTGTAATTATGAAACAATCTAAGTTTGACAGCCATGACAAGTTATGTAAACATACTGGTCGCCGGCTTACTGTAAAGCTGTCATTGAACCTATATCATATTCCTCACGCTATTGAAACTGTCAATAATTTGACAAGTAATTAATTATTAGAATTTAATTTATATAAAGTTATTATGTAATACATTCGCACATGTTTAATATATTTTTTGTTATAATGGAACAATAATTGATAGTTGACATATATTTATATCAGGAATTAATAGCTTCAATATTGTTATTATTATAATGAATTTCATTATAATAATAACAATATAAACCCTTCCCTTCCCTTCAAACCATTTAATATTATATAAGCCTTCTTTGTTAATTTGCTCTTTTCTCAAATCTTATTAATAGTTTTCAGGGTACGTGGTCTGGTTTAAAAAATCTGACGACTACTACTACACGGTATCCATATAATACTGTTATGTTTAATTTAATTCAAGACAAAAATTTGAAACGTACATATTTATGTTTATATTAAAGTAATTATTCAGAATGTATTTTTGAATGTTCGAAGCAAAACTAAATGAATTGATTAGAGATTTTAAATAAAATTGCTTAAGAGGCTTCTGATCGGAACAATACTTTTACAGATTCGACATACATACTAATTATTCGACGAGATAAATGACTTTAAAACTTTTAACCTCACTATTTTTGTAACAGTTTTTAAAGTTGTTTTTACACATTTATATTGTATTATAATAAACATAAAATATTGGTGTTGAAAATTGAGAGTAAATGTGTAGTGTAATCGTTTAATATGTAAGTCAGATTATTTATTTTAACGTTTCTATCTCTTAAAAAAAAGGAAAAGCTGAAATATATATATTAAAATGAAGAGATGACAAAGATTTTGAAATTAAATTATAATTTAAAGCTAAGCTACAATATTATTTTCCTGTGACACACTTTTAAGAGTCGAGTCTAGGTTTATATTGAATTAGTTTCAAGCTTCTAGTAAAAAAATAAACTTTGTATTTAAAACAGTATAAGTAAGTGTGAAATAAGGTAAAAAAATAAGTTTTAAATATTAACACAATTTATGAATTTTGTAACCAAGTCCACCAATGTTGTAATTATTTTAGTATGTTTAATTAATACGACAGAAATACTAAAAAATTGCAATACTTTTATATTTATATAATGAACATTCTGTTACAACTACACTGTAATTAATTGAATTTTTAAGTAAAAGTCTCGTTAAGTCATTAAGAGTTTGTTAGCTAGCATATAAAGGCTACTACTTGTAGTTGAATTAGCAGTAAAAAGGAATTGAATTTTAAATGATACCAGCTTAGATGCACTCTGGCAAATGAATGCGATTGTTATATCGAATTGTGTCACAAAGTAATAATTAATTAAGAAGCTCCATACACTAAATCCGACAGTTTTAAATATTGGTTCAGTCGAGTTATTGGATAAACAGTTTCTTATTGAGCTGAGTGTAAGCGAAGCTCTTAACCGCTTGGGAAACCGTTTCTTTGTATTTAGTTGTCTCCAGAAAGCAACGAGATAATTAGCTAAATATTTTCTCATGTATGTTTGAGCCAAACGTGGATTTCATAGCGAAAACAGATTGAAAAATGTTCAGCCATTCAAAAGTTATCAAAAAAAGATCACTCCTGCCATAGACAATATATTAGAGCTGCCCTGCGCTTGCGAGCAATGTACTGAGCTAATTACTTCTAATAAATCGATATTTCCTTTAGCTATTCAGATGAAAGGACAGGGGCTCAGCTCAACACCCGCCGCGCAAGGTTGGCGGATTCTAGTTAACATACTAGCAAAAAACATGTGATTGCAGAGGTGGATGTAAAAGAAAATTGAAACATACTTAACATTTATTTATTAGTATGTATCTTCATTAAATGTAATCTAGGTGTTTTTAAATTACGCTAAAGTTGTGATGATCATCCGATTTTTTTAATTATAATAATTCCTTTCTGATATTTCTGCAGCGTCATCACTTTACACCAGAAACACTCCGTGAACTTGATGGTTACTTTTATGATTTATCGCTTATTTTACAATAATAATAAATCATTCTGTCTTATGTGTTCTTTCATGCTGATACCACACCTTTACCGTTCATTATCTATCATCACCCACGAAAAAGAAATAAATAAAATGATAACTTATACGCCAAAAAGTAATTGAAGGATTTTTGAGCTTACATTAATTATTTTATTATTCGACAGCTAAAAGAAAGAAAATAACAATAACACTAACAATTATATTTGAATACATGGTATAGTGATAATTAATACAATATTTTATAGCCAAATATCTAAAGATTTATTTTGTGAAAGTTGTTATTTAAAAAAATATAAATAAATAAATAGATGAATTTGAGATTCCGGTTGCCTTACTGATCGCTGAATATACTCGTCTTATGTAACGTCATATTGAAGTTGTCTCCTTTTGGGTAGACCTCGAAGAATTCGGTCTGCCCATTCAGGTGTACCCGACTTTCGAATTTTGGAAAAAATTCATCACAGGTCTTTTTATGACCCCCTGAGTCCAAAATGACCATTGCTCAGAAAGTTAATTTGGTCAAAAAAATAACCTTTCTATTAAAAATACTTGTGATGTAAGAGAGTTTACCAGAAAAAAGTTATGATTTTTTTTTTCAAAAATTTTCAGTTTTTTTACTCCCACCCCTAAGTTATTGAAGTTAGGTTTTCGGTTTATCTACATTAGTTATAGCTATTCATCAAAGACATCATATAATATGAACGCAATTGATCTACTTTGTATAGGGAAAAAGTTATGGTCCAAAAACTGAAATCAGAAAAAGTGAGGGCCTAGCGCCCCCCGTGGCCGGATTTCTCTGGTTAACGAACTTGACCTTCATTTTTGGATGGTTGATTTTTGTGCAAAGTTTGTATGCGATCCGAGCGAAACTGCAGCAGCTATCGTGCTGACAAAAGTCGAATCTGGACGCACGCACGCACATATATATATATATATATAATGAATAATTTAATATTAATGAAAATGAATATTTTCCGAGCGATAATGTAACAACAGAATAGTTCAATTTTGGCCACCAATTCAAAGTTATTCTTCCTCCATTGATTTCAGATTGGCAATCAATTAAAGATTCATTACTTGATTAAACTATTAAACTATTAAAACAACTCAAGGAAGAATTGTTTATTAATAATATATATATTTTTTATTAGAAATTTACTTAAATTGTCATGTCATAGCTTTTTATACGTTTACTATCGTCCTTACCCATTTTTATGATATTTATATTATAAATTTATCGACTGATTCAATTTGTTTATTTTTTAATTATTTATTTATAACATTATAAAAAATTGTTATCTTAAAAAAGATACCTTTTAAGTAAGATTATTAGACAAATACCTAATATTTATTACAAATGGAATTAATAAATGTTGTATAAAAGTATACTAGGAGCCGCCAACCGTGCGTGGCGGGAGTTGAGCTGAGCCCCTCTCCTTTCTTCTTTTCTTGATAACTTTAGAATGGCTAAACATTTTTTCAATCTGTTTTTGCTATAACATCCGCTTTGGACTCAAACATACATGAGAATATTTTTAGCTAATTATCTCGTTGCATTCTGGAGACAACTGAACACAAACAAAGGTCTCCCAAACGGTTAAGTCAATCATGTAACACATACAAGTAAGTAAATTCAAAATTATTACACTAACACGAAATAAAATAGCACGATAGATCTGATATAACAAGTGTTTAAAAGTAAAGTTTCTATTTGTCAATTACATATATGGTCAACATATAGGTTACATTTTTCTATCGAAAATTATTTTTATTCTCATATAAAAATATCAAAACTGATTTAAGTTACCATTAAAATAAAACAAAATTACTGAAATAACAAATATATAGGTCAAATCTTAGCGTTATTAATTTTAAAAATATATAAAAATGCTCTGATAAATATAATATTAAAAAATATAAAAGGAATGTACATTGGGAATACTCAATGGTTATTGATTTGAAAACTCTCTAAGACCATCAATCATGAATTAAAAAGATTGTCGATAATGAAGGTGACATTATTTAACCGTTTGAGTGCTGAAGAATTATATGCCAAAAGTGCAAAACGAAATGCGTAGTACTATTTTTTTGGAGAGGAGAAGCGCTATCGCGCTGCTCCGCATTGTTGGCCTACGACAAGTGCAGCGCGATCGCGCTTCGCCGCACTGAAACGGTTAAGGTGAAAATTTAATAATTGACATGTTAAATATTTCTCATTGTTTTTTTTATCTTAAATTTATACAGAATATAATATTTGTAGGTGAATTCACAAATGGTATTTATTTAACAAAACTGATATAAATTACCATTTCTTTTTTTTCTGCTTTAAATGTACATGCTTTCTTTTCTCTTTAGAAAAGCAAACTGTACCCCGTAAAAAACATGGTGGAACTGAAACTGTACTGGACCAATTTCAATATTTCCTAATTTTCAAACATATAGTATCTGCTAAAAGGATCAGGAGAATCAGGAGAATAAATGTTTTGTGATAAATTTTCTTCTTTTCCTTTTATGTTTTCTATAACAAGATGGGTTTATATCTTACTTGAGTTCCATTTTAGAATATTCTCAAAAACTTCCAAACCTGTATCTAAGATCATGAGATTACAATTGCTGACTAATTCCAAGTAATTTCTTTATCTGAAACAATGGAGATATTTTAATAATTTAAAAAGATTATATTTTTGATAGAAGTATTATTTTACTTTTATTATTTTTAGTTCCTCAATAATATGACGAACATTAAGATCTAACTTGCTTACTCTATGCTGTAAATCATTAAAAAATTATACAATAACAAAAAGGCAGAACAACGATACATTTTATAAAACTTATTTCATAGCTTTTTAAGAATAACGTTCGTATTTTATATTGGAACACGTCTCATTTAATTTAATTTTACAAGACTACTTCTAAACATAAATTCGTTAGTAGACATTTGCCTTGTTTCGGATATCGAAAGAGAATTGAATTTTCGAAATGTAACTAGATTTATTAACTTGAGAAAAACTGAACTAGGGATTACTTGAAAAGTATTTGGCAACCTTTCATCTTAGTTGTGACAATATAGTAGAATTTCAAATACGGTAGTTTGAACATTCACGTTAATATTTCCCTATAAAAGATAGGGAAATATTAACGAGGCAAGTTTTGTGAATAACATATAATTAAAAATTTAAAAAATTCTACATATTTTCTACATATTACTGTAAATAACACAGCCTGCAATCATTTTATTGCTTTTTTTTTTCTTTATCTCGCAGTGCAGAAATTGTTGAACGGATTCGGATTATTTTTGAAGCTATACCTAGTTTATTTCTTATTTTTGAAAAAAAAATAACGGTTATAATCAAAAATTGCAGTAAGACTAGATTTAGTAGAAAAATAAGTCATATTTAAAATGTTATGCTAGCTAGCTTATTATTTTATCACAGAAGGCGTAACTGGAATGCTTTGTTCTTTACAAAGACAGCTAGTTCCAGACATAGATGAGAGTAACAAATACATATAGTAATGAAGTCGCATTACAGCTTTGATCGTACGACATGTTTATTAAGCTGAGCGTAAACGAAGCTCTTAAGCGTTTGGGAGACATTTTTTGTGTTTAGTTATCTCCAGATTGCGACGAGATACTAAGCTAAAAAATTTCTCATATATGTTTGAGTCGAGCGCGGATGTTATAGCGAAAACAGATTGAAAAAATGTTTAGCCATTCAAAAGTTATCAAGAAAAGAAGAAAGGGGAGGAGCTCAGCTCAACACCCGCCGCGCACGGTTGGCGGATCCTAGTAAAGTAAGCTTTAAGCTAAGATATTACTGTAATAATAACATCGTTTATCATAAGCGCCAGTAACTGGCACCTTACAGTGTTCATAGAATGGTAGACCCAGACAAATTGAGCTATTTTATACATAGCTAAATTTTTCTACATATATAATGGGAAAAAAAACATAAAAATTATTAATACATTCGGTTTGTCTGAATTGAATATATGGTCTGGTTTGAATATATATTTAATTATTTCTAAACTTGCCAGTGTTATGCAAATAATTTACAGTGAATAAGTTTGATTTATTCTAGAAACTAACAAAGTGAAAGATAACATTAAATAAAAACTTCTTGGTAGACACAATCTACTCAGTACATCGTCCCTATTAAGTCCTAAAAATGGACTCCATGACCTACACTACATACTACATACATACTACTACTATACATTGCATTTATGGAAATGAGGATAGTAAAATGTTTGTGGGTAGCCTTTAAAATCATGATGTCTTCTCTGCCCTAGACACATGTTTCGTCCATTACTTCCTTAGTGAAAGTGATAAATATTTAGAATTGGACTGACATAATAACTGATGATCTTTCAGAGTTCGTTGTCGTTTTTTCATTCTTAAATTAAATAATACAAAGATAATTTATTGTATCTACATATATGTCTATAAGTCTATATTAAAAATATCTAAAATTTAATTGTTTCAAAATATTAACACAAAGTAGGCAATGAAGCTTTACATAAGGAAGTACATAAGGGAAGTATATAAGCGAAGTATATAAGGCAAGTACATAAGCCAAGTATATAAGCGAAGTACATAAGGGAAGTATATAATGAAAAAACATAAGGAAAGGGCATAAGCCAAGTATATTAGCTAAGTATATAAGCTAAGTATATAAGGCAAGTACATAAGCCAAGTATATAATATATAATATTGCAACAATTTTTGTTCACGTACAATAGTCATAAGCTCCTCGTTCGACACTGCCTGTTTCATCATTTTTAATTGTAACATTTGTTTTCTTCAAACATGACGTGTGAAATGCGAATCAACTTTAATGGTAAGCATGAAATAAGATATATGAAATATTTTATAATTTATTAAAACATAATAATTAAGTAATTTGTATTTAGTATATGTACTCCATATATATAAAACCATGTGCTACTCTATCTATTGGTATTCCAAATAGCAATGCTACGATAAAAAGAAACTAGATCTCAACTCTCTATTCTTAAGAATAAAAAAATATTTTTTATGAAATTTTACACAAAATAAATGAGAAAATTTGATCTTAATGTGAAAATCTTAATAATAAGATTAATGGTAGCGTTTAAAGTTTTGTATGGAACCTCGATTATTAATTTAAATATTGTGAACTACCCGCATGTTATATTTTTGTAGTTGGTAAATTAAATACAGTTTGTAGCGTCGTAAAGAAATAAAAAGTTCTCCTAACTATTTTTGAATAATAGAAAAATAGTATATATAATATCTTAAGTATTTAAATATTATATTAAGTATAATCATACATAATAAAACGTTAAAATTTCAGCGGAAATTTTTAATATTTATTCAATAACTTTGTTTCTGAAATATGGATAAAAAGAGCACAAAACAAGGAAAAATACCTCGTTCGACAGGGTCGATCGTGTTAGGTAGATTCCCGTCACGCGATTCTCGATATACAATATGCGAAGGTAACAATGAAACCGAGAATGCGATAAACATGTAATGTATGATAAAAGATGGTATCACCACACCAATAATTTCAACGCAATTGTCCTGAAACGAAAATAAATCATTTGCTTCCAGTCAACAACAGGAGAGTACATTTGTGTAAAAACGGATACATACCTACATGTACTTACGTCATAGGTAATGCGCACCTGTAGGGGTAGTCACATTCATTATAGCACTCTGCTCTGCATTAAATTATCAAGGTGGTTGTAAGTTTATTGCGGACCATGAGAAACGCTCATTAGCGCGCTTCCGAAGGTAGCAGGTTCCTTTGCTGCCATAGCGTCTATCTGATTTGTCAGCAGAATGTTTTTCATTCACTTGCTTCTAAAACGGTAACTGTCCGTTAACCTGATACTTTTACAAGAATTGATGAATAGTTATGCTTGCACAAAAAAGTTACCTCTTTTAATTTGTTAATTTTCTAGGATTTTGCCGACAGCAAAATTTTGCCTCCTTATGTGACTTTTCGGGGTTTAAAGAGTTTTTGCCCCCCACTCCCACACCCCTTAACTGGCATCGCCTATTTTTTACACAGGCACTTAGAATGTCCTAAAGAATGAGCTCACTGAGTTTGAATTGAATTGGACAACATTTTTGGTTTCTGTGATTTTGGGGGTGGGGGCCCCCCTCTTCCTTAGGGGGGGTCGGAACGAGAAATAAACTAGTCAGTAGTATTCTACTAATTAATGCAAGTCTTTTGAGGGGTAACTCGGTATATATTGGGTGAGGGGGGAACCACCCCTCACCCCTATCTCCTAAACGGGGGGTCGCATCAAAAAACTTTTCGGACAAAAAAGTTTCCTCTTTTAATTTGTTAATTTTATAAGGTTTTTTCAAAACAAAAAATTTTGCCTCCTGTGACTTTTTTCGGTTTTTAACTTTAACTTTATAATACAAATTTAACAAATTACGTGTTAAATAAAAGTATGTGAATAAAATACTGCTTGTCTGTTATTAGTTTTAATTGGTATTAAGATTTGACGATATATTCTAATATTTTATTAATTAACCTTATATATAAAATGGAAGGATCACCTGGGTTAATCTAAGCTCCAAATTGGGTACACTTCACTTTCCGTACTTGTAATCTTGTTTTAAATTAACTCTAGTCTAGAATTGTGAGATAAATTGCACGAACAACGGTAAGCTTAAATTAAATATTCGTACACGTTTAACAAATGTGCTCGTTAGTCAACAACCCTCTAATTATATCATTAGTAATTTAACACCTGTTTCTCGGTTTTGCAATAAATTAAGTTAAAATTCATATTTTACATAATATAGTAAATCTAATTTTATGAACAAATAAGTTACAATATATTATTATGAATAGTAAAATTTAAATTACATAATAACTTAATAGGACCTATTAAGTTATTATGTAATTGAAATTTTACTATTAGGATTTATTAGGACGAACAGGATAACCCGGTAGACAAAACGAGTGTAAAAGGACTCCAGAGGTCGCAAGGTTGTATCCTACCCGTGTTTATATATAAATATATATATATGTATATAATATATATATGTATATAATATATACATATATATACATATATATATTATTATTATTTAATATGTACTTAAATTAAGACTTATATGTTTATCAATAATACAAAATACATACTTATTATGTATCATGAGAATAAAAAATATAAAAAAAATCTTACTGTAAATTAAAACTTTTTTAGGCTTAATATATTTACCTACTATTCAAATGCCTTTTTTTGTATTTAAACCTGCGGTCCGCGTCGGTCTTTCGAATTAATAAGAACTGGTTTTTTTTTTTAAATTATCTAGCTTTATTTGTAATTAAAAAACAGTAACGTTGTTAAGTAAAGAAAATATGTTGTAACAGTTTGCAAGGCTATGCCTTATTTACGTTATTTTATTTAGTAATTTAAACTTAAGGACTAAACCATATTATCTTAACTATTATTAAAGATTTCAAGCATAAATCTAAGGTGCATTTCTTCTGACGTGTAATTATCTTATAATAATTAAAATAATAACACAAAAAAACGAATAGTATTTTAAAACAAATAACATCCTTTTTGAACTGACTCGTTACGGTTACAAATTAGACACAAATCCAATCTTGATGTGTAGGAAGATTTCTATTTAAATTTGTAAACATGTTAATAAGTCGACCGTTTATTATGTTAATAGTTAATTATTTTTACAAGGGCTGGGTAGTGGATAATCAAGCAAAAGGCAAGGTCTATGAAAATATGAAGAAAAGTAGTAGGACAAGTACCTACTTCTCCTACCTAGTATTGAGTTTCCTACTCCTACTAGTATTTAAGGGAAAGCGTTCTTAAATTCAGATTTATGTATGCAGGAAATCTAAAATGCAGCCAAAATTAAAATGGCAAAAAAGTCGGAAATTAAAGAAAAAAGTTTATAATAATAAAGAACTTCATGCTTATAACGGGATGATGATTTATATTAGAGACCTATTATTAATCATCGTAGTAAATAGAGAAATATAAATATAAAGTTATGAATAAGAGAGATTACGAGGGTAATAGGATGGATTTGTTATTTTAATAAAACATGAAAATGTGGATAGACTTTAAAGATATATCCGATGATATAAATTCTATTTTAAGCAGCAAAGATACTGTATTATTCATCAATGCATTAAAACACAATTAAGTTCCAGATACTTAATAAATATTAAATATTTACATATACAAGTAATTAAGAGCTTGTAATGTGGTGACGACTAGTCCAAGTTATACGTACCAATCAAAATAATTCAGTTCATTCATTCTATAATTGCTCGAACCACAAAACTTTATAACTGGTTAGTAGTAGTATTAGTATGTTGTATATGTATGTATGGGCGCAAATCATTATGTAATGATTATATTGTTTTAAAAATTCCGTAATTATTTATAATTAGTTTTTAAATAATCAGTCGTAATCACAAAACTGTTATTTCTCTAACTGCAATCTCTTAAAGACATTGTATTGACTGATTGGTTGGTGATTGGTAAATTTCACATCCAATCGGTAAATTTCACATTGGATGTGAAATTTATTATTTAATAATTCATATTGTTGCACCTTTTCATGTTAAACATTTAAAGTAAAACTATATTAGATTTATTATAACTCCAACATTCATTATGTTATTAAATAAACTAAACTTTATTTAATTTGCATCCTACGTGGTGCCCCATCTGTTGAAGATTGAAGATGAAGATGTAAACTTGTAAGAAATGGAGTTTATAATCTTAAAATAATGTAATTTGTATAAAATAAATCATTTAGAGTTAGATAAAATTCATTATAATATCAATTGTAAAGATTTAACTATATTTGAAGATTTTATATACAGTAATTTTAATATTTGCTTTAAACAAATTTTGATTATTATTTAATATAAATGTAATTTGTATTAAATAAATCATTTAGAGTTATATAAAATTCGTTATAATATTAATTGTGACTATATTTTATGATTTTATATACAGTGATTTCAATTTTTGCTTTAAAATAAATTTTGATTGTGATCACCGTTACAACGCCTAGAAATAAGTATAAATATGGCTGCTATTATTCAATTGTGTCAGTCTTGTTACTAGCAGTCGTGCGAAAATAAACTATACAAATTCTAAGTGAATTTTCATTATAATGGACAACGAACACGGAATCTCTGACCTATCGCCGACATATGCTATGTCGAAAAAGGTGTAAGAGGTTGGCTCGATATTGTCTTTAAAAATATAATATTTTATCATACGCTAAGTTAAACAAAGAAGAACATGGAAATGAAAAATCTACAATACAAAAGGTTTACTGCGGGATAAAAACTTATCTTTCGAATAATGGGACTGAAAAGAATGTATTTATGAAATTATTGAATCTAAACCTCAGGTAAATCTTCTTCTTCTTCTTCCTGCCCTTATCCCATTTTGGGGTCGGCCCAGTATGTTTTTTCCTTCCATACTCTCCTGTTACTCGTCATCTCTGTGCACACTCCCTTCTTCTCCATATCGTCTTTCACGCAATCCATCCATCTTTTCTTCGGCCGTCCTCTACCTGTCCATCCCTCCACTACCATACCTAGCACTCTTTTCGTCACGTGCCTTTCATCCCTCCTCATAACATGCCCATACCATGACAGACGGCTACCTCTAATTTTTTCTGTCACTGGCGCTACTCCTAAGCTTCCCCTAATATACTCATTTCTTATTCTATCCCTTCTTGTCACCCCACACATCCATCTTAACATTCGCATCTCCGTTACATGCAAACGCTTTTCATCCATCACCTTCATCGCCCAGCACTCAGATCCATACATAACGACAGGTCTAATGATGTTTTTATAAATTCTCCCCTTTAGTTTAAGGGAATTCGGGCATCACATGTCGTCCCAGTGACTTGTCGCCATTTCATCCATCCCATGTTGATTCTGTGCTTTACGTCACGGTCAATATTGCCATCGCTTTGAATCAGAGAACCAAGATAGCGAAACTCCGAGCAGACTGGTAACGGTACTCCGTCGAACAAAATAGGAACAAAACCGGAGACACCGCCGAAATCGCAGAACATGTGCTCTGTTTTTGTTCTGCTTACTTTCAGGCCGACACTCTCCAGCTTTTGTTGCCATTTTACCAGTCTACTCTGCATCTCAATTCCATCCTCGCCGACAAGAACAATATCATCAGCAAATAGCATGCACCAGGGTGCCTCTTCCTGTATGTCCAATGTCAGAGCATCCATTATCAACAAGAAGAGGTAGGGACTCAGAGCCGACCCTTGATGCAAACCTACTGCCACATTGAACTTGTCGGTGTTTCCAGCGGCCGACCGGACTTGTGTACTAGATCGACTGTACATTGCACGAACCAACTCCACATACTTCCCAGGTATACCCTTCTCTTTCAAAGCCCACCATATCAGATTACGGGGAACCCGGTCGTATGCCTTCTCGAGATCAACGAACACTATGTGCAGGTTCTTATGGGCTCGTCTGTATTTCTCACTCAACTGACGAAGAGCGAATACAGCATCCGTCGTACCCCGACCAGGCATAAAACCGAACTGGTTCTCCGAAACATCACTCTCGTCTCGCATTCTTTTCTCTATCACTTTCTCCCACACTTTCATAGTATGTGACATGAGCTTTATACCCCGATAACTGTTGCAGTCTTGTATGTCACCTTTATTTTTATAAATGGGCACTAGGTCACTATTGCACCATTCTTCAGGGATCATTTCTTCATGCAACAACTTATTGAAAAATAAAGCCAGCCACTTATACCCATATTCATTTAAAACCTTCCATACTTCCACTGGTATCGCATCCGGCCCTACAGCTTTTCCATTCTTCATACCTTGCACAGCCGCTTTCACTTCATCATCGGTCACTTCTTTCACTAATCCTTTATTTACCGGCTGGTTTTTCAAAGCTCCACTCCAATCATTTTCTTCATTCATTAATGTTTCAAAATATACCTTCCATCTTTTTTTTATATCCTCATCTCTTATCAACACCCTTCCAGTATCATCTTTTATGCATTTTACATGTATGACATCTCTAGCATTCTTCTCCCTATGCTTTGTTATGCGGTAGAGTTCCTTTTGACCTGCAGGAAACTCTAGCGATCTGTATAACTCATCTTGCACTTCAGCTCTAGCAATGGCTACAGCTACTTTCGCTCTCTTCTTACATCTTTTATATAACATTTTCATCTCCTCTTTCATACTTTCATTATCATCCGGTACTTCCTGCCATTGCTTAAACGTATTTTTCTTCTCTTTCAGAATCTTTTGCACATCTCCATTCCACCACCACGTTTCCTTATTTATCACACCTTTTCCTTTCGTTTCACCTAATACATCCTTTGCCACAGTTTTTATGCATCCCGCTATTTCGTTCCAACTATCGTTCAAGGATTTTCCTTCTATACTACTCATATTTATAATTTTATCTGTCACTCTTTTTTTAAATTTACTCGCACATTCTTCCTTCTCTAACAAATACCATTTTATTTTAGGTGGGGGTCGTTTCTTGTACATATTTGTACGCACTACATGTTTCATTTCCATGATGAGGAGCCTATGCTGTGAGACTACACTTTCGCCCGGCAGTACCTTGCAGTTTTTGACGCAATTGATTTTATTTCTTCTTATTAAGAAATAGTCAATCTGCGTCTTATGGCGGCCACTTTTGTATGTAATTAGGTGTTCTTCCCTCTTTTTGAACCAAGTGTTGGATATAGCCAAATCGAAGGCTAGCGCGGCCTCCAGCAAGGCCTCACCCTCGTCATTACGGTGACCGAAACCCCAGCCACCATGTACTCTTTCATAACCATCATTCATACATCCCACATGCCCATTAAAATCACCCCCTACATATATCTGCTCATTGTCCGGAACATCCATCATCACAGAATCAAAATCGTCCCAAAACTTCTCTTTCATCCTATCATCACATCCGGTTTGAGGAGCATACACACTTAATACATTAATGATTAAACCTTCAAAAATAATTTTTACAGCAATGATTCTATCACTCACCCTGTTCACCCCCGTCACACACTCTTTTAATTTCTCATCAAGCGTAATTCCAACACCATTCCTTTTTCCATCATTCCCGCAATAATAAAACTTGTATCCCTCACCGATCTCTCTCGCTTTTGATCCCTTCCATTTCGTTTCCTGTAAACATGCTACATTTATTCGTCTTCTTTTCAACACATCCGCAATTTCTCTTCCTCTTCCAGTCATCGTACCAACATTCCAACTTCCAAATCTCAGTTTTACATCCCTTTGTTCCCGGGCTAGCTTCTCGCGTGGCACCGGTATTACCATACTGCTTTAAAGATTTGGCTTAGTTTTAAGGCCGGCCGCCTGCCTGACGCCAACCCTCCTTGGGAAAAGTAATTAAATTAAATTACAAAAAAAATATACAACATAAATAACATAACAATTACAAAAAAAAATTAAATAACAGTAACAACAATACTAAAATAAATATTTTCAATACATTCATTAATAACAATTAAACAATTACAAAAGATGCAAATAACAATTACCAATATAAATATTACAATTAATTCAATTCAATTCAATAATAATAATTAAAATTACTATTGAGGCTTTAATAATGTCAAAAATGATTCATAAACATTGAATTACTATTTCAACTTAATTCGATACACTGAGTAAATATTATTTTAATTTATTTTGTTATAAACGAAATTGAGACCTTCATATTGTCTTTTATGGAAAACTTTCTTCTTTCTTCTTTCCCATTTCTCTTACGGTCTTTAAGTTATTTCCAATTAATCTCTTATTCTCTTGCTTATTAATATGGTTTGCCAAAATTGATAAAATATCGTCAATAGATAAAGCGACCTCTTCTGTGATGTTGACAATCTTAGATATGGCAGCGCGGGATTCAGATGACAATTTAAAAAAAAAAAAAAAACATTATTTTGTATTGTTCTGCGTCGATATCCACTTCTGTTGGTTTTGACTGCAGTCAACCGTAGTTCGACGTCCGATTCAATCTCCGAGAAACAGCCAGTGAAGTCTTTGATATATAATTGTACCGTATAAAATATAATAGACAGTTACTTAAGATGGCCACTAGATGGAGCTATTCACAATCTTTGTATATTTATAATGTTAATAAAAGGTTTAAACTTTAGTTTAATGTAGTTCGTTTATAAAATATTTGAAGAAGTCAAATAAAATATCATTATCATTATTATTATTATCACTAAACACTCACATAAACCGAGAACAATGTCATAAAATTTTGTGTGGGTACATTGTATCTCACAGCTGATAGTCAATAAATTCACAACACTGTAACAGTCTTAATATAACGAATTATTCGTCAAATTATATTGCACAGTACCGATGGTGACAGCAATTCACTAATAGTCTTAAATAACACTTAATTGCAGCACTATTACTATTTTTAATTTACAAAAATACTAAGAGGTCAAAAAATTAGGTCAGATGTCAACGACGGTTGACAGGTAAATCTTAAATGTAAATATTATTATTTTTACAATTTGTACTAAATTATATAAAAATATTATTGCTACAGTTGGAAAAAATAATTAATCGACGTAATGTGTTTGTATAGCTCAAACATGTCATAATATAATTAAATTGGTAGACACAAGTTTGAGCGTTTATCATTAAGAAAACCCCACTTGCGGTATCAACGCTCTTCGAGAGCACTCCTCTCAATGCCTCATCACTTGATGAGTACTGTCATACTGATACTTATCAGTATACTGGGCCTCGACATTTCAAACGATTGTCAGTATCATAGGCAGCTGGAGAGCAAGGCCAAGTTGATCTCGATGAAAATGATCAATAGAGCGAGGAGTGTTTCAGGCCTGGTCAAAGACTTGAGCTCTATGAGGCGCAGGTGCAGCCACACATGGATCAATATCATAATATCAAGAATATCAGCTTCTACCGTTTAACCGCGTACAACGGAGAGCCGTTTGGATTATCGGGGACCTGGTGCCCTGCCAACTGCTGAACTCTAGTCGTGCTTTCTCTATGAGTCTTCTACCGCCTGAACAAAGGGGAGTGTTGCGAAAACTATACGATTTGATGATTGCTACTGAATTTCATCATCGCACAGAACGTCATTGCTTCCAATACCATCCGTGCCACATGGATACTTGGCGATCTTCCACGAGGCGGTTTTCAACAACTTTTATTCCACGTTCGACTTAAAAGTGGAATGAACTCCCTTCTACGATATTATCAGATTATTATAATATGGGTACCTTAAAAAAGTCGTGTATTCCTACGTCCAAGACAGGCAGCTCTCTTGTGAATCCTCGGATGTTGCAAGAGTTCATAGGCGGCGATGATCATGTATCATCAGTGTCCCGCAAGCTCGTTTTCCCTCCTCTAATATAAAAAATATTGTCTGTTTAAGATTATTAAAATTGGTTTCAAATGCAAGTTAGCAGAAATTGTTAAGGGATTTAACCAAATATCAGAAAATGTCTCATAAAGTAATTGTAGAGCACGTGTCATGTGACGTTTGCGATAAGACATTAATATGATTTAAGATCTTAGTTTTATAAAACAAAAGCTTTTATAAATTTTAATCACATTAGATATTCTGTATAAGTCTGTTTAAAGATTTTAGCTTCAAAGAGATACTGTGCCTAGATGTAGTCTTTTGTTTTGATATCTTACGGTGTGCAGGGCATAAGCGGTACTACTTTCTCGCAAAAGATCACTGAAAAGTACCTACTAAACCTACGTATCGTTTAGTTACTGAAACATCAGTTTGCCTGTCTTTTCCTTTGTATATCCAAGTGCACTTTTGCGTTCCTCCAATCCCTGAACGGTTGTAACTCATTTACATTCCATGCCTACAAATGTCTATGCTACAACAAGGGGATTATTTACGAACAAGTCTCTACCGTTACTATTAAGTCCCATAATTATTTTTTATTCAATAAATCTTTTGACTTAACCAATACAAAAAGTTAAAAAAAAAACGTGACATTTTATTCCCAACATAGTTATTTTTCTATTTTCAAAATGTTATTTTTCTTCAATATATTCAAATTTTGTGAGGAAAATTGGACAGAACAATTAAAATCTTAGTATAATATTTCTCTAAAATTCCTACATCCTACTAAATTTTATCTTGCAGTTAAACTAAACCGACTCATTTACCAGAACCGCACGGGCAATATTTCTTTTCCTTAATTTCCTTAACGATGTAACTAACTTATGAGTAATTTCCAACCTGCATGCATCCAATGTCTATAAAATAAAAAAACATTTACTTTTAAATTTATTTATCAACCAGTCAGCCACTTAGTTACTCACTCGCTGGCATGTAAATGTATAGTCCAAAATGCCGGGCCTTGGAATTTTCAACAAAATTATAATTTAATAATGTGCTTGAGCAAGGGATAGTGTTTTGTAAATTACCTTTCTAAAGAAGTGTAATGGCGGAATACGTCATTTTAAATATAAGACATCCATTAAAGTCATTAAAGTATAGGAGGTGCTATAAGCCTTATTTGAAAGTAGGTAACCATATCGTATTATTCCGGACTGATATTAAATATCCGAAATTAATTATTAAGTATAAAAAATAAGGTAAAATAAGTGGACTTAGTGTTTCCACTGACACAAATAATTGAAATATATTATTGAAATGAAAAAAATGATTATAAAGTGGTAAAACTAGATTTTTCTCTACTTTTGTTTTACGTATTACTGCTGTTAACGGTATTCATTACCACATTTCTTATCGTAGCCATACGTTATACTCCTACGAGTCGATTCTCACTCAAATAGAGCAATAAATTTTATCACATCTCAGATGGTAAAAGCAAGTAATATGAATGTTATTCAAAGAGAATAAGAACTATTAGAAGTGTGACAAAACGATTCCAACCACAGAAACCACATTTGCCTTGGGAGTTGAGAGTTAACGTTTGTCTTTAACCGCTTATTAGAGACCAAATTTACCTGCTATATCCGACTGTACTCGAAATGCAAATGGTTGTTTGATTCACGTAAACAAAAGTCTCCGACTTGCTGAAAAATAAGATAGCATAAAATTATTTATTTAAGTGTATAATTGTATTAGTAAAAACATTTGAGTAAATAATGACCTACCTATGACCTATGACCTATTAGACCTATAAATTTTATTCTTTAAAAAATTTACAATATTACAATATTTCATTTTTTTCCGTGATCGATTTGATTTGTTAGAAATATGAACAAGTCAAGAAATAGCAAAAGGTAAATATTTTTTTATATAATTTTCTATATTTAACCAGATTTTATTCATTTAATATTTAATAATCAATCAGTTTTTAAGCGAAAAACATTTATTTTTAACCACTTATTGAATTTAAATCAGAGAATTATGTTACTGCCATCTGGTATTTAAACTATATTATAAAAATTACTTTTTGTCGAATTAAATACCAAACCTTAGCTTTATTGTAATTAAAACTAAATTAGTTTTGTTTTTTTCCTAAAAATAAAAGCATTATCGATTATTAAAGTGCACCAAAACCAATCTATGTATAAAAAGACAAAATTATTCTTTGACGTCTTATTTAAAAAGGGACTTCATTTATAGATTTCTCTGACCAGTTTTTTGTTATAATACTATTAAATTTTTTTAGAGCTTATAATAACCATGGTGAATAAATAGAAATGAAATACTGAAATTTGTGAAAAATTATTACAGTTATTATTACAAGAACTGTTAAATAAATGTAACTCAAATTTAAAGTACTTTGGCAAATATAAAAGCAAGTTGAACATTCAATGAATATTTAATAAATAATATGATAGATGCATTCATAATACACACATTATTAGGACGATATTAATTCAAAATTATTTCAATATAAATGTTCTTTGAAGTATAAGAAGGTGAAAAATATTTTTGTAAAAAGTTTAAAAAATTTCATTTCATTCAAGAAATTGATTATATTGAAAGTACTAAAGCTTTCAAGACCAAAGTTAAATTTCATTTTATGTAAATAAAAGTAATAACCACATTTTGTTTTTTGTCAGAAGCAAATTAGTTTAAGTATAAAAGACTTTTTAAAAAAGGAAACAGAACAGAACCACTATGTAGTTATTAATAGTAATAATATGGATATATTATTATATTTATGAATTTATTACTTAAAGTTTTTAATTTATCAATCGATTTAAACATTTTTGGATAAAATCGTTATACTTTACCAAATTTACCACATATTTCTTTGAGTTTCAGATTAATATTAAATATGATATTTCTACTTACAAAACCTTAAATAATGGTAATTTAATTTATCTATAAATTCCATGAAACCTTAGCCGAGAAACAAACACGTAATATGAAATTATCAATCATTATCTCGTTCTGTGTCTAACGAATATATTTATATGTTACACGAGTAATTGTACATATTAACTAATGTGTTTAATTGTAACAATTTCGGTTACGGATTAAGGAGATAATTAATATTAATTATATAAAGTGGGAGAATACCTCTCTTACCCGAACAGTGTACAACCTATTATCTAACAAGACATTGTAATCAGGTACATAATATATAAATTAAATACGAAATATATGTATACCGACAAAATTAGGTATCCTAATTGACATCGGTCTGTTGTTACTAATAGATATCAATATTTCAATTATTATATTTTTATTCAATTTAAATTTAAGTTAAGTCTTTCAGTTTAATTTTGTAATTTAATAATCACATCTGTAGGCAGCAATATAATCAATCTGTTTAGAAAGTTAAAGTTGAAGATTGAATTAATTTTGCTAGTTAAAGGTATCCCGCGCAAATTTTTAACATACTCGTTTTTATCGCTTATGACGTCTTTTTTTAAAATACCTCGTTCGACAGGGTCGATCGTGTTAGGTAGATTCCCGTCGGTCGGATCAACAAAGAAAAACTAGCCAGCAGTATTCTACTGGTCATTACGAGTCTTTTGACGGGTCACTCTGCATATATTGGGTGAGCGGGGAACCTCCCACCACTTCTATCTCCTAAACGGGAGGTCGCATCAAAAAACTTTTCGGACAAAAAAGTTTTCTCTTTTAATTTGTTAATTTTCTAAGATTTTTCCGACGGCAAAATTTTGCATTCTTCTGTGACTTTTTTCAGTTTTTAACTTTCAACCCCCCCAGCCCCTCAACCCCCCGACCGATTTTCCCCGTTCAAAAACTTAACCTTCATTTTGTCCTTAAGAATGTGTATGCCGAGTTTGAAAATCCTCCGTCAATATTTGCGACCTGTAGTGTGTCCCAAAGGTTTGCACTTTCACCCCCCCTCCCAGCCTCCCCTTTCACTTTTTCCAAAAAAACGAGATGCTACGTTTGTCCTACTAATTTATCTTATCGACCTGTGAAGTCAGATTTCGCCTACGATGAATTTGGACTGATGGATCATATATACATATATATATAGAGGGATATATAAATTTTTTTTTCGACGGATTCTCAATCTCCATTTCATAAACGGCGTAACGCCCCTACTCTGGGGTCTGGGTCCCGCCATCGCATCGATTGCAATAGGTAGATTCATCTATGGAATCTACCTAAAAAGATATATATCCAAAATCCGAAACTTATATAATCTAAAACATTACTTATCTCTTTTGTCTTTTAATATTTATATTACGCGATCGGTTAAATAACATAATTTTATTAATATTAAAAAAAAACAACAAAACGGATTCATAATTCTAACAATGTTTGTGTAAGGTTAAGGCATTTGACATCGAATCGTAATATACTTTAACCAGATTTGGCTTAAAAAAACTGTTTAACCTGTAACATTTTAGCACGCGAGAAAGCGATTTTATATAAAATAAAAATGTCATTAAACAGGTATAAATCCTTATTAAAATATATAACCCTCTAACCTTTTAGCCTCGATTGTAGAATTCAATATTAAATAAGAGTATAGCGAATGTTTGTCATATTTATTTTGGTGTAAAATAAATAAAAATAGCAGAATGAAAACCATTACTCTAAAAGAATTTTATACTTCAATGTATGTTAGAAATATAAAATAAAATATTCAATGTACAAATGTCAGTTATTTTACTTCTGGAAATGTATTTTTAGATAATTGAAATTATCATTGTATATATATTTATTAATTTGGGGTCATGATATGTTAATTCTATCTCCGCTCCTCTATTAATCAATAGAGTCTTGCTTCTTTGCAATATAGTTTTCTCGGACTCCATTCATGTATATATATATATACACTAGCATATTCCCTCCCGCTTCGCTGGGCACAATATTAATTTGGATGTGAACTTAAGTTGCTATGGTAACCTTCGTCATATTATCCGTTGTACGTCTACGTCACAAAAGAAGTAACTATGTAGAATTTTTAGTTCATCGGACAAACGGTTTCGGAGATTTCGTGATGAGTCAGTAAGTGGTAAATCGCTTATATATATAGTCAATTGACAAATTCAATAATCATAAAAAACAGCTTAAATCCAATTGTCCTTAATTTGCTATTAATGTAATGATTTAGAGACTCGACGTCAACAATATCCTTGAAGGAAGGTTAAACATGAACATTACTTACAAGTTTTATTGTTACGAAAATAGGTCTGAAGAAGAAGTTTCGCAACCTTACATAGATTGATTGCCTATTTCAACGCGCCTGGACTATAAATTTTCTTGCTTGATTTGGTATATTAGTTTTCTATTGCCTTTTATTCTAGAATCACTAATAACTGAGATAACTGATATCAAGCTGTTGGAAGTTTAGCTACTCCTATTATCTATAAGCACCACCGAGAAATATCAAGAGACCAAGCAGACTGCATTCTTGAACTCAGCATTAATAAGTAAGATAGTCGGGCGAAAGGGAGGGGTGGTCTCCCCCTTTTTCTCATTAGAGACAGTACTCACTTACTACATATTGGATCGCCTGCTTATTTGTCCCCTGATTTTATAGATAAAAAAAATATCTACTTAAAATGAAGCTTCAAATATGAAACAAGGTAATATTGTATATCTGTCTTTTTGTATGTGGATCATGTAAAAACTATTGAACTGGTTGGAGTTTGGTTCTCGTTTTTACAAAGCAGTTTATGTGAATGTAACTTTTATATAGTTTACTGAGTTATATTAAAATATAATTTGGTTATTAAGATCGAAGTATTTTATTGAAATATGTAAAATTGAGTATTTTTTAAACGACACTAAACAGCGTGAGTAATGTCATTACCAAAAGATAATTTAAGACTCTATTGTCATATAAAAAGAGAAAGAATTAAATTCTTCCATATTTCTAACAAAATTTATTCAGAATTCAATAAATGACAAGCTCGAATCATAGATATTACAAATATTGTCAGAATTATAATATACCATTATATATATGTAACTACGTCGTGATCCTACGAGCCACGCCACATCGGACTCCACGATGCTTCGAGTCATGATTAGGCTAATTTCGATTTAATTAATAATCATGGATAAGAAAAGTTTCTATATATATATATTCTTCTGAAAGTGTAATTTTATTAAATTTATCCAATAAAGTACTATATTCATAAGCAATTGTTTAAGAATTACAAATATTAGGTAGACTCTATAGATGAATCTACCTATTGCAATCAATGCAATGACGGGACCCAGACCCCAGAGTAGGGGCGCTACGCCGTTTATGAACTGGAGATTGAGAATCCGTCGAATAAAAAATTATATATCCCTCTATATATATATATGTATATATGATCCATCAGTCCAAATTCATCGTAGGCAAAATCTGACTTCACAGGTCGATAAGATAAATTAGTGGGACAAACGTAGCATCTCGTTTTTTTTGGAAAAAGTGAAAGGGGGGGCTGGGAGGGGGGGTGAAAGTGCAAACCTTTGGGACACGCTACAGGTCGCAAATATTGACGGAGGATTTTCAAACTTGGTATACACATTCTAAAGGACAAAATTAAGGTTAAGTTCTTAAACGGAAGAAATCGGTCGGGGAGTTGGGGGGCTGGGGGACTTGAAAGTTAAAAACCGGAAAAAGTCATAGAAGAAGGCAAAATTTTACAGTTGGAAAAATCTTACAAAATTAACAAATTAAAAGAGGAATCTTTTTTGTCCGAAAAATTTTTTGATGCGACCCCCCGTTTAGGAGATAGGGGTGGGGGGTGGTTCCCCTCTCACCCAATATATGCAGAGTGACCCGTCATAAGACTCATAATGAACAGTAGACTACTACTGGCTAGTTTTTCTTTGTCGATCCGACCGACGGGAATCTACCTAACACGATCCACCCTGTCGAACGAGGTATTATTATTTTTAAACAAGAGTTATAAGTGCCTTGAAGCTATAAGTTCATTTCTATATAAAATATTAATATATCATTTACTTTAAACTAAATTGAAATATAATTATTTAGCACCAATCAAAATAATGCGGACCATTCAATTCAATAATTGTTGAAACCACATAACGTCTAAACGGACTATTTTGAGAATAATTCAGATAGAACTGTGTTGAAATATTATTTATTATATTGCCATATATTAAAAACGTTGTGTACTTTACAAATTGTAACTTTCATTACAATAATAGGACGTAGGTTCGGGCTTAAATTCGAATTTGTACTTTTTTATTTTATTCATTCACTATTTTGTATAAACATTTTTTAATTGTAAGTTTAATTTTTGCTCAAAGGCTACAATTAAAGGTCAATGGGCAAATTGTATGAGAAAAAAACCCATGGCGGACAGAAATGAAATTGTGAGATTATATTGATTAAAGCCTCTAGTTTATTATGGTAAGGGTCGCTATGTTGTGGGTTGTGGGAATTTCGAAAAAAAAAACATTTCATGTTTTACATTATTTGTTCTGTATTATATTAATATATTACATTATTAGCCTGTGTGCGAGTAGGAGCTGGCATGTCGCCCTGGTTTGACATATAATCGGGTGTTAAACAAGGTTGCGCTACGTGAGCTTGGTTGTTCAATTTCTATTTGGATAGTTGTTTCCAAGGCGTGAAAGACTGTGACATGGGAGTGAAAGTAGGTGACCTTAAGGTCAATTCCTTACTATATGCAGATGATGCAGTGCTCATTGCATCATCAGAATGCAATTTGCAAGTATTGGTCACTCTGAAAGATGGGTGTGAAAATAATGGTCTAAACCTGAATGTAGATAAGACGAATGTTCTATTATTTGAAAGAAATGAAGAAATAACAGAATGTAAGATCAACGTGAACAGTAAGATAATAGGACAAACGAATGAAGCGGTATATTTGGGAAGTATGTTTAGCAGAGACGGAAGATACGAAATGGATGTGGAAAGGCGTATACCTGCCGGTAACAGAGTCAACTGTGCTGTGGCTGCATTGTTGAGACGGCGAAACGTCAGCATAACTGCACGTTTGGCTGTACACAATGCAGTTTTGCTACCGATGCTCTTATACGGCAGCCAAACGTGGGTAACACAGAAGAAGAAGAAGAGATAAGTAATCCTTTGCACTACATTGTTTTCTGTTTTTTGTATTCGTGATTGTTATTGGTACATAAATAAATAAATAAATAAGAAGAATGTAAGAAAGACGAATGCTCTGGAGATGCGATCTCTTCGCAGAATATACGGAGTCAGTCTAGCTCACCGAATCCGCAATAAAGAGATCCATAGAATGACAGGTACTAACGAAAATGTCACGGTGAGAATGAAGAAGAACGCGCTCAGGTGGTTTGGGCACGTCGAAAGAATGAGTGATGAAAGAATAGTAAAAAAGATTTATATAGGAAAAGTGAGCGGTAAGAGAGACAAGGGGAGGCCTCTAGTGACTTTCTAAAACATAGTATCTATGATACTCGAGGAAGGTCACGTAAAAAGTATGAGGACCAGTCTTAAATGATAACTGCCTAAAGAGAGTAATATGACATCTTCGTAGGTTAGCTGTGGGAAATCTCTAAAATCTGGATTTTTTCCTTCTAATGGCATAAATGCAACTCTTTGACGATTTATGTTATTTTCAGTGACATATTGTGCCAGTTCATTTTCTCTATTCATGTTGTCGTTTATAATGTTAATAAACTGCTCGACGTATACACTATCTTCATACGGACGCCTAATAGCGTTTATAATTGCTGCCGTGATTTTGAAGTCTGCTATCATATTTCGCATTGCTCCATTAAAGTAAGTCGAAATATCTTGTAATCTTTTTTAAAACATCGATACATCGATTTTTTTGTAGTTTATTAACAGAACGATAGCATATCCAGTAGACTCTAAAAATACGACATTTTTACAATATGTTTTAGGTTTAATCTTTGTTCTCCCATGGATTCGAAATAAAGTAACATTATAAAATATTAAGGGAAAATATACACTTTCATTTTATACAATTTTCATTAATGTCCGCGACCGGGTCGGATTATGCCCAGTGACCTTTGAAAAAAAAATCTCATAATTCTATTGTAATGTTACACAGCACTTAACATTGATACGTATAATTTCATGACTACAAATGTTTTTCTAGCAACTATAACTTTGCGTTTCTGAGTATAAAGTGCAAAATGTCCTCTCCCTTATTTCTTATACAGAAACAAAGGAATGTGAAAGTTAATAAGAGATATAAGTCACTTATTTGAAAGGGAATAAGGGATATATTAGTCAGTAAAATTAAGTAAATAACCAGCATAAAAACCATATTTGCTGTGGAATCGAACATTTGTCTTAAATCGTTATTACGGAATAAATTGGCATAGGTAGTGCAAGAAAAACAATTTATATTATAAACTGTTTACAGTTTTGGGTAGACCTCGAAGAATTCGGTCTGCCCATTCATTTGTACCCACCCCGACTTTCGAATTTTGGAAAAATTACTTCACAGGAGGTCTTCTTATGACCCCCTGAGTCCGAAATGACCATTGGTCAAAAAGTTTATATATATATATATATATATATATATGCGTGCGTGCGTCCAGATTCGACTTTTGTCAGCACGATAGCGGCCGCAGTTTCGCTCAGATCGCTTTCAAACTTTGCACAAAAATCAACCATCTAAAAATGAAGGTCAAGTTTGTTAACCAGAGAAATCCGGCCACAGGGGGCGCTAGGGCCTCACTTTTTCTGATTTCAGTTTTTCGACCATAACTTTTTCCCTATACAAAGTAGATCATTTGCGTTTATATCATATGATGTATTTGATAAATACCTATAACTAATGTAGATAAACCGAAAACCTAACTTCAATAACTTAGGGGTGGGGGTAAAAAAACCGAAATTTTTTGGAAAAAAATCATAACTTTTTTCTGGTAAGCATTCTTACATGACAAGTATTTTTAATAGAAAGGTTATTTTTTACTCTAAATTTAAGTACCAAAAGTTTTTTCCGTAAAAGGTACCGTTTTCGAGAAAAAAAATAAAAACCACGTTTAGCTTGAAAATTTAAGATAGGTAAACCACGACAACTTTTTTCTGGTAAATATTCCCTCCTCGCAAATATTTTTAATAGAAAGGTTATTTTTTATTCTAAATTTAAGTACTAAAAGTATTTCCAAAAAATATACCTTTTCCGAGAAAAAAAATAAAAACTGCTTTTTTCTTGAAAATTTTTGATGTAAACAACGGCATCATGTGTTATTCTTAGGTAGTGAGTTATATTTTAAACAAGTTACACACGAGGTCTACCCACGCGTGTCCCCCTGCGGGCAAGGATTTTTTTATTATCAGTTGTTATAATGAAGACATTATTTTTGAATTAGCATCATAATATTTTTTATAATAATATTAGATGTTATATTTTTTCTAATTTTATTTTCTATACAAATATTTACAAAAGTATTTATTTTTAATATAAAACTAATAGTAACTATGTAGTACTAACGATATTTATAATTTATAATTTATAAAGCAGTATGTAATACTACAATTACACCAACCTATTACCATACAATTGGTCGAGTACTTGTTCTCGTGACTGAGGGAACACTGTGGAGGGGTTTTGCATGGGTCAAGAGGATGCAGATGGAAAAGTGTTTTATAAAATTTTAAAATGGTTAAATTCATGTTTTAAATACATTATATTTTCATTAGGCTTACAAATAATTACTGCAATTTCATTTCCATTATCATTACATTCAACAGTCGCAAACGTATCAGCAATTAAAATATTTTAGATCTTGACATGATTCTTTATTCGTGATTCGTGTAAATTTTTTTCGAACAGTTTTAGTAAGACTAAAAATATTTAAAACCTAATCATGAACTATTCTATTATATTCTATTCGAAGCAGTTTAATTTTACTCAAACAGAAATCTATTAAATGTACCGAATAATATGGCTATAAATTTTTATACGATCAAAGTTAAGCTAAGCTAATTAAGCTTGTTTTGACTATAATACATTGATAATAATATATTGAAATACATTAATAAATATATAAAAAATAAAAAGAAATCACAATCAAAAGCAACAAATTTCACGTCAAACAAGCAAGTGAGAATGTGATTTCGAAAATCTCACACATTTCGTACTACGCACGAGAATTTTTAATACGAGTATAAATGAGGGCAGCAACCTCAAAGGGTGTTGATCTGAAGGTTAAAAACCTCATTCTTTGTTAAACAGGAAACGTCTAACTTTCAGCTTAAAAGAATGTGTATAAATAAAAATAGGTAATTAGCATAAGCTATTTTTGTTAATTTTGTTTCTGAACAAAACGTTATTTTACATTCTATAGTATTTAATAAGTTGAAGTTATAACTGCAGTTAATTTTAAATAAAAAAATGTATTTGTTACTTAAAACGAAAACAAAAATATTTATTTAAAACTTATATTTTCACTTCTAATATGTAAGTCAATTAGAAAAATATTTAACTACATATTTTATTTAAAGAATAAGAAAAAATATTAAATGTCAAATTAAATGCACAAATTTACATATAACTATTATAAGAAATTTTTAATCTTGTTGTGGTACAGGAATTTAAAATAAATATTAATGACGAAGGACGAATTATCGAAGGATGAATGCTGAGCGTAGCGAAGCGTAGCGAAGCGTTCGTTTGTCCGAAGGACTACGTTCCCAGTAGATAGGCCCATTCTGCTATTTTTCCGTATGTATTCCAGGATGTTTGTTCCGGCGTAACCGGCGTATTTTTCATCCTATCGTCTCGAAAATTGGCAAGCGTGTTCTTTGAATTATTTGAATTTTTATGTCGAGCCGTTTTTTTGTTTGGGCGAAAAAGTCCAAAATGGCGGCGTTTTTTAATTTTGTTTTTGGCGTAGCAGGAGCAATTTTTATCCGATAGCCACAAAAATTGGTGATCATGTTCTCTGAATTATTTAAATTTTTTTTCGGCTGGCCCTTTTTCTTACTGGGAGGAAAAATCCAAAATGGCGGTGATTTAAGTTTTTGTTTTGGCGTAGCAGGCGTATTTTTCATGCAATCGTCACGAAAATTGGTAGGTGTGTTCTTTGAATTATTAGAATTTTTATGTCAAGCCGTTTTTTGCTTGGGCGAAAAATTTCAAAATGGCAGATTTCTGATCCGTACCACAAAAACGGACTTTGTAGCGGCTACGGCAGCTAGCGGTCTAAAAATTCGTCTAAGTATTCTTTGCCGAAATCTAAGGTGTTTTTTTGTTATTTCAAAATGCAAAATGACGGCCATTAATATTGTCTCTTCCCCTAACGTATTGAGGTCTACTGTTTATAGAACGACTAGTTTAAAACTTTCATTTTTTAATATTAATTGTGCTTCGAATTAACAACGGCTACGAATAATATAATATATAATAGGGTAATATAAATATACGAGGTGAAATAATCAAAATCGCGATAAATGATGATACAATTAATATAAATATTTAAACCGAGCCATTTTTTTATCTTCTGATAACTATTAATTTACGAATAACTTTACAACAGACAAAATATAATTTTTCTGTCCTATGCATTATAATTTAATTAATTAACATTAACGGAGGTAAAGTCGTTTGTTAATTGTAAAATGAATTATTAAAGAGTGAGAAAAGGAAATATAAGCTTGCATTCGAACCAATCCATACATTAATAATCGAAGAGAAAACTTTGTTTCGATGTTGAAGCACATTTCGCTCACGGGGGCTTGCGAAATTTGGCATAGTTAAAGTTTACGAGTAGGAGTACAGAAAGTTGAATGTATAACAAATACATTAAATTATACGTTACAAATAACTTTGTCAGTAACAAACATTCACGTCATACAATACAATTTAAACAAAATATATGCAGTGTACAAATAGGTTTATATTTCCCAAACAATTCTAATTACGATCGAATTTCGGCCATGTATCATTAACTCATGTACCGTACCATTAGATCAATTAGTTTTAATTAAGATTAAGTATACTAAGGTGTCAATATAGGGAGTCAATATTAATTTATATACATATATATATATATATATATATATATATATATATATATATATATATGTGTATATATTATTTTGATAGGTGAAGATAGAAAAGCATCTTACTATAACTTATTATCGACGTACTCTGGGCATATAATGAGACATGGAGACGACGGCCTCTAAAACTTGGTCATACATATTTGTGAAGAGAAGAGGAGTTGAAAAAGTAAATTAGCAACGTTTACAATACGAGACCGGTGGTGACAAATATGAATGAGTATGATTAAAGACAATAGGGATATATAGTTAAGGAGTAATTAAAGTTTTTACAATATGAACGGTAGAAAGGAGGAAATTGGGCAGAATCTTCAACATCAGATATTCCTAGTTTAACGCTACTCGGACTGAAATGATCTGAGCAAACTTTGTCTATTGCTAAGTGGTTGCCTGGGCATGATGAATATTTAGCATCATCATTTCTAACATCACATAAATCATAGGTACAGGTAAGTTACATATAAGGGATTGGGTACACTTACTTCGGCTTAGATCGATATTGATTTTCAAACTATAACAAAGAACTAAGTCACAGCGAATTGTTTTCATTTATTCTTATGGCTTTTAGCACTTTACTGCAACCAGGTATAAAAATTCATAAAAATCAGGAACTTTTATGAAAACTCACATTTTTGCAGTATTAAAAGTAGAAATGAAGACATTATATTGTCAGCAACTTTAGATGAACTCTAAATTGATATTTTTAACTCCATAATTTAGTATTGACTTTATTTTATTACGGTAATGATATTGAATAAAACTATTTATTATAATGGTACTTAGAACTGCTTGATCTTTCCTGATCTTTATCAGAAACCTCACAGAAAGAGTGACTAGGTAAATACTTTCATCATCAAAATTATATACATTAAGAGAGCAAATAATAAAAGGGTGAGTTAAGCGGTCTGTTAATTATAGGAAAAAAATCCGATGAATCTAAATATTACTTGATTTACGATACGAATTATATCATCTGTAGTTCTTTGAAAGTTTTTTTACAGTTACACTCTTATGTCTTATTTACAAGTTTACAACTTTGAAAACTCTTATCATTAGGATTAGATTCAGATTCAGGTTTAGGAGAATAATCTGTCTCCATAATCACTCTGTAATTTGATGAGTATTTTCATATGTATTTTTTTAAATTCAGCAATAATTACTTTAACAACAATTTAACCGACACTACACTAAACAATATAATTAGAATGATCCAGCTATATAGAAAAGGGAATTGTAATTATTACACCCAAATTTCACTAACATGTGTCTTGTTCACGAAATTTAAACAAATTCCCCCATAAATATTTGATAACCCATAAATATGTTAATCATTTGTCATTGCTGGCAATATTATTATTATTATAGGTATAAAAAATAATACTCGCATAAATAAACAAGCAAGGTTCCGTAGTTGCTCATAGTGGATAGATAGACAAACATATACACTTGCAAACTTTTTGTGGAGCTGATAGAAGATAGAAGATACACAATGTTTTAGTGTATTATTTAGATGTATGTTCATGCTCAACTACAGCTTTATAGTAATAAAAATCTCTGAACTAGGCTGCGGACAGCTGCACGGACGGGCATTGAGCCACTTAGGGCTATTTTTAAAACAACTTTTATTTGTTATTTATAATATGCTACGTCTTTAGTATTAGAATGGCAATCTTTAAAATAACATTATATAGAGTGTATTAATGTTAATGCATTAATTATATATGAATAATAATCTGTATACCATTTTCTATTGTAATGAACAAATAATTCAGTGTCCAGTACTTAGTACGGAGAGATTATCATTAATCAAGGTAACTTGAAATCTTTGGAGATGAACATCTACAAATTACTTAACTGATAGTCAAAATGTTAGCTGATCCTATCTAATCTTTATAGCTTGTGTAACAATTTGCTAACTATATAACAGGAATGCTAACGCTAAAACTATTTAGTGCTCTCCACCAATTAAGTTATCGATTCATGTATATCTTTTGGAGAATACTTTGTTTGGTTACAACGTTACTATTATTGCTATAGTTCTAATAACGAAATTGTTATTGAAAAAAAAAATAGTTTCATCCAACAGACTGTATATATAACTTATTTCAAGAGAAGATGTTTTCGTTTCATACCATACTAGTTCTTCTTATAAAAATAGATCTATATCCTATATTCATGAAGCTTCGAAGCGGTAGTAATGATAGTGTATGATAGATATCGTATACGTAATATAGACTTTATAACCGTTTATCGATAACTAAATTTTAGGTGATATTGGTGATATTTTTCGTGCAGAATATTTTCTTTACATAAAACTGGTTGAAACTATCATTACAATAGAACAAAGCTTTTTTCGTTTTAATAAAATTTTGTTTATATTAAACCATACTTGACTTCTTAAGAGAAGTTATTAATATTATTTATTTGAATATTACATTTATTGTATTAATGTATATATATATATGTTAAAAACGAAAAGAAATGGGGTTATCGGTTTAAGTTTAACAATAAATACACAGAATCCATACTAGCATTCGCAGACGATCTCGCGATACTGACACGTAATCCAAAACAATGTCAGCTACTTTTAAATGTTGTGGAGGATTTCTGTGCTTGGTCGGACGGATTGAGGACAAAACCCAATAAATGCTACAGTCTGTGTCTGGGTAGGCGGAATACCAGATATACCTCTTACGATCCGGGTCTTATAATAGGCGGTAAGTGCGTTACTACTATTACCGACGCAGCTCCGTTCAAATTCTTAGGCAAAAAAATCGATTACCAAGGGCGTACTCCATCTTTAGATATAATAGTCGATAGCTTTTTGAATGATCTTAAAAAGGTAGACAATCAGCCAATAAGTAACATCAAAAAGGCTTGGATATACGATAATTATTTAACATCACGTTTAAATTGGCCTTTCCTCGTTTACGATATTAATAAGACCCTTTTGTTAAAGTTAGATGCAAGCGTCATAAGGACATTGAAGTCATGGCTCGGGTTAGCGCATCCAGCGGACTCTTCTACCTTATTTAGAGACCGACACAATTTTGGGTTAAAATTAAAGAAACCATCGGAACTCTATAAACACCTAAGAGTGACCAAGAGACATATCATCTCAAAGTCGAATGATGATACTGTAACATCTCTCCCAAAAGATAAAATTGCCGCAGAGCTGGAGTCACGACTTCAATTCCATAAACAATTTATGATAGGTGCTCAAACAAATAAAGCAGGGCTAGGATCAAGTAGGAAAGAACCAGACATAGAAATAATAAAATCCTTTATTCGGCACGATGAAAATGATAATTACCGGTTGCACGCGATGAGCCTAGAATTGCAAAACGAATGGGTGACCATAGGAGATTTTTGTATTCCATTAGCTTTACGATGGCGCACCCTGCTTCATGATTGGTCCCCAGCATTATTAAAATTTTATCTTAATGCATTCCAAATGACTCTCCCAGATCAAAGTAACTTAGTAAGATGGGGCAAAGCCACCGAAAAATCTTGCAATATCTGCGGGGAGGCAGTAGGAACCGCGAAACACTTGCTAGTAGGGTGTAGGGTACTATTAAATAGAGGTAAATACTCGCGTCGCCACGATAAAGTATTAGAAATCATACGAGAAGCGGTTAGTCTTTCTGTAGCAAGAGCGCAGAGGGGTATAACAACCACCAAAAAATCAGTAGAGTTCGTAAAGGCAGGTTCGTCCAAAAAATCTAAATTAAAACCTTATTCCATCTTGGACGCGTCTCCTGATTGGACTCTCATGATGGACACGTATGAAAGGCAATACAAAATCCCCGGGGATGTTTGTGTTTCGTCATCTAGGCCGGACTTATTCCTGTATTCAAAACAACTAAGGCGCGTTATACTTGTGGAGCTTACTGTACCCTGGGAAACAAACATACCCAAAGATCATACATTTAAGCTTAACAAGTATTACGAACTGTGTAACGAACTGATCAGGAATAAATTTATAGTTAATTTGTACGCTGTAGAAGTAGGAGCGAGAGGTATAACAGCAAAATCTCTCTACAACTTATTTAAGGATCTCGGCCTTTCTAGAACGATCATCAGTTCATTTCTGGAACGTATTTCAAAGGCGGCTTTAGTAGGTTCTTACGATATTTGGTTAGGTAGGGAGAGGAGCGTAAACAGTGAAGGTGAGCGTGTATGCGCATAGTAAAGGGGCCCCTTAAACCTACATCTGGGTCGCAAGTCCCAGGCATTGTTTGCGCTCCTCTTCTTGCAACGCGATGGGCCCGGCACCCGCACGGTGAATCCATGGAATGCTAAGAAGCTTCGTCTCTATTACCATGTGTTTTGGAAATTTTTTTTACGTGAAGTCATAATAATAAGGTATAAAACTGGCAATCTATTTTTTGGACAATACAGATTCACCTTTAAGGCCCAGTTAGGTGGTGATTATTTGTGAATAACATTTGAAAATTGCTTAACAAACCTTACCTCTTAAAAATCTGGAAGATATCTTTTTTCTAAAATATTTTTTTTTTTGTTAGTTGGAAAAAGTTATCTTTTATTTATATTGTTTAACATTCTTTTCCAAATTACAAAAGTTGAGACAATGATAGGTCAGGGTTACACGTTCAGCTGTTTGTCTATTTTTTATTACAAAAGAGATTAGTTTAGATTAGTTCGGCACTCCGTAATAGCTTTTGAGGCTTAACAGTTGGTAATGTTGTTATTGAACATTTAATCAATATTAAGATAACTACAGTTGTTGTTTATAATTTATTATATATAGTACTTATTCTTTATCTATATTAAATGAAGACTTACTAAAGTATACATTTACAAGTATACATTTCAAATAAAAATAGAATTTATGAATTTTACCACGTTTTACTTAGCTCGTCTTCGTCACGGTCTGTCCGTTTGTGGCGATCAAATCTTGCAATCGAAATTTCCCCTACTTTCCAGCTAGCTAGAAATTTTCAGGATCGCTCAGAAGTCGATGACAATGCAATATTCAAGCATTAAAAAATCTAAAAAGTAGAAAATAATTAAATAATTAAAAAAAATTAAAAACCCACGTTCTACGAATGCACTCAAAAGAAAAAAATAATTTTGCCCTATGGCAGCTCTGCCTCACTCCATCACCCCTACTGCAGCTGTTGCCTGAATTTGTGTCACTCGTAATCTTGTACTAAGCTGAAGACTGAAAACGTGAAGCGCATCATTTGGTGGTTTGGCTTATACATGTGTATGGATTAGTTCTAGGTGGTTTTAAATTTTTAGCAAATTGAGAATAGGGCAAAATTATTTTCTTCTTTTGAGTGTATTTGTAAAACGTGGGTTTCTAATTTTGTTTTATTATTTAATTTTTGTAATATTGTAATTTGATTTTTGTATATTTTATTATAGCGACATAAGTACTTTAAAATTGCAATACTTTTATATTCATAAAATCTACGTTCACATTTTGTAATAAAAACCCAAAGAGTTGTTCTTATATTATTTTTAAGCCATGCATTATTACATATTTTTACTAAATCTTAAAGAAATCTTGCATAAATATCAATATTGTAATAAATAGCTTTTAACACTCAACCTACCAAGTACCGGTAAAATTGACCGTTCTTAAACTTTTGTAAAACTTACACATTTTTAAACGTTATAATGTCGTTATCAAACTACATGACAATTCTTATGCATAAAATATTTTCTACACTCTTTACTTTTAGTTATTTCCATTATTACCTGCGTTATATAATAAAATAACTTTTAATTACCGGTCAATTTGACGGCGTGCGGTAGGAACAGGTATACAAAAATTGTCGGTAGGTTTAGTGTTAAATACGTTCCGGCTCTACTAACATTATAACTCTTTGATACACATTTAATACATTGCTGCTGAAGTAATTAGTAATTATATTAATTGACATACTGAAACATTATATTAAAATGGCCTTTAAATTGTTTTACCTTTGACAGTTTTCAATCTATATTAATATATGACTATATCTTCTGTAATCATATATTTTTTTATTTTTGGGATAAGCAAGTACCTTACGATAAAGACGTACAAACAGAAGTCTAACACAAAAAACGTAAAACCGATCTTGATAAATAATTAATATATAATGATATATAAGAGTTGTTCCGAAAATTTCTAGTAAAATGAAAAATAGTAGGAATATGAAAAATCTTTTTTTAAAGCTTTTCCAAACATGCCACTCATTTATAAAACGTCTTCTGCGTTAAATGTAAAATAGATGTAAGGTTGCAGGATGCGGTTTGTGAAAGTCCTCGCCCAATTTTCCCACCATAAATTAGCACCCAATCAACACGATTAAAGAATGGGTTATTGCAGAATTGTGAATGACTGAGTCTCCCGATTTGTGATGTTTTAATTTTTTTAATACCACTCCACTTAATGACGTTTTCATGGGTAATTCTGGTAAATAATTTTCAAAAAGAAATTTTTAAACGGAATTAGCTGTCAATTCAAAATAGTATTCTGAAAATAGAGATTATACTTACTTTGTGACAAACAATTTGATGCACAGACCTCGAACTAAGAAAATATCGTAATCATCGTATCAAAATAGTATCCTGAAAATAGAGATTATATTTACTTTGTGACTAACAAAACTACAGGCCATATGTTAGAAAATCTAAAGAACATATGTTAGAATATCGATAAACCTTAAACCGTAATGACAACATTTTTATGCTTATAAATTATTCAAAAGTATAAAATTTAATAATTATTTACAGATAGTGGGTTGTTATTTACTGGGTAAAAGTTGCCAAAGTTTTGAGAGCAACACTATATTTTGGGCGGCGGTGACCACATATCAACGGTGACCCGCAAGCTCGTTTGCCCTCCTCTAACAATAAATATATACATATTTATATATATATATATATAGATATATATCTACTTATACATTGATTATGGTTTCGATAATGGTTATGGTTGTAATAATTGTTATGGTCAATTTAAAAATAAATATGGTACTTGTAATATATAGCAAACTTATTAGTTCACTATAATTAAACAGCTTTAAATTGTTTAATCAGATTCCATTGTCAACTAATTCCGGTATCGCATTATGATTATTAAAGCCTACACAATTACATAATACATTAAAACATTTCTTAGGGCAGTAATAATAATAAGAAAAAATCGGTAAGTTCTCTTAGAACACTGATTTCATTAAGTTAATGGTAGCTTTATCTGGTAATACCAGGAATAAAGATTAAAATGTTCGTTCCCAAATTAATATTAAATATGATTTTATTTGTTGTTTTCTTATTTTATAAATATTGCTATTGATTTCACTTGACTTAGAATAAGTTTGAAAATAATTAGGTTTTTGGTAAAATACCATGTTTTGGCAACTCATCCTGGCATTATTTCTAAGTAACAACGTTAATAAAATAGAATCATAAGTTTCCTAAATAATAAAAAAAAAATTTTTTTGACAGTCATTTTCTTCTTTTATTAAAATTTTATGACTAACAAAAATAAAAAGTAAAATAAACGAGGAGGAGAACTGATTCTCTTATTTCTTCAAAAACAAGTGATTTAAATTTTTAATAAAAATATAACTTTTTTTCGAGTCTTCTCTTAAACATAATTGTTAAATGTTTAATATTTTAAGTTATTATGTATTTTTTGTATAATTTCTCATTTTTTACAACGTTATTTACAAAAAAAAGGTAACCAATTTTGGGAAATTACAAAACATTAAATATTTTAGAGTATAAAATAATCCCTTTATGTTACTTGTAATGAAAATTAAAATATAATCCTAATTGTTCCGTTTAATATAAAAGCTGTAAACAAATAAAAAAATGGCAATTCTGATTCTTTTATTTAGGGTTTATACCTGTAGAATATTTGACATTATTATGTCCAAAGAGACTTTAAAATACTGACATAAACATAGGAATATCAGAGCACAAATCTGACGCTATCCTTTACACCTGATTACTTGATTAGGTATACAATAATTAATTGCCGTTCAGAGTGCTCAGAGATAATAATAAATAATTGATTGAAGTTATGAAAAAAATACCCATTCAGCAATTCGTGTTAGAAATGTTAAAAACAAACTTCAGACTCAATCCTTAAGTGAAGTTTTTGAACAGTTTGAAAGATATTTTTTTTTATGTAAGAGGAGGACAAACGAGCTGGCGGGTCACAAATGACTTGTGATCACCGCCGCTCATGAACTCTTGCAACATCCGAGGATTTACAAGAGTGTTGCCGGCCTTGTAGATAGGAGTAGACGCATTTTTTGAAGGTAACCATGTCGTACCGATCTGGAAATACCGCCGAAGGGAGTTCGTTCCACAAGCGAGTGGAACGTGGAAAAACGGTCCTTGAGAACCGCATAGTGGAGCATGCCATGCATTCAGGTGGTAGGGATGGTAAAGTAGTCGATGGCGCGCTGTGCGGTGATGAAATTCGGCGGTAGGCATCAGATCGAATAGTTCTTCGGAACACTCCCCGTTGTAAATGCGGTAGAAGACGAACAAAGAAGCCACGCAACACCAAAGAGTCCAGCCGTTCGCAGACCACTGGGTCCCCGACAATCCGAACGGCTCTCCGTTGTACGCGGTCAAATGGTAGAAGTTGATATTGGGGTGATCCGGACCAGAGATGAGAACAGTACTCCATGTGTGGCCGGACCTGCGCCTTATAGAGCGCAAGTCTTTGGCCAGGTTTGAAATACTGCCTCGCTCTATTGATCACTCTCAATTTCATCGAGGCCAACTTGGCCTTGCTCTCCAGATGACCACGAAACTGACAATCGCTCGAAATGTCGAGACCCAGTATTCTGATACTTGGCGAGGCAATGAGGGGAGTGCTCTCGAAGAGCGGTGACAATTGGGGTTTTCTTAGTGGTAAACGCGCAAGCCTGTGTCTTCTGGGAATTAAACTGAACGTGGTTCAGTTCACCCCACTCAGAGACCATCCCCAAGGAAGTCTCTATAGAAGACACAAGTTTCTTTCGGCACTCGTCGACGTTTTCCCGAGAGAGACCTGTTCGACCGAAATATACCGCATCCCCACTGCTGTCATCCACATAACAATGTATGTTGGAAATATCCAACATGTCATTGATGTGCAGAAGGAACAGAGTTGGGCATAGCACACAGCCTTGGGATACACCAGCGTTCACGGGCTTGGGGTCCGAGAAAAAACCTTCGAGAACGACCTGAATGCTCCACCCAGTGAGGAAGCTGGTGATCCACTTGCATAAACTCTCGGGAAGCCCATGGGAAGATAGCTTCGAAAGAAGCTCCTTGTGCCATACCTGATCGAAGGCTTTTGCCATATCCAGACTAACTGCCAAACCCTCTCTCTTGCTTTCAATAACAGCTGCCCAACGGTGCATAAGATATATAACAGAAGATCACTAGCCGATCGACCATGGCGAAAGCCATATTGCCGGTGATTGACCAACTGGTGATGATCGAGGTAGGTTAGGAGCTGTTATTAGAAGATTATTGCAATATGTATTCGTTGATACAATTTTGGACTTATAAAATAATTTATTGATTTATGGTGTATAACAAGCAGCAGCATGTATTTTTATTACTTTTCATTAACCTCATAAAAAGTTACTTTGACCCTATTTGCTAAGTGTTATAAATCGTTTATAATTTTTCTAAATCTTTACATATAATACATCTGTAATTGATCGCTATCTGTTTATATAAGATAGAAAAAAATTGTATTTATCTGTGTGGTTGTGACAGCTAATATCTGTAATGGTTTATCCGATTTGAATGTAGTTCAAATCATCGATCGAATCGATCAAATCGATCAAATATAACCGTGCAAAGGCGGTCTTATCGCTTAAAGCGATCTCTTACAGACAACCTTTGAAGATATACTTATATACCTACATATTAAATTATATTTGTATATATATATATATATATATATATGTGTGTGTGTATATATATATATATATATTTTTAGGAATCAGGTGGAATTTTAATAAAAAAATAACGATTTATATAATTACAACATTTATATACTTCAACTAATTAAATAACTATTAGACTCATAAATCAAATCACGAAACATTTAACATTAACACTAATTAACAAAACTGATTCGTGATCAAATCAGTCAGATATATCGATTATGTATTCACAGATCACACCGTCAATCACTATTCACTCCTACAGCGCTTCCGCACGGAAATGACTTCGCACAAAAAGTGGCCAGCAACCACTGATGTTCGAACTTATATAGAAAGATCCCCACCACAATTTTAGAGATACCCTTCATTCCTAACAATATATATAAATACTTAAACTTATACTTTACATATATAGATAATGTTGCTTTAAACGATTTTTAAAAACTGATAAAGTAGGAGATTTTCTAATAACTAAGGGAAGAGCATTCCAGAGTCTTGCAGATTTTACAGAAAAAGAGTTGGGACTGAGAGCCAAAGTATGTAAAACGTTCTTTAAGATAGGAAGGAGTTAAAGGATGAAAGAGAATGGTATATAAAATGGACAGAAGATGCATGTTTCGTCGTTCCCTTATGGGTAGCCATCCCAGCTGAGCACGGTGTTGCGATATATGGTCGATTTTTTTTTAAATTAAAGATGAAACTAATGCAGATGTTTTGTAATCGTTCGAGTTTGTTGAGCAATACCTCTGAAAGGTCTGGATGAGCTGTATCTGCTTAGTCGATGATCGGAAGGAGAAGGGTATTAGCTAGGGCAATTTTAGTTTTTATAAGTAACAGATGTTTCCAACGTCGTAGTGAACCAATAGTAGCATAAATTTTTCGGCTAATACTTTCAATCTGTGGTACCCAAGAAAGCTTACTAATAATCCAAGATTCTTTTTAGTGCTAGAAAAAGTTAAGCTGGTTTTATCCCAGATAACTGGGGTTAAAAGGTTACAGTTAATTTTAGAAATTTGTTTGGGATATCCTACAATAGCAACCTGCGATTTATTGGTGTTAACGGTAAGCCCAAAAGCGTTGCTCCATTGAAAGACTTTATTAAGCTCTTGATTTAAGGAATTTATTGTATTATTAATAATATCTGTATTTCCTGTGTCATCAGCATAAATATGGTAAGAAGAAGAAATAAGAACTGATACGGTATTAATAAATATAGAAAAGAGAAGGGTAGAGAGCACACCACCTTCACGTACGCCGGTAGTAAGTGGCAAATATTGGGAAAACTTTTCATTCAATTTAAGGCACTGCTGCCGATCACACAAATATGACCGTAGCCATTGTGCAACATTGGGAGAGATATTAATATGCATCAAAATATTCAATAGGACATCATGGTTAATGTTATTAAATGCATTGCTAAAATCTAGTAAGGCTATGACAGTAACATTTTTATTATCAGCAGCCATACGGATGTCATCGCAGACCTTTATAAGTGCAGAGGTAGTACTATGCCCAGTTCGGAAACCTGATTGAAAAGGGCTAAGTATATATATATATATATATCGGCGCAAAACAAGTTGTAGGACTAATGGAATTATCGGCGCAAAACAAGTTGCAGGACTAATGGAATCAATGAGTCATCGTGCAGGTGTTTCAAACTTTGTAAACAAGTCATTAGCGATAATAGTCCCACTCCTTCGACTATGCAGTGTATAAAAGCGTGGCACAAGGAAGTGAGAACATCATTGATTTGTTACTGGTCATACGGATAACAACTGTGTAAAATTACTTTACTTAAAATAAAGTTTGATTTCACTGTTTCTGTTTATTTCTATTATGGAATACCAGAATACCAAGGAAGATAATAACGTCAGCCGTGCTGACGTCATAGGTGTTAAAACCAATACTGGACCTGTGAATTCGTCATATATATATATATATATATATATATTGAATTAATAACAATCTATATCTACGAAATTTAGTTTGGATTAATATTTAAAAAATAATAACATCTTAACATTAAGATACGTTATTATATATCATAGTGTTATTATTTGTAAGTTAAGTATTTTTTCTTATTTATTGTCCTTAATACCAAAAGGCAAAATGTAAGGTTTTTGTCCTTACGACCAATACCTTAGAGGTTATTACTATCAATTGTATATATATAAAGTGAGACTCCATTCATTAGTCTGCGTGTCTGAACGCAATAATCACTACAATTATATTTAAAGCTTTGTTCTTAAATGGGCGGTCCTCATTTATCTTGTCCTAGCTTAAACCAGACGTCCTTATTGAAATCAAATAATCTAATTATATATAATAATAAAGGCATTTATTCAAGATAATATTGTTTTATTTTATGGTTTCAAATACAATATATTATGTTAATAAAGGTGGACCATTAAACGTTAATTAAGTTTTCAGCAAATATTCAAAAATATTGTTGTGATTTTGCGTGCTCTCTTTGACTTCGAAATTGATAAAATAGTAATCAATTTTATAAATTTATTTATTTATAGACTGTGATTGTATTATGAAAATTTACAATTCACGAGAGCACTATAAGCTACCTAAAATAACCTAACAATCTAATAATGACTTGAAAACTAACGATTTTTCTTGAATCTTACTCTGTAAGTATCACAATTTTAATATTAATAGACAATTGATTCCATTTGCACCATTCACTTCTCATCACGAAATCTCCGAAACTATCTGTCCGATTAACTTAAAATTTTACATAGTTACTTCTTTTGTGACGTAGATGTCGACTAAGAATGGATTTTACGGAATTACTATCCCCACGAATTTCAACAAATTTCAAGTCCATCGGCCTTATACAGAGGTTTCATAATGAGTGTGTACATAGATTAAAGTAAGAGTTATTATAGCAACGGATACCATAGCAACGTTTACCATACCAATGTTTACCACGACAACAGTTACCTTCACAACGGTTACCATGGCAACCAGAGTTAGGAGGGTTGTAAAAAATTGAAATTTGAAAATTAAACATTGTCAAACATTAATAAAAACTCAAGGACATGAAAATATAATGGATAACTAAATTGAATTTGATATATTTGTAATATTAAATAAATATTATTTAAAAAAAAAACGAAATTTGTCCTTAGTTATATGCTGGCAACTTTTTCGTGGTGTAGGCCTTCTGGGGCTCCCGCCATAATACATAACGGGAACGCATCTCAATACACAGCACCTTATAGGTGATGTGGAAATCTGTGTAATCACTGACTGGCATTAATATATTAATTAAAATTTATATTAAACTAGGATCCGCCAACCGTGCGCGGCAGGTATTGAGCTGAGACCCTTTCTTTTCTTCTGAATAACTACAGGAAATATCGATTTATTAGGACTAATTGTCACCTGCTAGCTTAGCACATTGCTCGCACGCGCGGGGCAGCTTTAATGTATTGTATATGGCAGGAGTGATCTTTTTTTGATAAATTTTGAATGGCTAAACATTTTTCCAATCTGTTTTCGCTATAACTTCCGCGTTCCGCTTAAACATACATGAGAAAATTTTTAGCTAATTATCTCAAATTATTAAAAAAGGTCTCCCTTACGGTTAAGAGCTTCGCTTACGCTCAACTCAATAACTAAGATCCGCCAACAGTGCACGGCGGGTGTTGAGCTGAGCCCCTCTCCTTACTTCTTTTCTTGATAACTTTTGAATGGCTAAACATTTTTTCAATCTGTTTTCGCTATAACATTCGCGTTCGGCTCAAACATACATTAGAAAATTTTTAGCTAATTATCTCGTCACATTCTGGAGACAACTAAACACAAAAAAGGTCTCCCAAACGGTTAAGAGCTTCGCTTACGCTCAGCTCAATTAATCTAACCTAAAAACCTAAAAAATTTACGCTAAATATAAAATAGAAATTATAAATTTTGTCAATACAAAAAGTCACAAGTTCACATCCACATTAATAGTGTCCCAGCGAAGTGGACGGGAATCAGCTAGTTTGTATATATATACCAAGGAAGGTTTATTCGAATTGTTTATGATCGTTAATGTATTAGAAATTCAAGAAATTGTAGGGGAATGTCATCGTTATCATTAAGAGGGAAGTGAAAATAAAGGAATACAAAAAATGTACATATATAATATATATAAAGTTGTGTTTTGTACATCGGTGATAATAGTTGTTTATAGTTCATTAAATACAGGATTGTTTTACATCAAATGTTTAATAGAGATTTACGTTAAGACAATATCCGTTTTCCTGATATGGAAAAAAAATCTTATAAAGTATATTAGTTTTGTGAATTATATCTTAATAACTAATTAACAATGTAAAAAATTCAACCCCGTTCTAATAGTTTCTTATTATCAAATAACTTAGATTCACGACTTTGCACGTTCTTAATTCGACGGTGATGACAACATTAAACGCGATTTTATGGGGATATTTAGCTTTTTTTTACCTTTTCTGCATCTGAACCTGAAAACAGTCATATGATTTTTTTTTTAAACAATCACAAATTAATTTTATATTATTTTTATTATTAGAAAAATAATTAAAATCAGTTAAATTTATTTGAATTAATCAATTACCATCCAAACATAGGTGGACACGTTATCGTTCCAGCGGCTATCCACACAAAAAATATCATAGTAACGGCCAATTTTTTAGATCTTCTTTTTCTGGAGTATGTCAAGGATCTGGTAACTGCCAAATATCTATCCATACCTATAGCACAAAGCGAAAGGATAGAAGCTGTACAAAGAAGAATGTCGAGACTTATCCAGATATCGCAAAGAATCCAGCCTCGTTCCCATTTATCTGTGGAAAAAAAAATATTCGATAGGTATATTTTTTAGTTTTTTATTGTATAAACAAAGTTTCTTGATATTGAATATTGAGGCCCCGCTGGTATTTTAATCTTAAGTACTTAATTAATACCAGTTAATTATAAATTCCGTCCAATTATTCAAGCCTCGGAAAAATAATGAAATAATAAGGACATTTTTATTAATACTGCTGATATCTATTGTGAGTACAAAAAATACTTCAGATTGTTTTGTATTTGTTTTATATTATATTACTATTTATTTTAGGTTTTTTGAATGTGCAAATAAATACTTTGATGACATATTTCTTTACGAAAGTAAAGAAATTTTTAATTAGTATGTTATTGAAATTTTAGACATTTTCGGAACTCAATACATTTCTACCGATTTACATAATAATTATATTAATGAAATGTAAAAAATAAAGAAAATGTATAAAATTAAATATTCATAAAATAATAATTCCATATATTTTATTGTATATCAATAAAATTAAATGAACCATATTGAATATGATAATGAAGCACGATGTGCTGTTATTTTATAAAACATTTAAAAACATATATATTCAATAATGTAGTCACAACAAGAGTTATAATTTTTAGATATTTATTAGTAAGAGTAGCTATTGATACGTTGCCTGTATTATGAAAGCTTATTGGTCCTATAAATATTATTTTGTTTATTTTGTTTCTAATATTTTGAGTCTTTTTTTATTTTAACGTTATAGTATATTTCGCGAGTGACTTTTTCCTCTACTGTATTGCTATCTACTACTACTAATTCCGCATAGGCTCAATGGTTAGAAACATAAGATAACAAAAAACAACAGTTAATTATTATTTAATATTACGGCAGTCCATTATGTTTTAAGTGTCTGGTACCACGGGTACGAGAAATTGTTGAAATTTAAATCAGGGAAAAGAAGCTAAATAAGGTGATTTTATAGATTATTATTACTATAAAGGTTATAATTATTTAGAAAGCAAATTTTACAACATCAGAATGCAAGCAAAAACAACTATAATAACTGCTTATATTGTAGCTACTGTATATACAATTTTATCATCATATGTGGTCATAGCTTTATATATGTGAATATAATATATATATATATATATATATATATATTATATATATATATATATATATATATATATATATATATATATATATAGGTATATGTATATATGTTAATATAAATTGCACTGCTATAGATGGCGGCATCACAAATATGCCACCAATAAATCAGCAGCCGCCAAACTCGTTACAAAACAATTAGTGACCGTCCTTAATCTTTTTGTGGTCACTACAGCAGATATAATTAAAGTATTGTCTATAACCGTAACTACTATTAGGAGAAACAGTATTGTAACGACAGTCGCTTCAAAAATATCATAATCTTTCACAAGTACCAGTTACATTATCTTTTGTGTTATTATAAAATATTTGGAATTCTTTTTCTGTTAGTTCTACTATCTAATAAACGTTTTGTGATAAATTTGCTTCTTTTTCTTTTATGTTTTCTATAACAATATCGGTTTCTATGTGACTAGAGTTCCATTTTAGAATATTCTCAATAAGTTCCAAGTCTGTATCTGAGATCACGATATTACGCTTACGCCGTCGATTTCAAAGTAATTTCATTTTCTGAAACAAAGAAAATATTTTAATCATTTAAAAATGTATACTTTTGATGGAAGTAGTATTGTCTTATATATTTTTTTGATTCGTCGATATCTTGACAAAACACTAAGATCTAGCTTGCTTACTCTATGCTTTAAATCATTCAAAAATTATACAATAACAAAAAAGCAGAACAACGATACATTTTATAACACTTACTTCATAGCAATTTAAGTTTTAGGTTCGTATTTTATATTGGGTCACGTCTCATTTAATTTTATAAGATAACGTTTAAGCATAAATTTGTTAGTAGACAAAGTGAACCTTGTCTCGGATATCGAAAGAGAATCGAATTTTCGAAATGTAACTAGATTTATTAACTTGAGAAAAACTTAAATAGGGATTACTTGAAACGTATTTGGCAACCTTTTATCGTAGTTGTGACAATATAGTAGAATTTCAAATACGGTAGTTTTCAAAATGATAAGAACATGTATTTTATAAGGAAAGTATTGACAAGGTAAGTTTTGTGTATTACATATAATTTTCTACATATTTTCTTCTAGTTCTGTAAATCACGCAGCCCGCAATATTTTACTGAATTTTTTTTTATTTCTTTGTCTTGCAGTGCTAAAATTCTTGGACGGATTCTGATTAGTAATACTAGATTTAGTAGAAAAATATGTCGTATTTAAAATGTTATGCAAAGACATGCAACATGATTGTAGTCATTATTAAAAATAAATTCAGTATTACTCTGCTGCAAAGTTAAAAACATTTGTATTTAAAGAAAAAACCTGATAGATGAACGCATAGTCTCAATAAAGACTATAATACTATAAAGATATCTAGGAAGAATTATCTATATAGCTCAATAAGCACAATGACGAGGTGTGAATCTCAGTTTTTTCTTTATTTTTTTATTGTGGTTTTCATGTTATTAAAACTCAGACAGCGTAAGCTCTTAGTACTTTCCATATATTCTGAATATATTTGATTAATAGAAAGACAAATACACATTGTTTCTGCATTTTGCGTTGAAAAACAGATTTTTTCTATATTTTTCGGATGCACTTTCTATGTGGTTCGGCGGAATGGAATTTGAATATGGTAATTTTGTTACTTAAAATAATTAACTATCGTTAATCTAATAAAAACATAAAAACTCTTACCTCACAATTTACATTTAGCTTCATTGTAATAAAAATGATTTGTCCGTGTTACAGGTTAAGTGTTTTGTTTCTATGAAAAAACTACCAATTATGCGTTTAGTTTTCATGGTACTTTGTCGAGCACTTTATATGTTTTTTCTATTGTATTTTTCTCTTTCGTTTGCTCATTTAATTAGCATAAGTATACCACTTCAGACATTTACTACTGCATAAAGATCGTTTCTAAGTAACGTATTAAATGTGTTCAACTAGAATAGAGATTCTTTTTAGTTTTTAGTTTGTTAGTTATGTAGTTAGTTAGTTTTACCACCAAATAGTTATCCTTAGTTAGTTATAAAATAGCTAAAATTCAACATTTAAATAAGAAATAATAATTGTAAATCAATTGTTATTTCTTACCGGTAGTGCATTGTAAGTATTTAATGTCAAATCAAACATATTTTTCCTAACAATTTAGACTCATTGAGTTTAGTTGTAATTTATTGTTTATTCAGAGATTTTCATCTGGACCACTCTTTATACCAATATTTTTCTTCCATGTCTATAAAATTACAAAAATTTCAAAAAATTGTAAGACTTTCCTTTTCTATAACAATTATAATATATTTTATTTTATTATATATTATTTAACTATAATTAAAATCCTATTGAAAACATTGTATTAAAACCATAACATTAACTTGAATTCAGAAAAGTGAACATATTGAGAAAAAAATATTACATTGTATTCAGTGGAAATAGTTGTTATGCAGTGATACTTGAATGTATGCAAATGTTCTGTGAATAGTGGAGTTAAATAATGTAAATTTTAATTAACTAGAAAAGTTCACCTAGATGCTATACCAAGCATTGACACGCTTGAGAAAATTTATTCTTCAGTTCCAGCATACAGTTGGACTCTTCGTCTGACTTTAATAAAAAAAAATGTACATTACATAAGATTAATTAACATAATTTTATTTTTTTCATACATAGGTTTCATTATAGGTTTCTTTACATTGTATTCACATAAATGTTGTAGCATAAAATATTATGTGATTCTCTTATAAAAGCTAATAATTTAGCTTAGTATTCGAATAACCACGTTAATTTACTCATTAATAAAGACTGAAGACAAATCTTCCATACACGAGACAACGCCTTCACAGTAAGCAAGTCTTATCGAACATACTAATTAAAAGCTGTAATCATGTGACATTGTTAAATCACTGTGTGAGGAGCGTTCTACGTATAATATAGCTGATAACACTCACTAGTATCTGCTCTATAATCTTACATGTTTTAGGTTATCATTTTTCTCTCTAAGACAACGAAAATTTTTTATTTATTAACAATAAATCTGGTAAAGAAACACATTTTGTATTTTCTTTGAGTGTAACTATATCAACATTTTTAATTTAAAATGATATCTATATTGTCTTTTTTTTAGAAATGGACATCATAGAGTAAAAACTTTATTTCAGGCTGAAATATTTCCCGGTCCTTGAAAGAGTTGTAAAAACAATTAAGATATTCAAAGACCACAACAATGAAAACTTATCCTACTAATTAATCGTAAACATAACATATTATAAATATTTTATAATTTTTTAACACATAACAATTAAGTGTCTTAATTAGAATACATATTCTGCATATAGTGAATATGCATTCTAGATATATAAAACCATATTCTACTCTATCTATTAGTATTCCAAATAGCAATGCTAAGATAACAAGAAACTAGTTCTCAATTCTCTATTCATGTCAGTTAAGAACAAGAAAACTTATCCTTTATTAAATTTTAGACAAAAGTAAGGAGAAAATTTGATATATATGTGAAGTCTTAATAATAAGATTAATGAAAGTGCGAAGCTTTTGTATATACTCTCGATTATTAACTTAAATATTGTGAACTACCCACATGTTATATTTTTGTAGTTGGTAAATTTAATATGGTTTGTGTAGTCGCAAAGAAAGAAATTTTCTACGTACATTTTATTGAATAGTGACGAAATAATAAAAATACAATTAGTATGTATAGTATTTTATATTTTTTTTCTATTTTATTAACTTATATGAGGTATTATCATTAATTAACCACTTAACCATAACCAACTTTAAAAAAAGATAATTAGTTAAATTTCTATTTACATTTTCTTCATTTCTTTTAACAAAAAAAAGAATGTTTAATAAAAGTTTAACAATTTTATTCAAATTATATTGTAATAAACTATAACTTGTACATTATCAGAGTTTTATATGATATACAAATGTTACGATGAAATGATTTTCTTTTTAATTTACCGTATATATCAGATGGAAGAATTATGTACTACAGTTCATCTGAGCCCAGGTCGGGTGCCACTCAACCTTCCACTCTACGTACTTTGTTACTGTACTAGATAAATAGTACACGCAATGGTAATCTTAAATTAAATATTCATACATGTACCATAAATGTGGTCGTTAGCAATTTGACATTTGTTTGAAATAAAATAAGATAACATTATAAATTTTATATAAAATGCTGAAATTTTATCCATAAAACATCTAAAAACTGTTTAATAGAATTGATTTAAGTCGTTCTGGAACAGTAGACCTCAGTACGTTAGGAGATGAGATAATGTTGGGAAATTATTTATAGTGGATTTCACGAGGTGCAGTGGTTACGATATTTCAACCGTGAACCAAGTATGAGTGCCACCCCAGTAACCTCCGTACACTGGACCTAAAACAAAACAAAAAAAAGAATACTTAGACGAAATTTGTCCGCTATTTTCAATTTTGAAATAACAAAAAAACATCTTAGATTTCGGCAAAGAATACTTAGACGAAATTTCAGCCCACTAGCTGCCGCAGAGTCCGTTTTTGTGGTACGGATCCGCCATTTTGAAATTTTTCGCCCAAGCAAAAAAACGGCTCGTCATAATAATTTAAATAATTCAAAGAACACACCCACCAATTTTCGTGACGATTGCATAAAAAATACGCCTGCTACGCCAGTTTTTGTGGCGATCGGATGAAAATTGCTCCTGCTAGGCCAAAAACAAAACTAAAAAACGCCACCATTTTAGATTTTTTCGCTCAATCAAAAAAATGGTTCGACATAAAAATTCAAATCATTCAAAGAATACGCCTGCCGATTTTCGTGACGATAGGATGAAAAATACGCCGGCTACGTCGGAACAAACATACTGAAATACATACGGAAAAATAGCAGAATGGGCCTATCAAGTGTAAACGTAGTCCTTCGGATAAATGCTTCGCTACGCTCAGCATTCGTCCTTCGGTCAATAAAACACAAAGGCACTCACTCACTGACTGACTCACTGACTCATTCATCGCTCTACAACCCAAACCGTTATACTTAGAAAGCTGAAATTTGGACACAAGACTCCTGACATATTGAATAGGTGCAATAAGAAAGGATTTTGCAAAGGTCCAAACCGTTCCAAAGTTACAGCTAAAAAACTGCAAAGTTTACCCCACGCTCCCTCTCTTCTCCCATTGAATTGCAGTATAAAATAAAAATTATTTGGCCATTCACTATGTTTATTCTCAACACGCTGCGATGTTTATTTTCAACACGCTGCGATGTGAGAAACAAGAGTGTACCTACAATCCGATAGGGAACTCAACACACTACAACCAACTCTGTAGTTATCGAACTCAAGGCTTTCTCGCACTGATAGCGAGTCATGATGTTATGAAAAAAGTATATGATGTTTTGACGTTTCCCTGGATTGCTGTGTTTTATCTAGAGTTAATTTTAAAAATTGATATTGGGTCTTTTTACGAGGATATAAAAGGTCTACTGGAAAAACCTCTAAAATATAATGCTCCTGTTTGATACCTAATAGGTGGTGTGGAAATTCAAACAAAATGTTTGATCAATTTCGCCGTCCCTCTGTAAATATTTATTGTTGAGGCAATTAAGAAAAAGAGTAGGAGAGGAAGTAGTTTTTATTGTGCTTCCTACTTTTACTAGCTATTCAATGACAAGCATTATTATATTCAAATTAATGTAAGCTGGAAATAAAACTTGGGAGTCGAAAACTAAAAATTTTAAATTTCGGAAATTGAAAGAAAAAAGTATATAATGATGAAGAACTTTTCTTTTTTGACAATAATATAAGAAACAAGAATATGCATAATGTGAATACGGTAGTATAAGAGGGATATATTAATAAATTGAGACAAGAAAATCGATGATATAAATTTATGAATTAGCAGCAAAGACACACACACAAACAACAAAATTCCAGAAACTTATTAAAAAAATATCAATATATAACTAAGAACTTGCGATGCGGTTATGTCTCTTGCAACTTAAAAGTTCCAATAAAAATAATTGAGTTCATGCAATTCTATAATTGCCCTTACCACAAAATTTTACAAATCAGTAAGTACATTATAATACATTATATTGAGAAAGGTGGTAGAGATATTATCGATGACCGTTACATTCTTAACAATATAATATTCTATTAAATTCCAAAGTCAAGGAAAGAAAATACTCAGACTTAAGAAAAGAAAGATTCACACTACAAAAGCTGGACTGCGGAATAAAGTGTCATCTTGGCAATAATGGGACTGAAAAGATTTTATTTAAGAAATTATTTAATTAAAACGTTAAGTAAATCTTTTTAATGTAAAAATATTTTTTTACTATTGGTAATAAATTATGTTACAATATAATTTGTACTATTAGAAAAAAACCTGATTATTGTCACCTGCTCGAAGGCTTAGTATGTCTTTAATACCAGTTGAATTGGTTTCAAATACTAGTTAGAAGAAATTGCTAAGGGATTTAACTAAATCCAATGTCAGGAAATGTCTCACGTGGCATTTGCGATAAAACATTAATAACATTTGAGATGTAAGTTTGATGAAAGGAATGCTTTTATAAATATATAAATAATTAGATTAGATGTTTTAGCATTATTAAATTTGCAATAGATAATACAGCTACAGTAACTGCCTAAAGCTTGAAACTCCAACGAGACCCTATAGGTGTTAGAACCTAGCTATAGTATTTTGACTTTACATCATCCCGCTAGCCTTGCAAGACATAAGCACTTTAAAAACTACGTATATTTGGTTAGTAAAAGATCCGTTTGCCACAGTCCTTTCCCTTTTTCTTTGTACCTCTTGTAAATGTGCCTCTGCAGTTCCTCCTCATCCATAAATGATGTCAGCTCATTTAAATTCCATGTCCACAAATATCCTTGAGAGAACAAAAGAAGTACTTACGAATAAGCCTCTATGATTACAATTGAGTCCCATTTACTTTTTTTTTATTTTATATCTCTTATAACTTAACCAATACAAAAAAAAACACGTCAAATTTTATTCCCAAAACAGTATTCAAATATTATAAATATAAAGTTTTGATATAAAAGTATATTTTATGCCTTCAATTTAATTTAGTTAAAGTATTTGGACTATAAGAGTACAAGAAGTGAAAATATATTCAATTTTGAAGCAACAACTGCAGTTGTCTTTATAATATAGATTAAATGTTTTATAATGGCATAAATGAAAAGCTTTAAAACCAATTACTTACCGAGTACTGAACGAATCTAATATTCATCTCTTTCACACTAAAAATCAAACAAACACCTGAACAAGTAACAGTGATCTATCACTGTCTGAATTTTGTGTTATTTGGAAAAGTGGGTTAAAAATAAAATAGAAAACAATTATTAACTCTCTTTTCAACTTATAAAAAGTATTGTGTTTCAAAAAATATCTTACAGATTTTTAGAGGGTAAAGTGTGTTAGTTTCTTCTTGAAACTTGTGGACCGATTTTCCAAATTTATTCACTAATATTGTCCATCTTAAGGAACTTAAGTACATTATGATGTATATGATAGACACTTGTTTTGAAGATTTCACTGTTTATAAGATGACAATGTTTGTTTGCAACGCACGATGTTATAAGCGAAATTGTGGCAAAAGCTATTATTTCAGGCAGACAAGACGTACATTGTTAATTAATTACAAATATTAATTATAAACTAATAATAAACTAGGTAAATAACAATTGTTCGAAGTCAGAATCACAATATAATTTACGGAATAAATGCGTTACGTCGCTGGCTCTCATACATCACTACTTGAGGAGGCGGCACCTCTTCGTTGTCACCGAGCTGATGAAATCCTCGTTGATAAATACGATGTACTTTAGTTAATCTGAATATTCTATGTATAACGTTTACTTAGCAAGTGTATTGTAAAGGTAAACATATCAAAAAACAAAAACACTGAATTAATAAAGTCTGATAAGTTATTCATTTATATATTTTTTAAAAGAATAACCATTTATCCCGATCTTAGAATAAACATTTGAAGCTTGTTTTAAAAAATGTATATTTTTAAAGCTACTCCAATTAAATAAAAACCTAAACTCGACTGTAAATGTAAGTTACAGATAAATAATGTCGTAGCTTAAGTTTTGTTTATAAATTAATTTCAAAATTCTTGGCCTTTTGATTTTAATGTATTAATATATATATAATTCTTCGTATTATTTTTTGGTTATAACGTTTAAACTCAAAAATATTGAATAACACACTTACTCTCAACATTCAACACCAATATGTTACATATATATTACTATATTAATGTGCAAAAAAAATCTAAAAAGCTATTCATTAAAATTAAATTATAATGCTTTTAAGCTCTGAAAACCAATACTTGTAGTTCGAGACGTTTGTGAAACAGTGATTACAATAAAAAAACCCAGCTGAGTTTGTTGTGTAGTTCTTCTCAGAAAGCGGCACGTTTGGAGTCCTCATAACCTTAATCTCAGTTGAAGAGTGCTTATAAAGAAAGACTTATTTAGTAAGTATGATATAACAATAAACTCTCTTGACACTTACATTTGAGGTAAACAAGTGATTACTGGTATTGATTCAAAGTGGAAAAGATATAAATAAATAAATAAACAAATAAAATATATCAAATATGTGAAAGTATTGTCCCGAAGCCTTCGCATCTTACGCATTCGGGACAACACTTTCTTAAAAATCTTTTATCAATTTAGTTCATTTTGAATATCCAAAAAGAAACATAATCTAAATAATTATCTTAATATTAATATAATTATATTTCAAATATTTGTCGTGTAGAATTATAATTCAGAATAGTAGTAGTATGAGGTGGATACTGTGTAGTCGTTATACGAGTATTTTCAATCCTGACCGCGTCACTGGAAAATAATAATAAGATTTTAAAAAAGAACAAATTAATGAAGAAGGCTTCGTATTCTTAGATTAGAGAATTTTAAACAATTATTTTATATTAATTGCCAAGACAAGTTTTTATATTAATGAACATCAACAAATTATGATAAGTTGATTAATAATATCATTCTGTCATGTCGAGTCTAATAGTCAACTGGATTAATGATCATCTCTTAGCACTTAGAAATATCTAAAGGGCTGTTAAATTTAATTTAAAAATTATTTAATTAACTTAAATCTAACAAATCTATTTCCCAACAACATCTATTTTGTATGTAAAAACTGGATATTACCAATACATTTAGTAATCCTATGACACAATCATATGATTAACTATCATAATAAGATTATACTTTAATACAATCAATGTAATATTTAAATTTAAAAAAATTGATAGCTCCTTTAAGTTAAATAATATTAAAGAAAACTAGAACAAAATCTATAAAGTATTAGTCCTATTGTAATGATAGTTTAAAAAATATTTTATGTGCATGGGAATTTTTTAAACTTGAAAAATTATATACCACTTGATATCTAGTTATCTAGTTTTGCATGATGTATTAACATTAATTAATAAGAGACCAAAAATTAAAAATAATTGTAAGTCTATATTATGTACATGATGTCTAGGATACTGTAATTTTTCTGGGGTTGAAAATATATTTGAATCAAAAGGACAAGTATGGCAAGAAAGGAAAACACCTTCCATTTAAATAATTTATATATAAATATCTGATCGCTGAAAATAAAGTAAATATAAACTTTTTTTACTTTTAGTTCTATAAACATAATAAAGTCGTAAACAAATAAAGATTTCTCCTAAAATAGGCATGAAAAACTTAATTAGTGGAGAGCACAAAATAGTTTTGGCGTTAGTATCATTGCTGTATAGTTAGTAAATTGTTACACAAGCTATAAAATCAGCTTCAGTTATGGCTATCGTGTAATTTGTTTGAAGATGTCCATCTCTAACGATCTCAATTTTAAATGTTAATCTCTCACTACTAAGTATTATTATTTATATACAGCCAAAGAATTTACATACATAATAACTTAATATTATTAAAAAAAAATAGATCGCGTTTTTTATTCTAAAGGCAAATAATATTATAAATCACAAGTAAAGATTGTGTTAATAATAGCCCTTAAGTGGCTCTATTTAACTATTTTATGAGCCACAACTCTCTTTTATCGTCGATATATTTAATAACACCCCAACCTTTTCATGGCTTTAGGCAACTACAGAAATATTTAATAAGCTGTTTGTTCAAGTTTGACCTTTGAAGTGTGTGACCTTGAAAAATATTGTAATGTGTAAAAAATATTTTGTTTATTTAAGAAATAGAAATAAAATCACACCACGATTTATAAAAAAAACTAGTTTTAGCGAGATTTTAAATTCAAAATCGTCGTGTTTTACAAACACTTGTTGATAATTTTATTTATTTATTTACGCCATATCCCTAGCGGGGTAGCCAGAGACGACGGAGCGCCAAATGCTACGGTCCCTGCATACCTCTTTCGCCTCGACCACAGACATTAACCTCTTCATACATGCCCTCCGGGGGGTCCTCATGCTTTTTACGTGACCTTCCTCTAGTATCGTAGCTACTGAGTTTTCGAAGGTCACTCGAGGCCTCCCCCTTTCTCTCTTACCGCTCACTTTTCCTTTATAAATCTTTTTTACCATTCTTTCATCACTCATTCGTTCGACGTGCCCAAACCACCTGAGCACATTCTTTTTCATTCTCACCGCGACATCTTCAAATTCTTGTTGATAATTATTTATATTATTCTTAATATTTTAAAGTTTAGAAAGTAAAGTGGTTATAATTCTAAAGTTCCGAAGTCTTAAACGATATAATTCTTTACCTATGCCCCCATCTTATAAAAAATATAACAATGATGCTGATATTAAAAATTAAAAAAATCTTAATTTAATCCTTTTTATATGAAAAAAGGGAAAAAAAATAAAAATAAAATTTAATATAAAATCAATTCACGTGTGTACCTTTATCGTCTATGCACTTTCAGCCAAGTAGTTGATTTTATTGATACCAATTCAGAAAAAAATGTTGGGAGCGAGAATCAATAATTTTTAGACGGTTTGGACTGCCTCTTAGGAATTGTTTTTTTGTCCATGCAGGAAATTGTCGACAATTTACAAAAAATATATAATCTAACGACTATTATTAAAAAATATATAATATATGAGAACTAGAAAGTTTAATATTCAAAACTCTTTGAAAGAGGTTTCTATTTATAACTAATGTAATATTTTAATCCCACCTCTAATAGCACCAATGCTTTTGCGATTAAACATAATACTGTAATCTGTATTATGTGTAATAAAATACAGTATTATCGCAATCAAAAATATTGGTAGCAAAGTAATGACAGACCAACATTAATTAATTAGTAATATAGCCTGTACCTAGTCAATCTTATTTAAATAAGATGTCAAAAGCAGTCACAGCAGTAGAAGAGTGAAAAATGGAAGTTATTTTTTTTTGCAAATCACAATGAATAAAAATAAATAAAAAAACCTAAAAATTTTTTTTTTGATGGGCTACCCTTATCTTTTAGCGGTATTTAGAATAAATTCTTAAACCTAAAAAATACACTTGCAGAATTTCATAAGAATCAGTTAAGTCATTTCGGAGGAGTTTGGTTACAAACGCGTGATATGAGAATTTTATATATTAAATACTATATGTATTTAGTGCACATAATACATATATTATAAATATATCTTATTAGCTTATTCCATCCCGCTTCGTTGGGCACAATATTAGTTTGGATGTGAGCTTAGGTTGCTATGGTAACCGTTGCTATAGTAACTCTTACCTCCGCGTTAAGTGTATAGCTCCTTCAAGTTTAAAACTTGGCTGGGATAGGAATTCGTAAAAAACGTTCTTAGTTGACGTGTACGTCACAAAAGAACTAACTGTGTAAAATTTTAAGTTGATCGGACAGAATTTCATGATGAGTGAATGGTAAATATATATACTTACCATTCATACGTTATATATTTATATATAACATATATATATATATATAGACTAAAATTATATATATATAATAGTAATTTTAGTCTAACCTCTGGTGAATAAATATAATTCTGATTTATTTACATACGAGTATAATCATATCTAGCGTTGTTTATACGTTAATTAAGTTTGGTGGCAGCGAAGGATGCAAAGAAAAACAATTATTTTATAAAATTATATTAACGAGTTACAATTAAAACTTATAATTAATTAATACTAAAAAAGGGTGATTCCAGGTCAGCGATTGACCCAAGAATGAATATATTTTATCCTCGATTCCCATCGAAGGTGAGAACGCAAGCCGTATGGTGTCGTCTTCAGGATACTCGAAGCGTGGTGTCAGCATTTAACCGTGTGAAACCAAGTTGGTTCTTACTATAACAATTGCCCTTGGCTATGCTTTCGTAACACCTCCCCCCGTAGAACAGCGACTATTGAAGACCTTCGTTGTAAATTGCGCTGGAAGTTCTGATTCATCCCTTTAAGTTTTTTGGATGGTGTGTTTCGTATGTTTAAGTCGGTATTTCCGGTATGCAAGGCCGCTAATTAGTACACATGCACCGAATAGTAACGCATATAAAGGTATTGTTGTATGGTAGACGCTTATATCGTTGTTCTTGCTTAAGTTTACTGGTGACTGTAGAATAACCTCTCTATTGGTAGCGTGAAGATTAGTCAAATTAATGGAGTTTAATTTGAATATCAGATGTGCTGCTGAACTGAGTGTATTTTCAATAGGGACATCTATTATCTTCAAGGCTTGACCTTTTAGTCGATCGTTGAAGTTCGAGATGATGAATTCTGTTGTTTGAATGAAACAATCATATGGAATTATAGGGAGATAACTTCCTTGCAACATCTAGTAGATATCTTGATCGCAGGATACTTTAGTAAGAGTTGGAAAGCTGATGGTGTAGTGGCGATCGTCGAGTTTCTCGAGTAAGTAGGGATACGGTGACTGGTTTACATTCGGGGAGTTTTTGATGCGTAGTAACGAGGGCTGTTACAGAATCCGGCGATGTAGGACTATGTATGTTGTGTATCTCTTCACATAGATACCCTTTAGTGACCTTCAGGCATTCTGCCTCTGTGTACTTGAAATCTTTCAGATGGATTGCAGGGTATTGGAAGTGAGGGACAGGAATCTCATGATTTTCGTTAGTTACTATGGATATCTTGTATAAATCATGTGTGGAATAGAAAAATTAGGAATTGATGTACTATGATTATTTCTTTAACTGTATCATATCTTAATATTCTCTCGCTCGTATATTTAATACTTTATTACTGCCATATATACTACGTTACTTATTAATTATAGTTCTATCAGAGTTTAAATTAAAAACTTCATAGTCAGCTGTAAATGTTGTTTACAAAAGCTAAAAAATTCTGTAGCTTAGATATCTCTTATGATAACCTATCAACGTTATCGCTAGTTATGAGAATAGTTAGTCTTAAATCAACAAATTGAAATAATTCCTGGTTTTTTTTTTTTAGATTTTGACTTATATTTTTTTTTACTAATGCTGCTAGGTCTACTCCTACAAACTACAGCTACTCGATTCTTTTGAATAGAAAATCTAAAACTAATTTAAAACACTACAAATAGACAAATAAAAAAGTAATTCACTCAGAATATATCGATGTATGCTTTAAAATTCTAAGTAACTTCAAAAAATACTTTAAATAGTAATTTACTTGAAATTAAAAAAATACTTAGATTAGGTAAAGATTAAGGTTAAAAATTAGGAAAGGTAAGGATCTGAAAGATTCAGAGTACTTACATGAAAATGATTTTCTTGCCGAATCGATTTTCGGATTCACCTACGCTGGCCTCCACGATATATGTAGATTCGGATACTCGAAATCGGTTAGTCACGCGGGATCTCGCACCGATATTAGGGGAAATCTTGACGCGACGCGTACCGAATATATCTCGAATATCCTACCGACTGCGCCAATTAAGTTTGGTGGCAGCGAAGGATGCAAAGAAAAACAATTATTTTATAAAATTATATTAACGAGTTACAATTAAAACTTATAATTAATTAATACTAAAAAAGGGTGATTCCAGGTCAGCGATTGACCCAAGAATGAATATATTTTATCCTCGATTCCCATCGAAGGTGAGAACGCAAGCCGTATGGTGTCGTCTTCAGGATACTCGAAGCGTGGTGTCAGCATTTAACCGTGTGAAACCAAGTTGGTTCTTACTATAACAATTGCCCTTGGCTATGCTTTCGTAACACGTTTGTTATTAATACCATTGTTTGTTTGTTTGTTTGTTTGTTTGAAAATATTAATATTGCTTTAATTTGGTTGTTGTCTATTTCTTAACAATTGTTGATAAAATAAAAAAAAATAATTAAGTCTCGTATCAGATTATTTAGTTCAACTTGTTAAATCAAATGTGAACGGCAAAGGACAAGTTCCTTAAGGTAAATTTCATTATAAGGTAAAATTCAGGATCTTCGCTGCTTTTGTTATCGTAGTCATCATCATCATACAGCTCATTAAACTGATTGTTACGGTCACGCCGTAAAGCTGGTACAGCCAATATTGATGTCTTATTTCGATTGAACCAAGATATAAGATAGCACGAAGCACAAAAAAACTGTGATATGCATGGTTTGGCTTAATGGTTGGCACATCCAATATAAAGTAAAAATGCACTTCTTACAATATATTATCCACAAACGTTATAAAATCTATTTGATGTATTTTTGCAGTTACGACCGTCACTTGGTTTAGTACTCATATTTGATTTTCAAATCAACATGATTAAGATGACGAGATTATCGAATAACAAATAACAAATTTAAATTATCATTAATCTTAAATTGGACACATATCTAATAAATTGCGATAAATTGAAGTCTTATAAATTTATAATTAAAAATAATCAGGAACACTAGCAAGACTCGAATCTACGGCCTCTCGAATACTGTTCCCGTCACTCAATCAACTGAGCTAACGTGTCCTTACGCGCCTTGACATTCACTCTTTGTTGGGACAGAAATGATATCTCTTAAGCTTCATTCCAAAATACTAATAATTTATACCTAAATAAATGGTTCATTCTAAGTTTGTTTAAAAATGAATTATCATAACATGATCAGCATGTTTATAGACATATTCAAATGTTTGTTATAAAGTTTTACCCCTATCTTCAACGTCAACAACACGACACAGGATCAATGGAATGTTGGGGACAAGTTGTCTCGGGACGTGTTGTCAACTGTCATAGCTGTCAACCCTTCACCCTACGAACGTCGGAATTAATAAGACTTTTGCTCCATGATATGTATTTGTGGGGTTGAAAACTTAATCAATTTACCATGGTATTTTGAATATATGTTCTAGTTTTTATTAAATGGTGTAATATTTAATAAAATCAGCTTTATGTAATAAGACATTTAATTTATTTTTAAGTACTGATATAAATATAATAACAAAATGTTTAGGTTATTTAAACATAATGAATGGAAGAAGGAATGGAATCTATAATATGCCATGATAAGTCATAACAGTAGTGCAATATAAAAATTTGTTTCTAAATTTCAATCTGAATAAACAAGTAATTAGAAAGGCATACTATATAACAAGGTCTCGGCTTAGCTCTAGCTGAACGTTAAGCTTGCTCTTAAATGCCTCATCTTCAGTAAAATATTAAAAAGAAATAAAATATTAAAATCACCATATACAACTTTATATATATTTGGTTTAAAGCGACACACGGGTTACACGAACTCAAAAATATAAAGGTTATCTTTGAAAGGCGATATAATGGTTTTCTCACTTCACAACAATAATGTGGAAACAAGACTTAAGATTAATTACTTGGTAAAGTTCTTATCCTATCTGAAGTCGGATTAATATTTTATGAATATAATAATATGACTATATTTTTATTAAAATTATACTCAATTTAAAAAAGCAGAGACCAATATAGAAAAAAACATATTTTTATATTTAGTTTCAATGATAACTAAAACAATGGCTTAGATTTTAGAACTAATATTATAACTTGTTCAAGGGTCCAAAACTAGAAACTCTAACGAAGTTATATGAGAATTGACACTAACAATAGTTCCTCTATTTTAGTGTCGTGGTGTTTGCGTTCGTGATGAACATTGCTGCAAACTAATTCATTTGTAAGCTAGAACAGTGTTAAAGGTTTAACAAATTAAATCATCGTTCAGTTTAACTAGATAGCCTTCCTTTAGCGATCAGTGCTCTAGCAAATTAACTGGTATTTCGTGCTCCTTAAAAACCATTATGGTGTAAAACAGTAATTTGTAATCCTGTGCTGTTTAATACAATCGATATAAATGTACGCCAGCCTAATACTTTTAGCCACAACTAATAGCAATATAGACCAGATTTACGAGTATATTATGCAACTAGGCGCTAATATTAACGATAGGAAAATTTATACGTTAAATATTTACCGAAGGCTATTGAGAGTTTGAAATATTATAATGTATATAATGAAAAGTTAATTATATCCTGAAATAACGACAACGCCTGACAATGATTTCCTATTTAAGTACAAACAATTATTAATTAGTCTTCTTACAAATCGGTGATGATACAATCGTGGGGCTTTAAAAGGCTTATAATATATTTTCTTAATGTTAAAAGGCAATATATTTTAATTATACTTTGAGTATCTTAATATTTCTAACGATATAAAGAATCAAACCCGGCTTCGCTCGGGTGAAATGTGACGCATAATACACAATCTTTTACAAAATGTAAAAGGTTGAATTGAAAGTGATTTTATTTGAAGATTCAATTTGTTTGTTCTGGCAGCTCAATCAATAAAGGCTCATTTACACACTGAGTATAAAGTGTCAATGTCAATGTCAGTGTCGTCACTGACATTGACTGACAGGTATGCGTCTATAAAGAATGTGGTGGGACTGTGCTGGATCTTGATCGGCCTTAACGAATTCATAATTGCATGTGGTGTCAGTGACGCTAAAGTGGTCAATTTGGCGACTACGATTTTTTTTCCACACCATTAGAATTTAACTAAATATTCGACAGTCCAAATTTTGCGGATATATGTTGACTCGAAATAATTTTTTTTTTTTTATGTTTATTTAGGTAAGGTTTCAAACGAGTCTATCGTAGTCCTTGACGAAATTATTTGACTAAAAATTTATTATAACGCTTCTACATATCGAGTCGTATATAACAATAATAAGATAGCGTGGAATTGTGTTAAGTTATTGAAGTAATTAAGAAACTATGATCTTTATTAGGAATAGATGACTATAATTGTAACAACGGTAGTTGTGGCAATTGCAAATATAAAAAAAAACTATTCTGTCAATCAATAATTTCATATTTTATAATTATTGGATCATAACTAAATCGTACCTACTATTGGTTTCAGTAACTTTACGTAATCAACGTAATTCTACTTTCCTGAATTCTTCTTCTAAGTTCCTGAGTTTTTACCTTATACAAGTTCCTTTGCCGTTCACATTTGATTTAACAAATTGAGACTTAAAATTATCAATTAGACTAATTTACTAGAATCTTAATTACAAGATTGTAACTTATTGACTTCTAACATAAAATCTGACTAACGGAAACGTAATACAGAAATGGCTTCATTTTGTTCAAATTTTAAGAACATTTATTAGGTACTTTAACGATATAGAAACTTTGTTAAGTGAGTTGATCAATTCTTATGTTATACAAGATTGGCGTTTATTTTTGATGGTACTAAAACATAAAATAAATATACCATATGTTTTGCATATATTTATATCATATATTACATATTTAAAGTAACATTTTTTTTTCAATTTGGGTAGGTATAGATAAAACTTGAATAGTTGAACTAAGAGTAAATGAATAAATCGCAACATTCACTCGAGAATATTAGACTATTATAATAATTTAGTTGGTTCTTTAGAAATCCTTGATCTATAATTAGCATATAATTTATATTCTAAAACTTTCCAATTTCATATAGATAGATGGTATAATTTAACAACACATTGACTTATTAACAGTTGTAAAAAACTAGACAACGATCAAATTAAAGGAATATTCATATTTTATATCGAGTTAATTATTGGCATGATTTAACATTCATTTATATAATATTTTGTTTAGACTATTTAGTCCTTTATTGAGTCTATTTACTAAAGTATGTGCTACGTGTGTTCTATATATTTTATAAGTTATTGTATGGTATTAATACTATTGACACATCCTTAATAATATTAATAACAAACATATAAACAGCGCTAGATATGACTGTGTTAATATATCACAATAATATTTGTCTACCAGAACTTAGACTACAGTTACTATCATGTGCAATAAATGTTTAGTATCTAATATGTAAAATTCTCCTGTCACAGCGTTTGTAACCAATTTCCTCCGAAATGGTTTGACTGATTCTTATGAATTTCTGTATGTTCTGTCTGTATTTGGTGGGTTTGAAAATTTATTGCAAACTACTTTTAAAACCGCTAAACAATTAAAGCAGTACTTCCATTTTTCACCCTTCTACTGCTTTGACTGCTTTTGACATATTATTTAAATAAGGTTGACTATATTAATAATTAATTATTCTTGATTTGTCATTATTTTGCTACCAATATTTTTGATTGCGATAATACTGTTTTATTACACATAATACTGATTATAAGTATTACGTTTAATCGCAAAAGCATTGGCGGCCTTGGAGGTGGGATTATTAAGTATTATATTATTATATAATACTTAATAATCCCACCCCAAAATACAAATAATGTGATAGTAGCAATAAAATAAATAAGAATAGGGTTAGTAACATTTGTATAATAGTTTGAATTAAAAAATTGTGATTTCCGGTGAGACTGTCCTGTCCTGTACCAAAGATGATGGTTACCAGCAGGAGCTGGTATGGGGCTGCACCCAGCGACAAATCAATGGGGAGTCCCATCGGTCGGCCAACGCGCTCAAGATGATGTTGCGCGCACTCGCGCCTGCGGTACAGAAGCGCGGTAGACCGAACAACATCCTAAACGCGTTATTGTATTGAACGCGCAATGCGCTGTAGTCTCGCTCCGTGAAGTCGACCACAGAATGCAAGCATAAAAAGGTTGACAGTAAGCATTGATAAGCATTGCATCAGTTTGGATTGTTTACTACCGCGTACAAATCTGTAAATCAACATGTTACAACGAACAGATAGCGCCCTATGCCCTCTTTCAATGTGAACCGTGTCTGACAAGCTCTCAGTGACCCAGTGACCCAAATATTTGAATCGGTCAACTCTTTTCAGCTGACATAGACCTAGGGTAGTACAAATTATTCGCAGTTGACTTCTCGCATCCTTTGCCCGAGAAAACATGAACTTATTAAGCGCGTTATATCTAGGACCGAGAGTCACTGCGTATTCTTCACATATCTTGAGCAACTTAGTCAGAGCACCTATCGACGGACTCAACAGAACCATATCGTCTGCATAGCTTATGTTATTGATGCACGTCTCGCCTACATGGCATACTACGTAAGTGCTGCTGAGCCCCTCGATCAGTTTGTTCATATACATGTTAAAAAGATTTGATGAGGTCAACTCTTCCTGTTTCACTCCCCATTAAATGCCCACTAAATGCAATTCCTCTGGTCCGGACATCCGATGGTAGACTGGTTTCACACAGTAGCTTGTTCCACAATAAATTGTAAGATGCTAGTCTTGTAAAATACTTCGACTAGTCCAGAAAATAAGCATATACCGGGGTTTTTCAAGCCCTCTAGTACTGCACGGTCTGCTTAAGACAATGGCACTCTCTGTAAACAGACCTGGTTTAAAACCAAACTGTAAGTTATGGATAACTGAATGTTTTCAGATAATTTTCTGTGACACAAACCTTTCAGCACCTTGGCTATAACCGAGGATATAGGCCTATAATTGAACAAATCGAAGGCATCAACCGTTTTATTTTTTACAATTGCATTACATTACTGCGTACTTCAGATGCTCGATAGTGAGGTCGTTGTTACTAGGAGACTTACCATCCATTTATCTTAGATAGTGTAATATTTGTTGAAGAAGGCTTTATATCTCAGTACATGGATAAAAATATTTTAAACAAATACGTCAATGATGTTGTTTTAGTGATCATGTTATATGCATCGTTTTTATTACAGTGTTATTATCTGTGTGCTGTTGTGTTAGCAGGTTCTATATTATCTGAATACAGTGTTTAATGTAAGTCATTTATAAAATGTTTAAAATAAAAATTACTGGAGTGTCACTCCAAGTGCTTATATCAGCGTGTAGTAAGTTTTTATGTTGTACATTTTGATGACTTGACATGATTATTATCTCTTTTAAGTAACGTGAGGTGTATCACAGCAATAAATGCATTGTTTAAAATAATTATAATAACATTTCATTATGTATATAGTTTTGAACTATTTAATCATTTATAATTTTGAAGAACATATTTCGTGTTTTATGTTTTCTATATACTCAGACTGTTTATTTCACTGTTACAGATAACAATCAAAATTTTTTTTAGTTAGTGGTTTAGCGGCAAATCACGTTAATTTTCTGTGAGGAGAATCATCTCCTCGAAGAAAATTAAGATGTTTCGCGTCGCTAGTACGTAAGTCGGAAGCACAAAAACTTTCTCTTCCTTTATCCCTTTCCATTATTTAAAGAGAAACTCCCATTTGAATCTATATTAAAGGACAACGCCCCAACTTCACCACCAACGCTACTATCTCTTGAAAATAGTACATCCAGTCCCATAAAGAAAAATTGATTGACAAAGATATCAATGATGTACCTTTATTAGGTCAAGGCAAATATTTTCTTACCTTTATTTATCATTTGCAATTAGTTACCAAGCTAAATAAGATGACCTATATTTCAAATCGTCACTATGGATTTAAACCAGAATGTTATCATTACGTTTGTTTGTTATTTGACAGTAGTTCGTAACGGACTGACTTCAGTCGGTGAGTGAATGAATTCGGAAGCCCAAACCCTCTCTTCCCCCCGCCAAATATGAAAGCCATACATCAAAAATATATACCCCAGGTATAGTCTTTACTTACCTCTTACGAGAATTCCTCCTTGACAAAAAATTAATACTCGGATTTTAATCAGGCGGAGGGTCGCACATAAACAGGTACAGTTATGTGCGTTGCGTTATGTGTTTTGAATCCACCTCAGTGGCACCTCGTTCTACCCCAAATGTGAACTTTTGCAACATCCGGGGAATGCATTCTAACCTTAATGCTGTCCATTGTCAACAAGCGCCGAAATAGTCGGCCTTATTGTTTTTAATGGAGACGTAGATATCTCAACCTAGCAAAACTGTGTAACTATCATACAACGGTTATAAACCTGAACATCATTTTATACCACACATTTGGATATTTGTGTTCGTAAGGGAGGATATGTACTACCATTCAGAATTTTGAAGATTCTATTAGTACTCCGGCTGTGCGTAGATATGGATACAGATACCTGTACCAGTCCCATAGAGGTAATATACAAACAGATCAACTCTTGGACCATGTCGAAGCGAAGATTGACAAACAGTTTTCACAGGTTTCATCCACCGATGTCGTAGTCCTAAGGGACTTGAACGTACACAATGCCGATAGGCTAAGGTCACGTTCTATCGACTACGGGGGAAGATCTGTGTTTAATTTTGCTCTGACAAATGGTCTGTCTCATTCCGTTTGGTTAAAATATGGTTAAGACACGCAATGGACAACCCGGAATACTTCCCGGTAAGTTCCAGTTCACTGTCGAGGACCCACCCCCTGGGGTTCTCTAATCATTGCACGGTACAGAGTGTAGTGCCCATTCAACGTTCGGTTCGCGCAAGACCTATGACCTATGACCCGACGCATTTTGTACTACAACTCAGCGGATTGGAATGGAATGCGATACATTTTTGACAATGACGCTAATTTTAACTTTCCTTATTACGCAGACCTCTGACTCTGAATTAAATCCCAAACCGCAGCCCGGTTCATCAAGGAAAATAAAAAACAAAAGCTGTAAAACAACTATTTGCTACTATATTCTTTTTATTATTATTCAACTTAATAACAAATTTTTATTACTATATCCAGTTAAATTAATGAAATTAAACAAATTTTTAGTGGAAATTAATTGTTAAAAAAGCTGATTACTTTGAATTCATTTTATAAAATAACCAATAAAAAGTTATAACTCCCAAAAGACAATGTATTAAGACTATTTCAAATATTATAGTTTATCACTTTGTTATTTTCTATTTTATGATGAAAAATAATAGAAATTGTTGAAACGTTGTAGACAATTTAATTTTGCTACAAATAATGTAACATTTTCTGTAGGGTTGGTAGTTTACGAGCTACAGAATGAAAACCCGCTGCATCTCCGCAAACGCGCCACAAACTTGAACTGAAGGTTATGTAAGTTAAATCTTTAACTATAACTCGATTAAGGCAAAGTTCATTTATTTTATGAATGTTTATATATTTACTTACTCAAACATTATTATCATGAATAAGTTTAATATTAATATAAAGCACCACAAAATGATCATTTTCTTCATATTTATTAATTAATTATTGGTATTCTGAAATAGCGATTATTTTTTGTACAATTCGTAAAATAATTGCAAAATATTTGTTTACAGATCCACAGAAGAAGAAGTGTTTTGCTCACATTACTGTCGCACCGCAAGTGGTGAATATTCCAATATTTACCACTTGCGGTGCGGTAATAATGTTATCTATAGGAGCATTTCTGTCTTACCATGCAACCGCGCACACTGGATTGACACTGTTTATATTATTTACTTTCTGCTCATTAATATTGTCGGAAAGTCTAATTTATTACCTATTGAAAGGCTTCTACTCGTTTTGTATATAGGTATATTATTAATTATTAATATATTTTTTTATTAGAAATACATAACGACAAAACATTTTATAACTATAGAATCGATACGTTATTGTTATAATGAATTTTATAATTATAAATTTTATGTTGCAGGTATCGTTTAAGAACAATTTTTAAGAAGATATCAGAGATCTGGGCAGATTAGAAGATACCGATTAATCAAAAAAAAGAATACAAAATAGTTAGCAATATTAAAGTTTGGACACATCTATTTGTACTAAAGAGTAACAGACAGACACTAAACCCAGTTAAGTAAAAATGAAAAATAACTTGGTTAAATGTTATTTTTAGTCACATTAAAGTAATGGTATTATTAACACCCGCTTTTTATGACTATGCATTTCATAACTGTATGGGAAACTTCTTTGTGAAGCAACATCACATAAAAACTACTGAACCGATTTAAATAAAAATTGACACAGCTGTAGAGCTTGGTAATGGGCATGTTTTTAAAATACAGTTTTTAAAATACACATAAACTGATGGTCAATTTCACATTACATTAAAAATAATTTTTATGCACATTTCAGAGCATTAAAAAAGGGGAGGGGGCTCAACTCAACTCCTGCAGCGCACGACCGCGGATCCTAGTATTATGTGATTTATAATTAATTCTTTCTTTAATTGTTAATGAGTTGTGTTTTCAGTAATATCGGACCGAAGATAATATTGATCAAAAGTAGTACTATTCCAAACTGCGACCTCTGGAAGACCGCAACATCGCTCTGTCAACTGAACTACCGTGTCGTTACCGGCCTGGATGTGTGAAGTATTTTATATTACTTATTTAGACCGAGCCGATATCTCTTAGACTGCTTTCAAAATTTGTTAAATGTATTATTCTAGATTAGAATAGGTTTATAGACAGATTTAAAATGTGTATTAGAAAATGTTCATCCGAAACTGACACAAAACACATCGACATATTAAAATGTCATTAATTTCTCTTTCTTCTTAATTTTTAGTTCATATATAAGGCGTTATTGAGCTGAGCGAAGCGAAGCTCTTTACTGGTCAGATCGCAAAAACTGCGAACTCTCTATTCTTAAAAACTATTAGAGCTACGTTAACAAAACTCGCCACAACGATTGCGAGCATAAGGCGCTAAGCATATATTTATTTTTAAAACAATCGTAATACTAAATTCAGTATAATTTATTAATTCAGTTTAGGACAATTTACGTGCTAGCTATCATTTAACTACGCATACCACAGTTTCGAAACTCGGCATGGTGTTTGATGCCACATTGCTTTATGACTGTGCAAAATTTCGGATAATTTCGATCGTCATATCTTGAACAATTAACAGAACTAATTTAGTTCGATTAGTGACTCAACAGCGCGCGCCTGCTCGATGCACGAGTTACGAGTGGATTGAAATCTAAGAAAGTTTGTAACTACTCTCATACATAGCAGAACTGACTATAAATTCGTCAGAATGCAGTTCACATTGAGCTCGAAGCACACTAAAAGAATGGTAAGTTTTCGAATTACAGAAAAAAAGTTTCAATTCACCAGAAAATTGTCCATAGACTTATGATATGGAACGTCTCATACCGGCGCGCGCCCCGTGTTAAAAGAATAGCAAAATAGAAGGAACAACTGAACGAACGCTTCAGTTGCGTGTGAGAATTCGAACAGGCAAGGTTCCGTCCGAATATTTTCTTTCACTTTTATTTTTAATTTTGCTATCCCAATTTAATATTTTATATCCATTTGCTATACATTTCATCGAGTTTCGTCAAGCTTCCATTTAATTACTGCTCATTATTTAATTATTTCATTATTTCATTTAATTATTGCTCATTATCATAAAATGGAACGTGGACGAGGCAGAGGAAGAGGCAAACGGCTTGCAAGTGGCATATCGCGATACACACCAAATTCTGTCCGTTCACAATAGTATCGAGATAGTGCAGCCACACATATCACGCTTCCTAATATCGCAGCAAATAAGCGTCGGTTCAATAAAGAAATAGAAAAATTGGCAAACGTTTCTTGTTCTAAATGTTCAAGAACCGATTTAAAAGAAGCAGGAGTTCCCTATACTTCCTCTGCCTGCTGTTCCATTCGAACAACAGGAATGTTCAGCGCAGAAAATTTTATGGGCAGTGCCACCACAATTACAAGGGGTGACACAGATCGAAACTATGCTAAACTAAACAGAATACCTAAGCCGTGCCTGGGTAATATATTTTTTTATTTTTTTATTTGTTTATGTACCATTAACTTACAGAACAGAAAAATATACAATGACAAAAAAAAAGTGTACAAAGGTTTAACTTATCTCTTTAAGAGATCTCTGCCAGTTACCCTTCAGCAAAAAGGAAAAATTAAAATAACAATGCGGATTGGTACGTTAAAAACATTAAAAAAAATTTAAAACAAAAAAAAAATTGAAGCAAAATTTAGTATTATTAATATAATACTACAATAGAATTAATATATATATATATAATATAATACATATATATTAACACATACCCTATACAATATTATATGAATATATATTTTTACACACTATATATACATACTATATATATACTATTATACATATATAAATATTGGCATACGAAAATTACATACTAATTTAAATATATTAATTATGATGAAGAGGAGAGGTAATATTGTTTCAGTCTTAGCTTGAATGAGCTAAGGGTTGGAGTTCCATGAAATATGTTACCCGGAAGAGAATCCCAAAGACGAGCCGCAACGACAGTAAAAGAATTTGAATAAAAAGAAGTATTAAAGTGAGGCACTTCCAGAGATTTTAAAGAGCGATGTGGTCTTGTTCTGTATGGGGTTATTTTAAAACGTTCACGTAAATAAGAGGGAGAGGAGTTATGTAAGATATTATAAAGAAGAGAGAGAATATGTACATTCCGGCGAAGGCGGATAGGGCATCTTTAATTGAGTTCGAAATTGAGATATATGGTCAAATTTACGCAGTCCGTATGCAAAGCGGATGCATAAATTTTGAAGTCGATCGAGTCTGTTTAGCAGCTCCTCAGATGCATCTAAATAAGAGACATCAGCGTAGTCGAGCAATGGTAACAGAAGTGTTTGTGCTAGCATTATTTTAGATTTTAAGGGAAGGAAGTTCTGCAACCGCTTAAGTGAGTGAAGTGAGTAATATAGTTTCCTACTAACTTCATCAATTTGAGCTGACCATGAGAGATTACAATCTAGAATAATTCCAAGATTTTCAGATTTGTCAACAAATGGTATTAAATTAGAATCAAGTCAGGGAAGGTAAATTTAAGGTAATAATTTTGTTGCGCAATTGCTTGCTACCTATAATCAGGGCTTGTCATTTCGTTGGATTAACAAGGAGACCGTATTCATCAGCCCACTTCTTAATTCTACTGAGATCACTATTAAGAGCTTCGATAGTACCAGCCAGATCTTTTATTGTAGTGTGTCGATAAAGCTGCAAATCATCTGCATAGAGATGGTAGTGACATGAAATGACTTTTGTGATTTCGTTAATAAACAATGAAAAGAGAAGAATCTGTGAAAATAGATGCTCTATATATTTAGTAATTTATTTTCTATACATAAATTTGATTATTAATATTCTCTACAGCGACCTCAAACCTATCTGCTACTGTTATATAATTTAGTTGGATACCGTGCACTTATCAATTTGTGTCTTAAGTATTAAGGTTAAAACAATACAAAAGCTAAATAAAAGTACCATTATTATTATGATGGTAATCAAAATAAGCCAGCCATATGTCACTTTTATTTGACTTCCGGGTACACAAGCGACCACTTGTATAGACTCAAATTGGTAAATAAATAAATAAAAATAAATAAAGAAACCTATATTTTTACGCCATATTATAAAAAAGACAAAAAGATTGGGCTGGATATAAAATGATATGACATTATTTTAATTATTATATACAATATACATTAATATAATGTTTCATCGCGAACTTCTGAAAAAGACGGGGTGACAATCATATTTATAACTTATTTATGTATATATCTATATATAAAGATATATGCATAATATATATATATATATATATATATATATATATTGTTAATTAAATTAAATTTCAAAACATTCAGTTGCACATACTTACAAGGTGTATCAAAATATTGACAGTACAATTATAATTCATAATAAAATCATAACATAATATTTACGACAAATGTATTTTCGATAATAAGAATTACAACATTGCAATGTAATATTTAATAATTGTAAATGCAGGTCGGGTACCAAATTCATAACAAAAACAGTTAATTTAAACATCAAATTGATATTAATTTTTGCCCAAATCGTCTTGTATTTCCAACAAGCTTTTACCTTTCGTCTCGGGGATAAATAATATAGTAAATATAAACGCCAAAGCACAGGTTGCAGAAAAGAACCAGAATGGAATAAATGCACCAACATTATTCACAATTGCACCAAATGCTGTGGTCACCAGGAAACCAGACAACCAGGATGTGGTGATCGCCACAGCTGAACCTTTGCTTCTAGAGTTCGGTGTAAACATCTCCCCTATTAAGACATTCGGGATTATGCCTAATCCTGAAAAAATATGAAGTAATATACAAATGATGTACCAAGAAGATATAACGACAAAGAAATCACCAATCACATGACGAACGAAATGACCGCTATAGGTCGGATCTCAGGACACAGGAAAAAGAGATTAAAAAAATATATATTTATTTAGTAGTTTAGTTAAAAATAACAAACGCGCATTTATGTTTTCGATACTACTACTTTGCTACATCCTAAAACTAGACTCAGGCCGACATTGCTGTAGACACAATTCCTTAACTATTAAGGAGAGAATTAATTATACATCAAATAATTTATTATGCATATCGTTTCTCTACTCCTTTTTTCATCGATTAGACTCTGATAAGTATGACTGATATCGAAAATTTGGATAATCTTAAATCATAAGAAGCGTATCCTAATAATATCGGTATTAAAATGTGGCATATGACCAAGATTTAACCTAATTATTTGCCCGTTTTACTTACCCGAATCGTATCCTATGAAGTATATTATCAGAATAAGGAGCGGCAGCCATTTTATGTTGTTTATTACTGAATTTTCGACATACACCAAGTAAAAATATACTCCCATAATTAACTGTAAGAAAAACTATATGTAAAATACATTTAATTGATAAATCAATAACAAACAACAAAACTAACAAAATCAAATAAAAACTTAAATATAACTTTATTACACAAAAGAAAATGTATTATATATTTAAATTAGATATATGTATTACTCTTATTCCATTCTTTCATCTGATTGCCATAGGATAGAATAAGAGAAAGTTATAATACCTACCATAGATAAAGAACACATCACACAGGACATCATCAACACTCTTTTCCTTCCGATCCTCTCAACAAAAACTGGAGTCAATACACTTCCGAATAACTGAAAGCCTCCAATAATAACCATAGATATGTTTCCATCCAAGGGCGAACCAGCAGTTTCGAAAATTATTGACGAAAAAAATACAATAGCCATTACACCACTACAATTTTGTAAAATATTAATTGACGTGACTATGAATAGTGCCTTTCTGTTACTCTTTAGTACAAATAAATCTGTCCAGTCTTTCATATGACTAACTCTTTTGTATTCTTTTTTTGATGCAATTAATTTATCGGCATCTTCTAATCTACCAAGATCAATTAATATTTTCTTAAGGTCATTATCGTTATCTGAAATGTCATAATCACAACCTTTTACTTCAATATCATCACACGAAATGTTATAGTAATAAAATTATTTTTCAATAGGCATTTCTAATTTAAAAAAATGGTGTATTAAATAATGTACAAAATAAAAGTAGAAACCTTTCAATACGTAATACATTGGACTTTCCGGCAACATCAATGAGCATATAGTAAATAATATAAACAGTGCCAATCCAGCATAGGCAGTCGCATGGTAAGACATAAATGCTCCTATAGAAAAGATTACTATCGCACCGCAAGTGGTGAATATTCCAACTATTGTGAGCAAAATACCTCTAATGTTTGTGGATCTGTAAATAAATATAATCTTAAAAGTGCCTTACAGACATATAAGTTCATACTGATATTAAAACAGATAAGGATAATTAAAAACAGGAAGACAAGTAATATATAGTCATCTAAAATAATAGGTTTGAGAAGGGATTTAGATGGTTAAAAGGGAAAAGGGTTATTAGACACCGAAAAATAGTTTTCCACAAATCTATGAATAAAGCACCTAAAACAGCTGTTTGTACTTTCCTGTTTGAATTTAATTGAACCACTTTTAATTTTAAAATAATTCATTGCAATGCATTATATTTTTTTTACCACATTATTACTTGTTAATTGTTTGTTGTTACTAATACTAACGCAATTTCACCAACATATACCAGGATTGTCACACCAATGGAACCTATACCCAGTCCTGTTAACATTCTTCCACAATAGAGCATCGCCAGGGTGCGTGTTGTAGCCAGTAATATATAACCTGAAGAAAACATTTAAGTCCTTGAAGATTAACGTTTTAGCCGAAAGCTATCTTAGCATATAGAGGTCACATTATCAAATCTTGGGTGTGTACAATTGAAGGTAATTTTTTGTAAATTAAACAAAGCATTTTTTGGCATTAATTATCAATGTTATAAATGTCTTTTATTTACACACCTATAATTCCTAGGACACCGCCAAGCAAAAAACATGGTTTTCGACCTTTCGAATTTGACAACCATCCTGCTATATATGGACCTAAAATATAATACCATATAATTATTTATAGAGGATTTTTAGATAAAGTAATCTTTTATTTAATTTCAATTATAATTATACGTTACAAAATTCAACCAGTATTAAAATTAATATCTGAATTATGTAATACCAACGTACCTGGTATACATCCTATATATATTAGTGATGCAACTAAGGAAGCCTGTGTTTCTGTTATCTCATATGGTAGCGGAGATGTTTCTAGATCTTGCAGTTTCGGTATATTTGGACTAGACCAACTTATAGTAAAACCTACCAAAAGTTGCCCCAGGTACACTGAAACACACACGTTAATGTTGAAGGAGTGCAAAAATAAAAACGAAATAAACTTTTTATATGAAATGTAATGTTATGTATGTAAGAATATGTATTCGTAATACAATGGTACAATGATAGTTATTACAGAAAATGTTTATGAGATATGATTTTAATTCTACTTCTTTCTTCGACATACAATTTCTCATTTTTTATATGCCTTAATAATAAAATTTACCTATACTGTCTAATCACAGACACAGCAAACACAGTCATATGATTTTAAAATTAAATATTTTATTCCCTTAATACAATTATCATCTAGGTACATGAGAACAATACGTATTTTATATAGGTATTATTTATATTAACGCTATCTCAAAGGATGATTCAACTGTCGTAATCATCGCTTTGAGAGTTTTTGTCAAATTTCAACGTTTGCAATCTTCAAGTTTCAAGGAATGTATAATTACTTCTCTTAATATTATAATCAAACTTATAAGTTTAGATTATAATATTAAGAGAAGTAATTATACATTCCTTTCCATTTATGCTAAAATATTATCGAAAAGAATGCAAGTGAGATCTGAAAGGCTGCTGTGGGAGGCCCAAGGATGAGACCTGGAAGAGGGTGTTTAGATCAGATCTTTTCCCTCCGCATGATCACGGAAAAATTTTTGGCCCTAAATCAAATGGTTTTCTGTGCTTTTGTGAGTTTGGAAAAGTCTTTGGACATGGTTGTGAGAAAGAAATTATGGGAGATACTGCCCCGATACAATGTGAACGGACCCTTGGTACAGGCTGTAAAGTCTCTTTACGGAGATCACTCAGCCTGTGTGCGAGTAGGAGCTGGCATGTCGCCCTGGTTTGACATTCAATTGGATGTTAAGCAAGGTTGCGCTATGTCAGCTTGGTTGTTCAATTTGTATTTGGATAGTTGTCTCCAAGGCTAACGAAGATGTCACGGTGAGGATGAAGAAGAACGTGCTCAAGTGGTTTGGGCACGTCGAACGAATGAGTGATAAAAGAATGGTAAAAAAGATTTATATAGGAAAAGTGAGCGGTAAGAGAGACAGGGGGAGGCCTCGAGTGACCTTCGAAAACACAGCATCTGGTGGATACTGGAGGAAGGATACTGGAGGAAGGTCACGTAAAAAGCATGAGGACCTCCCGGAGGACATGTATGAAGAGGTTGATGTGTGTGGCCGAGACGAAAGAGGTATGCAGGGACCGTAGCATTTGGCGCTCCGTCGTCTCTGGCTACCCGACAAAAGATATGGCGTGAAGATAAATAAATAAATAAATAAGAATTGATTTTAAAATAAGTCTATTTAAAGTCGGTGGGTATACTACATTCTAGTCTAAATCCATATGTATGATTTTAAATGAAGGTCTTCTTATCTAACTTAGTAACTGATTGCAAATGATGATATTTCAATTATAAAAATGATATTTCAATTATTTTTGATAAAATTGGTCTTGATTTTATAATAAAGGTCATCTATGATATCTTTGTCAATCAATTTTAGATCACTAGAAATATTTTTAAGGAATAGGATATCAAAGCTGATGATGAGGTGATGTTGTGGTATCGTCGTCTAATGTAGATAAAATTGCTTTGTCATCTTTAAGAAATGGAATGGGATAAGGAAACAAGATAAGGAAGGGTTCGTGTTTAGGCTTCCGACTTTCGTAATAACCGCGTGAAGCCGAGCAATGCTACTGTGCGAAAATGGTACTGGTTTAATAATACTGGACTATTTTATAATATTTGGATAAGCTAACAGGGAAAAGAAAAACTATTTATATTGCTTCAACGTTTAAAGTTTGGATTAAGTTATCTATGTATGTATCAGTGAATAAGAAATAAACGTGATAATTAGAATATCATAATAATTAGAAATATCTGGTATCTATATACTTATCGAGTTTTTTTCGAATATTCGGCTCTCTTAGTCTTCCTTGCTGAAGTGTACAAATGAATGAATTTTTTTAAAGTATTTTCATACAATTAAGCAATGACCGCAATAAATATCGTATTATAACGTTCAAGACCTTTTAGTGGATCGAAATTTGTGAAACTTAAGTTGTTGAATAATTTGCAGGATTTATATTATAATATACATCATCTATTATTGCTATATTTCTTTTAAAAAGAGCAACTGTTGAGTTTCTGGCTGGCTCTTCTCAACAGAGCAGCATTCCGAGGCGGTGGTAGCTTACTTACGGACTGACTACACTCATCTTTTTATGTATTTTAATAATTGACAAATTAAAAGTGCCTGTAAATGCCTACTTGAATAAAGATATTTTGAATTTGAATTTAATGCAGTTGTAAATTTTGGGAATTCAGGCAAAAATTCATTTTATATTTAATTGGAAGTATGGAAGAAATTGTTCTGGACCAATATTGGAAGTTACTTTTTATTATCTGTATAATAAGAGATCAAGAAGTTACAATAATGGATAAAAATTATATCGTAATAGTTTATCAGATCTGAGATCTGTTCGATCTGACTGTCGAGTAGATTAAAATGACGATAGTCTTATAATATTCAGATTAAAACCTGAAAGATAAATAACGCGACGGTTGTGTTATCACACGACGCACTATGATATTACAAGATATTTCAAGATTCCTTTAAAAAACGTAGTATTTTAAATTTTATAAGGTATAATAAAAAATATGATGTAATTTGTATTACTTGGCAGTAATTACTATGTATGCAAAAAAAGCTAAATCTTTTCATACACTGCTCAGTCTCTTAATAGACATACGACCTTCGTATAATGATATCTTGAATCTTATGTTAGATTATAAACCAGGAAAAAAAAAACCATATCGTCTGAGATTCATAAAGATAAAAAGGTGAAAAAATAGCTTTACTATCTGTTGATAACTAATTCCAAGTGATTAAATATTTTTCTAAATAAGGGATAAGGACATGGGACTCAATAATGTATATAAATACATAAACAAGTTTTGTTATTTAGACTGCAGATAATTTTTATTTAGTTATAAGACTAATCCTTAAGAGATCTTATAGTAATTCGTTAACTATTATTTTTATTATTTTTATTATTATTATTAAGAGTCCACTACTAAACGAGTTGTTGTGTCAAAGAGAAACTTTTATAGAGTAACTATAACTTGTCCCTTTTTATTGACCTTAACTCCAAAAAAGATCTTATTTAAAATACAAATCTAATAGTCCTGTCATCAACAAATAAAGTTACGTAGGCAATTTTGTGAAGATATTCTAAAATCGTAAGGAGAAGTAGAGGTTAGAATGAAATTATAGTTAGAAACAAATTCGTAAAACATAAAACGAAAGATATCCTGCAAAATAAATTATATATGATGATATGTTATTATATTTATTAAACAGTGGATTTACAACTGAGATACGTTTTACATTACATAAGAACATCATAATCATATAGTGTTATCAAATTTTACAATGTAATAACTTACTGCACGCTGATACAAGCACTTGGAGTGACACTCCTGTAATTTTTATTTTAAACATTTTATAAATGACTTACATTAAACACTGTATTCAGATAATATAGAACCTGCTAACACAACAGCACACAGATAATAACACTGTAATAAAAAATATGCATCCATGCATCAACATTAAACCAACATAATTGACGTCTGTTCGTTTAAAATAATTTTATCGATATACTGAGATATAACGCCACTTCAATAAATATTATATTGTCTAAGATAAATTGATATTATATTTTATCTTTGTTGATTATTTTATCCTTATTCATCCGTATCCCTAAAATATCCCTATAATAATATACTAGAATAATATTAGTTGAAATTAAAGCAACTGCTATACTTATCACTTCCCATGTACAAATATACTTATTCGACGATCAATTCCGGGCCATAATAGTGGTTTATATCAGGGGTAAGGGGAGAGGCGAGGGGAGTTTCCAAATCATAAAAGATATATTTTTATCAATGCATTTATCTTATTAAGAATATAAAAATAATGATGAGGAATTAAGAAAGTTAATATTACATATAAATATAACGTTTAATGCTTAAGAATATAAATTTAAATCTGTAATCAATTGTCGTATGCATTATTATCATTTATGCGCTTTCGCCACTTTATAGGTAGTTGATTTCATTTATTCAATAGGTATGGGAGAAATAAATTCGGAGAGAAAATCAATAAATCTTTAAAAACTGTTTTAAAATTTTTCCGTTACAAGAAATTACCTAAATTATGAAATAAATGATAATCTGTTGCATCAAGGTCAAAAGAATATGGTACTCCCCATACTCTTTCTTTGCAGTGCACAAAAGACTTTCTTTTGCAGTTTAGTTAATTTAGTGTCTGTTGTTGTGCTGAAGTAGCAGAGGGCCAGCAATTGACCAATCTGTTTTTTAAGATATATCTTGTTCTTTATGGTTTATTATTGTCAGCAAAAAAGCTCTATCTAAACTAAACTATGGTTAAGCCACCAATACAATATCACCAAACACGAGTTTCTTTTTCGGGGTCAACTTTCACTTGGTCGTTTCTCCTGGATACAACCAGCGTGATAAGCATTTACGGCTACTGGTTAGGATCAATTTATTTATATTTATAAATTTGATTCAGTATTCCTTCGTTATGTAACGGTTGAATAATGTACTAATGAGCGTTTTTCTCGACCTATTTCTCTTAATTTAAGTCGAACCCATTTCTAGATTTTATTCACTTATCCAAATTCTTTCAAGTAAAATACACTATCAACTAGTCTCCAGTTGTCCACGGGGTTTGTTCTGAAGGTCAAAATTTCCAGAACTTTGGAACCCAAAAACGTACGGTCCTTCTTTAGCAATAGTTTCTCCATACACATCAATAATTATTCGAGCTGTTTCTGAAGCGTTGGTGCCATGGTGGAACTTATAATCATTAATAACATAATATTTTAAGTTTTTACTTTTGTGAACAAATGTCAGAGAAAAGTTTTCTAAATGATTTCTTTATCTGGTGTTTGAAATATAAAGATTATTATTATGTATGCATGTAATTATTATTATGTTATTTATATAATCAAATTAATGTAACAATTAATTAATAACACATAATTTATAAATATAACAGAATGTCAGGAACAGCTTAACGAAAGTATTTGGCGGGTTCGTTATAATTAATGATTTAAAAATTACACATACAATTTTTTGTCTAAATCCTTTTGAGTGATCAGTTCACATACAGTAGGCAACTCGTCCTAGGCTGTATCTCTGACAGAACCGTGATATTGTTTTTTTCTATTTATCTTTAAATTACTTAAATTGCTGTTAAATTTAAGTTGAAAACATGTATATCCTCATTTAAAGTATAAAAAAAATCATACATTTTCGGTTTTACTGTACATAATTGGGGTTCCAATCAATTTGTATTTTCTAATTTAGAATGTAAATATTATTAAACACCCAACAATTCCAACATCCGCCAAGGAAATTAACAAAAAATAAACAAAATAAATAACAATAAACAGAACAATTAATAAAGAACAACCCATTATTAATAAAGTATTAAGATTTTTTGTGCACTCAATAAATGTTCCGTTCACATCAGCTGAATCACGATCATGACACATGGTAACTACACTTCGTTTACTTTAATTAATTCTTAGAATTCATTTTTACAAATAGTATATATTTCATAAAAATTTTAACGTTTTTTTTGACAACAGATTTATTTGTTTTGAGTTTATATTAATAGAATCAAATTTTTATGTCTTTGTTGTACCGTTGAGAATAGTGTATAATTATAACGTTAACTCGGTGGAATAAATTGTATTGTTCATATGTAATAAAATCTAATATCTAGTAGTAGTAGGCATGTTATGAGGAGAGATGAAAGGCATGTAACCAAAAGAGTCCTGGGTATGATAGTGGAGGGATGGACAGGTAGAGAACGGCCGTAGGAAAGATAGATAGATTGCGTGAAAGACGATATGAAGAAGAAGGGAGTTTGTACAAAGATGGCAAGTAACAGGAGAGTGTGGAAGGAAAAAACATACTGCGCCGACTTCAAAAGAAAATGATGAAAATATTTATGGAATGGAACTGTTCAGACTATTTTTTCTATAATTTCTTTCACCTTCGTCTAACCTCTTTTTATAGATATCCAAACATTATTAATTCTTTATTTTGACAGCTATGTTACAATTATTTTTTAAATATTTTTTTTATATATTTATTTGGTATGTTTCCTTTTTTTATATAAAGAAAACTACATTACAAACTACGAATAAGTATGTCATTGTAATATAAGATAAATTCATCACAAGCAACTGGTAGTAGATAAAAAGTAATATAATAATAAAAACATACAATACAATATAATAATAATGACAATACATTTTAATTATAATATTGTTATTCATCTTATAAGAGCCTTCATTGTGATTAAAGTATAATTAATACCAAGATGCCTGAGGCTTTATTTTATCAATATTGTTTCCTTAAAGCTAAAATTACTGCTAAATTATGTTCTAAATTTATAGAGCTGTGAATATACACTATTTGCCAATATATATTAAACATATTCCCAAAGTGTAAACAATTTCCTTTCTTTTTTTCTATAACTTAGAACATGTAACAGAATTTTGGCCAGGTTTAACACTCCAGTTCGTGATATGTCCAAGTAATAGAATCTGTGCACAAAAATATACAAAATAATACTACATTTCTCTTGGATTTATTTTAATTTATAAACGAAAATGAGAAATTACCTACACATATAATAATTCCAAATTAACAGCATTTCGCTAAATGCATAAAAAATGCTCAATTTGTCTGTCTGTCTGTCTGTTTGATAAAGGTCATCTTGGAAGTGATAGATAGGTGATGATAAGGAGTAAGCAAAGCTACTAATATTCTAGAAAACATATTCCGAACAAAATCCTCGGCGCAGCTACTATTAAAGTAGAGCTTAAACTAAGCTACACCAAATGAGATCAAAATCAGTGAAGTTCAGTTTACGCAATGCGCTAACAGACCGACAAAATATTCAAAAATTGTTAAGAAATTCCTATCATATAATTAACATGTAGTAATAACTTGTACCTCAGCACTTTGTTACATGTGGGTGTGGGTATACATAAAACTTGAATGGTTAAATCAAAAATTAAAGAAACAAATTGCAAAACGTTTTTAAGTCTAACGAGTATTGGAACAGTAATTCATAATTCGTTTCTTCTTATAGGATGTTCTTGAATCCAACATTAAATTAAACGTTACGTACGTAATATGTTATATATTAATTATTAGATATAGTAAGGATAATTCACCTCAGTTCACATACTCCTAATTTTAGTTTATATAGTACTAAACTTCTATAAACTGCAGACTAAACTATCTAAACTACAAAGTAGCGAAGCGGTTGGAAGTTCATAATGAAGCTGGCACATGCATATCGTAAGCTTTAAACCAAAACTTAAAACTGTACAAAATTGTGAGAACTTGCTTAAAGATACATATATATATATATATATATATATATTATATAATTGATAAATATATCAATTGGTCTTTGCTAATAAAAATAAAATAAGTTTCAAAGTAAGTATTTTCAGTGTAAAACCATAAAGTAATGTAATCTTGTCTGGAATTAAAGAAGAAATGCAAATGAAATACTTTTGTTCGAAACCAGATCTTTAAAATATATTTATTTTTATTATGATAATAACAGTTCGGATTTAAACCGAGAGAGCACTTTAAACATATAAGATGGTGTGATAAGATAACTCCTTAATTGTAATTGCAATACCGACGAATTTTTGAACATTGAGTTTTATTATTGAAAGGGGTTTAATAAAATAAAAGGAATGAACCATTCCTACATAAAAATGTTTTTAATTAACTCTATTTTATATATATTAATTTTCTTGCAAGTGTTATTTTTAAATAAATCTATGATATCTTATCTAATCTAATTTAAGTGACAGTTCCAAGAATTAGAGTATTAAGAAAAAAAAAACTTTATATTTATTAAATAATAGAAATTATTATTTATTAAAAATTACTGGCTGTGGCCATGACTTAGTTAGAACGGAATGTTTTTTAAATAAAAGCAACCTACCTTTTTTATTAATATACATACCGTAATTACTTTCACATTCATTTAGTAAGAAACTGTTATTTTGAAATTATAAACAGACACTGCCATTTTAATCATATACATAGATTACAGCAGTTATTCTTGCATCTTTTGTCCTTATCTTATCTTTAGATTTCATTAAATTCAGATAAAAGTTAAGCCTTTGAATATATATTAAATAATAACTAGTGTTACTGTCTTTAAGGTCACCTAGAATTAAAATGCAAGTCTTGTGAGGTGTTGATATATTATCCAACTTTAATAAATTCAGATTCAAATTAATTATAATATAAAAATATAAACAAGAATGTGCAACATATTAATAATATTATATACATAACTGTATAATTAATATTATATATGTTTTAAGTACTAAAACTAAATTATTAATTTAAAAAATCTTTATAATATAATTTTTATGTATTATTTATTTTACGACAATTTCATATTTTATATCGTCTTCCATCACTATAAAATATGTGTATGAAGTATCATCTCATGAATATATACTAAGGTAATAATAACTTCACTCCATTTTACCGCGTAATTTTATGGACAAGTTTAGTAGTTATCCTAGATTACTAACCTTTCTATTTACATTTCTATTATGGTGAAAACTAATTAATCTCTAATTTTATATTACATGCTATAAAATTTATGGATAAAATTATATTAATTCGACACTATTTCTTAATAAACAGTGACCAGAGCTTTTTAAATAGGAGTAACATTTAATTATGACGGGTGTAAATACTTTTTGGTTATTTTAATAGATATTTTGAGTATTATAATGCAAATTATTTTTTATCCTTTGCTAGTAATAAAATAATGTCTTATTTTTTTAATATCTAAACAGTAGTTTTTAATGTTCCAAACAAGAGGAAAATATCTTATAAACGCTTTAAAGTTCTAAATCAGAATGTTTTCGTCTGTCAAATACGATTGGGTTAACTCTTCAGGGACAGAATGAAAATGGATCTATAAAATCAGTTCTGCAATTTTGCTTTTTGCGCTACATCTATTCTCTAGCGGACATTTGGATTAACCGAACTATTTTCGCAGAAACTAACTGTGATTTTCATATTAAATTTGCTTTTGAACAAATATAATATTTTCTATGAAATATTATTTAGCCAAGCGCTATTTATATGAGTTTTTTTAACAAAGGAATTATTCGCAAGCATACATCTATCCAAGGATTACCACAATCGGATGAATAGGAAACAAAGGAATAAAAATAATAATGGAGCAGGAAAAAGATATTTTTTATATAAGATATAAGGTAAAGTACAACGAGTACTTGAGTAGAAATTATCGTTAAAAATACTATGTCTGTAGTATTATTTAAATAATATACTTGTTTTATACTAACTATATTTTATTAGTATATTTCAATATATTTAATAATATTTGATATTCAATAATATTATTATTGAATTCTCAATGATTTATAAACAAATAAATTATATGAAAAATATTCAGGGAATTTAAATATTTATGTAACCAAATCAGTTCTCTAAACTAAATGAATATATGAATATCACACCACAGCAAATTGTTGTTTTCGGAACTTTTATCAGTTTTTTAATTTACTAATAATTTTTTGTCGGGTTTTTATCGAAACTTTTGAGATATCAGAAAGTAAAGCAAAGTTCCATGCAAGTCTAAGCAAAGTTCCATGCAATGGCGTAAAAAGTGAAACAAGGAACAAGGGAAAGGACATAGCTGCAGTTTTCTGGGACATTAAAGGAATTTTGAAAATTCATTATAAGGAAATGATTTCTATACCAGGGCAACATTACGCTGTCATTTTAAAGTATTTGAAAAAGGCTATCAGAGAGAAAAGATGAGGAACGACAATGCTCCAGCTGCCACGATCCATTACCTGCTTTGTATAAGTTGGAATTCGATGTTACTGATCACAGGCCTTATAGCCCAGACTTGTATCTTTTTCAAAATCTTAAAAAAGAGCTTCGACGAAAGTTGTTTTCTACCGATGATGAAGTAAAGGATGTAGTTTCAGTATATTTTTATTTGGAGTAAGATTTATATCTTTGTTAACAAAAAATCTGAGAAATGGAAAATATAATTAAAAGAAAAATAATTGAGTAATACTATTTCAACGCCTTATATTCTATTCCGCAAACTTAAAAACGCACCATATAATATCCATTGTTAAGAAAATACAATACAGAAAAAACGTTAAAAGAAATTTTATCATTAAGACAAAAAAACTGTAAGTTATTATCTATCCAGAAATAGAAAAAAGATTCTTCATAGAAAAAGAAGTGATCCAGACTTAAACATAAATATATTTTATTATCCTTGAATGAAGTAGGATCTATTTTTTGTTTATGTTTACAATATTTATACACATTCATCAACCTTTTTACAATCAACATTTTTCTTTTCTTAATGAATAAAATTTTGAGACTATAAAGTTTAACATTAAGTTATTTTCTTTCGCGTTTAAAAATGATATCCCAGTTATAGTATATATAACCTCGTTGTCTTGTTATGTTTATTTAACTCATGATTAGTAAAATATTTATTTAATAAGTATAGTTGTTAGTTTTGTTATTGTTTCAACCTAAAACCACAATATTGTGTTATCAAGGGATGTACTCGAACGCGGGGCTCGTGACTTAATTTAACAAATTTTAACTTTGAAACATCAAAGTCGATACTTGATATTTTGTTACATGATTACAATATATGTATGTTCTAGGTTAGCGTTTGTGAAAGTTATTTTAGTTAAAAAAACTTTCAAGTTATAGGATATATGGGATTTTATTATGTGTTGTATTTTTGCATAGCCCTTTGATTAAGTTAACTTACCTATTACTTTTGGGGCAAAATCGGATACTTTCTTCAAAGTTTGGTTTAAGATATGGTGATTCGTATGTGGCGTTCATGTTGACGCAACATCCGGTGTGTATATAAGTTAACACAGTGGTGTTAACCAATAATTGTTCATGATCTACAAAAGCAGTTATCAAGATAATGGTTATCTGAGTCACAGATTAACCATGGAAGTCGTTGACGTGGCGAGGGGACCGAATAGAGCCTCTAGCGGTAGAATCCCGCCAAATTGAGTGTGGGACGCTGCGCTCTTCCTGAGCAATGGGGTCACCATAAGTTGTGACGGTGTAGGGTTCCAGCTCCGGACATAGTATTAAGATGCAACCAGTTGCAAGTTCGAATTGGGGATATAGGAGAGTCTGTTCGCATTAGTATAAGTTAGTCAATGGAGCCCAGATGTCAACCGGAATTGTGTCATATTGGACAGGCGGTTAAGGATTGCCATTAATATATATTCTTTGCTTGGTTTGTTACAAATTTTAAGAATTTATTTTTAAACATTTAATAACATTCATTTAACAACAATAACATTCTGTTTTGTTACTTCAAAAAAAAAATAGTCATTTGATTTTTAAAACCTTTGATTTCTAGAAATATGAATTACAAATATTTTTATAACTGACACATTTCTGAAAAAATACACATCAATTGCCATTATATGAATATTTGTATTCTTAATATTTCCATTGGATAAAAAATGTTTATGTATATAACAATTCAGCTTCACCATGCCGTTTTTCACGCTTCAACGAACCAACAAACACTTTCCTCATTTTATTACGCCATCTAAATTCGAGAAGTATAATGTCTTTATATTATACGACACATTCATGTATAAATCATAATAAAGAGAAACAGAACGTACATGACAGGACTACCCACTTATATAACGGTCAGAGTGAGATTAATTTATAAAAAGATAATTAAATAGCATAGACTAAAAAGTTTATTTTTCTCACCATGTAATTTCTATATCAGGTTTCTCACTATTAGCCTATACATTATACAAAAAATATAGACTGTATTCCAAAAAAAAGATATCATATTTAATTAAAAATGATTACCCAATCCAGCAATACAACAACAAAGAATCATCAAATGACTACCAAATATGTTATTACCAAATACCTTTTTATATTTACTACTCAGGAGGTTCAGAAGCAAGTTTCTAATTGGATCAAAAAACTAGACAAGACAATAAATATGATGTAAAAATTACAACCAACTGCCTAATCTATCTAAGATTAGGCAGTTGGTTGTATAGGTTAAAGTAATTTTTTATTTGTTTAGCTTTTTTCCGAAATCTGTTATAGTTTCTTATTAATTAATTGAGTATTCTTATTTATTTTAATTATTTATTGAATACTTATAACTCTAAATCGAATTTAAATATATTTAAAATTATATAATTACATTTATACTTTACAAAACAAATAAACTACTTAGTACAGTTTTATAAAGAATAGTAGTATGTTTAAACAATGAAGCGAAAGAGCTTTTTTTCATATTACATTTAGTTAATAATACTCGTAATAGGAGATGTAATCTTTTCTTGTCGAAACGACTCGTTGTTTACAGTTAGTCTGTAAATAAATTGCAAGACGCCGCCATGTTTCACTTTTCTCATTTAAGATAATAGATATTTTACGCCTCGACATCCTTACCATATATTATTATGTATTTAAGGTAATATATGTTTCCCTTATTGTTTTTTAGAAGTATTTATATTTGTCCAATTACAAGTTGAAATTAAACGTTCAATATGTCAACCATGTTATAATAATTTAAATTAATAAATAAGAATCAACACGCGCAGAACTAAAAAAATACGATCTCTGGTGATTTGTCCCTGTCTCTACCATCTGAGCTATCTTATTCTTACTCGCCTTCACGAAATTAGCATTTCAATCTTTATCAAGAGGGAACCATATCTTATATAGACTTTATAGATAAATTTTTATTTATATTTATTATAAATATTTTAAATTTAATAATAAATATAGGAAATTGAAATAACCAGTGTTTCCTATCTTTGTTTTATTAAAGTTGCTGTTAAGTCAGTCAGAGTGTTGGAGTTTATTTAATAAAAAATACTGACAGGTCATTTTGTATTTTATACATATTACTTTGTGTGAATGAAAAACCTTTGTTAGGGGATGTCTACGGAACAAAATAAATCTTTATTCCAAATTTCGACTGTCTAGAATATTTTTTTGACTGTGCGTTGATGAGTCAATTAAGACTTCTATAAGTATAAATGTTAAACGTTATTTCATATATAAATTATATTAAATGTACGCGAAGTTTAAGGTATTTTTTTATTATAACAAATCTATTTATTAATATTTTAATAACTATGAGACTTGCACACATTTTAAAGTATTATCTATTTCGGGTTGAAAATTTATCGTTAAATAACCTTACGTAGTCACGAAGTGACACTGGTCATCACACAATTTGTGAATTGCAGCAGGAGCGTCGGAAAAAGGTTATTGACCTCACGTATTATAGTTCAAAATAATCTAATTATATACGTACAGTCTCATGTTTATTTACTAAAATAGTATTCACCGTAAAATAAAATGTGTGTCTTATTTCATCTCTTTTTCATGTAAATTCTGTAAGGTTTTGGATTACTGTTTCCGTGGTCCTTAGAAAATCTTCCACTTTATTTGTCTAGATATCTATCTTGTATATGTGTAGAATACGGATGGTAAGTGAAACGCAATCCTGTAAGATGTGATTTGACTAACGCTGCAACCCTGTAAGATGTGATTTGACTAACCTCTTGCTACGATATGCTTCTTGATACGATGCATGGATCAGAGCTTAGACGACAGGACATTTATCTTGTGGTAGTCGTACAGTTCGGGGTAAAAACTGTAATTCGTTTCGTTTAAAGTGCAGTGATGTACTCAGGGGTGAGTTTGTTTTGTAAGACATTGCCTAATAAACGTGATCAGTGTGTTCGCTGTTTCTCTTCTTCACGGTTATGCTATCTAGCTTACAAGATGTCCGACGATGGTGCCGATCATTCTGTCGATCCGACATATATAAATATACTAGGGGCGCGAACCGGACCTCGATTTTGACTCGCTGCGCTCGAAAAATTTCGGTAGAGTTCGACAAATTGAGAGAAGCGAGTATCCTTCCACTTCACCCATCTTCAATTCAGCGTTCAAATCTGAAACCGACATACAAAAAATACAGAATAATCAAATATCACATAGCGAATTTTTTTAAACTTAAGTCTAAGGGACTACAATTTTTTAGTGATTATTCCTCAATTATTATTATAAGTTGTTTTTTATTCACTTTCTTTTTATAAACCATCGCAATAACCATTGCTATAAATGTACAAAATTTCATGAAGATCGGTAAAGCCGCTTTCATGCCAACCCCGGACATGGGGTGCAAAAAGTCTCTATAGAGCGCTCCGCTCTCTTCGCACAATTAATATAAATATGTGCTTTTTTAAGTATGTTAATTATTTATGAAAATAAAGACTACCATTTGTACTTTCTCTTCTGATCTCTTATTGTTAATCACCTTCAAAGTTGATAAGACCGCCTTTTTACGATTTTCTTCCAGTATTTTTTGTTATATTTTTATACCATACAGTGCAATAAATTATTTAAAGAAAGAAATAAATAAGATCGCCGCGGTAGCTTTGTTTTATTTACGACCGGACTTCCTTTTAAACCGAGAGGAAATCTCGAATCCACAAAATACTTACAGAAAATACAATGTTTATATATAAAAAAAATAAATAAATAAAATAATAATAATAATAATAAGTAAAATACTTTTTAAAGAAATTTCATTGTTAACCTAAAAATGATTGCTAAATTGATAAAATTATTTGACTGGTAATAATTAAAATCCAATACTTTTCGTAAGATCAAAACATCAGACAGAGATAATGATATGAAGAGAAGTAGAAGAAGAAGAAGAGAACTAAATTTATTTGTGTTTTCTTCTTCTTATGGTCTTTATTATACTATGTATGTATTGTTAAAGAAACTATCTATCCGTTAGCGATAATTATATATATTAGATGAATTCATCAAGAAGTGTATTCAAATAAAAATTGAAAATCAAAAAATGATAATTTACTAAAGCAATAATTAAAATATTTAATCTTTACCGTCGGAGGGTTTATATCAGATCTCACTTTGTGCTGCTAAATGATACACAAGTGTGTAAACAGTTCTCTGTAGTTAAGGGGTGTTAAATGTTAACTTTGTTTTGTTTCCAGTTGAGGAATTGTAATTAGTGGGAAGTATAATTATTATAATAATACCAACATCCATTACCTGAGTATTGACGATAAGTTCGCCTTTTGTACGGTACATTTTTTTTTCTATACAAGTAACGTGTTTTTTTTAATTTCATTTGTATTGTGATGTACAATAAAAAGTAAATAAATAAAAAATAATAAATGAAATAAATGAAGAAATCTAGGATACACAAAGAGAAAACGAGACATTTTTTGGTAAATTTCTTGTTTTGATTTTATTTTTATATCTATTATATTTAGAAAAAAAAAAAATAAACTTCTTAATATTCCAACAATTTTTTTTCAAATAGTTTGTCACTATACCTATTCTCTGTCACTTGATAAATCTTTGTTTCAGTATTTCAGTGTTTCCAAATTATTTAAAAAAATCTGTCGTTATACCGGTGTATAAGTCTGGGAATAGAGATGATATTAGCAATTACAGACCAATATCACTTCTGCCCAGTATCTCTAAGATTCTAGAAAAAATAATAAATGTAAGACTACTGAGTTACTTGAACAAATTGAATATTATTTCTAACCATCAATATGGTTTTAGGCACGGAAAATCCACAGAGGACGCAGTCTCAGACTTAACCTCCTTAGTAGTAAATGAGGTAGACAATAAACGAAAATGCCTCACGATATTTCTGGATACCAGAAAGGCTTTTGATACCGTCTCTGTTCCCATTCTTATACAAAAGCTAGAAGCAATTGGTATTAGAAATCAGTATTTGAGTCTTTTTATTAGTTATTTAACCCACTGTAAGCAAAACGTAAGAGTTGAAGGTTACACAAGTGATGAAGCGGACGTTACATTGGTATACCCCAGGGTAGTGTCCTAGGTCCGACTTTATTTTCAATTTACATCAATCAACTTTGTAATCTGCAATTGACTAATGGACAAATATTTTCATACGCTGATGATACTGCCGTGGTATTTACAGGAATCTGATGGGAGGACGTTCGTTTCCACGCCGAGATTGGATTGGCTCGTATAGCTGAATGGCTGAACATCAATCTCCTTTCTATTAACACCCTTAAAACAAAGTATATTTGTTTTACTATATCTGAACTGTCACAATCAGTACATCATTTTGTAATAAAAATGCATAATAATTGCTCCCAAACACAAGGGATTTGTTGCTGTAGTATACTGACTAAAGTAGCTTCAACTAAATATCTTGGATTTATTTTTGGACCATCGTTTATCTTGGCATCCCCATATTGAATTGGTCGCAAATAGAGTAAGGAAGCTTGTTTGTATTTTTAAGATCTTACTTTTGTAAAAAAACAGTGGCTTCTTTCTCTAAAATATGAAGAAGTGGAGTTGCTTTTACGTTTTATGAGTTGATTTTTACACCCTCACTTATATACACAAACACACACATACACTCACACTCAAAAACACAAACAAAAACACACACTCACACATATATTGCACCTATAGACTGTTGTAATGTTTAATTAATAATTTAGTTTTCTAATATTTAATTAATAATTTAGTTTACTTTAATTATATTGTTATGGAAGAGCAGAGTCTTCTGGCTTAGGGATAAATTAACTATCCTTAAAAGAAGATTTCTACTTTATTTGTGTATTGATGATTATTTGAAGTGAAATAAATTATTATTATTATTATTATTATTCTTGCTCTAATTTCTTTCGTGTTGTTTGACTATTTTTTTTTATTTTAGTAAATTATGTTTTAAATAAGTCAATTTAATAACAATTTTAGAGCTTTAATATATATACAACTAACTGTTAATTGTAATGTATTCTATTGTACCGCGAGTTACCTAAAGTTTAATCGTCGTTGTCAATGTTAATAGTCATTTGAACTTAATCTATGAAACGATCCGTCTCTGCATTACCATTATGAAACCTGTAGAGGCACCATTGTCTATATCTACAGGTAAACAAAATGAACATGGACTATCGTGTCAGTGTCCTTCAATTTTGAATAGGTCACGGGTAGCAGATTTCGTCATTATTGCTATCAGGAGAGGGCTTGGCTTGGGCTTGCTTGTACCATATTTTTAAACTATTAGTCACCTTTTACGACACCTACGGGTATCGAGGAAGAAACACACCTTATTTTATGATTACGATTTTTGATTACCATTAAACAGCTTCTTGATACTTAAAATGATCAACACAGCACACACACGACGCTTCCGAATTCAAACTGAAAACAGAAAAAAATCATAAAATCTTTAGCTGTTTGTCTGTCTACTTATCTATTTGTCTATTCGCACATTACGGCAGAATTTACAGACTACGGACTGGCCTTCCTTTCAAACAAGGAGTAAATATTTCGACTACAAAAATACTTGCATATAATACTGTTTGCATTAAATTGTTACATTATTTTCGTTACGTTTCATTAGATATTTGTTTATTAACTAAAATTGTTTTATAAGAAATCTTATTGTTTTATTCAATGTTATCTCGTTGTCACTGGAACAATACTTCTTCTAGTACTAAAATATGATATAAAGATATTATGGAAATATCTAAAAATGGACTAGTAATATAGCATACTATATACTATATAACAATATATGTTACAACAAACATCGTATTCAAATGTAAGTGTAACTTGACATGGTAATTGATGCAAAATCACTCTTTTAAATAGTAGATTATTTTTTAGTTTCTACTGTGGCGCTTTGTGGACTTTTTTTTCTTATATTATGTATTGAAAGTGTAACTGTAGATACATTGCTAATTAATATTTGTAAAATATCTAACATCTAATTTTAATTTTAAATCCTTACCGTCAGAGGGTTGGACTCAGATCTCACTTTATGTTACATGATACACAAGTGTTAGTGAAGACAAAACTGATCTCTATAAGCAGCGGTGTTGTTTAGGTCTTAAGGGTGCTAGGGCCCATGTACATCTGCATTATATAAAATTCAAAAATTCATTGCCACCTTGAAGAATAAAAACAATAAAGCAATCTATGATACAAGTAGAGGAACAGCAACATTTTGGCTAAGTTTATTATTATGTCATTAGTTTAATTTATAATATATTATAAAATATTTGAAAATGTTTAAAAAAAATCTAAAATATTTTTTGTTTTCGAGTCAAAAGATTCTGGTTCAAAGTTTTTGAGTACTCTTGTGACTAATTCAAAAAAAAAAAATTCAAAATATCTTTATTCAAGAAGGCATCTACACGCACTTTTGAAACGTCAATTATTACAATACAAAAAAAGGTCAGTGTAGTCCGTCCGTAAGCAAGCTACCACCGGCTCGGAATGCTGCTCTGTTGAGAAGAGCCGGCCAGAAACTCAACAGTTGCTCTTTTCAAAAGAAATATAACAATAGGTGATGTATATTATAATATAATATAAATCCTGCAAATGATTCAACAACTTAAGTTCCACATATTTCGATCCACTAAAAACTCTTGAACGTTATAATAAGCTTTATTTAACAATAAACTTTTGATTTTAGATTTAAAACTAAGAAATGGAAGGTCTAAGATATCTTGTGGAACTTTATTATATAAGCGTATACTCAAACCCATGAAGGATTTATTAACTTTTTGAAGCCGAAACTTTGGCGTTACGAGTTTGTTTTTATTTCTCGTATTTATCGCGTGTCTGCCACTGTTTTTTTTATATAACTATTTAAATTTTGACGTATATATAAAATGTTATTAAATATGTATTGGGAAGCGACTGTAAGAATACCTATTTCTTTAAAAACATCTCTCAGAGAATCTCTAGCTTTTAAGTTATAAATAGCCCGCACAGCTCTTTTTTGTAAAATAAATATAGAATTAATTTCGACAGCACTGCCCCATAATAAAATACCGTAAGATAAAATACTGTGAAAATAACTAAAATAAACAAGTCGAGCCGTATTTATGTCCGTTAATTGTCTAACTTTTCTAATTGCAAAGACGGCGGAGCTGAGTTTGGCTGCGAGTGTTGAGAGATGGGGGTTCCACTGGAGCTTTCTATCTAATGTTAAACCTAAGAATTTTGTTGAGTCAATCAATTCTAACACTTCATTGTTAGGGAGCAAGTTACAATTTTTACTTTTTACATTAGGAAGTGTAAACTCTACGCATTTAGTTTTCTTAGCATTTAACACTAAATTATTAATTTCAAACCAATGCAGGACTCGTGACAAAGTACTGTTTACTTCGTCATAATTAATCCTATCACGCTCAACTTTAAAAATAAGCGAGGTGTCATCAGCAAAGAGTACAATGTCACACAGACCCTTAACAAAAAAGGGCAAGTCATTAATATAAAGTAAAAACAAAAAGGGGCCCAGAATAGATCCTTGTGGAACACCCATCTTTAGGTGAGAACCAGACGATTTAGAATTATTTACGTAAACTGTCTGGATTCTTTGATTCAGGTAAGAGGCAATAAGATCAAGCGCAGTGCTACGTACACCGTAGTGGTTTAGTTTGCATAGTAACGTCCGATGGTCCACACAATCAAAGGCTTTGGACAAATCGCAAAACACCCCAATTGCATTCTGCGACTTCTCCCACGCGTCGTAAATGTGCTTAAGAAGCGCAGCACCCGCATCAGTCGTTGATTTGCCTTTGGTGAAACCATATTGTTCACTATGCATGATCCCACTGCTATACATAAACTCTGAAATCTGATTTAAAATAATTTTCTCGAAGACCTTACTCAAGGTCGGTAAAACCGAGATAGGCCTATAATTTTCGGGATCCAATCTATCGCCACTTTTAAACAAAGGAACTATTTTACTGTTTTTCATCAAATCTGGAAATATACCGGTTTCGATACATTTGTTAAAAATAAGGGATAATTGAGGGGCAATATCATTTATAATAGTGCTAAGCAATTTAACTGACATACCCCAGAGATCACCGGTTTTCTTCGAATTTAAGGTTCTAAATGTGTTAACTATTTCATCTGATGAAACAGGTTTAAAAGCAAAATATTTATTATTGACTTTAACATTTTTGTTCAATTCCGCGATTGCAACAGATGATGAGGAATTTAAATTACGTGTGACTGTTATTGGGATTTCAGTAAAAAGGTCTCAAAAACAGCCGCCACCTTTGATTCTTTATTTATTTCAATATTATCAATTTTTAACTTTATAGGTCCATTGGGAGGATTAGGATTAGGATTAGGAGGATAGGATTTTCCAGTAAAACTAGATAAAACATCCCAAGTTGCCTTTATTTTATCTTCTGAATTTAAAATTTTATTTTTTATATAAATGGACTTGGCTTGTACGCAAACGTTCTTAAATATTTTAGAGAAATTTCTGACTCTATTTAAGAATCACTGACATATTTAATTTGGACTGTTGTTAGTATTATTATTAAAGGTTTCTTTATTTAGTAAAATATCTTTGATTTTACATGTTTTGTTAGACAGGATAATATAAAATATTTCATTAATTAGATCCAGATTTACATTAGATAAAATAAGACTTAATTTAATAAACACAAACTATTGTTTGTCAAAATCTTCTTGTATCTCCAATAAATCTTTACCTTTCGTCTCAGGAATGAAGTAAACAGTAAAAAAGTAAGACAAAGCATTAATTGCAGAGAAAAACCAGAATGGAACGTATATTCCAACTTTGGTGACAATTGAACCAAACGCTGTAGTCACCAGGAAACCAGTTAGCAAGGACGTGGTAACCGCCACCGCTGACCCGTTACTTCTAGTGTTTGGTGTAAACATCTCAGCTATTAAGACATGCGGGATTATTCCGAATCCTAAAAAATGACATTGCAATGCATTACATTATATTATTTTGGCAGGAATACATCTACCAGCTTAACTGTTCAATATTATTATTATAAACTCATAGCATCAATATATGGATGTAATGTAATGCTGAATTCTAATCGCGGTCGTAATATCGATATTGTCTTACCTGAATTGTAGGCTATGAACAATATTACAAGAACAACAAGTGGCAGCCATTTTATGGTGCTTATTACCGGATTTTCGATATGTAGCAAGTAAAAATAAAAGCCCATAATGAACTGTAACCAAAATTATTAAAATGGATCAATATTTCAATCTGATTATATGATTTAAATGTATATAAGTTGTGTTCTCTTGGTATGATGTGTTTGTTCATTTATTTTCATTGTTGTGTTTGTTCAGTTAGTTCATTGGACGTGAGTAATGTCATCGGCCTTTAGATTGCAATACACTTATAAATATTAACTCTCTATAAATATTTTCCAATACCGAATCTTTTATATTAACGCTTGAAATTAAAATTAACTCGTCTACCGTGACGACAAACGGCATGACGCTTTGTCATACCGTCATACTCCTTGAAGACAATTTCTACTTCCTTGTACACTTGTTACTTTCCTACTAATATTATTGGTTACAAAAGAACACTGTTTCAAGTTATTGAAATTCTATATGAATTCATAACGAATATAGTTATTTTAAGATTAAGATTGTAGGTTGCTATTAATTACTTTCCCAATATTTACCATGGCCAAGGAACATAGCAGACACGATGCTTTCAACAATGATTTTCTTCCGAGCTTATCAACAAAAAAGGGAGACAGCACACTTCCGAATAATTCAAAACACGTGATAATTAGCATCACAATATTCTCATCGATAAAAAATTCTAAGTTTTTGAAAATAGTTGAAGATAATAACATAACAGTCACCACTCCATTACACATACTAAGTACATTAATTGACACTATTCTAAATAGTGCCTTTTTGTTACTGCTTCGTGTAAATAAATCTTTCCAGTCTTTTGTATTGCTTATTGTTTTATATTCCTCTTTTGATTCAATTAATTTATTTATCTCCTCCAATCTACCCAGATCTTGTAAAACCTGTTTAAGAGCATCATCGTTACCTGGAACACAAAATATCTTCAAATATACACTGAAATACAAGCAATAAACTATTCAGTAATATTAAATATTTAAAATTTACTAAGTATTAATGCAATCAAGAAAAAAGTACCTTTTACAACGTGATAAATTGGCGTTTCTGTTATCATCAATGCGCATAGGGTAAACATTGTCATTAAAGCTAACCCGACATAGGCCGTTGTATGGTAAGATAGGAATGATCCTACAGAGAACAATGTTAACGAACCACACGTATTAAAGACTCCAATGACTGTGAGCAAGACACCTCTAATGTTTGTAGATCTGTGGTCAAATATTTCACAATCTTAATGAATTATAATTATAATTTTAACCATATATATCAAGTTAATTAAGATTTTACTTCCTTTTTAATGGTTATAATTATTTTATTTTCTTTATATTTTTATGCTTACTTCCATATTAAATTTTTAGTACTCTGCATCGATATTTTTACGTTACCTACATTCTCTTTCTGTAGTAATATAATACTGTTTGTAATAAGTGTTTAAATATAATAATTTTAAATCAATACTAACGCAATTTCTCCAACATAAACTAGTATCATTACACTAAAACTAGCGCTGCACAGTCCTATAAACAATCTTGCACAGTACAGCATCGCCAGGGTACGAGATATAGCCAATAATATATATCCTGGAAAGTAAAATACTTTAAATCTTGTAACATCGTAATGAAAATAATTACTATAAACATTCATGTTCAATATCATGTTTGTTATAACTCATCATCGTCATCATGGTCATCATTTTCCTGCCCTTATTCCAATGCCCTGTAATGATGGATGGATTTAGATGGATAATAATGGATGAATTTAGAAGAAGGTAGTTCTTCTCCAAATCGTCTTTTAAGTAAACCATCCATCTTTTTCTCAGCCATCCTCTACCGCGTCGCAGCGAACAATGTCATCAGCGAATAGCATGCATCGGGGACTACTTCCATGATCCATGATCAACAGGAAGCGGTACTCAGAGAAGGTCGTTGGTGCCAACCTACTGCTACATTGAATGAAATTTTATAGTCCACCACACAACATTAGGGTGAATCCGGTCGTATGCCTTCTCGAAATCGACGAGCATCATGTGCAAGTTCCTGTGTGCACGTCTGTACTTCTCGCACAACTGTCACTTTCTCTCACATTTTTATACCACGTGATTGTATTTTTTTACAGATACTAAAGAACTATTGCACCATTCATCAGGGAGATTTTTTTCCATTCATTAAGCTTTCAAAATAAAGCTTACCTCTCTTTTATATCCTCATCTCCCATTATCAACGTTCCAGCATTTATTTTATGCATTTTACATGTATAACATCTCAGTATTAGAGTTTCAAGAAACTTGTCTTATGCCTCTAGTTATATATATGTAGCTATAGATATGGCTACAGCTACTTTTGAAGTTACATCCTTTATCTCCTCTCTCATACTAGCATTGTTATCCGATACTTCCTGCCATTGCCTAAACATATTTTTCTTCTCTTTCAGATCTTTTGCACATCTCCATTTCATTACCACATTTCCTTGTCTATCGTATTATGTATCCTTTTCCTTTAGTTTTGTCTAATACATCCATTACCACACTTCTAATCCATCCCGCCGTTTCATTTCAACTATCGTTCTCAGATTTTCCTTCTACTCTGCCCATATCTTATTAAACATTATATCTTTAAATTTATTTATTTATTTATTTAACTTCACAGCATATCCCTTACGGGGTAGCCAGAGACGACGGCGCGCCAAACGCTACGGTCTCTGCATACCTCTTTCGCCTCGGCCACAGACATCAACCTCTTCATACATGCCCTCCGAGGGGTCCTCATGCTTTTTACGTGACCTTCCTCCAGTAACATTGATACTGTGTTTTGGAAGGTCACTCGAGGCCTCCCTCTGTCTCTCTTACCGCTCACTTTTTCTATATAAATCTTTTTTACCATTCTTACATCACTCATTCTTTCGACGTGCCCAAACCACCTGAGGACGTTCTTCTTCATTCTTACCGTAACATCTTCGCTAGTACCTGCCATTCTGTGGATCTCTTTATTGCGGATTCGATCAGCTAGACTGACTCCGCATATTCTGCGAAGAGATTGCATCTCCACGGCATTCATCTTTCTTACATTCTTCTTCTGTGTTACCCACGTTTGGCTGCCATATAACAAAGTCGGTAGCAAACTGCATTGTGTACAGCCAAACGTGCAGCTATGCTGACGTTTTGACGTCTCAACAATGCAGTCAAAGCACCGTTGACTCTGTTACCGGCAGCAATACGCCTTTCCACATCCATTTCGTATCTTTCGTCTCTGCTAAACATACTTCCCAAATATACCACTTCATTCACTTGTTTTATTATCTTATCATTCACGTTGATCTTACATTCTGTTTTTTCTTCATTTCTTTCAAATATCAGAACCTTCGTCTTATCTACATTCAGGTTATGACCATTAATTTCACACCCATCTTTCAGAGTGGTGACCAATGCCTGCAAATTGCATTCTGATGATGCAATGAGCACTGCATCATCTGCATATAGTAAGCAATTGACCTTAAGGTCACCTACTTTCACTCCCATGTCACTATCTTTCACTCCTTGGAGACAACTATCCAAATACAAATTGAACAACCAAGCTGACATAGCGCAACCTTGCTTAACACCCGATTGGATGTCAAACCAGGGCGACATGCCAGCTCCTACTCGCACACAGGCTGAGTGATCTCGGTAAAGAGACCTTACAGCCTGTAGCAAGGGTCCGTTCACATTGTATCGGGGCAGTATCTCCCATAACTTCTTTCTTACAACCCTGTCAAACGCCTTTTCCAAATCCAAAAAAGCACAGAAAATCTTTAAATTTAGTCGCACATTTCTTCCTTATCTAACAAATGCCTTTTTATTTTAGGTGGGAATCGTTTCTTTACCATATTTATCCGCTCTAGATGTTTCTTATAATTATACATAAATAAATATTTTTAATGCGAATCGGGTAGTAAACGTATAGAGAGTCCACCGCATGGTAAGCGACCTAATGGTTAGATTTTTAAATGATAAGATTTGTAAAATACATTTCCAACGTTAAGCAATAATAAAAAGGGAAAGATAGAGGAAAGAGAGCAGTATAAAGAGAGGAAGGATACGGGTTTAAGATTATGGCTGTCACACTCATCATACGAAACCTTTCTGTAACAGTTATTTTACTAACATCTTTCGCGAGAGATTGGTACTTCTACCGCCGAGCCAAGCCATTCAAACTAAACCAAGAACTCCAGCTAGACTCTACCACTTACAAAAATGAATATTATATACAAGAATATGAACGTTCACTTTTTTACTCTTAAGTTTTGATGAGTAACGGATGATAATAACCACAACAGACTATTGTTCAAAGCATTTGGGCCTTACCAATAACTCCGAAAACTCCACTAAGCAGGAGACATGGTTTTCGACCTTTCACATTTGACAACCATCCCATTAAATACGGACCTAAAATATGTATTAAGGGTATTTTACCATTTCTAAACAATACACATTCGTACCTTTGACTTATTGTATAAAATAATACTACTTTAATATCTTAATTGCTTACATTTGTTAGTTGCTTGTACTAGTTTCATACTTGTAGGAGGGCGTTATTTGTTTGAAATATTTCATTATTAATCTCATTTCAAGATTGTTATATTTTTATTTATAGTAATCACTTTCACGTAAAATTTTTTGTAAGAATGCAAATACCTTTTTTTTACAGCCCACAAAAATATATGTTTCTTTCACACAAAATAAACAAGTTAGAAATATCTCTTCTCCATCGTTATTTATTCTCAGATATCCGTTACTCTCTCTTTTATTAATAAACTGAACATACCTGTACATACCTGGTATACCTCCTATATACTGTAAAGATGCAACTAAGGAAGCCTGAGTTTCAGACAAAACGTATGGAAGAGGTGATTCTTCTAAATCTTGTAGTTTTGTTATATTGGCACCTGGCCACCTTACAGAGAATCCTACCGCTAACTGTCCCAAGTACACTAAACACAAAAATTAAAGACTATTTCATTATATTATAAACAATTATTATCTTGCAATAAGTCCTAGTGACACCTTGAAAAAATACATCTTTTTATATTAATAATAAACAAATTCTAAACAAACATTAAACTCACGACATGATGCTAAAAAAACTTGAAGTGGCACGTTAGTAATTTCAACCATTCTTAATAAATGTTTCCTAACTGAAACACAACATTACTTCTATATATATATATTTATAACAATGACGTGTCTAACAAAGACAATGAACAATAAAGATGTTATCATTTACTTTTCTATATTTTTTGCTATTTTAATGAATTTCAACTGTTGATTAAAGTTATGTTTTAATTATATTAAGGTGTCAATATACAGTGAATTTAATCGGAGCGTGTAAATTGACTCGGAAGTCAATTTAATACAGTGTACAAAACTAACTAAGAAGCATGTCCTTCCATTTTTTGTACATAGCAATTGATCATATTTCGTGTAAAACACAATTGTTTGTTTGTTGAAGATTTAACCGTCATCAGAAACGATCTGAAAGTTGGATCCAGATTCAGTTGTGGGTCACGACGTGCAAGGCTTTCAGCAAGACTTACTCATTGGAAATATTTTAGATCTGAGTGTATCCAACTTTATTAAAATCTAATTGTTATTATTATTTATTCATTATTTTATTTTAATTTTTCTGTTATTGTTTATTGAATTTTTTGCAACATTATTATTAAATTTTTATTTTTTATTATTATTATTCTTTTTTTTTTGTATAATCGTTTTTATTTGTATTTTTATAATAGTTATTTAATTTATTGAAAATTTAATTTAAACTGTTGTAAATGTATAATAATTAATTAGTAATTGTAATGTAATTGTAATAATTCATAAATGTAATAAATAAAATGAACGAGTGCTGCGTTGGGGACAACAAAAAGCTACATGGAATGTAAGAGGAGGAATGGAACGGAGGAATGAATGAATTATTAGATGTGATGGATGACAAAGATCTGGATGTTATTTGTGTGTCTGAGACCAAGCGAAAAGGCAATGATACGACCGATTTGCCTGGCAACCGGGTCGCTTTCTGGGCTGGGGTTCCAGAGGGTGAGCGAGGTTGCCAAGGTGTAGGCGTGTTGTTGTCCTCTCGAATGGTTAGTGCAATGGTAGAATACAAGGCTATCAACCCGAGGCTTCTTTGGGTTCGCTTTAAGCTGGGGATAACAAGAGTATTCTTGCTAGGCGTTTATGCGCCAGTATCCTCAGCTAAAGTGAGCGAGCTCGAGGAGTTTTGGGAGAGTGTCAGGAATGTTCTAAGTAGTTTCAGAGATAATGAAAAATTGATTGTATGTGGAGATATGAATTGATGGGTTGGAACCGCGCAAAGTGGTTACGATAGCGTGCTAGGCAAGTACGGTGATAAGAGAGTAAATGAGGCTGGGCAGCTTATTTTGTAAGGAGAAAAATTTGTTTGTGGCAAATACGATGTTTGATCACAAACAAATTCACATGTACACATGGGAGCGGGCGGAAGAAAGAAGTATGATTGATTTATTCCTAGTGGAGCAGCGTATTCGAAGCCAAGTTATGGACACGCGAGTGTTTAGGGGTGCTGATCTGGGTACGGACCATTATCTAGTCGTTGCTAGAATAAGAGGTCTGTTTGCAGGTTGGCGCAGCCGCACGACGTGTCCTAGCTTGGAGTCGAATTAACGCATAAGAAGCTGGAAGCTTCAAGATCCACCGATCAGAGAGGAATATCAAGCAAGAGTTTCCAAGAAGCTTGAAAGCTGTGATTCTGGAAATGAAAGTGCTGAAGTATGCTGGCAGAACCTTAGGAATGGTATGGTGAAAGTAGCGACAGAAGTATGTGGTAAAAGGAAAAGAGGTTTTAGTATAAAGCGCAATGAATGGTGGGATGATGAAGTGAAAGATGCCGTGGAGTTAAAGTAGAAAGCATGGCTGGATTATAAAGCCTCGGGTAAGGATAAAAGTATGAGAAAGATAATAAAAAGAGAGTACAAGCTGCAAAAGCACAAAACGAAAGCACTTATAAAGATGAAGCTTGAAACTTCTGGGAGAGAAAGGGATGAAAGGTTGACAAACAACTTCCGGAAGGGGTGCTTTCGAAGAACGGTGAAATTTTAACAGAGCAAGCACACGTTTTGCAGCGGTGGACGGAATTCCACTAGGAGACGTATGAATGTGAGGACACCTCGGCCTCGAGTACCAGCAAAATGCTGAGTCCCGATGTAGCCGATGGTGAAATCAGTTTGGAAGAAGTCGAGACCGCGATTCGAAGCCTGAAAAGTGGTAAGGCCGCGGGAGCAGACGAAGTTACTGCCGAGATGATCAAATATGGTGGGCCGCGCGTCTTGGACTTGTTCTGGTTTTTGTGCAACTTATGCTGGAAATCAGGGGAGGTGCCCGACGATTGGCAAGGTGCAGTCATCGTACCTTTGTATAAAGGCAAAGGTTCACAGATAGACTGTGCAAGCTATAGGGCTATCAGTTTGATTAGCTTGGGTGGTAAAGTTTATGCTAAAATATTAGCGAGAAGAATGCAAGAGAAATCTGAAAGGCTGTTGTGGGAGGCTCAAGGAGGTTTTAGATCTGGAAGAGACACCCTCTTCCAGATCTAAAACCTCCTTCGCATGATCACAGAAAAGTTTTTGGCCCTAAACCAAAAGGTTTTCTGTGCTTTTGTGGATTTGGAAAAGGCGTTTGACAGGGTTGTGAGAAAGAAATTATGGGAGATACTGCCCCGATACAATGTGAGCGGACCCTTGCTACAGGCTGTAAAGTCTCTTTACAGAGATCACTCAGCCTGTGTGCGAATAGGAGCTGACATGTCGCCCTGGTTTGACATCCAATCGGGTGTTAAGCAAGGTTGCGCTATGTCAGCTTGGTTGTTCAACTTGTATTTGGATAGTTGTCTCCAAGGCGTGAAAGACAGTGACATGGGAGTGAAAGTAGGTGACCTTAAGGTCAATTGCTTGCTATATGCAGATGATGCAGTGCTCATTGCATCATCAGAATGCGATTTGCAGGCATTGGTCACCACTCTGAAAGATGGGTGTGAAAATAATGGTCTAAACCAGAATGCAGATAAGACGAAGGTTCTGATATTTGAAAGAAATGAAAAAAGAACAGAATGTAAGATCAACGTCAATAGTAAGATAATAGAACAAGTGAATGAAGCGGTATATTTAGGAAGTATGTTTAGCAGAGACAGAAGATACGAAATGGATGTGGAAAGGCGTATTGCTGCCGGTAACAGAGTCAACGGTGCTTTGACTGCATTGTTGAAACGACGAAACGTCAGCATAGCTGCACGTTTGGCTGTACACAATGTAGTTTTGCTACCGCCTTTGTTATACGGCAACCAAACGTGGGTAACACAGAAGAAAAATGTAAGAAAGATGAATGCTGTGGAGATGCGATCTCTTCGTCGAATATGCGGAGTCAGTTTAGCTGACCGAATCCGCAATGAAGAGATCCACAGAATGGCAGGTACTAGCAAAGATGTCACGGTGAGAATGAAGAAGAACGTGCTCAGGTGGTTTGGGCACGTCGAACGAATGAGTGATGAAAGAATGGTAAAAAAGATTTATACAGGAAAAATGAGCGGTAAGAGAGACAGGGGGAAGCCTCGGGTGAACTCAGTAGGTAGAATACTAGAGGAAGGTCACGTAAAAAGCATGAGGACCCCCCGGGGGGTATGTATGAAGAGGTTAATGTCTGTGGTCGAGGCGAAAGAGGTATGCAGGGACCGTAGCGTGTGACGCTCCGTCGTCTCTGGCTACCCCGCAAGGGATATGGCGTGAAGTTAAATAAATAAATAAATATAAACATGAAAGGTAGAGGCATTTTTTGATCCCTACTTCTGTACTGGGGCTTATAGTGTCCTGAAAAACTACACACCGAATTACTGACGTTATATTAATATGATTCTTGTCCTTTGATATTTAACAAATTAATAATCGTCTCTCAGGTACAATATTTTTACAAAACTTATATTTTATTATAATATTTTTTATTCGCTCTTATTTTACTAGTTTGTCTATTCCGTAAAAAGTTGCGAATGACTTTAAAGTGTAAACATTACGATGAACTAATCTCTAGTAATATATATATAGTGCTAGTAAAGTACTAGTATAAAATAAATATATATATATATATATATATATATATATATATATATATATATATATATATATATATATATTCATACGTACGTCGACGTGACTCGTTAGTTATCTGATTAAATGTCTAATTGTATAAGTGTCTGATAAACGTATTATTAAAAATAATTATGAATATAGTTCGTAATCAACAGCGGAATCAAACGTCGTGACGTCGGAAATAAAACGAGCGGCTACCTTATAAGGGACGCGCAACGCAATCAAGGCATCAAGCATCAACGTCTAATATTGATTAGGACTAAATCATTTTAGTACTATAGAGATTTGAAATAAAGTTTCTATAGACACCCCAGATTCCGCAGTTTAACCTGTTCAACTGTTCAACCTGGGATTTTTGATACATGCTAAACAGACATACAATCTGTTTATTTTTAAGGTCCTAACTGAATACTATACAACAGTCAAACCACATACCGAGCAGTATTATTCGAGCAGCTGGACCGATTATTTAAATAAGGTCTTGCTACATCTAGCTATATACACTTATATACTTCGTGTTTCAATGAACAGCTATACCTCCTAATCTAATCTTGAGAAGATGCTAATTCAATGGAGCAAGTGCGTATACGAGTTGCAGTTAAGTGTAAGTCAAAAATAAAGATTTTATTCTTACTTAGTACACTGTGAAAAATAAAACTACAAATCAAATAATATTTTTTTTTTGTCGGTATCAATATCCTTACCTCCGAATTTGTTAGCAGATCTTGAAAATTCTTATCGTATTTGACATTTTATGGGAGAAGATAACATCTACGCTATAACCCCGAAATTTAATTATATAATGTACATTTATATTGTATGATATAATTTTGTGGTATCAGCTCATGTTCTGAAACAATATTGCATTTGAAAACGCGAAAATCGATTTTAAATATTTTTACAAAAAAAATAATACTTCTGTTAAATATCTTGATGATTGTTGACAAAAGTATATAAAATGATGATGAGGGGTGATGATGTCTTTTCTGGCTTTATCAATGAATCTAAATGAATTTTTTCGTACTTCTGGAGTCCATGCATATGGAGTCACGGGAAACAGTTAGTGAAATTATAACAAAATAATTAAAATGAAAATAAATGAAACGACAAACTAGTTGGCGCTTCCAAAGGGTAGCTTTATAGAGAAGAACTTATTCAACCTAATATTATGTTTAAAAGAAATAGAAGAAGAAGTGTATAATGCGTTTTTTTTATAATAATAATAATAATAAATATTTTGAAAGATTTGAAAAAAAACCTATTGTTTTATGGAAAACCATTTAAAATTTCATTAAAGTTGCTAAAATTTATATAAATTTAAATACCCTAAAAAACCTAATGACTTACACAATGTTAATGAAGTCATTAATAAATTAAAAAATATGCTACTGACCTTAAATTAAGTATAAGACAAAAAAAATATTTTTTATTAAAAAAATATACTTATAAATGTTACAAAATAAAAACTACACTTATATATATTAAATAGCTTAAATTAATCATTATTATTTGTTCATGAGATTTGTTCATTCATTTTGTTCATTTAAAATATAATTATCTGCCCAACATTTCCTGTATTTCATTTAAAGTCTTCCCCTTTGTTTCGGGGACGAATTTTAAAGTGAACAAAAACGCCGCTACACAAGATCCTGAAAATATCCAGAAGGTGACGTCACCACCCAATACAGAAACCATGGTTCCGAAACCGGTGGCTACACCAAAACCGATCATCCAGGCGGTTGTCATGGCAACCGCGGAGCCAGTACTCCTAGCGTTACCTCTAAACATTTCTCCAACCAACGCGCTAGGCATCGTGCCAAAACCTGAAAATATTACTTTAGATACAGACTATACACACAAAACATAATAAATAATAAAATATAAAGAAAATATATGTATATTACGTAATAAATGTATGAAGAAGATTTAATATAAATGTTATGAAGATTAAGGATGGCTCTACCAATGCTGTGATCTGTGTCTAGGCACTTAGGATATTAAGTAATTTATCTGTTAGGAGTTTTAGGTCTTACAAATAACACTTTAATAAAAATAATGTTATAAGTTTAGCAATCTTTGTCGTAGTACTGATTTATGAAGCAATTTTAAGTAAGTTTTTCATATGTTTGTTTTTATCTTTCAAAAGAATCTGTTATATTGCTGTTAAGTTGATTGCTTTTACTATTTTGTTAACTTTGAATTATTTCGCTCTTTATATATTTCATCACATTTTTATGAAATGAATACTAAACAGATTTTCTACACGTTTTTTAAACACTCAAATTCATTTGCGGCGAGCACATTAAATCAAAAACACAATGTTTTAGAAGTATTATTTATATAATACTGGCTTTTGGCCGCTATTTTATCTTAGAATAATTTTCGATTCCATAAAGATATTCGGAATATCAAAAAATATTACTTTAGAAATACAGTGCTGTTATAATATCAATTAAATCTATTAACAAACTTTCGAGTATTTACACAAATGTTCGAACGATTTTGTGTATATTTATATATATATAATTTTAACAATACATACCAATTTCATATGAAAAGAAATACATAATAAGAGCCAGGAGCGGCAGCCAGCCAATGTTAATAATCACTGGACTCTTTATCCTTGTCAAATAGAAGTAAGCTCCTAGTATCGACTGAAACAGATGTATCGTTAATAACAGGCGTAGAATTCAACGGATTAAAAAATATATTAAATATAAAATATTATTATATATTAGTCATTTGAATGCACAGAACAGATCAGACAGATCGAATTAATGTTTCCATTTTCTTGCTTAACCCCCCCCCCCCCCCCCCCACCCCTTAACTAGCAAACCAGTTAATCACCAAATATCAGTATAGAGAAAGAGAAAGGAAGAGAAAAAGAGAAAGGAAATAATAAATTATATAATTACAGTAATTATATGGTTACTCTTTGTGTTGACGATTTTCTGGTGTACCAAAATGTTGTAGTACATTATTTTCTTTACAAATTGATAGTGACACGGTTACTTAATAAACTATTTACTTACCAAACTAACAGCGCAAAACGCGGTAGACACGAGCAGCAATATCCTCCGTCCCGCTTTCTCTACTACGAAAGGTGCCACTAAACTAGCCAGCAGTCTGGTAGCACCTATTATTATAGTTGCTAAATCCGGTCTGAAAATATTAATATGTTAAGGAGAATAGAAATTAAGAATATTACAGTCACAATCAACAACAAACTCCTTTTCAAAATTAATAATTGCTCCGTAACTAATTTTGTTACTGAAAATTGTAATGTCATTTTAGGTAGATTCCATAAATGAATCTACCTATTGCAATCGATGCGATGACGGAACCCAGACCCCAGAGTAGGGGCGCTACGCCGTTTATGAACTGGAGATTGAGAATCCGTTGAAAAAAAAAAATTATATATCCCTCTATATATATATGTATATATGATCCATCAGTCCAAATTCATCGTAGGCAAAATCTGACTTCACAGGTCGATAGGATAAATTAGTAGGACAAACGTAGCATCTCGTTTTTTCGGAGAAAATGAAAGGGGGGACTGGGAGAGGGGATGAAAGTGCAAACCTTTGGGACACGCTACAGGTCGCAAATATTGAAGGAGGATTTTCAAAGTGGGTATACACATTCTTAAGGACAAAATGAAGGTTAAGTTCTTGAACGGGGGAAATCGGTCGAGGGGTTTGAGGGCTGGGGGGGTTGAAAGTTAAAAACTGAAAAAAGTCACAGAAGAAGGCAAAATTTTGCCGTCGGAAAAATCTTAGAAAATTAATAACTTAAAAGAGGAAACTTTTTTGTCTAAAAGGTTTTTGGATGCGACCCCCTGTTTAGGAAATAGGGGTGAGGGGTGGTTCCCCGCTCACCCAATATATGCAGAGTGACCCGTCATAGGACTCGTAATGACCAGTAGAATACTGCTGGCTAGTTTTTCTTTGTCGATCCGAGCGACGGGAATCTACCTAACACGATCGACCCTGTCGAACGACGTATTTTTAATACCCGTGCCAAAAACATGTATATTACGTTTGAAGAAAGCTCATTATAATTTACTTCAATCCCGACTTATAGATCGATTATTAATTTCTGTACCTTTGTTATATGAGATTATGACTCAAACTTTTATGATACAAGTTTGAATTACGTCTTAAAAACTCATTTGAAAATCGAAAACGATATATAACAAAACTAATTACAAACTGAATTTTAATTGAATAGAAATAGAGGCGATAACAGCAATTGATTTGAAGTTCCATGCCAGGTCTTAGTGTTAGCCTGAGTTCGTTAAGTAAATTTCAAACTTAAATTAATCTGTATGCTCCTGGCTGTTTAATTGTTTCTATTATGTACCAGCGCGAGTTAGATGTCAGGCTTCAAAGGTATTAAGATGAATAAAAATTAAACGCTTTACGTTTTAAGCATTTGCCTAATTTTTATTATAAACAAATGCTTAAAACGAAAAACGTTTAATTTTTATTATAAGCAAATGCTTAAAACGAAAAACGTTAATTTTTTATTTGTAAAATAATTCCATATTATTATTTTGAAGAAAAAATTGAAAAAATTATTATAAGTTACATTGTTATCATATTTTTAACCCAATCAGAATAAGCCTGCGAGTCCGTGCGTCTAAGCCTTTTTGTTTTGGAAGCGATGGTAGATTTGGTTAGCAGTGAAAAACATGTTTTCAACATGAAACCTTATTAACAGAAGTCATTAAAGAAATATATGATGAATAAATTATTTTTGCCCTTAATTAAATAAGAAATGCATGTTAAAACTTACGTTGTGAAAAATGTTAAAATTTGACATTTTTACATTTTTACACAATTGACAATGATAAAAAATTTGTTAGTGGTAATCAAACTAATGTGAATTGTAAATGGTAATTCAATTCCTAGTATAATTACCTTATTGAAGATCCAGCTGTTTTAAAAATAGTAGTCGCAAAGAACAACACAGCCGCAACACCACTGGTCTGCTGCAGGGTGCACAGACTGAGGGTTATAAACAGAGACTTCCTGTTGGTTTTCACTGTGAATATTTTGATCCAGGCCCTCCAGCTGTGACCCTCATTTGGGTTGATTCCACTGACAGAATTGAAAACACTCTCCAGGTCCTCCACACGACCGAGGTAACGTAAGGTATTTTTTGCTTCTATTTCTTTTCCTTAAATACAATAAAATTATAATTTTATATACATGTATTATTATTGAAATAACAAAAACATTCACTTTCTTTTTTATACCCGATTTATTGTGATAAGAATGTTTTGGTAACAAATTAATGAATATTAAAAAATGTTTGGTGTAAGTTTTTTTTTTATAAACCACTCAAAAAACTGACTTGACTTGGATATCAATATATTTATTATATATTTTACTTATTATGAAATAATAAAATTTTTATTTTATAAGTATATATATAAATGTATATTTTTAACAATTTAAAAGACAGTAAACTCTACGAAAATGTTAAAGATATATTTTGAATATAAACAATAGAATAGATAAACTAAAATAAACATGGCTGACTTAGTCATTGTACTAATTTAAGTCGGAAGAGTGAACAAAACATAAAACCTTACCTCTGTCACTGTCAGTGACAAGAAACCTCCAGGAATATTTATTTATACTTTAAAGGAGCCTTTAGATGTGCTAATACACTAGATCAACTTTAAAGTTATAATACAACTTATTTTTTAAATCTAAGAACATTATTGTCTTTGGAAAACCAACAATCATAGACATTGCTTTATTTTACGTAGAAAAGCTACTAAACTATGATTTTTAAAGTATACTGTAGTTATTAAAAATAGTAATAAGATTGATAAGAGATAGATAGAATAAAAAAAAAGCTTTAATAATCGAGGTGTCAAAAATGCTGTCATTAAACTTATGGAAAAACATATTGGTTATCTGGAATAGTCTTATCTATAGGTCAATGAACTCGAGTGCACATATTATTTAAATTTTATATCTTTTACATATCCTAAAGCAGATCACACAACTGTGAACTAATTGCCAGTTGTACAAGTGAAATTACCAATTTCACCGCACATTCCTTGAATAAAAGGTTGACTTCCAGCATTGTTAGTTATAAATTAAACATGAGTTTACATTCCAAGTGTTTGTGACTTTCATTATTCGTGTTAAATAATAGAGAATAAACAACACCTATTTACATATAACTTACAAGTTACAAAATATTTAAATAGATTAGACTTCAAAGATTAAATTTAAATTTAAACACTGTTTTTGGTTATAAATACGCAAAATATGCAAATCAATATAATAACAGTAAATTATTTTATAAATTTATATTAAATTTAAATATTTTTTCAAAATACACAATACAAAATTACGATTCGAGCTGAATATGTAATAAAAATGGTGTTTAAAACATAAATATGAGTATATTTTTTTTGTTCAGTCTTTTACATATATATAAAATTTACGAGATAGATAACAAACCTTTGATAGCGTAGTACACTGGCGACTCTGGTATGAAATATATTCCAATAACATGAATTACATTTATTACTAGCGCGATATAACCCGTCGCCGCGTATGACACATATGGACCTATACTGTAAGCCGCAAGCGTGCCAAAAATACCCACTATAGATGTTGAAGTTAGAAGAATACCTCGGATATTAGTTGAACTGAAAAATACACAATCTTTTATACAGGTTAATATTTTCCTAAAAAAAATCCTTCAATCAGTACAAGCTTGAATGAAAGTAAATGAAAAATGTTTCAAAAGACACCTAAAATATGCTAATCTCCAAAACTACGTCGCCATTACTGAAATTTGTTCCTTGAATTCTCATACAAAATTTTACTTTATATTTTCAGAGTAAAACATTTTTAGAATACATCTCTCGAGTGAAGATTAAAATTCTCGCCAATTCCGAGCACGTCTTGAACCCGAATACATTGCGAAAATATATATTAAGCTTTTTGGTGTCATAACATCGGAATAAGGAAGGCTTTATTTAGGAATTTTATTACATCTTGGATGTTATATTAAAGTCATTATTGTTGTTTCGGGAATAATAATATTTAATAATTTTTTTCTATAGTTTATTACACTTATTGAGCAAAGCGAGCGTAGCGAGTGGAGTTTTCTACTGGAGACTTTTTCACATTCTTTGTCACGAATTAGCACGAAAACTACTTGACGGAAAATTATGAAATTTTGCAATCAAAAATACACAAATTAGGCAATGGTTTTAAAAAAAACAAAATAAAAAATGTCGACAAAAAAAATAATTGAAAATGTCATGTCAAAAAACTGATATCCCATTGAAGTGAATGGGAAACGATGAGTCATTACACTGGGCTCGCTTCGCTCAATATGCAAACAGCACCCGAGATTTCGCGAGCGCAGCGAGTCGAAATTGAGGGTCTGTTGGCGTCCCTAGTATTATATTTATTAATCATTGTAACAAATTGAACAAGATATATATTTTTTATGTTAGCAATATTAATGCAATAACGCAACACGTAAACTAGATGAGTTATTTTATTTTTACATACAAATAAATTAAATACAATAAAGATTTTTTATATTTTACTCACGCAATTTCACCGACGTACACGAGGTTGCTAACTGTCACCATCCCCATCCCCAGACCACTGATTATTCTCACCGCGTACACCATGGCAACGTTCTTTGTTAAAACTATAAGAATTATGGCCGTCAGATTGAGGAGACCCCCGAAAAACAGGCACGGCTTCCTCCCCACTATATTCGAAACGTAACTGGGGATATATGGACCTGAAATTAAAAATCTTAGTGTCACAGTTTGTGTGGTAAGTTATTATTTTTTATTAGTGTAATTAAAAATGTAAATACTCTGAATTAAAAGCAATCAGTCTCTTGACACATTCAATAAAAATCAGTTTTTTGTTTGTCTGCTTTACGATTTGTAAATTTAAAAAAATCCAAATATGAAATGTCTACATATAAAAAACAGGCGAATTTTTTTTTGCTTAAAAAAGTGTTTTTACACGATACTCATCAAAAATTATATAAAAAATCTCTTTCGGAAAAAAACTGAATATTTTATAAAAAAAAACGTTATGTTGCATTTATTTCAGACAAATAAACGAAATACGAGTATGAAGCGGCTCCATCTATTGGATATATACACAACCTAAAAAAAATAGAAGGGTAATTGTGGAACAGTCACCGCCATCTATTGGAAAATTATAGCACTTAGAAGTAATTTAAACCCTTATAATGTATAAAAAGTTTTTTATAGATCACAAGGATTTAGAGAATAAACAGATTTGCAATATAAAATTTATATTTTATACAGAAAAACTATTGTATCTTTTCATTGATATTGGTTGTCATACCGGAGATTAGCGCAAACGGACATTATGACATGGGATTTGTATATGTATATATATATATATATATATATTTATATATATACATATATACAAATCCCGTGTCATATATATATATATATATTTATATACATAAGAGATATAAGAAGGGATGACCCACCTACTATCGCTCCCACGTATAAAAGTGAACCGATCCATGATATTTCCAAACCAGTGATTATTTTCGGCAGAGGTGTCTGTTTCGGGTCCTCTAACTTCGGTATGATCGGGGCCGACCATCCCACGCTGTACCCGTCTATAAATTGTCCAATATTAACTGAAAATAATAACATTTTATATACATATGAACAAAGTCAAAGTCAGTTTTTCACTTGCACTTACAAAGTATATAAAGTCAAAGTCACTTTATTTGGAATACTCCATTCATTAAAATAAGTACATTCGATTACTTATTTGATATTATTATATTAAACATTAGGATTTATATATTTTATTTTAGGATAATTATATCCTAAAACAAAAAAATAATACCGAGAAACACAACACAAGCTATTAAGATATTCATTAATTCTTGTATTCGATTATTTTCAATATATCTAAATTGTTATTTAACACACAGCTAACATTAACTTTTATCAAATTTCAACCGGTTTTATCAAATGGTTTTGCGATTCGATCATTTCAACTAATTACTATATAATTATAAATACTTATTATTTAAATTTTTAAAATTCTTTTAAAATATTTTTTTTTATTTCTTCATGGTTAAACTTCCAAGCAGCTTTATTTCAAGCAGGTATACATTGTGCATTCAAGAGTTATTAGTTGGTTGCATAATACCCGGTAGGTTAATAAAGAAACGGCAATATATTCTTTAAACATATTAGTTAATTAATAAATAATATTGTTTATTTTATTAGAATTCAAGTAAATTTCGAAAATAAAAACAATAATTAATAATCTCGCCACTGGACTTAAGACTAACTTTAACAAATAGTTGTATTTTTTTATTGCCGTACTAAAAACGCTACATTAGTATTCAGTTATTGTTTGAACCAATAGGTAGGATAATTTTCATTAATAAAATTAAATAGGAATTGGTTTGGGTATCAAAAATAAAATAGGACAGAGGATAAGTACCTAGAAGAAGTCGCAGTACAGTAACTAAGTCCCATTTCAAAAAAAAATTTTTCGTAATTGACAACCAATTTATTGCAAAATAATGTGTGCCGTCAGCAATTAAGAGACAAAGAATCTTCATCAATAGTTCTGAACTAATATTTCGAACATAAAGCAATTTTATATTTCACACAGACAACAAAATAAAAATAATAAAATAATAGAAAAAAAAATACTCACCGCAAGCCACAATCAATATTTGCGTACGTAAATACGAATGCATAATATATTTTTATATAATCACAGCAAATTTTCACATGTAATAGTTGTTAATAAGATAACAACTAAATACTTAATGACATCGACTCATCAAATACACAATTGTACAAAATTTACTAGTATTAACAAAAACTTGTAAAAGTAATGAATAAAATAATTAAGTTAATTTTGCTTAATTTGATATTTATTTAGAATGCAGATACAATCTATTGAAATGGCACACTGTTTACGTATTGAGAAATAATATTATACAATTTACTAATGATTACTAAGTATTATTTGTAAACAATTATTAATTTTACGTTTTATGTTTGATATATAGCGATGTTTGTCTGCAAATACAATGTTATAAGTTATAACTACCCTACAGGGAATAATAACACATATGTATGCAAATGTTAAATATATACAAATCAAACGGGTTTTGATAACATTTGTATAGGTTTAACATGAACCTTAAAATAAATTTGATTATAATAAAATTAAGCCGTAGAAATAATTTTAAATTTAATTCCATATAAAAATTCAGAAACGCAAACTGCAAGAATGATTCGAAAAATGTACATAAAGATCAGAATGTCTTTCTTAGTTTTTAATTATAACAACAAATAAAATATATTTATAGTTCATATTAAAGTTATTATAATGTTTACAATATTTTAAATCTGGCACAGAAAAAAAATCAAACAAAATAGATAGCAAAGTAACGAAAGAAAAATAAAACACTATTTCTTTTCACTAAACCGGTAAGAGCGGCAACAGCGCACTTCATTTTACGGGATACATATAAAATAATCTAGAGGTCATAAATACTTATAAAAAGACGAATAGCTTATCATATTGTAAATATTAATTAATATTATCACATTATTAACTATTACTAAGTCTTAGTAATAGAAATATCTATTTGATTTTTGTCTTCGATACATTCTGTATAGTTATAGATATTTATGATTTGGGATAATCTATTTTATACTATTGATAAGGATAAGGACTCCTCAACTTCAGTCTGTTCTCAATCTATCAAGATATCTTTCTTAACTTAGTTTAAGCTGCAACATGTATAATAAAAAATATATTAACGTCTAAACCTTTGCTTAGATTTGTTTGAATTTATACATGTATACGCAATTGTGAATTTATAATTCGTTAAAGACAAAAAGTAGCTTGTTCTAATAATGGAAAATGGTCCCTTCCAAATGAACATCGATAAACAAATGAGAGGATGGAGGAGGGAGTATGAGTCCTAGCCCACGTGTGGGATTATGTAGAAAAGATTTTCCCCTTTCTAGCCATAATAATTTTATTACACCTATCTTAAGAAAAAACATATATTTTATAAATACAATTTATTAACTCAACATATCCTGAATTTCATTCAACGTCTTCCCTTTGGTCTCCGGTAAGAAAACTAACGTAAAAATAAAAGCAAGGACACACGATCCACCAAAAATCCAGAATGTAACGTCACCACCTAAAACTTTCACCATCGTGGTGAAGCCGGTGGTGAGGCCAAAGCCAACGAGCCAAGTCAGAGTAATCGCTATCGCAGATCCGTTGGACCGAACATTAGCTCTGAACATCTCACCAACTATCGCGTTTGGGATCGTACCAAATCCTGCAACAGAAAGATTTTACTTTATAAAAACCCCACACAATTACACACACACATACACCCACACACACACACAAACCAAAGGTAGGTACTACACCTACCTTTTGTTTAAATTCAAAAATAACACGACAGCTTTTTTACAATTAGAACGTTACAATATATATAATAATATTGTCAAAATTTGTGTAATAAATATTTTTTTAAATTAATTTCAACTGTTAATACATTGCATACAACTCAAAATAGTTTTTACATAGTCAATACCCTGTTTGTCTGTGTAACTCGACAGATTTTGATGAAATTCAGTTTGATTATACTTTCTCCAAAAAAGAATTCACACAAAAACTGTTAGATCTATAATTACAATAATACTGGATGTTTGGATATTTATATATTTAAATGATGATGATTATAAAAACCTAAGAGGGAGAGCAGAAGTCGCTGACAATAACTAGTCAATCGGAATGGTCTACTTATTTAAAAAGTGGCGTAAACACATTTTAATAAATATTTGTCTATATTTTATTACAAATACAGCATCGTGCTTTGCAAAATATTTCTGCTTAGCAAAAAAATATTCTACTTAAATATTAATATACAAATTTTAATATACAACCATTATAAAAACTGTAATTAAGAAAGGTCTTTGTTTGCAAAATACTGAAGAACGTTGTACAATAATTTGAAAAATGAAAAAACTTAAAATTTTCAGCAGAGAGAGAAAAGCTTACACAATATTACTTGCATAATAACAAAAATCTGTACGATATAAAAAAAGCATTGTTTTTGTTTGTCTATAAATCTGACAAGTGCGAATCGGACTCGCCTATCCAGGGTTCCGTCCAAATTCATTATTTTTCGTTATAAATAAGAATTAATTAGCCGTAAAAAATTAAATAACATCTGTTTTAAAATGTCCACATCACGCCCTTTGTTACGATATCTCGCATGAACAAGCTGCAATTAGCTACATTTCATTACAAATGTATAGTTTTTGGATTTTCTCTTGAACATCTTAAGATACGGAACCCTAAAGATATATATATATATATTAAACACAGGTAATTAAAGTATGATTACTTAATCGATAAAAGAAAAATGAAATGAATCATATATTTCCATGAACCAAATGGAATACCTATGATATTAATATGTTTTCAAGAATGTTCTTCAATACTGATTAAGGTATGCCCACTTTCTTACCCGCTTCATAACAGAAGAAATAGATAATTAGTGCAACCAGTGGAAGCCAGCCTATCTGCTGTATTATAGGACTTTTTATTCTGTCCAAGTAAAAGTAAAGGCCCAGGATAGACTGAAAATATAATAAATATATGTTAATTAATTAAATACATAACTTATTAAAAAAGTCTCCGTGTATGTTAATATTATTTACAATGTGTCCATTCCAAACTTGCCCTAAATTCATTTCACTAACTCAACGCAATTGGCTTTGGCATTTATAGTAAATATTACGTTCACTTATCAACAAAAATATTGGGGAAATATTTAGAAATTATTATTCTTACTAGTTTAAATGCATTTAGCTGCTAGATGATATTATTTGGCCAAATTTATTAATTAGATCTACAAGTTAAGCCGGTATGACTATTAATATTAACATTCATTAAATGTGTTTTGTGTTACATTTATTGTTTTACTATTTAAGAATTTGGTAAATTTCGTTTTGTCTCATCTCTCATTTTATATTTAAATCACTATCATAATGAAAACATTTCAAAGACCAATGATCAAATATATATATATCTAATACAAAAACCAAAACCCTTACCAAACTAGCAGCACACGCAGCCATCGAAACCAATAATAGAATTTTTCTCCCCGATCTTTCCACAAACGTCGGAGCTATCAAACTCGATACTAATCTAGTGACTCCAATTATAATTGTTGCTAAATCTGGTCTTATTGTAGATCCAGCTGTAGCAAATATTGTTGTGGCAAAGAATAATACTACAGCTACACCACTGGTCTGCTGGAATGCTCCCAAAGTAAATGTTAAGAAAAGGGACATTCTGTTGGATTTTATAGTGAATATTTCTATCCAGTCCCGAATTTTACTGGTGGATTCCGCTGATTTTTTGCTGAATGTCTCTAAAACCCTCTCCACATCTGCTGATCTTCCAAGTAAGTTAAGAGTGTCTGTTGTGCTTACTGGCCGGTCTAAGTAAAGTAAATATTATAAATGCAGTTCATTTTAAACATTTGATTTTAAGAAGTTTCTTAAAAAATAACTGATTAAGTAGTCTTTTTTATGTTTTTTATTAGAGGACTCGGAAACAAAAAAAAATACAATGCTGGGTAAGGGTCTCTTTTCGAATTGCTAAATTGTAAGTTGATATATATCATATAATTCTTAATAAGATATGCAGGTTATCCAACAGTTTTCTTCCCATAACCGACCAGATTCGGATAAGTATAATGTCAAAAATTGATACGATCTAGGACCTTAGTTCAAAGGAAAATATTGTAAAAATATTACTACAGTTGGTGGTCAAGCAGTATTCAAATAATAATTTTATAATTCAGAGCATATTTTCTCACCTCTCATAGCAAAGTAAACAGGTGATTCTGGTATAAAATAAATGCCTACAACATGGACTACACATATTGCTAACGCTATATACCCGCTTGCGACATACGAAACATATGGTACAATAGCATAAACTAGAAGTGTGCCAGTTATACCAACTATCGATGTTGATGTTAGTAAGATACCCCTGATGTGAGTGGACCTGCAAAATCAATTAATATGTCGTATTATAAATTATAAAAATTTCTCTTGTCAATAATAATTAACAAAAAATATAAAAAAATTACTTACGCAATTTCTCCAACATATACAATATTGCCTACAGTCGTAATGCCCATGCCAAGACCACTAATAATTCTAACTGCAAACACCATAGCAATATTGTTAGTGGTGATCACGAGGATATAAGCGAGTATGTTTAAAAACCCACCAATCAGAAGGCAGGGTTTTCTGCCAATCAGATTGGAAAGAATGCCTGTGATATAGGGCCCTGAAATAGACAATCCCTTGATTTTTATGTCGATGTGAAAAAAATTCAACAAAAAACCGAGATACATTTATGTATATTAAAATTGTCAACTATATAATATTTATTAAATGATAAGGACTTTAAATTTCTACTTTTAATTTTTCTAGAATTAATTGAAACTTTGCTCAGTCTATATTTATTTTACTTTTATAATAAAAATATTTAACCTTTTTGTAAGATTTACTGATAAATACAAAGTAACTTCTTTTTAGTAAAATACGAAATGATGTGTTCAGATTATCTGTTTAGTTAATGGCAATTGAAGCACACGTTAAACATGTTCAAACACTTGTAACACCTACTTGAAAAGTATTAATTTGTAAGCCAAGTACTTGTACGCACTTCAAAGTCATTTAGATAATTATTTGTTATTTAAAATGACACGAACTTAAATACAAGTATATGTACTAAGAATTATATTGTGAGTATATTTTTCTAAGATTTACACAAGTAGATTCATAAAATAGTTTTAATTTAAATATAGTCTAAACAATTTTATACTTTAAAAAAAAATTGCTGGGTATGTTAGTGGATGGATGGACAGATAAAGGACGGTCGGAGAAAGATGGATGGATTGTGTGAAAGACGATATGAAGAAGAAGGGAATGTGTACAGAGATGACGAGTCACAGGAGAGTATGGAAGGAAAAAACATGCGCCGACCACAAAATTGGGATAAGGCCAAGAAAATGATGATGATATTTTTTGTAAAATATGCCACAAATTAGTCGAATGTGGATAATTCTCACTTAATCTGAACTGGACTCAATATAAAGTATTATAAATAATATATGATTATTTAATATTATTAATTATACAAATACAAGTTTATTGAAGGTTATCTATGGATCGTGGTTTCTGGTTCATTTAGTTTCACTTACCAACCATTGCGCCGATATAAAGTAACGATCCGACCCATGACTCTTCTATATCAGATATTAAGTTTGGTAGCGGTGTCTTATTTATGTCCTTTAGTTTAGGTATTATTGGAGCAGACCATCCCACACTATAACCGACTATGATTTGTCCAATGTTTACTGAAAATAAAAAAAATAATTCAAACTCGATTAATTCATCCAAGTCAAACCAATTGTGATCTGAAACATAACTAAGTAGAAGTATAAATATATATATATATATATATAAATTACACATTTATTTGATGTTTAATAATATAGATAAAAGAAAAAAAAGGGGTAATTAGATATATTTTTTTATTTCGTTTTTTTTTTTCAGACGATGACAGCCTTTATATTTTAAGTTAGATTCTTATAGAAACAGACAAGTGTGTGCCACACCACGAGTAACGCAGGGTTCCGTAGTTGTCTATGATGGATGAATAGATAGATACACTCACTGAATTTTTTGTAGGTATTTTTAAAATATATAATTTTATAGTACATTTTTAAATCTTTCTTCTAAAATTTGGAAAGTGTTTTGCAATATAAGTGCAGAAAAAAAATCCGACTATTATAAATTTGCACGGCCTACTTAATTGTGATAATCTTCCTTTTAAATTCGTTATATGTTACTGGAGTCGTTATTTTTTTCACACCTCCAAAATTAACCATTTAGCTAACAAGAGGTCACTTGAATCTAACAAAAATTTACATTATTAAGCTTAATATTTCACAAACGAATCCCTTAATCGAAATCAAACCATACTTTTAATGACTTAACGATACCCCACATCATGGCGTACTCGAGAATAAAAGATACAACCACACTATACTTGTAAAGGAGCTACCCAAAAAAGAGATTTTCAAAATTTCACTTTCTCGACGTGACTAATATAGTAATAGTATGTATGTTCATGCCGAATTACAGCTTTCTACTAATAAAAGCTACTAAGTTATTCTGTGGACAGACGAACGCACGGAATCCAAACAATAAGGGTTTCTAGTGGACTACGAAACTCTCAAAAATTATACTTAATTAGAAATCTCGGCATAAGTTAAAAAACCCTTCACGGGTTTGTTAAACTAAAAAAGAGCTAGTACTTGTGTTATTTGACTTGAGTTTGAATAGATAGTCATTATAATACCCACTTTTATACAAAATATAGAATTACATCATTGAAACTGTCCAGTATTTTTTTGTTTTTTAAGCTTTTTTAATCGAATAAACAAATTATAAGTAATGTATTCAATATTTATTGTTAATAGCTACCCCTTGGCATTAAAAAAAAAATGACTAACAGACCTAACCCCTCCCGCACCTCAGCAACGCCCTCTCTTCAGAGAAGAGAACGTGTGTATAGCATTTTTATATTCATGATAACTTCAAAATCAAATATTTTATTAATGTAAATGTTTATTAATATGAAAACGCTTTTTAATTCTTGGATGTTATAAATAAATATACCCCTCGCGAACTTTTTGTACATCATTCGGTCCAATAATTAATTAGTTACATTTCGACTTATCTTTAACGATTGCAGTACGTTTTTTTGCGAATATCTAAGTTTTTTAGAAATAAAATAGCTTATGTTACTGATACCTTTGTCTTATGATCATATTTTCTTTGACGGTTTTAAAAATAGACTAGCTAATGGCAGGAAACTTATTTGACGTTGTATAAGTTGTTAGATTTTGCTAATAAAAGCTTGTACCGACCGAGAATGGAGAAACTTTAATGAAAGAAACCTTTTCTCCGTTAATTACTAATAAACGAAAGATACTCACCACAGGCTACAATGAGGAGCTGATACCTTATACTCTTTGTCTTCACTAATTGGTTTTCCATGGCTTTGTATTCGTATTTTCTTTCTTCCATTTATATTTTTATAATCCACTCAATAATTTTTCTAAAATAAAGCAATTTATGCTTTAAAATTACTTGTCACAATAAGATACAAAAATATTTAATAATAATTCCACATCCAACCATCATAACTGTTGGAATATTTCTAAACAGTGTGTCCTAGTAATTGATAATGGCAGGTTTATCTCAGTCTGCAAACAATAGTTTGAATATTTACGTCCATTATTAACAACAAAACGCATTCCAATTTAAGGATCTTTTACAGACAGGTAGAAAGAATCAGGTACCTTAAACTCGAAATATTTTAGTAAGAAATTTTCTACTTTCTACCTCTCCTGGAACAACAAGATGGATACCAAAATAACACAGTAAGATATAAAAAATGTAAAATTACGTTATAACTGATAACGCTCCAAAATAATGATTCCTCTGACAAATTTATACTAATCTACACAAAAATGCATTTAAACATCCTCTTATCTTAGATACGTGATTGTTCTTGCACAAAATCGATAATAATTACACAATAATATCGACATTTACAACATTACTTAATTAACGTAACATATCCAATTTATTTCCAATCCAAAACAAACAAAGTATCCTTTTAATATCAAAAAATATACTTAACTAGGGGCGCAAACAGAATTTCGACTTATTGAGCGAATCGAGCCCAGTGTAATGACTCATCGTTTTTTTAAACCTTCACTTAATGTGTGTTTTTTTTTATTGCAAAATTTCATAATTTTCCGTCAAGTCGTTTTCGAACCTATTCGTGACAAAGAATGTGAGAAAGTAAAAAGAGCGCTCCAGTCGCTTCGCTCAAATAGTATTTATATTATTGAGAGTTAATTTTAGTTCATTTTGACAGTCGCAACTATTGAAGTACTTGTGGTACTGTTCTTAAATGATATAAAATGGAATAACTATTTTAAAGAATTAAAATTTATTAACCGATGAAGTTTGATGGTTCTTAAATTTCAGTTAGATTTGAAGATTCAAGACCATAAGTCTGCGGATAATAGTCATTCAATCTTGTTACTTTTTACTTTTAAGTTAGGATACTAAATAGTATGGGATTTAAGAACGATAAGTGTTAAAACATTGGAAAATTGGGACGATACGGGATTTTATGTTGGAAATAATATAAAAAAATCTCTCTTTTATTTTAACAGTACTTCCTTTAAAATGCTTCTTTGAATAAATACGAGTAACGTTTTTTTTCTGACTTTTGTGAAAAGATCTTCCGAATCTAAATTAAACGATGTAATCTATTTGGTCTTTTTGAAGATAATAAATTGTCAGTATAAGTAACACTTTATTAAAATTTTGCTATATTTATTGTCCAACTATAATATTTTCAAAAAATAAAAACTTACCATCACATTCTGTCAGGATGAATCACAAAAGAATATTATTATATTTTTTGCATTCGACTTATCAACTAAATCAAATTTACAAATTCACTTATTTGATTACTATCAGCGTATTAATCTATCCACACATCCAATTATTCAGTTGTCTGTATGTATTTTGTTTTTAACATTTTATTAAGAACAATAAAGTAGATAACAATCGAAAACTAATGGAATTTGATAGTTTTATACATTTATCTTTTTATTTTGTTTTCTGTTGCTTACCTGTTGTTTAAATCAAGATTTGATAGTGGTACTTCAGAGTGCTATCATTGTAACATGATAGTGCAATTAATGTTATTTACTCATTATAATTTGATAACTGTAAATCTGCTTTTTATATCATTTTCATCAAAAAAATTTACTATTCTTTGCTCTTCGTTTGGTAAAAGTTGTAAATATTTAAATTTAATTTAGAAAAGAATAAAGGGTTTTTTTCTTTCTTTTCTAATATACATCTGTCTTTATTTTAGTACATATATTTTAATTCTAATGATTTGAATATATGCGTACATCACTGAATAGAACGAGACTGAAGGTGCTGTAACAGCTTCGTTGATGACATTACAGCTATAAGAACTTTGTTTCGGACATAAAATACAACTAGACTTGAATAATAAACTTATCAAACGAAGTATGAACCTTAAGGCTCACTTAGGGGGCTGCTACAGTTACTTAATTATTTGTATTTTTTAAATTTAAAAAAACTTACAATTATATTTTTGTTCATTTTATTAATATGTAGGAGAACTTGAATGAATGGGAATACATTATTTGTTTACAAAATATTACTGTAGTATAATGTAATATAATACTAAAGCTTCATGATATATATTATCTTCTTCCAGGATTTCCTGGACAATAGCACGGTTTAGGGCATAAAGACCTTGGGCCTTTTTGAGGACACCCTTTTTGAGTACCACAACCATCTTGTAGGCCTTGTTTCATTTTCGCCATTAGATTATTAATTTGGTTTGTCAACTGACCCACCGTGTTACACATTTGTTCAAGAGCTCCCATAGATGCTATTGGATTGCCTTTATTTCCATAATCACCGGGGATGTCTTGTGTTGACGAACAACCAGACGGACAGGCATTAAAATTCAGACAATTATCTGAAGATACCGTCATATAAGGCAAGGGGTGATTCGGAGGCTCGCATGGAGTTATGGGTGGTGGCTGAGGACAGTTTTCCAAGTGAGGGTGGCTGTTTGGCTTACAACTCTTACCACACTTATCTAAAGCGCATCCTGTTGCCGTCTGCGCGTACTCTGGGTTCGGATTACCTCTGTTTATTGGACACGCCATGTTACCGCATTTTGGTGGCATATTTGCGGGACACTTCATATTGTTGCAGCTAAATGGCTCATCTGTACGATATTCTTTAGGTAGGGTGGTCTTACAATCTGGACACGGGCACGTTACTTTGATAATACCAGCCTTTATGTCCTTTATCTTACCCGGAGTGTAATTTAAGCAATCGAAGTGCACCCAGGTCTGGCAGGCGCCCTGACATTGTATGCCAGTCTTTTCTGAAACTGGACCTAAGCATATTTTGCACGGATTTTTTATCTTATTGCATTTTGGCATTGTGACGATATTTGGGCTATTGTGGTAAACTGTTGTGCATGGTTTGAGGATGGATATTTTATGTTAAACTCATATTTACATCACAGATTTTTAAAGACGGATGACAAACATGTCAGATTTCTATAACATTCTTTCATTGACAGTATCTTTTTCCTTTCTACTTTATATTATCTTGAAATTACGTCAATTTTACATGCAGATTCTATGTATGCTCGTGTTATTTTTATGAAAGTTTTTTATTTATATCTGTCACACTTAGTTTTTATTTCAAAAGCTAATAAGTTAATATTTGAATTTAAGAAAGTTAGTTTTGAGGATAAAATGCTTCAGCCCTTACTTAATTCCATCTATCTATGTTATGTATATTGTTTTATAATAATTTCGTTCGTTTTACACTTGCAGTGAGAAATAGAACAGAAAGCTACGTAATTATAATCAAAACAAAAACTTCTTAACGAAGTAAATACCGAGTGACGAAAGCGAATCCACTGACAAAACTCCTGATATGAATTTTGCGACGAAAAAACCACCAACCTTTTTAATTCACAAACGTAAACAAACACAAAAAATGTGAATGTGTTCGGAACGTTGCCAAACAATCCTTTTCAAGGAAATAAGTGATTTTATACTGGTGCGGAGCCAAAAACTAAATTTTATTCTCATTTTTGAAACGGCCGTAGAGGTGGAGGCGGTGGGTATATTGCTAAGTGTAAATGCATTTTCTGGGTCTATGGGCCAAGGGCTTTCTAAAAATACCACACCCATACCAGAAGGTCTCCTGTATAAAAAGTTCGATATTGCGCGTATATATACCCGAGTTGGACTTTCAGCACTATGGTTGCTTTCGTCACTCGGAGCTAGCTGACGTCCGCTTTGATATCTACTTAGAATAAAAAAAACACAAATTATTATTTGTAATTATATTATTTATTTATATTATTAGATAGTGAAATACTGGCTGACAGACATGTAAGGCAGTAGTTGACCGTAATGTGCCGACGTCTAATAAATTATCTTTCATATCAGGATCTTATTTATTGTTATCATTGCCGACAACTTGTCTGCATCTTGCACACGAGATCTCGAAGTTGGTTAGACAACTGGCCGACTGTATTGCAAAGATTCTCAATAGCGGAAAATAGCATTTTTTGGTCTATATTAACGGTTGGCAGCTTCGAATCTGATGAAATCGTTCGCATTTTATCACATTCTCTTGCTGAAAATAATTTTCATTAATTATTTTGTTATGATTTATCAACAAATTCTACAGTCATATTAAACACTTAGTAAACAGGTAAAAAAAAAACAATTTAATAAATACACTATGATGGTTCTTTTCTGTAAGAAGAACAAATGTCTTTTTTTTAGCTAAGAGGAGGGGCAGCAAGCGTGCGGGTCACCAGTGACAGGAGTTCACCGCTGCCCACGAACTCTTGCAATATCCGAGGAAACGCAAACGAAACGAAACGAAAAGAGTACCTTGGAGATGAGAATATACGCCTACCTTGTTGGTACCCATGTCGTATCGATCCGGCAATACCACCGAAGGAAGTTCGTTCCACATTATAGTGGTGAGTGGAAGAAAGGTACTTGAAAACCGCACCGCAATGCTGGAGAGTCCAGCCGTTCACAGAGCACCGAGTCCCCAACAATCCGAAAGGCTCTCCGTACCGTTAGAAATATCCAACATATCATTGATCTGCAGGAGGAACAGAGTTGGGGATAGCACGCAGCCTTGGAGTACATCAGCAATCACGGGCTTGAGTCCCGAGAAGAAACCGACGAGAACGACCCTCAGCTCAACCCAGTAGAAAAGCTGGTGAAGCACTTGCATAAACTCTCGGGAATCAAAAAGGAAGGTAGCTTCAAAAGAAACTTCTTGTACCATACACGATCGAAAGCTTTTCGCCTTATACAGACTAACTGCCCTCTCAATTGCTTTCAACAACAGCTGGCTAAAGGTGCGTATGATATAACTGAAGATTACCAGCCGATCGACCATGACGAGTCATATTGCCGGTCATTGATCAACTGGTGATCCTCAATGTACATTAGAAACTGTTGATCGATGATGCTCTCCTAATGGAGAGCCTTTGGAGCCTTTGGATATAAAAGAGAGAAAGAATGGCGACAGATCTGTAATTGGCTGGGTACGAGGTATCACCTTTTTTAGGGATCAGATGGACAAGGGCACGCGTCCATGAGACGTAGAAGTATCTGAATAGACGCGATAGCACTGGCGTCAACTCAGGGGCACAGATTCGTAACACAATTGGAGTATCTCATATCCGGCCCACTCCACTTATGAACGTCCAAGAAAAATAAGTTTTTCGGATGGTTTTTTGTCAAAAAACTCTTTCCGGCGTTAAGCTTCGACACCGCGGGATGATATGCGGTGTCTTTCCCTGGTCCAAAGTCTTGTTTGAGACAAAAAGAGTGCTTTGAAATGGTTTTTCTCTTTTGCCATCGGGGCCAGAGTGATTCCCAGTGTACAATGGCGGTAGGAATGACTGCCAAGTTTCCCAGAGTGTCTTTGGTATTCCCATTGCATGTAGTATCATATCAGCTAAAAGCCGCAGAGCAGTCACTGAAACATTGAAAGTGAAATAAACTGGTCCCCATGGGTAGGTCGCAAAAAGGATCGCATTTCATCCCAATTCGCTGACTTGTAGTGCCAGACGCGTCGAGTCGCAGGTCTTGTGTAAGCCGGACGGACGACATTCAAAACCACGAGATACTTTGCCCGCCCTAGAAACGACGGACAGCCCCAGCAAAAGCCGAGAATCATTCCCCGTTTAAAATTCATTTTCTACTCGAAAAAGGGTTCTCCGGTTTCATGAAAGCCGGTACCCTTCTGGGGTATAATTTTTAGAGGCATTCTTTCCATGTTTGGCGGGGGGGGGATTAGGCTTCCGGGTTCTTTTATTCACCGACGGTGTATAACCAAATGAATTTCATTACTACATGTTGATCTTCCATGAGAGGGTGGTCCTGTCCCGATCGAGCCAGCCCAATAGAGTGCTACAGTCAAAGAGATGAAGCTTCTTAGCATTCCATTCACTGTCTACGCTGCTCTCCCTAACCCAATTTCATAAGAACCTACTAAAGCTGCATTTACAATACGTTCCAGAAATGACCCGATGATAGTTCTAGAAAGACCGAAATCTCTAAGTAAGTTGTAGAGAGAGTTTGCTGTTATACCGCTCTCCTTTCTTTCTCTCTCGCTCCTACTTCTGTAGCGTACAAAATAACTATAAATTTATTCCTGATCAGTTTATTACTTAGTTCGTAGGTTAACAAGTATTAAGCTTAAATGTATGATTTTTGGGTATGTTTGTTTCCCAGGGTACAATAAGCTCCATAAGTACAATGCGCCTTAGTTGTTTTAAGCACAGGAATAAATCCAGTCTAGATGATAAAACACAAACATACCCAAAGATTTTATATTGCTCTACCACCGAAAAACGTATCCTGTGCTTTAATTTATAACAAAATATTTACAATTCTTACCAGAAGAACTAGATTCCTTCGATAAATCTGAGCACGATTGTGATTGTTTAGGAGAACATTGCTTCTTTTTTTTTACTTTTTGCCAAGACGGACAATTTGGAGGACAGACTGGTGGACATGGAGGTGGGCAATTTCTTTCAGGTAGAGGTGGACACGGTGGCGGAATAGGAGGACATGTAGGAGATTGAGTACGTCTAGGAGAGGCACATGGCGGTGATCTGGGAGGTGGGCATGATGGCGATCTGGGAGGTGGGCATGGTGGCGATCTGGGAGGTGGGCATGGTGGCGGTCTGGGAGGTGGGCATGGTGGAGACCTGGGAGGTGGGCATGGTGATCTGGGAGGCGGACATGGTGACCTCGGAGGCGGACATGGTGATCTGGGAGGTGGGCATGGTGATCTAGGAGGTGGGCACGGCGATCTAGGAGGGGGGCAACATTGCACAGATGGTGCCGGACTACATTCGAAGGGAGGAGGAGGATATGTTGGTATAGGATTTTCAACGTTGCTAGGACATTCATCGGAACTGCAATATGGTAATTTGTTTGCTGGACATTGTGTATTCGTGCATGTAAATGGTGGTTCTGCCAAAACTTCCTTGGGAGTTGTTGTATTGCAGTCAGGGCAAGGACATGTGACTTTTATAACACCGGCCTTGATATCTTGAATTTTGCCCGGTGTGTAATTGAGACATTTAAAATGCGCCCATTTCAAACATGCACCTTGGCATTGTATGCCATTTTTTTTTGTCACTGATTGAAAACAGATTTTACACGGATTTTTAACTTTATTGCACTTCATACTATATTCATAAAATCTCGATATTGCAATTATAGCCCATGGTAAATTATGCCTAGTCTTTTCTGCACTAATATATTTCCATAGGCTTTCATTTTATAAATACATTTTATAGTAATGCATATTTAAATATTACAATTTCTATACATTGTCATGCAAACATGATTAACTTGATTATTATTTGTCAGTTGTTTGAAAACAGGTTTAATTTTTTTCTGTTCAAGTTAACCAAAAAGGCAATAAATACTTCATCAATTAATTATTTAACTAAAATCATGGTATTGAGACTTGCAATCTATTCTTTGTCGACCAAGAAATGTCAGTCGTGAGATGTCAGTACCAATTGTCAATTATCTGTCAAAACTTAGATTTTGTTTTCAGGTTATTTTTGCATTTATAAGAAAATAAAAGCTATATAAAATGCCGTTTATGAAAGGAAGAGCACCTATACGCCGAACTTTAAACTATTTAAATGCCGGTAAATTAGTACTAAAGGACAAAATAAAGATATTCTCTGTTGGATATAACATTCATGGACAAAATAACGTTGGTGCCAAGGAATTCGTTTTCTGGTACCTACCACAAATCCAATACAAAAATCCAAATGTGCAAGTTGCAACATTAAAGAACCTTACACCATCACCATTTATTAAGTGCTATTTTGAAGATGGAAGGCAAATATTGGTTGATATTGACAACAGATCCAAAGAGGATATTATGGACCACCTTTTAAATACCGTTGGTAAATCGAAAGAAGTTTTAGAAGCAGAGGCTATAGAAAAAGAGGATAATCCAGCAAACTTTGGTGTTGGTTGTGAAAGACCGTGTATTTGTGAAGTTTATGGTCAAGTACCATGTCCGGGTGTGGTTCCATTACCCAAATTTATGCGCGGCAAATATCGAAATCCAAATTAATTGTATAGTTATATAGTTATAAATAAAATATAATGTAAATTAGACAATAATAAAATTATTTAAATTGTAACGAGTTTTGATAAATACAGCACATAAAGTACTTAAGTCACATGAGATTTAAATTTTCAAATATACTGTATTAAAAATAATAAAAATAATGTTTGACAATTATATTATATGTAATATAAATCTTAAAATTTGTGATTCTTTAACACATAAGCCATTAGAGCCGCAGCAATGTAATGAAAGTTTTCAAAAGCAACAAAGGTTTTAGAATTTTCATTAAAAAACAATTCATCATCCACTTCCTCTCCTCTTGGTCCAGTGTGAAAGAAAATCCATTGATTTTTTGTTTGACATTCAATATCCTGAAAATACAATCATCACTTAAATAAAACGGCATTAAATTTTATATTGACTTAATACGGGATATACTTCTGATATCATTCAAACATAATGAAAATGCATTAAAAAAATAGAGCATAAAATATCATTTTAAGCAAAAATATTTTGTTTTAAAGAATGCCTAATCTTATCCTCAGTGGCACTCTTTCTAATTTGGTTGTCAATTCAAATTACCTTTACACTAAGCTTAAAGTCTTCAACTTTTTTGGGATTAGCTGGCCCCGCTATAACAACTTGGGCATCTTGTAACACCTCATCCCTCTGGCTGCAGGCTTGGAGGTGAGTGTGAGATTCCGCAGTCAAATCCTCACTTGCTTTGTAAAGTAATGGACTGACAGGAGTTTTCTGTCAAAAGTATTGTCATTTATTTAATTACTTATTGATTAAGTACCTAATAAACCAGACAATTATGAATTGCAATATAATTTATCAATGTTAATTCATTATAAATAATATTATATGCATAACCTAAACAATTGTGACAACTAATTAAATATAAAAATATTACTTACAAGTAATTAACTTGGTTAAAGAAATTTCAAATATTCTTTATAATATTATTATTATATTTCTTACTTGACAGCAACACATAAATTTTATATTAACTCCGAGCATGGGACATAGCAGCAAATAAGAATTCAGGACAGGATGAGGTGATCCAAAGTAAGCTAGGTTTAGTCCTTTCAGTGTTCCAAATTGTTCCTGTAACATAAAAAATCTTTTGTAATTCAATTCAAAAACAAATCATTTCATATAAAATGTAAAATTTAGGCAGAAGCCAAACCTGCTGCCTCTAGAAAATCGGAAATCTAACAATTAAATACTCTTGATATGACAAAAAAGTTTATAGACAATTACAATTATATACAATGTAAAAAAAAAAGAGAAGAATTGCTTAGGATTACCACTAGATGGAGTTGATATCAAAAAAGAAGTTTTAAAAAACATTATATACAAACTATTATAGCCATCATTGTGGCTAGGGACTGAATGCTAGCGTGGGTCCTTGAACGCATACACACGACCGGCACCAGTGATTGATTCGCAAATCTTATCACACACATATGTGTCATTGTTGCCACGAATATGGCGTCTGCCATAAATGAAAATACTCTGGAATTTATTTTTATATTTATTAATACATAAATATTTTACGTTGTAAAATAGACTTATTCCAAATTAATTTCAGTCTTGATGATGAACATACTTTCAGTTAAATTTTCAAATATAGCTTTGATATGACTACGGTCCAATATTGACTGGTCATCTTTTTAAAAACCTGAGCCGCAGTGGCCCCTTATTATATTTATAAGTTATAAGGCAATTCTTTTGTGGAATTTAGTTGTAATTATTAGGCAACAGCTCATACGAAGAAGTGTTTTCCTGCGGTACACCTCACACTACACCAAGTTTTTAGTGTTGGTAAACTAGATAGTGGGTCTCATAGAAAGTTTAAACCCAGTCGGCGGCCCTTTTCATGTGCCCTAGCCTATCAAGGGTGCTGCCATCTACATTTGTATCTACTTAGTTTCTGAATAGAGCACATTTAACTCGTAAATCTTTATTCCTAATATAATTTCTTATATGCATAATTACTATTTTTATCGTCTCTCTGGATAGTACCTTTTTCTCTCTGTCTTTTAACTGACTATTTTCTTGGATATGCTTTGTACGAAAGTGACAAGAACTAACTATCAATAGTTTTTAAATTACTAATTCCGTTATAGTGATTTCTAAATATTTTTTTTAATTTAACTACATGTTGTGCGTTTTCGTTAATAATTAAAAACACTAAAGCGATTTCAATTAAATTTTATAGATATCTATCTATTATTTAGTTCAACATAAAAGAGCTTTTATTTCGATTAATAATCTTTAAATGCTTATTGCGAATTTAAGGTTGTTTACACCTAAAGTATCCAATAGATGGCATTGTTAATATATATTTTTTTATTATTGTAAAATAGTTTATGAAGCAGCACACAAGGTCGCTGGCAACAGATAGCTATATAATTGAGCGAAGCGAGCGGAGCGCTCTACTGGAGACTTTTTCACATTCAAACTACTTGACGAAAAATTATGAAATTTTGCAGCCAAAAAGACACACATTAGGTAATGGTTTAAAAAAAATTGGATAATGTCATGTCGTTGAGGAATAATCGTCAAAAAACTGATATCCCATTGAAATCAATGAGAAAAAAAAATCGCGCGAAAAATTTGCTTTACAATTAAATCTCCTACATTGCCGACATTGTCCACAACGATGTGTCATTACAGTGCGCTCGCTACGCTCAATGTGCAAAGGGCACCCGACATTTCGCGAGCGCAGCGACTCGAAATTGAAGGTCTGTTGGCGCCCCTAGTATTTAGTCAAAGAATATATATAGCCTAAATATCACTACCTTTTATATGTTCTAATCATTCTAATTATTATATTTCTCAAAGCATGTTCACATCAAGACGACAAAATACGTTTTGAACCTGCCCATATAATCGTGCTCCCACGCCAAGTGATCTATGATATTGACGTCATACGCGCCGAGCAAAGTTGCGGCTTTTGATACTGCCATATTTAGGAAGGGTTCGTTTACTTCTTGTAAAATCATCACTTTGTAGTTCGCTAAAAGGTTCTGATAAAAAAATTTAAATAAATTTCTAAATATACGTTTAAAATTTATTAATATATGTTATTTTTGTATTAAAATTATATAATTATTGATGCTATACTTATATAATAATTATTAATGTTTTTTCATAAAATTTACTTTAAAAAGTGAACGTATGCAATATGATATAATTTAACTATTTAGAATATCTTCTAAATGACTGGTCTTTGTAAAAAATCGTTGTTTCAAGGTAAAACAAAACTATGAATTAGTACAGACTTTGCCTTTTAATACAGGCAATACGTTCAGATTATTTGTACAGCGAAAAACACTATGTTTAACCAAGTTGATCTAAATATAGTAAACTTGAAGTAAATCATAAAACACACCAATCTCTGTTGATGAGTATCTCTTAAACAGCATTTCAAATTCAATGCACTTTCAATCACCTCTGAAACCATACCTGTTGTCCAGTTTTTGAAACAAATCAAATGTTTCGGCTTTGAGGACCTTTGGAAAAATATATGTATTGAATTCCTCTCCAAGAATATTTGTTATTTTCTTCAATTACAAAATGATTTACTTACGTATAACATTGTTGATTTCTCGTGTGTTGCATTAGAGGCAAGTTTTTAACTAACGCTTTGAATAATTTCATTGTTAGGCATATAAAATTTCATGCTGTCTTTTACCAAAACTAATTTTATTAAATATTCATTTGGATATATTTTTAATTGTATATATTGAATAAGTTTTGACAAAGAAATAAACTTAAAAGAAAAAAGATTTGTCTATACTATAAATGAAGGTTGACTTATTTTGTAAATGTTAAAATGCAGATAAAACATCACGGACTAGTGAAGAGAATAATTTATTATTAATAATTGTACTAATAGTATATAGAAATTAAATAAAATACTAAAACAATATTTCTAAACAAAAATATTTTATGTATCATCCTTAAAAGTAATTAAATTAAAACCTTCGAAATTAAAAATAAACACTAAATGGTTCGTGTAAAAATATTTTAGTATATTTTGAATCCTTTCAAAATGTTAACTGCAGAGTTGAGGACTGTTGGATTGCAATCAGCGTTTCGAACTTCGTGTAACTTCAAAACCATTGGAAAACAATGTATAGTTTAAGGCGGGTTTAGACTGTCGACTGTCAATCAGAACTAACGAACTGACACAACTTTGTCGGCTTCGGTTGTTGTAATCAAAAATATGCAGTTATATTTTTAATAACTCTCTGAATTGTATTTTTTTTTTATATTTTAAGAGCTATTTAATGTTCACGATTCTCGTCTTTAACGTGTTTCCGTTATTTCGTAAATCAATATAAATAAAATTATTAAAAATACCCTGAAGTAGAACCTTTTTTATACGATTAGTAAAGATTTTTTTTCTGAATTATTTTTTCATTAATTTAAATTGTACTTCTATAAACTAAACTAAGCTTAAAAATATAAAATCTTTTAATATTTGTAATAAGTAATTTTTATTTTTTATTTGCTTAGCATGTACTAACATTTGTTGAATTGATACTTTTAAAGGAGAGATTAAAAAAAAACAATAAATCAGATATAAAAATTTATATTATAGGAAATATTTTGGATTCAACAACAACTCTGCAACCCGCCCGCGCCTCCGCCTTGAAATGGCACATTTATATAACAATTAATCCAATTAAAATGATATTCACGCAACAGATTTCACATATTTAGCTCCAATTACAAAATTTACAAACGTATTCCATTCACAAGAATGCAAAGCTACGAATTTTTAAAAAAAATAGCGGTTCATAAATAGATTTAAAAAAAAAAAGCATGAATATATTCTTAAAAACGATATATCAAGGCAAAGGCACGATGCCAAACGTCTCATTGATTTCGTTGTCAACAATCGCCCGAGGTCTCATACAAACTCACCTACAACATATCACAAAGCATACCTCCGTTGATCCCTCGATGCAGGAAAGAAAAAAAAAAACTCGATTTATTTTACTGTTCGCGTTCACAGTTGTTTTTTTTTTTTTGCCTAACTATAACCTAGACTTAAATTATCATACCGCCATTCACTCACAGACACCACGCTGTATACTACAAGAGCTCATTTTTACACGTGGGGTCATAGTCAATTCCGGTTTTGCTTTCAAAGCAAGTAACTTAGCTGCAAAGGCATTATTTTTACTTCAGATAATTATCACACCATTTATCACTAATATAATACCAATCGGCCCAACAGCGGACAGCATTTCGTGATCGCTTATACTAAAACGCGTGGGGGAATTGACTGGCCCCTTGGAGAATTACATAAAAAAAAAAAAACTTAATTTAGATCCTATACAAAAATCAAAGATTTTCTTTTTTTTTCACAAGCATTGGAAGTGCCTTACATTCGACAACCGCTCGCTACGCATCGTTACAGCGGACAACCGACATTACCCGATACTTAGTATTATTAACATTTGCTATAAAACAACAAAAAAAAATATATAACCCAAGAATCGTACACTAACAAAAGGGTAGTGTCAGCGTCGCTTTAAGATCCATTAAAACCGGCGATACACGTCCCATAGTTAACAACAACACAGCACAACACTATAAAAAAAGTCTTACAAAATTTAATTTAATAATCTGAACATAATTTCACCAAGCTTTACAATATGTATATCTATACAGTGTTGTGACATAGTATCCTATATTTATATTGTTCAGGCCTCCGTTCGTTCGCAGTATTATTTACACAATTTTTTTTTTCAAGCTTCCTTACTTATATTAGAGTGAATAACTAAATCACAAAATGATTAATGTACTCTAAGTATTATACGCCAAATGATTTTTTCTATTAAGGACCGTCATATCAAAAAGGTTTTATATCGATACTATCTAATTGATAAATCAAATTATGTATAATATAAAACCTCAATATACAACGACCTCTTTATAACCAACAAATGTCTGTATAGAATGAACTTCTGCCCTCAAAGTTTAAAAAAATAAAAGTTTCAATGACAATTTTTTAAATATTATTTTAGCAATTATAACACATAAAGCATACGATCACAGCCCACTACATTATAGTTGCCAGTGACAATACATTTTATATACACGAGCGAATTGAATACAACAACCTGGCAACACCGATTCAATATTAATATAATTCGATACAAACAAATTTAAAATTGAGGGCAGAATTACAAATCAGAGAGGGTAAAAAAAAAAAAAAAAACATTCACAAAAAAAAAATTAAACATAATAAATAAAAGGAAACGACTAACAAAAAAAAAACACTGTTCATTATTAAGGCACGGGTAAATACAATTAAAAAATAAAACCCGAAACTTCTCGCTTTACGTATACGATTATCAATTTATACACACCGTTCACTGCAAGTAATAAAATCAAAACGATGTTATGTATAAATTACAACGGTGGAATTATACAACCAATTATACCGACTTATAACACAAAAAATATATTCGCGAATCAATCAATCAATCAATCAATCAATCAGTGGGCGATATCGTAATATCCCCGATACAAGTACATTTATTTATTTATATTTAATGTGCATTATGTGTTAACTAATCTCACGAGTCACGACGTACAAAAGGGAATCAAAACGACAGAAAAAAAAAAAAAAAAAAAAAAGAATAATAATAAATAATTAACGCTTAGAACCTTAAGTTTTCGAAGCGTATTTTTTTAAACTGTCTTATCTAGTATTTAACATCGTGTATGGTTGTAGGTTTCACTGGTTTTTATTTTTTATTACTGGCAACATTATTTTTTTTAATTTAGAGATTTTTTTTTTTTAATTCAGAAATTTACTATATTTGGTATAGACGGTGGTATATTGGACAACCATACAAAATGTTCTTAACGGGTAATGGAGGAGGCAGGTGTTTTATAATGTTGAAAAATATACATTTTACGTAGTAATTTTTCTATGACCCACGGCGAGGAGGACGCTTCTCATACTTTGACTTAGACTTTAAAAAAATATCTAATGGAATACAACTTGGTGATATAAAATTATTGAATCAGATTTAACTATTAAAAAAATAATTTTACTTTTTTTTAAGTCACAACTATAAATCTGTATAAATAATTAAACATTCATCACTACTAAAAGACAATTATTTGTACATCCAATCATATATAGCATCGACAACGATTCATTTAGTTACATTTGTATAACATATGCAAATAATTTATGCGTTTCACCGATTCCTTATTTAAATTAAGTTAAAATACTCATCGTTTCTGTTTATCGTCAAGCAAATGGCAGTATTAATGATATCTCCGACACGACTGTAACCGTGGGTATAGACGACTAGATGTCGGACAAGCGTTAATTAATAATTTAAAAACAAAATCGTACGGTTATAAAAACACAATAACGTCGTCTATTATTCACACCGTACGATATGTCGTGTCGGCGACGTGTCGTGAAGGTCCTCTCTCGCCCGGGCCTAAGTTAAGGTCCGCTAGAATTTGTCCTGGAATATGAATAGATTGTTTGTCGCCGCTACCGCTATGATGCTCTCGTGTGGATGCCACGCCGTGTGTAATATTTTTTTGTTGAAATCCAGACAATCTACGCTTATTTCATCCTGTGGAAGAAATTATAGAAATCGTCATGAAAATAAATCCTTATTTCATGAATTAACAGAGTAATAATTATTGACATTTTCATTACACTCAGATTTAGTACACCATGAAAAAAAATTACTCTGTGAGCAGAAAAAAAGAACAAAATAATAAAAAATCTATGAAAAGCAAGCGTATATGTTCCAATATTCAAATATAGAACGATATTTTCGAACGCGGCAGTTTAAATTTGAACACGCACCTTCTTCCTCTTGGCGGTGGCGGCCACTCGGCGCGCGCGCAGCGGCTGCCGCGGACGCGTGGCGGCGGCGTCGCGCGACGCCTCCAACGTGAGCTCGCCGCGCCGCGCGCCCGCCGCGCCCGCGCCGCACCCGCGCTCGAATATCCTGTTTACAAAGATATATTAAAACACTGATAGGGATAGGAAAATTACCAAATGTTATAAACATTTAACGAAATACAAACACACCTAATAAATATACAAAGATATATCTAGATAGAGCTCAGCAAGGCGTCCTTTTAATCCAAATACGCCATTTTCTGAGCGTTGTATATATATATATATATATTTTGTTATCTTGGCCTTTGTCACAATGTTATTTTGTTAAAAAGAAATATGTTTCTTTTGACGTTAGAATATTTTATTCTTTTGTTAATAGTTCATATTTAGTTTTAAGTTTACATTCCTTTGAAAACAATTTTCTATATGTAATATTTAATGCATGGTACATACGAGTTAAATTACATCCGGTTATCAACATATTGCCATTGACATCATCATTAATGGTCCATTATCATTGATTAATGACATTTAATATATTTGAATATTAGGAAAGAAAACAAAAAAATAAAATATACAGAACCTAAATATATAGTCATAATAGTAGATATATAAGTAAATCGTAGAGCAACGTACCTAAAGAAGCCATTGTACGACCCCGTCATGAGGCGCTGGTCGTCTCCGCTCCAGCAGCACTCGAACTTATCAAAGATGCAGTCGTTCTCGTACAACGAGCAAAGCTTTGAGCGAAGATACTCGTGTACCTGAGATAAAACACACACAAGATATAATATAAAAAAAAACTACATACTTTAATTAAGTTATAAGATAATGGATACTCACTGGATATGTTTCTACTGGTTTAGTTTCCATTCTAAGATCCCATACTTTTAAACCTAAGTAATCTCTGGACATCATGTATCTGTAAAGGGATATATATTTATGTCAACACTCTTAATATAATTTGTAATAAACAAACAAGCCTTAATAAACATTTTTCACACAATGTGTGTGTGTTTTTAGGTGTTTGCATCGAGCACAAACCTGCCAGAATTACTGAGTTTAACATCGCTGATAGAGGATATGATCTCCGAGAAGAAGGACCTCGCGTGCGGGTCCTCGGGCTCCTCGAACAGCTTGGCGTGTCGATCGCACAGCGCCGCGGCACGCATGTCGCACAACCTTATCGTACCTATGGACATTAGGATAAGGATTAAAATTGCTTGAGCGTGGAAATGGAATAGTAATACTTTTTATATATTTAATAATAAATTTCTAGTAGGTTAAAGGTTGTAGAGTATTTTAGAGTCTCTATATAGAACCTTGTTAAACAGGTGGGCTATCAAATACAAAAAAAAAAAAATAACCCACCATATTCTTACAACAATTACTATATTCAAACAAAACTAAAAAATTTAACTAATTTAAATGATCCGCTCGAGGAGAAGCAAGGAATCATCTACTCCCAACTTAATGAATGTAGAAAGGGCAAAGTATGAGCACATAATATACAGAACTGTTCACAAATTATTATTAATTCCAATTCGAAATTTAATTATTGATTCATTTATAATTAATAAAATAATTGACATATGGTAATTAACGCTTACTGTTAAGTAGCAGTAGTTTAATTTAACTTACCTTTACTACTAGAATATACAAAGAGATTGCATTCAGTCGGGTGGAACTCCGCTGCAGTGATAACCTGGAAATAATATTACATTATACTCTCATAACCTATCTATAGATTGTTTTTTATTGAGCGAAGTGAGTGGAGTGCTCTGTATCAGACTTTTTGCATTCCATGTCCGGGGTTGCCATGAAAACGGCTTCACCGATCTTCATGAAATTTTGCACTTTTATAGCAATTGTTATTGCAATGGATTATAAAAAAAAAAGTGAAAAAAAAACATGTTGTTGAGAAACAATCACCAAAAAATTACAGTCCCATAGATGTCAAAAATTTCGCTATGTGATATTTGATTATTCTATATTTTTGCCTGTCGGTTTCAGCTTTGAACGCTGAATTGGAGATGGGTTACTACGGGTCGCTTCGCTCAATTCGTTCAACTCTACCGAGATTACGAGCACAACGAGTCAAAATTGATGTCCGGTTCGCGCCCCTAGTTATTAATAGTTATTTATTAGTATATTACCTCGGTTAGTTCCTCCATATTGGCGGGCTTGATGTCAACAATGTTAAAGCTCTGGTCCGTTATCTCGAGATGCCACAGGTTGATGCGCAGGTCATCAGCGGAGAGGTACGTCTCTTGGTCGGAATTCAATGAGATTGAGTTTATGTGGTAGGTGTGCGCGTTTGCGAATATCCGTCTGTTGGGAAAATATATACATTTATTAAAAAATACTATTGCTACATAATATATTTACACTCATAACGATTCATTTATACAGCGTAAAAATCATAAATTGATGAAATGATATTCATATTTCAATATATATATAAATATTTCAAATACCTATAGAATCCCCCCTATAACACGATACTCTTATAACGCGATTTCAGTCACTCGTATAAAACGTGTTTTCTCCCATATAACGCGAGGATTTAACACGTTATATCTATTTCTATACTATGAAATGATAATGATTTTTTACAGTATAAAATTATATAAAAATTTATTTAAGTTCTTTCTTAATAATCCATTTAAACCGCCTTTAACAAGAAAAGTTAAACGTGAATTATTTGTACATAACACGTTATACGGTCATATGAGGGCATTATACAAGAATATTCCTACAACGCGTTTTCATATAACGCGGAACGAATCCACCGCGTTATTGGGGGGGGGGATTACTGTATATGTACTGTTTTGCCAATACTAACACTAAGCCCAACACTACTGTCTTAGTAACAATCTAAAATCATCTAGGTATAGTTCTATAGATATAGACATAGTTCTATAGATATAGAATTCTTTTAAGTGAACCATTGTTCCGATATGTAATAAATATTGATTTATATTTGCATACATCGTCATCGAGATAAATGGGTTCAATTGATTCTAATGCAGAGGTTGTAGATACATTAGTTGAAGGTTTTCTATATATAATAGATATAGATAAAAAAATATATTAATCTATCTTTATCTCAAATATTTTTTTTATATAACAATTATATTAGAAGACTTTATGGTAATAAATATAAGGATGAAAATCGATTAAATTTGGATAACCAATAATGAAGGAGGAATTCACTATGATAGTATGAAGTGGATTGACAAACAGACTTAATTAAATTATTATATCTATAAGCAAATAAGCAATATCATGATAAGCTTATTAAGTTGTGAGCACTTATCGTTATTATATTATATTGAAAGTGTGAATTATTGAGTTAATATAAGAGTCATACGTTCAAGAGACTTTAAGGATGTAGTAAAATGTTATTTAATAATTGAGCGAAGCGAGCGGAGCGAGCCGAGCATTCTACTGGAGACTTTTTCATATTCTTTGTCACGAATAGACTAAAAAACTACTTGACGGGAAATTATGAAATTTTGCAATAAAAAAGACACATTAGGTGATGGTTTTTATTTTGAAAAATGTCACGTCGTTGAGGAATAATCGTCAAAAAACTGAAATCCTATTGAAGTCAGTGGGAAACTATAAGTCATTACCCTGGGCCCGCTTCGCTCAATATGCAAACGGCACGCGACGTTTCGCGAGTGCAGCGAGTTGAAATTGAGGGTCCGTTGTTGCCTCTAGTAATATAACACTTTAATTAATAAATTTAGTGTATTTTCTATTAATGTATTTGTTTTGATTTATTTATATACAAGACTGACTTGTATGGCGGTCTGCCAGTAGCTATACACGTGCAAGTGAATACAACTTGAGCATTTTATCATTGGAGATGTGCGATTGAGTCAACTTATTCAAATGATTAAATGCGCTCGGAATATTGTAATTATTGTACATTTCTATAGGACCATATTAGGACCGGACCATATTAGGACTTGTAAGTTACGACTCCTAAATTGATTAACACAGAACTGAATAAAATCGGTTTTAAATTCTTATCTGAAATTCGAGACTCCAAAATTGTCTTACCATTATATTTCGTACCTATGAAAAATATGCCATCACACCTCAATAAGTGTATAAATTATGCGTTTAGGGTCGCCTTATCAAGATTTTTGTTAATGAATAAACGAATGACTAAATGAAATTTTGAATAAAGGAATAAGCCCTTGTGTAAGTATAGTAATGAATAAGTCCTCGTGCAAGTGTAGTAGTGGCCCGCGTACCTGGGCGAGGCCTCCACCATGAGGTCCGCGGGCCGCACGGTGGGCACGCGCAGTGCGGTGACGCGCGCGGGGTCCCGCGGCCGGCCCCCCTCCTCGCGCGTGTTGTACCCTGTCACGCGCTTGTCGCGCTCCGACACCTAGAACGTATTTGTATTGCATATTATTTAATAGAAACTTATATAGAGACAGCATATTAGTATATATTCTCTACTCAAACTTAATTACTTTTTTGGTCTAAAATACCCTTTCATCTTATAAACAGTAAGTTTTTGTATTGTCGAAATTAGTTTTCACTTAACATTTATAATTGTAATATTAATATCCCACCGACCTTCCATAACTTGATGGTCTTGTCGTTTGTGGACAGAAGAAAGTGTGCCTGATTCTTTCTTTTCAACCATCTTATTTTATTTATCTTTTCCTCTATTTCTAATGATTTAAGATAATCGAACTCCGGCTCGTGTGACTGAAACGTCGAGTAAACGTTGTATTCGCCTTTCTTGGGCACGCACTGCTTGGACGCCGGGTCTCTCTGAAAGTATAACAAATTTAATAACTTGCCTAGCTTCATAAATAATTTTATTTATTTGTCAATACGAGTTCTATGAACTACGCAAGCAAACAAAACGTCTCACAGATTTGATAGTGAAAAACAATATAAATGTAGAATCAACAAAGCTAAATCCGCCTCTCTAATAACAAAAGTAAATCTTATTTTATAGAAATTTATACCAAGTGATTCATCATTGCAGTTATTGACTAAAATATTTTATTCAAAATATTTTTTTATGTTTTGATAATTTTGTGAAACACTTGCAAATTTCTAATAGCATTTTCCTAGTTTACAAGATATATATCAATATTAATATTAAAGTTTTTCCTTAACACCAAAAACAGTTTTAGTCAAAATATATTTTTTATGATTTGATAATATATGAAGTAAATGGTTGAAAAAGAATTTTACAATAGAATCTTCCTATTTTTAGGATATATACAATAAAAAGTTAAAAATCCTTTTCTTCTTAAAAACATATATATATATAATCACAAACCTGAAATATAACAACCCGTCCTCCCTTGTCACCAGTTGCTAACAGTTCCCCGTCATGGTTGAACTCCACGCATGATATCAAATCGGCTTCCGTCACATCATCCTCCAAAGTACCCTTCACCTGACTGAAACACCACGTCGTTTCACCACCATTGCCTGTAACATTTGTGATTAGGTTGAGTATGAAGATGATGTTTGTAATATTTTGTTAACATCGCATTGCGGCTCATTGAACTGTTACTTTTTGACTGTTATTATAAATTATTTTTCTGTTTGTAGTTTCATATACTTATTTACAGTTACATAGTCTTTGTCAGTTATAAATTATTTTTTAATTTGCATTGTATCCTATTAAGAACCTTTAAGAGTGAACCTTTTACCTTGTTTAAATCTAGAAAAGTCGGAAAAGTTATTTTTCTTGTCAGTTATTAGGACAATATAAATAAATGTTTTAATAAAATAATAAATATTTTAGTAATATACCAAAATTAAACCTAAAAATAGAACACTAATAAATTTATAATACCTAAAATTATTATAACAATTGATATCCTGTTTGTAACAATAAGAATACCTCATACAAGGAAACATGTAACATTATTTGGCATTATCCAAATAGTTATTAACAATATAATTAGTTCAAAAACCAAGCAACAATGTTAGTACAGGCTGGAGCATTAGTTACTGTGATTTATAAAAAAAAATAACTTGTAAATGCAATGTACTTTACATAAAATGTGTCTACTTACAATAGAGTTATTACTTAAAGGTTTTTGCAATTGACTATACTTTTAAGTTGTTAAATGTTCGTCCTATTATAAATTATATATAACATACGTTATCAATACAATTTACATACATTCACAGTTTGTGTCCGAATGCAAACCACACAGTGACTGTCTCCAATTAGACAAATTATCTTGAATTCGTAAACGGTTCGTGAAACCCGACACATCCTTCTTTTTTAACATCACTATTTTAAACTAAATTAATGTTAATAAATAAAGGTTTTCTTAACAAAAAACACATAGTTACAAAGTGAATTCTGAATGAGAAATGTAAAACAATAGTAGGTAAAACCAGTCCCATATCCTCGGTTATTCAATACTGTTGAATAAACTTGCAAGTAATGTGATCTATCTTTTGTGAGGACTAAGAATAAAACAACTCACGGTGGCTGTTTAAGACACAACAGTGTGTAAATAAAGAATGGATAAAAATTTTAAATATTCCAGTATTTGATATACTTTAAATAGCACCGAATAATCAAATATTAGTTTACATTTTACTACTATTTTTAATATACTTGTAATTTAAAAACTGTATTTTAACATAGTTATATATTAAACAAAACTACAGATTAATTCTGATTTTGTCTAAATAATTTTTTATCTAGGTTAGTTAATACAGCCTATCTTATACAATAATTTCATTAAAATACTTAAAACCCTTAAAACATATATAATATTCTATAAAATGAAGTGCAAGTGAATAAATTAATATGAAACCTATTAGTTAATAACAAACTATGTATCAGAAATGATGTAGCCGGTACAGATTTGTTATAAGAGCTTCAAACTTAACTTTTATATTTAATTCATTGTATTACAATGTTGAGTTCTGTAACCTTGTAACAAAGAGAGAATAGTTGTATAATTTATTGATAGAGAATTTCCATATTGTATTATATAAACTAAATATCAATATGTCATTTAAACATGACCTTAATGTGAACTTAAGAGTAACAACAAACTGAGAAAGCTTTTAAATAATAACGAATAGCAGCAATAACAAGATTGTTTCGATATAATGAAATGTCACTTATACATCTTGTTGGAGTTATTTGTTGGCGCCACAATAATTTTTAAAATGCAATAATCAAAAACTGGTTTCACTTGTGTGGGTATATAAAAAAAGGCACGCTTACCTGATTGTAACCTCATTTCTTAAGGGATTCTTCAATGAACTACGTTTAAATATAATTCGCAACGAACTGTATCAATGTTAATAGCAAAAATCTGTTGACGATAGCGGTCTGACCTTCGAATTACGATCAACAAATGCAGTCATCTGATCATACAAACAATTATACTTTAACGCAATTTATTGTGCAGTGCAAGTCAGTGTAGGGGTAATACGACCACGGATCAATTGCAAGAACCTTTTTTTCACTACATACTTAGCGTAAGAATGATATAAATGCAAATTGTTAGAACTATCGGCTATACAATAACCAAACACTTCCCACTCGAATAAATATCGTCACAATACGTAAACACTAAAAACTACAAACCACACTAAGTACAAGAACATTGCATTTACCGTCGGAGTTCGAACGATAAAACATCTTCGACTTATTGCGATTTCCGATTCCGATTTCGCCCTTGTCTAGCGGGCGCTAAAAGTCAGCACTTACCGGCCATGACAAAGCCCAGCACAAAAACTATAAGAAGTTCAATAGTTTTAGTACACAATCACTTCAGTATTTTCCTAAAACATTACACAGAATTGCCGATGAAAACTGATTAAAATCATTTCAACATTACATCGGTAAAAAGCAATGGCGCTCAGAAAATTCAGAAATGCATATAATAATTACTGCAGAGCTCAGTGTTGCCATGCTTAAATACAAAGTTTCAATCTTATTCTTTTGTAAGCTATGTTTTATTAGCATTTTTCTTGCATTGTAATAGAAATAATATCTTAAACTTTATTTATATTGAATTGAAGATGTTTTATTTTCGAAACTAATATGATAAATTCTTATACATTATATTTAAGTTTTATAGTAATTAAGCAAAACGTGCGACAATACAGAAATAATATATTTATTTTTAGTTAGTAAATTATAAGAACTTTACGAAAACTGTAAATTTTATTTTAAATAGAGCAAGAACAAGATATAACGTCAAGTTGAAATTGAATGTCGTAATGTATCTATGCTAAAGCGCGAATTTTACAACGCAGCATGTTAGAGCCATCTAGTTTAAAAATGCGAAACTACACTATACGACAGACCAAAAGAAGCAGACAGTATTTTGAAAATACAAAATAGCGATTACTTTTACTTAAAATTATTACATTTATCGAGCAAGTTAATATGAGTCAGTTTTATTTTAGTTCTTGAGTTATGAGTTTCATATATTTTTAATTAAAATTTATTAACAACTTTACAGAAACAGTGACGTAACTGACGTGACGTTAAATTTAAATTTTCTACACTTCAGAAAACATTTTTTCATTGTACCACGCTCGGTGATATTGATATTAGAAAAGTAAATAACAAATGGCTGAATTATTTGACAAGGTAAATAACAGAATATTTGTAATCCCAAAAAATCGATAGATAGACGAAGTGAAATTAGCAAGACGAAGTAAGAAAGCTTTTTGCAAACACATGATACATATTTTATTCAATGTAATTTTACTTACCATTCTTGTTTCCGTGATCGAATATAACGCTTAGTTTTTGCAAACTGTTCTGCCTGGCTTCGGCGAATAGACGTCGCTTGTTCTTTGGAGACGGCTGTGTGGCCAAAGGAGACACCACCATGGTAGTTGTAGCCATTATTACACCATGATATTCAACCTAAAAATGTGTTTTTATTATCATAGTACTAGTTAACTACATACATAATACATTTGAATGTTAAGTATATATGATACAGGATATTTTTAAGTTAATTATAGTTTTGACTATTCCTCCATCACAGAAACGCTTTCAAAGCATTTGGATATTCTTATTTACTCAAAAATATATACATATATACTTTTTAGATGTTATATTATTAATTTTTATTATTTAAAATAGAAATGAATAAATTTATTATAATCGAAGTTTTGCAATTCTCTTTATTATTCATCAGTTTTAATATTAATTAAGTTCATTCCGTGTTTTTCCGTTTAGCGTCATGTTGTGTAAACAATATTTTGAAACGTTTCTTGGCGATTGACGACCAAGAAGCTAAATACAAAGTCACAATTTGAACACCATATTATACTATTTACTAATTATTTCTATGTAATCTTATACTCGGGACAAGTTAATTATCTTTTCAGAGAATATACTTGATTTTGACTCATTTACCTCCAAAGAATGATTTTATAACAAATCTTAAAAAGTCGCTTATAAAAGATTTCGGGTCTTTCTATTTAGCATTATTAAGAAATATATCGAGAGATGGCGCAATTGTCGCTTGTAGATGACGCCATGGCGTATATCTTTTATTTACTTTAAAGTCACGTGTTACAATGACGCCATTTTTCCCGCCTACCACATATTTACATAATTATAGAACTTTGGCGCCAATCTACCTTAAGAAATCAATTAATACGACATGTAATGAAGTTTATACACTTAGAAAGTTGAAGATTTATTTAAATTTTATTAATCTGGAACTACAAGTCAGATTTGAAAACTTATTTTTGTTTTATAACTAAAGGTTTTTAATATATACCTATCTATTTGTAGTATTCTGAGAAAAATATTCAAAATATATATGTAATAAATACTATTTGCTGATTAGATTTTATAAATAGTTTTGGATTTGTAGAGCTCTTTTCTAGTGGACACGGACGAGTGAATGAATGAATCTTAATAAAAAGAAAGTATAACACTCTTTAATTGTTGTAAATTATTTCTAATTAGTTTCTACCGTCATATATTATATGAATCCTTTGATAATTAATCCAATGTTCAAACTCCGGGGAACAAATGAACTCAATGAAAACCGATTTTGTCCGATTCGATGCAGAATGTTATGAATAAGCGGCCATTTTGTAATTGGTCTGACAGTTGATTATAACCTAAATTCAGTGTAATGTTGATATTTGTTTCAGGATTCACCAGATCCACTCACCCAAGAAAGAGGGATCTGTTTAGAATGTACGTTACTACATAACATATTTTTAAAATATATAAAATTATTAATTAATACATTTTAAATAATAATTATTATACTGATTTCAAAGTTTTTCCTTAATATAACTGTTATAAAGTAGTTTTCGTTTTTATGTTTTGTTTTCGTATTATTTATTTAAATATAGAATATAGTTGGAATCTGTTACAGCCTACTTTACGATAAATCTTCTTTAATATCCTGTGTGTATCCATTACTTTAAATTATATTAAGAGTCTGGGGAAGATGACAAACTTATTGTTAGTCTTTTTATAGATTACTTGGAGACAATAATTTATATATTATATAAGTAATCGTGTATTTTCTACCCGGTACTTTTCTATGGATTTGCTAGACTTAATAGACAACTCGAAATGACATTAGATATATATTTATTTTCTGTTACTTGAACGTGTATGCTCTTATTAGTTCCAATGATAGAATCACCAAAACGTTTGATATAACCGGTTGTATCTCGATAACAATAGATGTAAACAGCGCCTTAACACTAAACCTACCAAGTACCGGTCAAATTGACCGTTGTTAAACTTTTGTAAAACTTACACAATCTTAAACGTTATAATATCGTTATCAAACTACATGACAATTCTTAGAATATGCATATAATATTTTCTACACTCTTTACTTTTAGTTATTTCCATTATTACCTGCATTATATAATAAAATAATTTTTAATTACCGGTCAATTTGACCGCGTGCGGTAGGAACAGGTACACAAGAATTGTCGGTAGGTTTAGTGTTAAATATATATATATATACATATATATATAGGTATATATTGACTATATTTGATACTTGAACTAGAAATATTCTAGTATAGTATTAGTGGTAGTGTAGGTAGTTATTCTAGTATTCTTTTGGTTATGTCTACTTGCTTTACTTTAATTCTATGATCTCCAAAATCAATTATAATCTTTGCTAGTCAATATTATGTGAAGTTTTTGTGAAGCAATAGCTTGTAAAATTAACTTTGAAATAAATATTACAGCTGATTGTAAATCAAAGACAATGTTATCAATACTCAAGCAATGCGAGAACAGAGTCCAGTCCAAGGAGTATACAGCTGAAACATGCATGCAAGAGGTCGTCGACCTGGTCGAAGCTCTCGACCACTGCGTCGGGAAAAAGGCGTTTAACAAATTTGTTTAATAATAAAGTTATAAGGTCAATTGTTTGTTGTTTGTGGTTTTTTATTACTCTTAAATATATATTGGAAAGTTACGAGAAAGGTAAGTTTGTATATCAGCTTCCATTCTGTAATTAATTTCATGTTAAATATTTTTATTCTATCTATATTATACAGTAATATTAACACTCACTTTTTTTTTCTTTTTTTTTTTTCCTTTTTTTTTATTTATTTCTATAATTTGTATATCAACTTCCTTTCTTTAATTAATTTCATGTAAAATATTTTTATTCTATCTATATAATACAGTACTATTACCTTTTTTTTATTTTTATTTCTTTAATCTACATAATAGGAGCCTTTGGCTTTCTACTCTGACATACCAGTTCTCGCAATTTTTTTTCTGCTGTCATTCTTACCACTAACATTGGATCATGCTATTACAAGAGGACACGAAGAAATGATAATTTTGTTTTATGAATAACTTGGAAATAGAAGTGAATTTTAATAATATTTCTAAGTGGTTCACTTATTCTATTTTCATCCTTTTTTATACCAATATATCAAATAGACATCATGCAGTTCCACGGCTCATAGTAAAATAAGTTGTTTGAGTTCCTTCGTGTTGCAATACAAATTCTACCATAACAATGTTTCTTAAGGGTTGTCAGTGTTTCAGAATTTTCATGTTTCCTAAGAATTTTTTACTTATAGGCCCATTACATCATCCAATTTTAAGAGCACTATTTGTCGCCAATAACCGTGAGTCCACCATTCACAATCAATCACTATGTGATGTTAGTACACTAGTTGAATAAATAAGCATTCTGAATGGCAACTAATGTTTAGTTATAAATAAGTATTATTGATTTCATATTAAATTACCGATGTCTTATATGGTAATATAAATCAATATATAGCTAGTAAATAGATAATCTGTTTTTCAGAATAGTGTTCAAAATTCAATTATATAATATTAATATATGAATCTGTGTAAACTTATATATTTATTTATCTTCACGCCATATCCCTTGAGCCAAAGATGGCGGAGCGCCAGACGCTACGGTCCCTGCATACCTCTTTCGCCTTGACCACAGACATCAACCTCTTCATACATGCCCTCCGGAGGGTCCTCATGCTTTTTACGTGACCTTCCTCCAGTATCATAGCTGTGTTTAATCTATGTAAATGAGCTGATGTCAATTATATCCGAGGTATTTGAAAGACCTTCCAAAATGGCTGACTATATAGCTACAAATTGAAATATAGTTTAACGTAATGTTTTATTGCTTTTATAATCAATATTCCACCTGCCTTAGCTCAAAGTCTGGGAATTTCGAGCAGATGTTTTAGTATGGTAAGTAATAAGAACAAAAATGTTAATAAGCAACTGTTCTCTCGACTCCGTGTGAGAACAAAGACTTAAAAAAATATATACCTCCCTTTAGAAGGGTTCCTCTCAAATTTCTAGAAATGCTTCCAATCAACCTTCTAAAATTCTAAATTCGGTAAATAATGTGCTAAAGAAGACTTTGGCATTATAAATTTTAATGACATTTTTGATCAATAACGGAATATTGAGATCAGTTGTTACACAAAAACATATTTAAAGTAAAACTTTTAAGTTGGACATATGGTAAACAAATTACAAATTTAAAATAAATGGTAGAATAAATTATCTCTGAACTTTAATCATAATATATATTTTAAATATATACATAAAAAATTACAACATTATTTGCATTAAAATGCCTAGAAGAGTGTGTTAAAAGTCGAAAATATCCAATATCTTTCATTCAGTGTCTACCACGTGTCATATTCATTAAAAAAAAAAAGGAAAATAGAACACACCACTCGTGTTCATGACACGTCAAATTGTAAATTAATCGATTTTAAATCGCGTCCAATAAAAATGGCGTGTCTACATGACTAACCGTAAAAGTAGTATTTTAATGTTTAATTTATAAAACACTAGCAGGTTACCCGTGCTTCGCGACGACGGCGAAAGTGATCAAACATTTTATTTGAATTTCCACACCACCTAGGAGGTATCAAACAGGCGTGTTATATTTTTTGAAGTTTTTTGCTGTAACTTTGGAATGGTTTGGACCTTTGCAAAATACTTTCTTATTGCACATATTCAATATGTCAGGAGTCTTGTGTCCAAATTTCAGCTTTCTAGGTATAACGGTTTGGGCTGTAGAGCGATAAATGAGTCAGTGAGTCAGTGAGTGTCTTTGTGTTTTATATATTAAGATTCATATAACATCTTAATTAAACATTCCATAAAATTCGGCGAACAGTCGAGAAACAAAAAGGTATCTCAACTTAAATTTAAATTTACATAGCGAAATACACCCCATATATAGAATATTATCAACCTAAATATCCAACGACCCTAAGCCTTACAGTCTATTAGACAATGCACTAAAAATAAACCATCATAACAACCTTTACACATTTTAATATAGGTTTTAATTAATAATGATAGATAGATGATAGTCTAAGATATTAAGTGAAATAATTTAAAGTATATTTTGCATCTATAAATGTTTAAATATCAATTATTTATTTTTTTTTATTTCAAGGAATTTAAAATACCATTTTCAATCTGTCAAAGAACAATGGCAATTTTTTACCTGAACCTTTTATGAAGCGTCTAAAAACAAGACCAAAGCGAAACTTAATTGTATCATTTAGTCGTTTTTTACACGGTCTTAGATTTACGTGGGAAAGCCACGAAAAAAACTTTTATTTAATAAGCTTTTAATTTCGGTTTTTTGTGCATTTCCGGTTTAATACAATTAAAAAATAAAAAACTATTTAAAATGATAAATAGCAATATTATTTTTTCTTTGTTGTTATTACTACATAATAAAGAAACTAAATAATTGCGTTTGTTGTATGTATTTAACTATAAGATTAATCAAATATATTATTACAGGTCAATTTAAATGACTGATAACTGACTAATAGTTTGACTGACTTTGACAGTACTGGAAGCCATTTTAACTAGCTTTGCGTGGTTTATTTACTTTTACGCTGTCATCGCGACTTCTGTGCAACTATTCATTCTCGGACGCCTTAACGGATTTCGATTGTCTTTCTGTTCTGAGTGTTCTTTTATCATGGATAGCAAGCGCAAGCACATATTGTGCGTGAATTGTAATATTTGGGTGAATACTCTTCGCCGATATCGGATTTTAGAACAAAACACAAGTGTGTACGATGCTCTGCAACTCGTAAGTTCTTAAAAATGCTATTGCCTGTGTTTATCCCTAAATTATATTAAATTAACTCGTTATTTATACTTTCAAACATAATTTGTTGTAATGCGTTAACACTTATTACAAATTCTTTCAGATAACTGATGAGGATTATGTTTGCGAAACATGTTAGAAACTTTTAATAGATGCAGTAAATCGGAATCTTCAACAGAATACTGGTAATGAACCACAAGCTGGACCGACACCAAGTCAGCGTGGTCATACCAATGTTTGTATTTTATGCGGATTTTCCCTCATACAAAGGCAAAATGAGAAAATATTAAGAGATAATCCCTCTGAACTACAACGGCAGATGATAGAAATAATTAAATGCAGTAAGGAACCACATCAGGTGTGTACATCTTAGTTTAAGTTCTGTTTTATGCTATTATTTTTATGTATTCTATACACATTGAACTTTAGGTTTTATTCTTTCAAAATGTTTGTTTGATTTTATTTATTTTAATATCTAATCTTCTTACAATTATTTAGATTGTGAAAGTTACATAAATACATTTATATTATAAGTTTAATTTACCCTGAATAACATTAATCCTAGATATATGTTTTATATGCTAAAATCAGAAAGATTTCTTATATTTCTGCCAGGTAACAACTTCAGACAATGTATGCTATTCCTGTTGGTTGCGAACCAAAAGAGAGGTCCTATTCCTATATATGAATCCCCTTAATGAATTAAGAGTTGAAGAAGCCATTCGACATGGGGATGATGATGCCTCGCATACTGAGCCACCTAATGAGCCTACTGTTGTGGAGTATATCTCAATGCCAATGTTGGCATATCTTTGAAGGACAACCAATCTCATGAAGGTCCACATGAGCAAGATATTGTCAGCGAACAGGCATTCGGAATACAGAGAATGGAACTATAGCATTACCAGATTACATTAGAGCCGCTAATACTTGTAACCATTGCCTCATTCCTGGCTGCAATAATAATGATATGCAGTGTTTAATATATTATGTAATTAAAATACCATCTTGTTTTATTTTTACTATAAATAACTATATTAATTTTTTTTTCTTTGTTTATAGATTTACATATGTCTGTCCTATATTGTCCTTATCTAAATAAATGTGTAACTACATTTTTCTAAACAAAATATATTTTTTTTCACCTGTATACTATACTATATGATCGCTATAGAATAGCGGTGGTCTTGTCGATTGGCGCTGCCTATACGATGGTGTTTGCGGGTTCGATAGTAGGCAATTTGCTAGCACGCATTGGACCATCGGCTATTAAGCTGCGATTCTTTTCCTATCTGGTGAAAGAGACCTATGCCCAGTATTGGAATGTTAGAGGTTGAAGCTGAGTAAATAGAAATAGCTATCTGACATATTTGCAAAGAAGAAAGATCGGTTTTCTTATATTTAGACAAATATTATTCATTGCAAATATATATTCGCGTTAATAAACGCGATAAAATCCGTTCAAGACATATTCTAACCCTTTACTAAACTAATAACTAATATTAAAAACATCATTTAGGAAATCTCTTACGTATTTTTTTATGTTTGTATAGACTATAATTACAATCAGTGACAACTAGTATTGACAGGTAACCTCAAATTATTGTTAAACAAAAACTGAAATATCTTTTTTTTGTGGCTTTCTAAAAAAATATTTGTTTCTGATTAAGCTTATGTAATGTTACCCCTATCGTTTAAATATTTTTTTATATTTAGACGCTTCCAAAAAATGTCAGGTAAAATGATGTATGGAAAGCTGCCATTGTTCTTTGAAAGTAATTTTTTTTCAAATAGAAACAAAAATAACAATATATTGGAACTTAATAGATGTTTAAATATAGATGATAATAATTTGTTAAAAGAAATTTTGTATGAGTTATACAATAGATATTAATATAGTTTTTCCTCGGCCAAGGCTAACTGGACGTATATGTAAGACTAGGTCGCATACGGTCACGTTTCGCCTCAAAGCAAATTTAATGATGGGGTCACCCATACTCAAACGTGACAACCGAATATAATTGACGTAACAATAAGATTATGACGTCTATCTATCATAGTCTATGACTCTTTATATGATTAACAATCGTTCGAAAATGTGCGTACAATTTTATTAAAATTTCCGTTTGTCAAGCAATTTATATATTTATCTATCTATACCTATATGTTAAGTGAAAATGCGGATATTTTCCGTCTTATCGGACAGTTTGCTTAATCGATCTGCAATCCGAGATCAATTTCAGATAGTTTAAATTATATACATAGATTAAATTAGAAACGGCTTAAATTTTAATGTTTACTAGCAAGGATTGAATCAGGATCAATTATTATTTTTTTAGGGACTAAAAATACAATATCAGAAATAGCAATGAGCACTGAATTGGAATCCCAGTTCGGGCAATGCCTTTATATGATCTTCGGTAACAAGGTGACATTAAGCAGGTTATATATATTATATAACTGCATATACAACACGGAAGAGTTATTGCCAAGGACAGAACCATAGACATTCTCTAACTGGAATAATAATTTAAAATAAGGTTACATATTTTTTTATATAATAAAAACAACTAATACAATCTGACAGATCGATTCCCTTATCTCAGTGAAAGCACCAAAGTACAATTGAAACGATATTATATCGATAAGTAAATTTATCGTAAGCTCAAATCTAAATTAAGTAACGTTATCCTTATTAGAGTTTTAATCAATAATATTCACTAGCTCTTGATCGTGACTCCGGTCGTGTTGAAAACATTTTTTGTTTGGATGTACACGATGTTCTTTTAGGAGATAAAAAAAATTTAAAGTATTATAAAAATATGTTAATTATTAATTCTCAATTTACAATCGAACAAACAGACAGCCTTTATAAAAATATGTTAAGATAATATTAATGGTGTGTTTTTATTATTTAAAACACGACTTAAGGAAACTAAGGAGGGCAAAGTGCAGTCTATTGGGAATATTTCTCACGTACTCTATTGGATTAGTTTACCGGAAACTATAGAATTGAAGGAGTTATAGCTTCCGGTGATAAATAGAATTAAACGTCCTTAAATATGTGTTAATAGCTATATATATAATACCTTTTTAATATATTTCCAAGTAATATTATAAAACTTAAAGTCAATTCAATGCAAGATAAGTGCATAATATTAATATACATAGTATAAATTACAGGTGTCTTTGTCTAGAATATAAAAAAAAAACTCTTTAACTAATGTCATTCGTATAGAATAGCCAGTTCGAAATTCAAATACAATAGATGACAATTACACTTAGTGATCTTTTAATCCTTTAACGATACTAGAATTGTCCAAGGTCATACGATCAATGTCAGTGAGTCACGTAAACTTGACCTAGAATGTTTGTATTCTTTAACTGGGATAAAACAACTTAAAATCGGATCATATTATGAATAAAATTGTTAAAAACTCGAAAACATTCTCAAATATGTAAACAGAATGAAGGTTGAAACTTGAAAGTTGACAATTAAAGGAGATCGCGTCAAATAGATTATATTTGACGCTATCTTTCTTTTTTATTAATATTATTGATATGTAACCTTTTTTTTGGAAGCGGATAATGTAATTAATATAATTAGTGGTATAAAATTCAGTAGACTTTGTGGATAGGAAGCAAAATATTAAATTTGTCATGTGTTTGTGACTCCGACCTTCTCTCAAGGCGACCGAGTCCGTTCATAGTACATAACTATAGCTCAGTAAATAACATTAATAAACTTATTTTGAATGCTTATACAATTGTATTAAATATCATACAGTTTGGTAAAGCCTCAAACTTAACTTTAGTTGATACTTTATATATATTATATAATGTTTACCTGTTTATAAATTTCAATAATGAAATTCACGTTCGAACGAATAAATTGACGTTTAATTTTTGTTTTTATATTAGAGACAAATGTTTGACTGCTATCTTACCTTCGAAAGGCGATGATGTATTGGGATAGGGATATTTTGTTATCCAATTTACAGTGCTCTAAGTCAAGTAGCATGCTAAAATCGGATTGTGAAAAGGCTGTTAATCAGCTGTTAGTTTGCGTTTAATGGACTGTTAACGCGCATTTTTGGGGTCAAATAGCGAGATTACAATTGAATAATGAAGTGGTTTGACACAGTATTTATATTTATTTATTTATTTGTATCTTTTCCACTTTGAATCAAAACCAGTGATCACTTATGTACATCAAATGGGAGTGGCAGAACCTATTTAGACTCCAAACCTATCGAAATAAGCCCTTCTGTAAAATACGCTCAAACTTAAAATAAGACTACCAGGATTTCAAACGCACCCCACTCTGAGACGAACCACAACAAACACAGCCGGGTTTTTCAATAAACTTTGAAACAGTGATCACAATATATAAAGAGTGACGTCATAGCAAGGTTTTCAAATCGGCACATATCATATCCTTAAAAAAAGATCAACTTTCAAATTGGTTGTTTCCGAAATTCTTAAAATTCGAGGTAAACGTATGGGCACCCATTATATATTTTTCTAGATGCATTATACTCTATAATATTGTTTGTCTGTTGAAGCTGACAAACCTCTTGTGATTTTACCATTTTATTTTATTTGGAGTTTCCTATTTATTAAAAATTAAATGATTTCATCACATAGGAATGGTGTATTACATTGACAAAACGATTTGCATAGATATATCTAAACCTAGTTTATATGAATAAATGATTAACAGTACATTTATTATATATAATTAAAATAATTATTATAAATATATTATTCCTCATAGTTAATATATACAGACATTAAGTAGGGTTTTTAAACTAATTTATTAAGGTCACACACACACGTACAGGCCTTTTTTATATATCTTTCATATAAGATAAATTGTAAAATTTTCGTTTTATCAGGAATTACTACTACTTTAGTTGTAAATGTTATTTTTTCAAAATTAACTTATAAAAATACATTTCTATTGATCGTTGAAACGTATTAATTAACAGAATTCACGCTACAAAATTAATTAAGATTTTCGAAAGAATAAATATACTTACACTGTAATAGAAGATAGACTAAAACCTTAAAAATAAATATGCATTTTGAGAATTTGTACTTAATAATATATATACTTTAAGAACTATAAAGTGTTTAATAATCGTAAGAATGTCGGTTTTTGTTCATTGTGTATTTAATATAATAAAAATTAATAAAATAACAGATTATAAGTGTCTCAAATTAAAAAAGAACAAGATTTTAAAGTAATCACACGATTTTTTTTTTTATAAAACTGTTCTAACGGACAGATAGACTAAAAACTAACTTCAGATAAAAAATAATACTTTACTTTACCATTATCTTAAAAATGTTTAATATCTTTTATAAAAAAAAAATTGAATATCTATTAAAAAAAAAATAATCCTAATGTGACTGACATGGTTAGACGATTTCAAACACAATAATTTCATTAAATCGTGAATTCAATAACGAACTTCAAATCCAATCAAAAATGTAATTAATACTCACATATAATACAAATAAAACCAATATGTCAAATAGAAATCAAAAGTCCACAGATAAAAATATATCACCAAAATTTAAAAACGAACACTTCAAATCAAGATATTATTTTACATTTAATTAAAATTGACCACACACGTGTACTCTACACGGATCAATCCACAACAATGAGTGCATGTAAACAGTAAACACACGACCATGAATCGTATCTGCGAAGGCTATTGAACGGTGTTATCGTTATCGCTTACCGCGACATCTATCTTGCGTTTTATTAACTTTTACTTTTGAAATTCAACAGTAGTTATTATTGTAAATGTCTAAATACAGATTATTATTTCAAATATTGAAAAATTATTATAACAGAATTAGTATCACAATCTAATAAGGTTATGATTAATCACCGCAAAGATTTCTACGCGCTGTACTTATATAATTGAACCTTAACCGTTTAGGAAACCTTTTTGTGTTTAGTTGTCTCCAGAATGCGACGAGATATTTAGCTAAAAATTTTCTCATGTATGTTTGAGCCGAACGCGGATGTTATAACGAAAACGGATTGAAAAAATGTTTAGCCATTCAAAAGTTATCAAGAAAAGAAGAAAGGAGAGGGGCTCAGCTCAACACCCGCCACGCACGGTTGGCGGATCCTAGTATGTGTAATATATATTGTTCTAATTTAATCTATGATATATTTACTTTAACAAGGTAAAAATTATTGTTTAAATCTAATGTGCGGTGAGAGTTGCGTGCAAACAACGAAACACTGGTCACTTCTATACATATAAGTCTATAAATGATCGCTGTCAGTACTTAGATATTTGGGAATAATCCTAACTGGGGGTCTTTAGTATAGAAGAGAACCAAAAACAGATTTTTAGATTGTCAATTTGTTTGTTTATCTGTCAGTTTAATACGTGGAATGGCTTATTTGTTTAGAATACGGTTTTCACGGATATGTGTAAGATACCTTCACTAAAAATTTGGTGTTTGTTTTATTTATATCGGTTAATAAATAAAAAAAAGCCCTATTTTTTGTTTGACATTCTATAAAAATATTATAAGGAATTGTTTTCCTGAATTGCCTCAAATTACCAATACTACCTGCCGTTAAGACAATTTCCGCACGAACGGTCGTAGATAACTAGTGTAGGTATTAGGTACTAATATAATTATCAGAATATATATCTGATATTGGATTATGTGTCATTACTATTTCATAACATATATTATGTGAACTTATTAAAAAGTTCCTATATTTATCGGTATATTGTTGATTTCACTACATATCTACAACTACTATTATCTATAATACTTTGTTATTATGAAATATTATGCACAATTCTCTTGGTTTATCTGTAATTATTGTTTAATCATTTTTTAAATACCATTTAAATAAGATATTTCAATTTAAATTATTACTAACGCAGACGTTACGCTGCAATCGAATTTCATTAATATTCATTTCGGTTTCGGTTCAGGTTTTTTATATTGTAATTATCGCCCATATTACTTTGTTTTTAACCGTGAAATATGTCAGTATAATTTTATCGTGATGTTTGAATAAACAAATTGACACTGAAATATATTTTTGTCACATAATTAACACTAGCCATTGCCATTTCAAAAAATATCTACAGATTTAACCTCGTTGTTATTCTATGCGAATTTATATATCGTTAAGTTTCAAAAAAGGTATGGTTTGTATGTCTTCCTAAATCAACAATACAAAGTTATCAATAATTATAGTATATTTGTTTTCTATGAGTACTTAAATATGTTAATTTTAATGAACCATTACTCTTGTGCGATTAGATATGCTAGAAGGACGTAAATGTATGATGTTTCTTGTACTGACCTTCTAGTAGGCGTACGTTTTATACCTGTTCTATGATAATATATAACTCATTACTCTAATTCTTTATTGCAGGGATTTAAGATAGTTTTGATATCTCAACAAAGCAAATCAAATGTCATAGGTCAAATGTATCCCTGTAATTTGGTCTAGTATTTTGGTCTTAGCCTAACCAACATTTACCTCATACTAAATCAGAAGTGCCGATTTCAGGTCTTCGCTTTGAGCTATCTTGTATATAGTTATATATATATATATATATAATTTATTGAATAAAAAATCCTTGTTTTTTCACTAATTTTAATAGGTTTTAGAGATTAGGAACCAATCACCTATTTTTGCATACGATCAATGTCTTTTTTTACACGGTTTTTTCTGGAACCAATCTACCGTGTAAAAACAGACTTAGGTGTATATACTATTGGTTCTGTAAATTATAGAACTCGCAATTTTTTGTCAGAAGTTTTTTTACCCGCCATATCCTCGACATCTTGACGTTTATCAAATGAAAGTTTTTCGAAAAAATAATGGATCTTAATAAATTAAAATTTTTGATATTTTTACATTTAATTCGAAATAGCAGATTTTTTACCACGTTTTACTTAGCTCGTCTTCGCCACGTCTGTCTGATTGTGACGATCAAATTTTTCAATCTAAATTTCACCTACTTTCCAGCTAGCTAGAGCGCTGAAATATTCAGGATCGCTCAAAAGTCGATGATAATGCAATATCCAAGCATTAAAAAAATATCTAAAAAGTAGAAAAAATATAGTTCTAAAAAGCAGAAAATAATTAAATAATTAAAAAAAATTAAGAACCCACGTTTTACAAATGCACTCAAAAGAAGAAAATAATTTTGCCCTATGGCAGATCTGAGCTCCACGTCTGCCTCACTCCATCACCCCTCCTGCAGCTGTTGCCTTAATTTGTGTCACTCGTAATCTTGTACTAAGCTGAAGACTGAAAACGTGGGGCGCATTATTTGGTGATTTGGCTTATACATCTGTATTGATTAGTTCTAGGTGGTATAAAATTTTTAGTCAATCGAGAGTGAATTTCTATGTATGCGCTTAGTAGCAAGGCTGCACTCAAAAGAAGAAAATAATTTTGCCCTATGGCAGCTCTGAGCTCCACGTCCGCCTCACTCCATCAACCCTCCTGCAGCTGTTCATCAACACACATCTCTACTCTCATATAAACATTACTCTAATCTTCCTTCCAAGTACATCCGTCGAGAATGTCAACTTTAATTTCTCTTCCGATCAAATTCATTGTCTATTCTAATCCATAATTATGCTGATATAGATTTACAACAGTAGCAATTACTAAGAAATTTCCTTATACTCCTAGACTAAACATCCACACATCTTATACAAACTCACTGATGGAAGATTCCCATGAATCTCATAAACTTAACTCTCTAACTCTAACAGTCTTGCTACCAAACGCATACATAGAAATTCACTCTCGATTGACTAAAAATTTACAACCACCTAGAACTAATCAATACAGATGTATAAGCCAAATCACCAAATGATGCGACCCAAATTTTCAGTCTTCAGCTTAGTACAAGATTACGAGTGACACAAATTAAGGCAACAGCTGCAGGAGGGGTGATGGAGTGAGGTAGACGTGGAACTCAGAGCTGCCATAGGACAAAATTATTTTCTTCTTTTGAGTGCATTTGTAAAACGTGGGTTTGTAATTTTTTTAATTATTAATATTCTGCCATATTGCAGTTATTTTGAAAAAAAAAATTAATAGACAAGAAACATTTATCGGATCATACAAGTATTTTTTGTTGTTACTAAGACAGGGACGCTTCGTTCTCGTTAGATTGAAAAATTTAAATTATACTTTTCTATTACGACTTAAGTGGAATAAAGTAGAAAGTAGAAGACTAAAGTAGATTATAATTTTTTAATAAAGGTAATACAAAAAAACTATTTCATGATTACATATGCTTATAATTTCATCGAAGGTTAAAAGTAAAATGAGATCAGAATATTATATTATTCTTATTATTTATATGTTTAATTATATAATCTACTGAGCATGTTCCTACAAGAAAATATAGAGAACCCTAAAGGCTTTGTGCTATAGTTCCCACTCTTCATTTGATTTAGATAAAGTTGGGTCCGCCATTCTTGTGCATTCTTGATTTGTCTATGACAGGAACTATTGAAATGCTCCTGCATTTCACTCCACGATGGTACAGTAATATTACAAAACCCGCAATGCAACAGTCCAGGGCGGATCTGAAAAGACAATATATTGCAAAGCGAATCAAAACAGAAACCAGTGAAGATGCACATACCCAGAGTATTTCCCGAACGAACTTTGACGAAATTATATAATGTTAATAAAAAAACAATTGATTTTTAAGTAAAATGATTATTAAATAATAAAATGATTATATGTTAAACACATGTTTGTTTATAATTACTAAAAAATAACAAAAAAGTGTCATTAATAATAATACAAAATAATAATATAATTAAATATGAAAATAAACTAAAACAGTAAATTATAAACAGCGCCATCTCTCGACAGTAATGAAAATTTATCCTGTCCACTGACATCCATCCATCCATCCATCCGAGAAGTGAAAACAATACAGAACGGACAAAGTTCGTCCGTGAAAACATTATAAACTCACCTCTCTAACGAATTCGGACGCATCGTTTATTATAAGTGGTTTCTTGTTCAACATTTTAATATGTTGTAATATATTAATATGTGCTTCAACATTAATGACTTCTTCCTCACATATCAGACACCTCATTTCACCGTTGACGGTCATCAGAAAATGAAAACTTGATAGTGATATGCAAATGTTATCATTTATTACCATATCCTTGAATAGCATGTATTTTACACCCGTCAAAATGTTTATGTAATAGCATAATTCCTGCCTCACTAAAATCTCTGAAGAACTTTCAGCTTCATCTTTTAATGAAGTTTCATTGGATAATTCCTCTTCCATGTTCACTTGTTTTCCATTACATATTGGCTCTCCGAATACATTCTCTTCCGGTTTTTGATTCTCTTTTACTGTAGTACTTTCATTATTTTCTTTTATTTTCATATCACTTGTAGTTGACATTTCTTTATCTATAGCATTCCCTGATTCTGAAATCACTTTATTTTTAGGTTCAACTGTTTCGATTTTATTATGTTCTATTATGTGTTCCTCAATGGAGGTAACATCGAATGGTAAATCTAATGTGCATTTCTTACAAATGGCTGTGTTGAATAGAAGATTAATATTAACATTATTTTCTTGAAATTTACTAACCAAATCTAAAATATTTTTTTTCGGTGATTCTGTATTTTTATTGGTGTTTCTAGCTACCATTTCTGCGAGGCGCTTTTTGTGCATTCTTTCCATAGTTTGATGGTGTAAACCTTTAATATGTATACTTTTATTCAGAGGATTCATAATCCAATCACACAAGATACACAAGGTCTTGCCGTTTTCATCTAATGTTATGTAGTCTTCTGTTTTTAATATCTTACATATCTTTCTTTCGTATTCTTCAATATTAAATCCATTAATACTTATATTACTGTTGCCAGTTTCATTAGATGTTCCAGATTTTTTAGTTTCCTTTAGCTCTGATGATTTTGGTTTTGTTTTATTCTTTTTTACTTTTTTATCTGCCTGGTTTATATTTGGTTTGTTAACATCTATATCTTTCTCAGCATTAGACTCTTCATTTGTTTTATTTAATGGATTGGCAACACATTTTTCACTGTTCTCTTTGGTATCCTTGAATTCTTGTTGAACGGGAGAACCTATTGCATTCTTCGCCTCTTTCTCATCTTCACCAATTTCAATTGAAGGTGTGGCACCTCTCTCTTCAAGAACATTACATTTTATGTTAGCATCAGAACTTCCAGCTGCAACCTCTTCTGTTACTCCAGTTTCCTTTAGAGGTATCGCAATACAATCATGAAACTTCTCTTCTATTGTTTTATTGCTGTCTTTTAAATCTTCTGTCACTTGTGACTTAGTTTTGTTTATTTTATTTATGGGTATATCGCAACACTCCTGATATAACTTTTTATGCTCATCTTCTTCAAAATGGCATGCTATGTTGTTTAATGCAAGCACCATATTACAAGTTAAACATTGAAATGAATCCTCATCAATCTGAAAAAACATAATAATTTTAAAAGTTCTTGAGACAACGTATATCTTCAGTTCTTTTGAAGGCTGAAAGACATTATATTGAGTCACACAGTTGTTCAAAGAGTTTGTGTTATTGCTTTGGATATTATCAATAGATCTTATCTACTGATAAAATGAAAATCATTAGTCAATAGTGCTTTCATATAGAATAAAAGAAAAATATTATTAAAATTATTAAATATCTATTATGTTGTTAATTAATTACCTTTCGATATATATTTTTCTTCTCGTCAACCTCCACTTTAATCTGGATTATATTGAGTACATGTGACAATAGATTTTTATGTATCTCCTCATCATCATATTCGGTGTTACAAAAAGCACAAGATTCGTCTTTAAGACCATTCCAAGCTTTCTCATCTAGAACAACTTTACCAAATGCAATAACATTAACACCAATCCTTTTGAAAAACATCGCTTTTTTACTTTCCATATGTGACGTTTCTATTACATGAATTTTGACCCTCGCCATCATAGGGAGTAACTTATTACAAAGTTCGCAAAAATATCCCTTCTTAACCTGAAATAAAAACAGAGTGAATGATTAATAATTTCCAAGATTCAATAGTGTTTAGATAAATAATAAAATTGCAAAGATTTTCCACTTGTCTCAAAGGGGAGGGAGCGGTGGGGCTTCGAAAAAAAACGAAATATTAAGGGGTTGTAGTGGGATCACATGTATTTATGTTTACTTGGAACACAACTTCAATTATTATCTTTATACCAGTCAGAAAGAATCCATATAAATCGGAGTTAAATTAAATTATTTATATACTTCATAATAAAAAAATTATAGTATTAAAAAATTCACATGAAATGGGTTAGGGGTGAAAAAGTTATCTAAAACCTAACGGGGGGGAGGGGGGGGGGTTGAGAGGGGTCAAAAAGTTATTAAAAAAAACATTACATGATTAACGGACTCCTAAAATACATGTAAGTGAAATGAAGTTTTCTTACAGTACTGTATGTGTTATTGAAATTAAAAACTAACTTTGAATTAACATTTAGTAACCGAGTGGTTAGATAATGTTTAAATCTAATTTATCAGTAATAAATTTGATAAACTTTTTAGACTTTGAACATACCTAGAATTAAGATTGACAACACTCAGCAAGTTATCAATTTAGATATTACTAAATTTAATAATTCATAATAGAAGGGCAAACCAACTCGAACATAAACGAAAACAGAAAGAGGTCTCCGTCTGACTCTCCAACAAAATCAAATCAAAATGAAGAAACGATAACACAAAAGGCACCACATAAAATAAATAAAACAAACGCTTTCGATTTCATGCATGCATGTACACGAACCAACTCACTTCCCAACCCTAACAAACATTAGCAACAAACAAGCGCCCCCCGAAGAACGAACAAAAACGAAACAACATCAAAAAACAAAATTAATCCTTCCCCAATCCGGCTGGTCCCCGTGGGGGAGTATGACCACAAACCCTCAGATCTATTAGAGCGCCAAAAACCACAAGCAGTGATACAAAACGAAGATGAAGAAAAAAAATAAAAATAAAGGATTTTTATATTGCTACATTCAACACTGGAATATTAAGAACTGACGAATCAATGATGGAGTTGGAAAATGCCTTAGTACATGTGAAATGGCACATTGTTGGCCTAAGTATGAGAATCATATACTTTTCTATAAAGAACATATTTTAGGGTTGTACGGAGTTGGTTTTTTGGTGAAGAAGCCTTACAACAAATACGTCGACGAATACATCACAGTCTCGGATCGAATTATAAAAATAAACATTTCACTCCCTCAACAAGATGTTATGTCCATAATTCAAATATACGCTCCCACAGAAGCAGCTACAAAAGTCATTAAGAACTCCTTCTATAATGACTTGCAGGATACAATTGAAAAGTCACACAAAAACATGATTATTCTCGGAGATTTTAACAGCCAAATAGGGGGAAAAAAAAGTAAACGAAAACCAAATAGTAGGACCGCAAAGTACAGTAAAGAGGAATGACAATGGACAGAGACTTATTAACCTAGTCAACACTTACAGCTTGAAAATAATGAACAGCTTCTTCAAGAAAAAAAAATATGGACTTGGGTATCACCGAATGGGGAAGTTAAGAATGAAATTGATTTCATACTGAGCTTCACACCCGAACTATTTCAAGATGTTCATACCGTCAGCAGCTTGAACTTCAACACGAACCATCGAATGGTGAGAGCGAAGCTATACATACAAAATGTTAAAAAAAGAAGATGAACTCCAATGAATAAAGATATATTGCATTGCCTATCCCAAAAGATGCTACATCAACTTGAACAGGACCTTCAGGAAAAAGATGATGGGAATGGTACAGTACAAGAAAAGTATATAAGTATCTGTTGGAGGAGAAATTAAAACAATTCAATAACCGACTTTTGAAAATTAACATAACAAAACATAAAATAGGAACCAGATTCAGAGAACTGATAAAAGAAAGAAAATTAGTTTTCGAGGACAGAAAAAAAAACAGAGGAAAGATAGCGAGTATTAGTAAAGAAATTAACAAAGAAATAAGAAATCACAGGACAGAGGTAAGCACAAAAACGATCCAGAAACATGTAATAAGCACTGGCGGAATAAAACGATCGCTAAAAGAACTAACAGAGGGTAAACAGTTGATAAAAAATATAAAAGATAAAGGTTCGGGGAAAAAGCCACTAAAAGGACCTGTATATCTGAGCTAGCAACAAACTTCTTTCGCAATCTGTACAGCAAATCATGCAGTTACACAAAAGCCGCTCTAGAAGATAAAACCCCTGAACGCGACGAAATTCCCGTGATCCTTAAAGCGGAAGTAGAACAGGTGATAAAATCCCAAAAAAACGTCAAAAAGTCACGAGGAGAAGACAACATTTAGAACGAACTCCTTAAGGGTAGCGCTGACTCGATCATTACTGCATTTACGGATCTATTCAATGACATTATCAAGAAAGAGGAAATACCTAACCAATGGATTAAATCAAAAATAATTTTACTCCATAAGAAGGGAGATAGAGGTGAAATAAATAACTACCGGCCGAATAACCTAATGTCGAAACTTATTTTTCAAAAGTCATCTTAAACCGAATGAATAAAGTCTTGGAAGAGAATTAGCTAATAGAACAGGCGGGCTTACGCAAAGATTACTCCACCACTGACCACATTCATACCATAAAGCAAGTAATCGAAAAATGCAATGAATATGGAAAGCCTCATTATTTGGCTTTTACAGATTATTATTATTATTATAATGCCTTCGACTCTTTGGAGCACAACGCCATATGGGAAGCTTTAAAGTCACAAGATATGGATTTTAAACACATACGAATAATTAAAGAAATTTATAAAAACTCATCAGCGAGTGATGACAGTATAGAGGGAAAAGAATTTCCAATTTCGAGAGGTCTTAGATAAGGGGACCCATTATCTCCAAAAATATTTACAGTCGTATTAGAACACTTATTCAGAAACTTAGATTGGAAAAAGGAAGGAAGGAATTAATATTAATGGCGAAAAACTAAACTAAATCATCTACGATTTGCCGACGACCTTATCTTGCTCTGCGAATCTGCATCAAGTTAACAAATTATGTTAACAGAACTCAGGGACCAAAGTAAAGCAGTGGGTGTGACATTGAACATGGAGAAAACGAAAATAATGACTAATCGTGAAAAGTACACTATAGAATTAAATAACTTCATTATACAGTATGTGGACCATTATACATACCTGGGACAGATAATATCAACTAGTGATCAAACACAAAAAGAAATTGACACAAAAGTCAGCAATTCCTGGAAAAGATATTGGTCACTAAAAGAAGTGTTTAAAAATCCACAGATACCACTAAGGGATAAAAAGAAAGTTTTTGACACTTGTGTTATTCCATGCATGACCTATGGCTGCCAAACCTGGGCTCTAACGCAAAGATACAAAGAAGCACTAAAAATTTGCCAGAATAGTACTGAAAGAAGCATGTTAAACATTAAATTAAAGGATAAGGTAAAATTAAGGATATCAGCCATCAAACAAAAGTTACTGATGTTACCTACACGATACGGAAATTAAAATGGGGATGGACTGGACACCTTATTAGAAACAATAAGGAGAAATGGGGGAAAAGGTAACTGTTTGGTATCCTCAAAACGGGGTAAGAAGTTTCAGGTAAATTAAAAGATGGGAAGATAATATCAGAAAGCATGCAGGATTTACCTGGAGGTGTACTGTATTAGATAGAGCTAGATGGAAAAAGCTGGGGGAGGCCTATGCCGCAAGACAATCTGATAATGATCAAGAAATGTAAAAAAAAAAAAAAAAACATTAAAAATTGTTGTTGTTGTTGTTGTTGTTATCAGAAATAAAGGCTATTATTATTATTATAAATTTAATAATATTTAATTAAAGGATTATAAGACTACATAAAAAAACCTAAATACTAAAATATTTAATTGCCTCAACACATACACAAGCTTTATAGAATTGGTTTTCCTTTAAAAAAATTTAAAAATTCCTGTTGATTAAGTTTATTTATTTGTTTATTCTTGATTGAGCATATATATTATTATATTAAAATGTATTAACACTTTATTTTTTAATTACAATTATAAAAAGTACAACAGACCTTTCTAATAAAATCTTCTTCAAAACTTTTTACATACTCAGTGCTGTCTAAGTTTTTCTTGTGAATAGGTTTTGCTGTGTGATCAATACGGTCGGTTTCACTCTTGAGATATGCTTCACACACCAGACAGTAAGAGTCCACTGTCCCTTTTAAAATGCAGTTCTTGCTGTAGGAAGAAGCCATACCTAGAATTTTTAATATTTGCTTATCATGTATGTATATATATAATAATAATAAAAATACATTTTGACCGAAGTGAGCGGAGCGTTTTACTGGAGACTCTTTTACATTCTTTGTCACGAATTGGCACGAAAACTACTTCACGGAAAATTATGAAACTTTGCAATCAAAAAGACACACATTAGGTGAGGGTTAAAAAAAATAATTATTTGAAAAATGTACTCAAAAAAAAATTTTTTTTTTGTTTAATATCATGTCAAAAAACTGATATCCCATTGAAGTCAATGGGAAACAATGAATAAATACACTGGGCTCGCTTCGCTCAATATGCAAACAGCAACTGAGATTTCGCAAGCCAGTGAGTCAAAATTGAGTCTGTAAATATTTTCGATAGTAATTAAATATATGATATAAGATTTTTTGAATACTTATATTTATTTTAAAAAAAAACATGAATACCGTTACTTTAATGACACAAACATAGACACTTAGGAAGTTCTTACTGTATTTATTTGTACGGAAAGGTCAGTATAGTATGGAGATTATAATATTAACATCAGCACCAGATGTTACATACTTTTTATTCAGCAAGAAGTATTATAAAGGGAAAATAAAAATATTGCTATTCAAATGTAATCATAAATGTTGTAGATCTATTGTAAACTATTGTGTTTACCACTTCAAACTTACTGAGTTTATCTAGTTTTTATTAATTGGGTAAAGTTCTATTAAATATGTGTATATAATAATGTGGAAAAGACAAGTCTGTTGATGGTGCAACGATCAATACATCTTTATATAGAAATAAATGTATATATTATAACTTTATTCCACTACTTGTTTACATTGATGGGACTCACACACACACACACACAATTCAATATATTTCTTTTAATATATGTTGTTTTGAAACTTATTTTATGTTGTTATTATAATAGTTAAGCTTCGTTTTTATTGTTATTCCATATTTATGTTTGTGATGTTCACACTTTTAAGGTAAATTTATATATGAAAATGTATTAAACATTTTCCTACTTGAAGTTGCTATATCTTGTGTTACTATACAAATTAAGTCAGTAAGCTTTTTTAATAAAAAAATAAAGAAATAACTGAATAAATAAATAATCAAATTGCATATAATGAAAAATTTATACCTACTTATTTGCAGCACCAAATACTAATTATTTCCTTGCACACGTACTTGTACAACTACAAATTATAAATTCATAGTCTCTAAACAAAGGACGAAGGATCTAGAATTCAGACAGAAAATAAGCTGTCAAACTAGTTGAACTAAGCGGCACACGACTTAACTGGCTCTTTACCCTCGGACTGAAAACATCCAGAGCTACGGTACAGAAAACGGAATTTCACAAGCAAGTCCTATATGAATTGCACTTCGTGAAGTTTAACAGAAGCCCAATTAATCAATACTGATTACTAGATTTCGACTGCGTGGTTGGTATGAATTGTCAGTAATTGCCAGTAATATGCAGGGGGAATTACCGGAACTCACAGATTACTAAGAGAACACTACATAAAGCCTGCATTAATGTTGCCTTTTTTTTAATAAGGTACTACCAAAATAACAAAATATCAACCAAAACCAAATTCTCAATTTGAAAAATACATGTTGGTAAGGATGTGATTGTGCTCTACTAGGAACTATAGACACAAAATGATTTCTATTTCTATATACTATATTCTGAATTGAATAGTTTAGGCCTGAAAAGGATAGAATCTCGCATGGCCAACCATCATATTATACGTATCTAAAAAGTAAAGATGACAGTAAAACATTCATATTATTATAAATATATATTAAAAATGAGAATCTGTTTTTATCCTATTTAATCAAAACTAAGAACTTTTAGTAGCTAAAAATTATAAATGAATATTACAATTATTCAAATATCGTTCAACGAAGATTAAATCGCTTAAAAAAATCTTTACATATTATAATTGATGAACAATCAGAATTAGATAAATCACTTTATATTACAAACTACTTTTCTATAATATAGTTAGGATAACATTCTATATAAACAGACAATATAAACTAAATAATGAATTTTGTATAAATATGATAATATAAATTGCCCCTTATTAAAATACCGCATTCATTCGAATCTTATTTTATAATAATTTATTAAAAATAAAAATATAAACAATAATAAATATGTATATATATATATATATATATATATATATATATATATATATATATATATATATATATATATATATATATATATATATATATATATATATATATATATATATATATATATATATATATATATATATATATATATATGTTTTATTATGTAACTCAAAACATATTATATTCAATTATAAATTATTTTAACCTCTTACCTGGAATAAAATTGATTGTTTCATTTTAAATTATTCAGATTCAAAGAATTTAACACTTCGGATAATATAAAAATAAGACAAGTAGTGCTGCGACACTAACCATTATTACTCGGATACGAATCGGATTCGATGCCCAAGTTCTCTAAACGGGTTTAGTCAATGACTCAATCCTTAATGCCTTGATTCCTGTCAATTGTCATTTGTTTGAATTTGTCTATGCTTGTTATCTTATAAACTATAAAGCATTGAAGTTTTACAGCGCGCTTTTGATATTGTTGATAATTTAATTATTTGTTGTATTGAATAATCTGTTTAGTACATATTGTAATAAATAATCATGTAAGTATTTCAGCGTTAATATGAAGCATCTATATAATCGCTTGATTAAGTATAATACAATTTGTTTTTATTAGGGCCACTACATCAAAGCCACGCTCAGAAATGACTTTGGAAGAATTAGCGAAGATAGAAGAAGAAGAATTTAGCACAGGTCCCCTTTCGGTACTCACACAGTCCGTTAAAAATAATACACAGGTGTTAATAAACTGTCGCAACAACAAGAAGCTACTGGGTCGTGTCAAGGCGTTCGACCGGCATTGTAACATGGTGTTAGAGAATGTTAAAGAAATGTGGACCGAAGTGCCAAGAACGGGGAAAGGAAAGAAGGTAAGGTCTAAATTTCAAATTATGTGCAAAATAATAAATAAATGTAAGGTGTTTTTATAACCTATAATTTGAAATATTCTTATTAAAAAATTAGATGGATTTTGATAGCATCAACTTTTTTAAATTAAAATAGTACAATAAAGTTTTTTTATAAATAAGTCCATAAGAACGATTGATTACTAACTAAATTCACATTATTTACACATTATAACGTTAAACAATTATTTTCAGGGTAAAGCTGTAAATAAAGATAAATTTATATCCAAAATGTTTCTACGTGGTGATTCTGTCATATTAGTTCTAAGAAATCCATTAGCCACAGCAGCGGGCAAGTGAATACTAAGTTAGTTTTAGCTTTTAATATTAAAAATGGTTTATTTTCAACTCGCAGATATAAAATTGACAAAGATTGTAATTTGTGAGGTAATCTTCACATCTTTTATAAATGTTATATTTGTATGGATTTCTGCATTTTAAAATTTGTAAGAGAATAAAACATTTTCACCATTCTATATACATTTTGTTATAACTTTACACCCCTATTAAAACACCCTGAGAATATAACCTAACCTTTTCTATTAAGTCATCAAATTTACTACTGAATTATTCATGACGCTAGACACTCACTTTTCATGGGATTTTGAATTATTTAGTTTGAATGTAGAAAATACCAAGTCACTTTAAATAAGAATAATATAATTCATCACTCTTGAAATTGATAATATACAAACAATGCCAAATAAATGAATTTTCATCAAAAATTTAATTTGGTGGTACATTTAGAAAAACAATTTAGTGCTGTACATATATTTGTTAGGAGCAGTATTTACTATTGCTTCTATTCAATGGTAGATGGGACAAATCTACATGACTTACATTTAACTCACCCAGTCCAGTCAGATTATTTTAGAGTTATCAAGGAGTACCTTGTATTCATTCTATGGACAGTCAGATGATATTACCTATGATCAAATGAGAATAAATTACACGGGCCTCATAAGAAAGAATGGGAGGCGTTTAAACAATAACAATCGCGCAAGAGGGATGGGGGATGTAGTGGGATACAAATGGTATTTATTTATTTTTTAATCAATTAATATTTCTAGGCCGATAAAAAGAATCTGCAGAATGACACTTGGTGCTATATTAGTGTATATACTAGGTCACGCAAGCGGGGTCGTGAGCTGAGTTAAGTTTTGTGCTGTGCACGGCAAGCTATTTACTACGATGTTCTCTAGCTTAGTCCTTACAAACGCTTACAAACTAGGTGAGTCACTAATCGAACTAAATTCTAATCGAACTAAGTTCTGTTAGTTGTTCAAGATCTGTCGATCGAAGTTATCCGAAATTTTGCACAGTCATAAAGCAATGTGGCATCAAACACCATGCCGAGTGTCGAAACTGTGGTATGCGTAGTTTCTAAACTAGCACGTAATTTGTCCTAAACTGAATTAGTAAATTATACAGAATTTAGAATTACGATTAAAAAATAAATAAATATATGCTTAGCGCCTTAAGCTCGCAATCGTTGTGGTGAGTTTCGTTAACGTAGCTCGAATAGTTTTTAAAAACAGAGAGTTCGCATATTTTGCGATCTCACCAGTAAAGAGCTTCGCTTCTCTCAGCTCAATAATCATTTATTGTGTTGTTGTTAAGTATTTTACAATAATTCTTTCTCTCGTCAAAACCGTGTATACACATATATTTAACATTAAAAATTACCTGTAAAAATACTTAATAACCAAGAAGCTAATAAAGTATTTTTAAATGACATAAGATGGGAATAACATCAATAAAAATATGTGAAGACTAGTAAGGGATTTATTTTAACCATTAAATTTTTTTCATCTTCAACAATTTAATTTCTTTGCAAGGAATGAGAATACCTAAATGTTCATAAAAAATATGTAAAATTTACTTTGATATATTTTACAATACTTTAATTTTTGTCATTTTAACTATAATTACCAGCTTAGAAGGCACTTTTTAATGTCGGATAATCATATATTTAAGGTGTACTAATAAAAACAAATAAAAATCCATACCAAAAAATCAGCAAATCTCATTTATTTTACACAAAATCAACTTCACATTACATAATAAGCTATAATTAACTAAATCACCTAAGGTATCTTAATTATTTAGGTGCAAAAAAATTGTGTCGGTTTTTTTAATAGAAAATAAAATAAAACAAAGTCTTTCTAATTTCGCACTCATACATTCCAAATATCTCAAATTTCTTTGGTCGTATTTACATAACCGATTAATGTACTTCATAAACTAACACACTTTATCTTCTCAATGATATTGAAAAACAAAAAATCGTATTATTAAGTAGACAATCTCAATCAAATTAAATGTGACATGGCAACTTTAATTCTGACGTTTACATTAATTGACAGGTAAGAAATATTCTGCAATTCAAGTCTACATATATATTTTTTGGTATAATATAAAACTGTGCATATGAAATAAAAGTTATTTGAGAGTTGTGGATAGCGTTTACATATAACATTTACTAAATAATACATATATGTTACCTATAGCAGTAAGTAAATAAAATAAATTATTCTTCTAAGTGTAATATATTTATAATGGCTCAACAGTAAAATGCAATAGAGGTTTAAGTTTAATAAATCCAATTAAATATCATCTTACCTCTATATAGCTCTCATTCATAACAAATATTGCTGCGAAGCACCACGATTTGTACCAGCTGGCAGTGGCAATGGACGTAAGTGTAGCGTTATATGTATTATTGCGTATAAATAAAGCATTATTTGTTGTTTTTATTAATAAATATTAATAATGAGTAGAAAAGTATAGCACAATAACCAGCCCCCTTTATAATAAAATGTTTAAAAAGTGAAAAAGACAATCTTAATTTATTATAGTAAAACCAAGATAGATTTAATTATTGCAATTTAGTACTATCACATGACTGTTTCAGATTAAGAAATAGGCTTATATTTTGATCATTTGATTAACTATAAGTAATTTGTCCTGACCTATTGTATTACACCAAACCGTGTTATATTATTTGAGATACAAATAATATAACTGGGTTTGTCTGTATTATGATTATGTATGTATATATATTCTATTTATATTGTTACAATGTTTAAAACACCACATAATGCTTTAAATTATTTGGATATAACGTAAGCCACACGAGCACTTAACTAGCACCAATAGCGGAATCCTGACCTATTACAATTTCACATAACCTCTTCGACGTACACAACTTTTATATCTATACAAATGCTTAAATATTTTTATAAAAATACCAAGTAATTTATACTATTTACGATTAAGACACTTGATCGAATAAGAGAAAAAATAATATATTTACATGAGCTTATTATATTCCTACTTTTATATACAATTATATTAAAACTATAGAAAAATTACTTTCCATATAAAAATACGAACACACAGTCTGATAAATAAAAGATTCTTTTCAGTATGTACTTTAAATGTGGGTCGGGAAAAATAACATTTTCTTTCTTTATTGTATTGTCCTCTGCAATCATAATTATTTCTATAATAAAAGCTATAGATCTACAACTAAATATTGGTGGCCTTCTAAACTTATCCATCGACTAGACATTTATTTGAATAATCTGTTTTATTATCTTCAGCAACACAAAATAGCACACTTACGTTCCTCCGAGATTCCTTTTTTCAAAATCACAGAGCAGTCTTGAAAATAATTTTGCATTTTCATTCCTAATTTTAAATTAGACTGTACTTTTTTAATCACGATTTGTTTCAATCTCATAATCCTATGACATAACTCGTTTCACTGTAAAAAAAAATCCTATAATAACTAAGTAGGAATTGTTTAAACAATATTTTTTTTTAGCAAATTTATGCTAAAGGAGATCTTTGAATACTAGTCATTATTCTTCACATTTTTCTACTTTTTATTTGTTGATATTATTTTTTTACTGTGATCTCTTTTCCTAAAGACTTTCTATTTTCGAATTTCTGTTGCAAACTGGCAACATTCGATGGTTTGGCTGATAGTTTCGTTGCATTCGATTTTAGCGATTCAGTCTTTTGTATCGTACTAGGTTTTGGGACTATTTTTGGTCGATTTTTGTTCAAATTGTCCGCTATCGTCTTAACATTAGAATCTGTTTTAGAACTAGTTCTATTTAAAGGTGGATTTTTATCTACTTTGTTTATATTCGATGATGAATTCACAAGCTTCAATGCCGGTGCGGGTTTCACAATCGGCTTTTTATCCGACTGGAGCGGTTTGAAAGGGGGACGATTGTCGTTTGGTTTAATTGACGTATTTGGCTTCGTTGCTAATTTGGGTGGCTCGGATTTATTATTATTAATCACATCTGGAGCTTTGACATTCTTTGTTTCCGCCACAGCACAGCTCGACACTAAGTCTGGACTGTTTGGGATTGTTTTGAGACTATTTTTCGTAACTGTTTTAGGTGATTGTGGTATGCTCTTAAATGTCGATGTACTCCTAAGTCCCGGTGGAGTGATTTGTCTCGAAAAAGTGGGTATTTTTGAATTTCCTTTTAAAGTTGGAGACGGTGGTTTTTCGATTTCTTGCTGAGCGTTGTCCTTTTGCATGTAAGTTGGTATATTAACTGCAGAAGGATGTAAATACCCACTACTGGTGGTAGACGCGGCGCTAGATTTATTCTCCGAATTGCTATATACACTCTCTGGAGTTTTGTAGTCCGTATTCATGTAAGTGCTGTCTCTGTTACTCTCAGAAGGAGTTTTTTTATCTTTCATTCTCGCTAGCGACGAAGTGCAATAAATAGAGTCAAAGTTACGATTTTGTATTTCATTAACAATTTCTCCGAGCAGACCTAAGCTTTCCGAACTTCCCGAATTCGAAGTTATAGGTTTTGGGACGTTGTACTCTTCGTAGGATTGATTGGATATTGGAGGGTTGCGACCCGGCAGCGGTTTGAAATGCTTCTCTGGACTTTCTTCTATAATGGCGTAGATGTTGTCACCCGACTCTTCGTCTATATGTGCTAATTGAACGGGTTTTTCTTCTATACAATCAACGTAATCAGTACATTTGATATCAGTATGCACTTTTGGTTTTTGGTAAATAGAAACGTGATCTTCGATTTTGGTTTGCGCGGGTAGTGGGGGAGGGGGTGCCGTGGGTCTTCCCACGCACGATAAAGGCCGAGGCACGCCTGGCGCTTGTCTCATAGACGCAAAGCTTTGAAGGACGGGTTTCTGTGATACTGGGGCACGCATGCTTTGAGTTCTGCTTGCGAAAGCCTTTGAATCATCAGCGTCCTCCGAATCAGAAACCACGGGCACTGTGTTAACGGGAAGTTCTATTTCCTTTTGTAGTATGGGACTTGATATTTGCAAATTACGTAATGCAACTTTATCAACTGTTTTCACTTTTAATTGGTTGTTCGGATTTTTCGGCAGCGAGTGACTTCTTTCCACCGGGTTTCGTTCTTTTTCTTTTGGTTTATCCTGCTTCAAAAATGAAGCTATCCTGTTGAGGGAGATTCCTTCCTTAACTTTTTTTGGCTCTTCAGGCAGCGGTTTTTGTGGGACATTACCAGCTGAATGCATACTTAATGGTCTTTTTGGCAAATCTGGTGAAAAATTTGGTACGGTGGGTGCTGCGCGGATGGGACCCAAAGTTTTAGACCCCTGGAGAGGAGAGATGAGTTCTTTCGCAGTACACGTAGAAGCTTCTAGAATGGGGCTGGATATGGTTGGTCTGGGAGTTGAACTAACGGGTACCTCTTCAGATTTCTCTGATCCTATGAACGCTTTAATCCGATTTTGTACTGAACTATTAGTTCTTTTTATGGACGGACTTGTTTTTGGGCTTAATTTTGCCGTATTCGGCACAACGGGTAAGGGTGGAGCCGATCGTAGTATTGGTTTCGCACCTTGAGCTATACTCTGACTGTTACTGCCGCTTCTATGTACCGGTGTGATTTTGGCGCTTTTCTGCAAATCTTTCTTACCTTTATCGGGTTCGTTTGGCTGATTTTTATCGATCGGTGTGAGTGAGAATCCCTTGAAATTGCCAAAGAAGTTTACAGACGGATTAATGTTACCCGCCGGACTGTGGTCGGAGTCGCTCCGAAGGAGACTGGAACTCATATCGTCAGGATTGGACAGGGTGTGGACGTTGACCGGCTGCGCGTTGTTTTGGGAGTTATTTTGAAAATTTGCTGCAAACTTTGTCGCACTTCGGGACAATCGACGCTGTAAGCTGTTCTTCTTCGGTGACTGGACACTGTAAATATATAAAAATAATGTAAATAGAGGTAAAATTGATAAGTTTAGTATGATATGCAATTTGATAAATGAGAGTAAGGATACATGCAATGTTAGAAAAAAAAATGTAATTCCATTAGTAGAAGAATGTTACCCGCATGCAAAGCAAAGAAAACCGAAAAACTCACCAAAATGCAGTCTACCACCATTAACTACTACAAGCAAATATTACCAGCTTTTTTAAACTGGCAACATTATGAAATGAAAAATAAGAAAATTAATATTTTTATTAAGAAATACAAAGAGTACAGAGAAGGAACTAAAGCTATGAAAATTCATATCATCTTCAGTATTCGCCGTTTGCAAATAGATATATCGTTTCTACAAATTGCAAATAATTAAAGGACACACTAACTACATTAACACACACAAGATGGCGACTAAATACTATATTAATTTAAAAAAAGATTTTCTATAGATTCATTTACGAAAAAAAACGACATTTATAAGTAATATATTCAGATCTCTCAAGCAATGAATTATTTAATAATTGTTTTAAGAAAACTTTTTATAATGAAGTATTATCTTCATTCAATATACACATATATACAGACATATCCATACACTTATTTCTAATATATATATATTAGAAATAAGTGTATGGATTTTGTTTTAAAAATTTATTAATTTCTAAAATTATTAATCATGCCTCAATTCCAAATTAAACATCCCAAACCAAACCAAGTCACTCAAACTTAAAGTTAAATTATATTAATACGTGCATAATTATGTTTATTAAACTGACTTTAATTTATGGAGTCATTTTGACAAAGACAGGTTAACAAACACAACTTAACCTGAGATTAAAACTATTAGAGATTACAATTATTTCAATCATAGTATTTTGATAAAACATTTACAATACACATTTCTTAGATAAACTACATCACCAAAATAATAAATTTTCTCCAATAATACATATATAAGTTACCAGTAAGAATATGTACAGGCAATAATCACCTTTAAATAGGTATCATAAAGTTTATTTTCCTACAACTAACGTAACTAGATTAATTAAACATATATATATGTCTCATAAAAATTTAAATTAACTTTTCCTACTTTATTTAAAACCTACTTTCGTTCCACTTCAAATTTCTTTGTCAAATCTTTAACATTCGTCTTGGAATTGTTACTTTCACACGTTTTAATATTAACTTTTATATTATTATTTGTATTTAATTGGGATTTAACTTTGGGTAATTTAAAAACTTTATCCGTTGATTCGTTCTTTTTATGTATATTAATATTTCTAACACCATTTACATTTATCGTTTCATTTTTATTAATTCTATTTACATCGATACTTGATTTATTATTAATAGATTTTATTTCATGATTTTTTGTAATATTAATTTCGGCTTTAATATTTTCGTTGGTTGTGGAGGAGAGACCCGTGTTTATTATTACTATGTTAGCTTTCTTTAATTTTTCATCATTTTTATTATCAAATTTATTAATATTCGAGAGATCAACATTACCGGCGACCTTGATGTCGTCCTTGTTAATTTTTCTCGGAAACTTTTTTACATTATCAATATTCGCATCCCTACTGACGAGGTTGCGTATTTTGTGTGAAATGTTAAAATTATATTTATTACATTGGTTATAATCCTCGTGGTCGCAGACGTTGGCTGACTGACCGATCTGATCTTTATTACTTTTTTTACATACATTATTTTTCTTCGACCCTTTGAGACTCAATAATCTAATGATGGAGCCGGACGTGGACAGTTTGAATAGTTTGATATCACTAAACATATTTGATACGTACGTTTTCTTCGGCTTCTTCCACCACACCAGCACGTTGTGACGGGAGTAGTACAGGAGGAACATCACCAGCAGCACCGACGGCAATACACCCAGGAATATCACATACATTGCAACCATGAAGTTCCTTTGAACTGTAAACAAAGACATTATTTTAGATTTATGTGTAATGTTTTATAATGTATAATTATTGTAATGCATACTCGAAGCGTCCGCGGCTGGACCGGAGTCCACGGAGCCCCCCGGGCCGGGCAGCGCACACAGCGGAGGGGCGAAGCCCGAGTCGCAGTGGCAGTGACCTGAAATTATTTTATATATTTATATTAAAATAAAAAATAAAAAATCTATTTATAGTTTGAAGGGTTTATAACATTACGAACCTTCTAACACCAGTATTAGAAACCATTATCAAAATACTAACACAATATTATATTTGGATATAACGTAATTAACAGAAATGTATTCAATCCGCGCAAAGTCGCGGGGAACGGCTAGCTTATAAATATAAAACCATACCTAGAGAGTTACAGACGCCGTGTCCCGAACACCCGTCCCTGCAGCCGCCCGCCGCCAGCAGCGACGACACCGACACGCAGTGGTGGTTGAGACACATCTGGGGACACAGACGTACACACAATTCCAATCAACTCTGCGTGTAACATATTCAACAATTTCTTACAAATTTCATACCTTATCTTCACCACATTTAGCCCCATCAGGGACGTAGCCGGGGTCGGGGTCGCTCGTCCCCAAATCGACCATCGCTGTCCTACATGGGATAATTGTACCTGAAAGTAAATTTATATTAAAAATAATAACGGTATATGTATTTCAGTTACGAGATAAAAATATATTGTCGGTCTACTGTAGTAGACCGTGGCCATGTTGAAGTAGACCGAGGCCGTATTGTAGAAGACCGAGGCCGTATTGTAGAAGACCGAGGCCGTATTGTAGTAGACCGAGGCCGTATGGTAATAGACCGAAGCCGTATGGTAGTAGACCGACTGGTCTATTGTGGTAGCTTTCACTGCCTCGAGTCCCCCTTTATTGTAGACTTTACATATGTAACGACTCATTTACAACGATATGTATATACATATCGTTGTAAATGAGAGCTAGTAGTCAAGATGTTTCTTCACATAACTTCCTAATATATGGAATTATTTTCATTCCGAGTTTTGTGTACTGACACAAATTTTATTTAATACAATACAAAAATAACACTTTAAATTATTTTTCTCACCATTATTATTAATAAAGACTGCAGATAACGTAGACACGGATTCCATGCCGAACTCCAACCTCTCGTTGAGATGGCGACACTGCAGTAGACCACATAAAGCGTCTTCTCTCGCGCAATAGTCGTAGACCGTCGGCTCCTGTCGGCGATAGCCGCAGTTTCCGTTCCTAAAATTTTATGCACTATTAATGTCACTATAATAATGTAAAAACTGCTCATATTCTTATGTTTTAGGCTTTTTTTCCGACCGTTTATTTACTAATGTAAATACTGTTTTAATATTTTCCGGCCGTAGTATTAAAATATTTTTTTGAACATGTTACGTTGTCCGGTAGTTAACGAAACCGATAACAAAAGATCGTAAAATATAAAGATAAAATAAATATTTTCGATATATCATACTTATCGCCCTTAGTATTGTAGTCCAAATAGCATTTGACATCTGAATTCTCTCCGGAGAAACCCCACAGGAGACGACACTGGTCTGTGTGCGTGCGACACGAACCACTCGCACAGTACGCCTGGGGACATCACATTAATATGATGATGATATTATAATCACACATACAAAGGTCAACAAAACTTTTAAACACAATTATACCTGTACGTATGAGCAGATTATACCTGCAGATAATCGTACACACGCACACAGACATACAGAGTACAAAGTTAAGCAGTGACCTTGTCCCCGGCGCAGGGCGTGGCGTCCCTCTTGTGCACGTCCGCGGGGCAGTACTCGGAGTGTCCGCTGCAGTACTCGGGCAGGTCGCACTCTCGGTCGGCTTGCCGACACACCGTGCCCGCCGCCTTGGGGCGACACGTCTTCGTGTCGCAGCACTCGCCCGTCGCGCACGTGGCGTTGGAGCGCAACACGCACGCCCGCGGGTGGCAGCACGCGGAGCACGCGGGGTCGGCCGTGAGCCCGCAGTCGCACTGCTCGCCCGGCTCCACGAACCCGTTGCCGCACGTCGACGGCTCGAAAAGACGCTGGGGTTTGTTGCTGGAATTCAACTTGATGAATAAATATTTCATTTAATGTTAAGCCGAAATAGGCATGTGACTAGAAATTAACAAAAAATATTCTACTTCACAAAAAGCGAATAGTAAAACAAAAACTCGGGTAATAATAACTTACCGCAGGCAGTAATCCATGCCTCGTTCGAAGGCCAAGGCGAGTGACCTCAGACTACAAGAGGACCACTTGGTAGGGGTGACGGATGTACTCGAAGGACTCATTATACATTTATCATCCGGACATTCACAATCTGCTTCCGTGTCGTGTTCCATACCGAAATTGTGGCCCATTTCGTGTGCTATTGTGGTAGCCACGAGCCCTATCACCTCCGAATGATTTGTGGCCACGCCACCAGAAAAATTGTATGTACACATTGGCCCCTTTAAAGCCTTTCCAACGACGCCATCCTTAAATTTTTGACGTCTGAAAATTGAGAAAAAAATCTTTATTCAATGCCATAAAGTTCAGAACATTAGTTAGTTCCAAAAGATATTGTAAAGTAAAATCTCACGTAAGTAAATGGGCATTGTCGTTAGGCAACGTCCTCAACAATCTTTTTCTATAATAAAGAAACTCGGTGAGCGTCTTATCACCGTCCTCCTCTAATCGTATTTCGTCTCTCTCGTTCCATACGACCACACCCACTAGCGCTATGAAAATATTTAGTGGCGTATATACCTAAAAATGTAATATTTTTAAATATTCCGTATTATCGAACATTGTTGACTATTACTATTGTTTTACTTACAGAGTTAATGATGTTGGCGACGTCCTTCAGCTGTCTGTGCACAGTAGCTTTACTCTCTCCGTTGGCTCTGAATTCTCTGTTGTCCGCTACAAGCACCAACTCAACGAAACGAGATAGTTTGTTGACGTTGAAAGGACCTCGGACCTCTGTGTCGTCGTATGCTTCTCGTTTGTACTGGAAAAGATACGTGACATTTATATGATATGATATGAGCTCCTCGAGGAGTTTCAGAACTTTTTGATGTATGACGTAAAATTCTTTATTATTATATAAAAAAAAAAGTTATCACCAGTTTCGTAGGTAGTAGTGTCTATCTCTAGACATTTGACTGCAAATCCTTCGTGCTACGTAATAGCCTGGTTAGGGTAGTAATACTAGCTCACAGAATACTGACGTAAAATAGGTATTGTAGCGACATGATTAAACGCACATGTCGCTATAATACCAGGCTTTCCTCTCTTTCCTAGCTCCCTCTACCCGTCAAGAATGCCAAAATATTTTCTGCTATATTTACAAATGTCCCCTATTGACGTCTGCTCATTTGCTACTCTCTTTAATAAAAAACCTAATATGTCATGAAAGTTCTTACTTCCATGTTCCTAGTGGATCATCAGCTTTCTCACTGGGCGGAGCATAGAGGTCGTACTAGAGGTATTTGCCCGGACCCCAAGCACGTGAACTCTGGTGTACCCCAAGGCTGCGTTATATACCCAACTCTTTTCGTCCCACACAACAAAGATATATTGGATATTTTCAACATACTTTGTTATGCGGATGACAGCACTGGGGATGCGGTATATTACGGCCGTGCAGGGCTCTCTCGGGAAAACGTCGACGAGTACCGAAAGAAACTTGTGTTTTCTATAGATACCTCCCTGGGGATGGTCTCAGAATGAGGTGAACTGAACTTCGTTCAGTTTAATTCCCTAAAGAACGTTCACCAAAAGAAAAAAACCATTTGTCGTATCTACACTCTTCGAGGACACTCCTCTCAATGCCTCGCCAAATATCAAAATAATAAGATTCGACATTGCGAGCGACTGTCGGTTTCGTGAGCAGGGCCAAGTTGGCCTCAATAGAATTGGGAGTGATCAATAGAGCGAAACAGTATTTCAAGTCTGGCCAAAAACTTGTGCTCTATAAGGTGCAAGTTTGGCCATACATGGAGTACTGTTTTCATCTCTGGTCCGGATCACTCCAATAACAGCTTCTATCTTTAGACCGCGTACAACGGAGAGTCGTTCGGATTATTAGGGACCTGGTGCTCTGTGAACGGCTTGACTCTCTGGCATTGCGTAGAGACGTGTCCTCTTTGTGCATCGTATTTACAACGGGGAGTGTTCTGAAGAGTTATTTGATCTGATGCCTGCCGCCGAATTTCATCATCGCATAGACTGAAATACCATCCGTACCACCTGGATGCGTGGCGATCCTCTACTATGCGGTTTTCAAGGACCTTCCACATACTACCATAATGTGGAACGAACTTTCTTCGGCAGTATTTCCGGATTGATACGACATGGGTACCTTCAAGAAAGGCGTTTACTCCCACCTCTAAGGACGGCAACGCTCTTGCGATTCCCCGGATATTGCAAGAGTTTGTGGGCTGCGGTGAATACCTGCCATCGGTGACCCGCACGGTCGTCTGACATTAAAAAAAATTACATGTTTGTATCCACATGTTATTATGTTTTTGGATTCAATTTCGGCTGTATAAGATTTATTAATTAGTTATTCTGTTGTGTGATGTTAGGACGGTCTCTATTGTTCAATCTTTTTAATGTAGTAAAATAAATCTTTTGTAAAATTGAACAACAATTTCGTTATTATTTGAGTAGTTAAAAAAATAAGATTTTATGGAAGTACCATATATACTTTCATATGTATATAGTGGAAAGCTGTTAATTTGGAATTACAAACAGACACTTTAATTTCATTTATATTATAGATACTAAGCTTATACATACCCGAGTTATCCTACTTTTTTCCATATTCCTATTATCCGAGTGTCGTTTAAACAGCTCGGGGTCGTAGGTTGCGTTGCTGGTGATGCCTCCGCTGTACCCGCAGTGGAAGTTAGTGTTCAGATCGGAATGGTCGTAGAGGTAGTGTTTTGAGTCGATTTCGTTACCTGGTCGGTTATAGCTCTTATGAAATATTGGTCTTTCGAGCCAGATAAAAAATATTATATAATATAGTCAAAGATATTGAGAATAAGTATTTACTTTCAGCTGGTTGTATATATCTCATTCGCTTCCCATCGTGTATAATTCCCCTCACCCCGTCGCAGGTGGACACGGCAACCCAGGAGTCCTTCTTACCCCTTACTTTGCCAGAGTACTGGCATATATCAAGCTCCTGAAAAAATATTTGAATTTAAAATTAAAAATGTATTAACAATTTTTTTTTTTAAGAAAATTGACAAATATTTTGGTATTGTTGCTCTTTTCTTAAAAAAAAACACTATAATTCTTAGAACATGACGAGTGTTATATTAAGTATACTTTTCTTTAACTTTATTTTCTACACAAAATTCTCTTACCTCTAGTTTAGGTTTATGTGATACAGTCTCTCCATTTTCCTGATAAACGATGACATGATCTTGTGTGATGAGGTCCTCGTTCAGCCGCAGATCCAGAACATGGTCCAGGCCATCTACATTCACTGTCATCGTCACCTCTGGGTGGTGGATGCCTTCCTATATCAATACAAATAATATTTATCTGACATAATTGATTGAAGTTTTACATTGACATAGAGAGAGAGAGGAAGAGTGAGATCGAAAGAGAGAATATTGTGGTTAGGTAGATTAACCTATTTCTCGAAATGAACCTTATGCTTATATCTACATATTATATTATATATATGCTTAAAGATAACTTTATATATTGCATTCAAATAATAATATAGTTTAAATACAGCATGAGCTGCAATACAAATGTCAAACACAATGACACATGCACGCAACGAGTCTTGCGATATCCTTGTGACAAACTTGTCTGTCTGGAAATACTTTTAAATGACTCGTAAAAAAAAAAGTAAATAATCACAAGTTATGGGAAATTGCCGGTAGAACGAGATTTCTTTGTTGTGTTCCTTTACTATTACTAGTATTTAAATGTCTTGCTATTCTTACAATTACTACATATTTTTATTGAGCTGAGCGTAAGCGAAGCTCTTAACCGTTTGGTAAACTTTCGTTTTGAAGCAGCATCACATAAAAACTACTGAACCGATTTGAATGAAAATTGACAGAGCTGTAGTGCTTGGGAATGGGCATGTTTAAAAAAAACAGAATTAAAATATCTCATTCCGTTTAGAAACGATGGTCAAAAAACTGAGGGGTCTCAGCTCAACTCCCGCATCGCACGGCGGCGGATCCTAGTTATAGTACGGAAATTTATATTACAATTATTACACTATATATTATTTGATACATATAAGACTAGTTTTAATTGTTTTAAGTTTAACCCAAAAAACAAAATAATTTAAATTATTATTTTACATATAATTGAAACATGTATACAAGTTAACATCCTGTAACTTGAGGAACCCTAAAACTCAAGATTACAAGCGAGGTCACTAAATATATAGACAGGTCACTTGTTAATTCGTTAAATAACAAACTGTTATCGGACTTCCTCAATTATGTTATATATACACTACAATATCATTTAAAGAAACTATAAAATAAATTTACAAATTTTAGTTTTACAAAAGGCAAGAAGACCTTTCTGACTTTGACTGTCATATCGACAGGGAAGGAGTAGAGGTTTCAAATTTTTCCCGTGATTGAAAATGAATTCAAATTTGAAAATAGAATGAACGATTCGTTTATATTCTATTTTTAAATTTTAATAAATTTATATTTTTAACAGACAATTTACATTACTAGAGTGAGTACTTCTGAGAATAGTTTCAAAACCTTTGCGTATATCAAATATTTTAAAAGATGAGGAAAAAGGTTGACTAATTTATATTCGTTTCTTTCTCAACAAAGGATGTATTAAAATCACCATTGTCCCTTGTAAGGAGTTCAGCAAAGAGGACCATTGTGTCCCATGTGGTTAAGAAGGAGATAAAAATCTTTTAGTTGGTCAAATACGAAAAAAGATAAGTAAAGAAAAATAAATTGTCAATTGTGTTTTAAATTTTATATTGGTGTAGATTCATCTTACATTTTATATTAAAGAAGTTTCTTTAAGTATAGAAAATATTCGGTTAGACGTTCCGGTGCTCTAATAAGCAAACGAATTAATAGCATATAATGTCATAAAAGAGAAGACCGAAATATGTATATATATATATATATATATATATATATATATCAAATCAATCAATCAATCAATCAAATAAGCGCTGTGTCAACTAGCACACTAATATCGGTTAGAGAAAACAGTGCACTTAAAATCGGATAATGTAATGAGCCCCTAAAGGTCAAACTTATTATAATAAATTAAACACTTTTATATATTTATATAGCGTACAGAAAGTTTACAGTCAAGGCCCACTAGTGAGGTAACTGACCCAGATAATAATAAATATCTTTTTTTGTATCGGTTTTTCAATACATTTCCTCTTGTTTTTTTCTATAGATGAAAAATAGTTTAGATAAAATAAATGTATATAACTATAGATATAAAATAAAATATTATATCAAATATTAAACCCAAATTAATTAATAAGAATCACAATCAAAATGTATTAAATAAAACTAATCAAGCAAACCTACCACTGAGTAATATTCTGATAAAATTTTAAACCGCGGATTAAAATTTAATTCCGACAGTTAGGTATAATATAAATTTATAATTTATTCCGTAATTAAAAGTTAACTAAAGATTAAACCAGTGAAGATGCAAACACCCAGGGTATTTCCCGAACGAACTTTTGACGAAATTATAAATGTTAATAAAAAAACAATTGATTGAAAGAAAAATGATTATTATTTATTGAAGAAAAGAAAATGTTAAACACATTTATTTATAATAACGAAAAAAAATACAAAAAAAGTGTGATTAATAATAATACAAAATAATCTATAAATTATAAACAGCGCCATCTCTCGACAGTAATGGAAATTGAAAACGAGAAGAATGATAATTAGATATGAAAATAAACTAAATCAGTAAATTATAAACAGCGCCATCTCTCGACGGTAATTAAAATTTTCCTGAATTTATACATCCATATATCCATCCGAGAAAAGTGAAAACAATACAGAACGAACGAACTGTTCGTGAAAATTAATGACTCATTAACCTACCGTGTGTCTAGTGGTAGTTATTTCTCGCCTCGTCCTCGCGTGGTGCAGGACCGGTCGTACTACTCTATGTCTACTGAACTCCGACGCCGGTAGTCCTGAAACAAAATAATACTATTAATATAATATTTTTGAGCGAAGCGAACGAAGTAAGCGGAGCGTTTTACTGGAGACTTTTTGCATTCTTTGTCACGAATTGCCTCGAAAACTACTTGACGGAAAATTATGAAAATTTGCAATCAAAAAGACACACATTAGGTGATGGTTTTTAAAAAAAATATAATTGTAAATGACTATCTTTGCTACTATATATATATAATATATCCTGAATCTGTCTTTACGTTTGTATAGATATTATTTTTATAAAAATTTATTATAAAAAATGAGCCAAAATTTTTTGTCTGTCTCTAAGTCCAATGGCTCAAAAATACATTCGCCGATGTTTAAACAATTTATTATTTTATAAGAATAACTTATTAAAGTTAAACTTAATTATATATTTAATTTGATTATAAAATTAATATGTTATTAAGTGCATCAGCTACTACATAATATCCTGTTTAAATAACAGGAAAATTATACAGGAAATGCATTTAATTTACCCAGAATTAATTAACAAATGAGTCGATATTTACAATGGAATTATTTATTAAAATTAAACCCATAATAATACAATTCTCAAAACATTTCAACAATACAAAGTGTTTACGTATTAATATTTAAATAAGTGTATAAACGAAAAAAACAAGGCAGTATTTGAAGTAAAATTTGCATTAAAATGACGAAAGTGTGAAATTTGAAGAGTTCACTCGTACCTAATTCAAATAAAATTAAAAACTCCACATTAAATATAGTGAAGATAAAATTATTATTAACAAAACACTAATATTAGTTTAAGTATGTCCTCCCCTTTTAAATGAAATATAATATTATATATATATATATATCTTCATTTAGTAGTTGTTATGTTATGTTGGTTATAAGCGTATTTCTAGGTTGACGCTAATCAAGCGCGGCGGTTCTGATAACGTTAAGTCTATGAGATAAACAGTTTTTTGACCATCATCTCTGAACGGTAGGAAATACTGTAATTCTGTTTAAAAACATGTCCATTCCCAATCTCTACACCTCTGTAAATTTTAATTCAAATCGGTTCAGTAAAAACTTATGTGATGTTACTTCAAAAAAAAGTTTCTCAAACATAAAGTTTCACAAAAGTTATAAGTCAATAAATACGTAAATAAAATGTATTATTATAATCAATATTAATATTAATTTTCAGGAAACTGCCACAGTTAGACGCCAACAACAGTCTTCCTCATGAAACTAATATGATAGGTCCGTATGAATGTCGGTAAACAACTAACATAACTAACAGCGAAACGAGTACAACAGGTTGATAATTTATAGACAGCTCAAATCATTTCAAGGCCTCAAATAGTTGTTACGTAATATAAAACCAGCATAAAATGGTATATATAAAATAGGTATACGTTTGTATATATATAACGGTGTCAAAATTTTATGAGGTCAACGATGCTGGTTGATCTTGAACGGGCAAATAATTGTTTACTATTAGAGATTAATTAATATTAATATTATTGTTATAGGTATATCTTATTGATTGATTAATCAGTAGCATTTACAACAGGAGAAAGTGTGTGTGTGTATGTATGTGTGTGTGTGTGTGTGTATATACGTGTGTATGTATGTGTGTGTGTGTGTGTGTACGTATATTTGTAATACAGCTAGATAAGGATCGTCGACCTGACAATTGACACTTAATTCATCTCATCAGGGCTATATGGCATTGCTCACTGAACGATAGCAATAAATAAACCGCATGCGGTGTGTATTTAGGGACGTTGCTGTTATTGAAGATAAGTGTGTCACACCTATTATTGAGCTGAGCGTGAGCGATGCTCCTAACCGTTTGGGAATCAATTTTATGTCGCCACATCACATAAAAACTACTCGGTCGATCTTCATCAAAATTGGCATAGCTGTAGCTCTTGTTGACGGGCTTCTACATAAAAAAACTGTTTAATAAAATCTTGATTTGATCATAAGTTACGATCGAAAAACTGAATCCCCATAGACTTAAGCTTAACTGTTCTCGCGCGCGCTTGCCGATCGTCTTCCTCAAAATGGGCGGAGTCGCTTCATCACATGAAAACTACTGGAGCGATTTTAGTTAAATTTGGCACGAACGTAGAACTAATAAATAAGCATCTACAAAAAGAAACAGAATAAAAATACCTTGATTAAATCAAAAGTTATAAAGAAAAAACCAAGAGACTCGTGATTGTGTCGCTCGTAGTCTAACTTTCATGACGACAAACTTTTTCAATTAATTGTTTATTATTATTATTATTAAATATTTATTTCCTTTTATTCTTTTCTAATAGATTTTCCTGCGCTCAGCTCAATTCCCACCACGCACGATGGGCACCTATTACTAATACAACTTTGAATATGTGACGAATAAAAAATAACGACTAACTATTATTATAAATATAAATAAATTCAAAGATTTCAAACTAAAACGCCATATACATAACTGTTAATACCACACGCGTTGTTTTTCGGTCAACGTGAAACATTTAGTTATTTTTGGTGAGATATTTTGCGCAATGTTCGATAATTGTTATATTTCACGCCATTTTCGTTAGCATATTGTGTGTACACATATATGTGTTATAAACACACACATGTGTTGTGATATCAAATTCAGAAAATGTTTTTAGGTATATGATTAAAATTAAAAATTAATATAATAAATATTATTGGACGGGTAACAGGTTACCACTAGGAATACCTGGCTGTCGAAGAGGGGATGTGCGAAAGGGACAACGATATGGGGTAGAAAGAGAGAAAGAGAGACTCAACGTGAAACGGAAATGCCTATCTCGATATTATAATCTTCTAGTATGTAAGTATGTTTAATACGCGTTTTAATCTATGTAATAAGTTTCTAATATATTATTCAAAATATGTATAAAATTAAGTTAATTAGGTCATTAATTAGAGCTCCAAATTACAATGAAAAAAATGCAATAAAAGATATTGAAATAAACGAATCACTAATTTTTTTAATATTTAAATTAAATCAAAATCAACGAATGTTACCTACATTTACTATTATTAAGATAATTTCCGAATTAAAATAAATATTAATTTCATTTTTTTTTCTTTTACCTATTTTCTCGTTTTATTTCCATCCAGGAAACCATTAGGGCCCGTCGGGACTAACCTAAATCTTATTTTTAGTTAACGGTTTGTTTACGCCATGAAATATGTTTGAAATATATTATATTTTTATGAAAACACGATACAGAATCATGGTATATATATATATATTTATATATAGAAAGTTACTGATAGTAACAGGCGAAAACTGAAATATATCTCGAAAATTATTATTATTTTTTTACAATTTACATTTTTATTATAATAATTGAATATTCGCCAATTATATAAATTATGCGGACGATTTCATGAATAATTTATAAATAAGTCAATTAAGAAAAGGTAACCTTTTAAAATTACTTATCAATGACAAAAAAACAATTATATATATATATATATATATATATATATATATATATATATTAATATTCATCAATACACATTCAAAGAAAAATATAAAATATATATAGAGTTCTTCAATTCCTATATAACTAGAGTTTGTAGAGTATGTAGAGTATGGTTGGTATGTAGAGAAGCCTAAACATGCAATCTCGTGTATAGGGATAAGCCTGTGATAACGCATGATTTATCGAGGATATGTTACCGGGATTTGTAACGAGATTATATTTATATGTTGGCTTTGAAAAAACACTGCATGTGTGTTATTGAGATACATTTTGAGGACATTTATCTGGATTTTGAACGTTAAAATAACAATACGCTGCACTTGTGTGCTCCGAATACAATCGGAACATGTTATATGAATAATACTTTAACGTAAAAAAAAACACAGCAGGTGTGTTGCCACGATGCAATTAGACGATGGTTATCTAGATATTAATTGAACATAAAAAAAATCACTACACTTGAGTGTTCCAAATACAATTGGATGACGGGTATATGATATTATTTGAACGCTAAAAACACAGCAGGTGTGTTGCCAAGATACAATCAGACGAAGGATGTTTAAATATTACTTGAACATGAAAGAAAAAGAACCTCAGCAGTTGTGTGACCGAGATGCGATCGGACGACGCTCGTCACACCGTTAGCGTCACACAAAGAAATAACCAAATATACAATTTAGTTTATGGGTAATATTTAATATCTATAAACTAACACTTGCCTTTGTAGTATTTTTACGCATAATGTATAAAAAACAATAATAATATTTATTAAAAAATAAATTACATTCACACAAATATAAAGAAACATAATCCCAGATGGGAGACATTCGTCCGTCCACAATAAAAAGTATAATACACATTACTATTTATATTAAAATAAAACATTGATTACGTTTCATAACATCTGTGTCTGACACTTAATAAGTGCATACCGGGTTTAGAACAATCGTAATGGGTTTAATGGAACAATTCCAAAACCCGTGAGGGTTGATAAAAAAGGGTACCTTATTTCGCAAACCTTTACACCAGACGTTCCCAAACTTATAACGTTTAACACTCACTTTGAAAGTCAATTTCAACTTTTAAGCCCCCCCCCCCCCCTTTTTTTCCACCTCACAAACCTCATATCATCTTCGCCTGGAGTTTAATCAAAACTATGTTCTGAACGAGAGTATTCTTATCAGAGAGAGCAATAATAACTTCACAATATTAAAAGTAACTTTTCTACAAAATTATCATCCCATCATTTCTTTTGGACGCCCTACCGCCCCCTTCTAGTCCCCCCACTCCCATTTACACGTACCTACTGACTCACACTTCAATCGGAATGCAAAGTCTAAAACGAAATAAAATTTAGATCATTAGGTAACTTAGTTTTTGCGGGATTCATTCTAAATCTTTTTATCAAGTGGATACTTTAATATAAAAAAATTCGTCTAATGATGCCGTTTGTATATTGAGCGAGCCATATTGTGCGAGCCATATTGAGCGAGCGAGCCCAGTGTAATGACTCATCGTTTTCCATTGACTTCGATGGGATATCAGTTTTTTGACGATTATTCCTCAACGACATGACATTTTTCATTTTTTTTTTAATACTGACACCTAATGTGTGTCTTTTTGATTGCAGAATTTGATAATTTTCCGTCAAGTAGTTTTCGAGCCTATACGTGACAAAGAATGTGAAAAAATCTCCAGTAGAGCGCTCCGCTCGCTTCTCTCAAATAACATAATACTCTGACAGTTCCCGGATCTGTTCGAATTAGATTTTTTTGTTCGTCTGTGTGTAAATTATAAAAAATAATTTATATTTATATAGTATCTATTATAATGCGAGTGCATTGTATCGCTTCGTTTTATTTAAGGGTTTCACTGATCCGTAACGGTCGCGGTAGGGTTGTCAAAAACGACTTACGAAATATTATTTTATTTATTATATAATAAAACCGACAAATAAATAAACACATACTCATTGGGAAAACCATTATTCCCGTCTGCGGTAATATTGAGGAAGGATGACATTGTCATATATATAATAAGCTCGTACAAACAATTTATAATTTATTGTAATTTTATCCTTTTATTAAAGAAAAAAAATATAAAAAAATCACAAGACAACAAAACAAAAAGTATAAAAAATAATCAAAAACAGATGTTTTCATTTATTAATTTTCAGACCCTATAGGGTGTTAAAATAATAAAATATATAGAAGTAAAAAAAAAAAACTCAATAACCCTAACATCTGGGGTACTATAACCGAGTACATTTCGAGGTCCATTGTGTGAAACACAGAACTCACAGACCGTAACATATTACGGCAGGGGATAGTACACTCTATTATATATGACACAACGGCGAATATCGTTTGAAATAATTAATAACAACTAACAATTTACAGATTTCACATATGATAGTATCAGATACAAATAGAATATTTTAATGATAATTATTATTATTACAATAGTTACGTTAAAAAAAAAAAAAAAAAAAAATAGGCCGGCAAAGTTTTTTCAACAGTTACTCAAAATACTTTCATTTCGATTACGTAAATCTTACATTATTAATGATAAGCAAAATAGATTTTATCTTTAAAATCTTTTATCTTTTTTTATCTTTAAACAGTGAATTTACTTGATATTTTTCTATATTACTAATTATATTATATCATAAAACATCTCATAAAGCCCCTAAACACAATGACACAATGCAATCTATATTTACTCCAACGGCGGACGTCATAATGCGTCCCGAAGGTATAAAAAAAATAAAAATAAAAAACACACACAAACTGTCCCCTTTTTTCCATCGTGACGCATTCAACTTCCTCCCATTGTGAGAATATTCAATCGTAAACTTGACTTAGTGTTACGGTGAATGTCCCCTCATTATTATACGCCATGTTGACTTGGGCGCGTCTTCGCTGTTTCCCTCTTTTTTTAATGTCAAAATTAATAATAATAAAAAAAAAGTTTAAACCTCTTTTTAAATGTCAAATAAAAAAAAACCTGGCAGTCTAACTTGTTAAAAAAAAAAAAATATAAGGCGGGTGTACATTAGTTTAGATTCGGTAAATTGCTTCGAATGCAAGCAAGGTCACACGTCCGTCTTGCTTTCACTCATTACGAAAATTATGCATTACGCGTTACGTAACAAGATTTAAAATGATCTTATATTCAGCAACATGATCTACTCGGGAGCAATACGGTTAAAATGTTGAGTATTAAAATAAATCAGTAAGAAAATGCGACATTAATGTCTCATTTCTTGAAAGTATAATCATATGTATAAGAAATATTCATAAATGTAGATAGAAGAATGTGTATTTTAGTGTCCGTTTTAGTGAAACCTTTTTTATAAATTTTGATAAATTAAAAAAAAAATGTTAATAATTTATTATAACAGAAAGTGTGTAAACATTTGCTTAAATTAGACGAATATTTAAAAAATATAAATTTGTTTATGGTCACACCAGATCAAAAAACTATTAAATTTTAAAGAGCGTAGACATTTAAATTGAGAATGTTTTTGAATTTCGAATACCAGTAACGTGATTCATATTTAAACTGTGATAACTTAGAAGTAAATTGTATGGAAATAAAGAGTATTAACAAATAAATTGTTACCAGACATGAGAACGATAAGATACGCGGAGAATGTCAGTAAATATAAATATTATAATAATAATAGTGGATAATTTTATTATAAAATAATATGTAGGTGCAGTTAAAAAAGATACACATTTCTGAAAACATAGAATTTAAAAATAAAATACTTTTTTTTAAATAAGCAAAGCGAGCGTAGCGGACGGAGCGTTCTACTGGAGACTTTTTCACTTTCTTTGTCACGAATAGGCTCGAAAACTACTTAACGGAAATTTTGCAATCAAAAACACACACATTTGGTGATGTTTTATACAAAAAAATAATTAAAAATAGTCATGTCATTGATGAATAATCGTCAAAAAACTGATATCCCATTGAAGTCAATGGGAAACGATGAGTCATTACTCTAGGCTCCTAGGCTAATATGCAAACGGCATCCGAGATTTCGCGAGCGCAGCGAGTCGAAATTGAGGGTCTATTGGCGACCCTAGTAGAGTAAAAGTTTGTGACCCAAAAATATATGAAAATAGGAAAATTTGCCTTAAAGATAAAATATTACATTTTATTCCATAAAAACAGTTAGACAGACAAAGAGACAGACATATTTAATAGTAAAGTAAAATATATATATATATATATGTATATACAGTAAAAATGTGTCTCATGTCCGCGTGTACATTTCTAAAGTTATTCAAATCTCGTAATGCCTTTAACCGTAATATTGGAGTGTAATAAATTTACATACAAACTGGAACATTACTTAAGAGTCAACTCACACTGAATGGAAGAAATTAAACCGTGATAGACAAATGCAAATGTGTCTTAGAGACTACAGACTTTAGACTTTTGAACGACAATTTTGTCGGAATAGATTTGGCGGTCACTTCGGGTTGTCGTATTAACTAAATAGAAATGTGTCTTATAACTCCTCCAGGCTGCAGACTTTTGGAAGACAATTTCGTCGTATCCGTGGCAACGCTGAGCTGACTAAGTCGATTGGCGGCGATGATGATTGAAAAGTGGCATTTGAAGAATTGATACAATAAAGGTCAAAATTGGTACGAAGTCGCGTAAAATCGTATAGCAAGAATACGCACGCACGCATGAGACAGCTTTATACTGAATTAACAGTTAGTTATACCAAACTTATTTAACCATCTATCTATTATATCACGTTATACTAATTAGGGGCGCCAACAAACCCTCAATTTCGACTCGCTGCGCTCGCGAAATCTCTGGTGCCGTTTGCATATTGAGCGGAGCGAGCTCAGTGTATTGGACTCATCGTTTCCCATTGACTTCCATGAGATATCAGTTTTTTGACAAGATATTAAAAATTTGACATGACATTTTGCTTTTTTTTTTTTTACGTTAATCAATTTTTTTTAAACCATCACCTAATGTGTATCTTTTTGATTGCAAAGTTTCATAATTTTCCGTCAAGTAGTTTCCGAGCCAATTCATAACAAAGAATGTAAAAAGTCTTCAGTAAAACGCTCCGTTCACTTCGTTCGCTTCGCTCAATTAATAGTCGATAGAAATGTCTAAAATCTGAGGAGCTGTTCTTAATATCACATTCAAGTCAATGTGCAGTAACCACAAAGTCGTCATCGACGAAGTTGTACATGTATCTTAAACATACACCTTTATAGTGAACTGATAAGAGATAGAAAATGTAAAATATGTAATATTAATAACATTAAAATTATTGAGGTGACCGTAAGCGAAACTCTTAACTGTTTGAGAAACTTCTTTTTAAAACAACATCACATAAAAACTACTGAACTTATTTGAACGAAAATTGCCAGAGCTGTAGAGCTTGGGAATAGGCATGTTTATATAAAAACAGAATTAAAATATCTCATTCCGTTCAGAAATAATGGTCAAAAAACTGTTTATCCCCTAGACTTAACGTTATCAGAACCTCCGCGCGCTGCCGAGCGTCAACCTAGAAATACGCTTATAAGCAACATCACATAAAAACTACTAAATAAAAATATAAATATATTATGTATTATTTAAGGGGATCAGCTCAACTCCCGGAGCGCACGACGGCGGATCCTAGTATTATTAATTGGTTGCTCAAGCTCTATCCTAGATAGCCAATAGGATGGATGGGATGAAAATGCTCAAACAGTCCTATTCAAATAATAATTATAATGAACATTTGTATTCTTGACGTTCAAAAGACGTCGTCGTGACGTAACGCGTGTTTACGTCACGACACGACGGCGACACGACGCGTGTCCGTCACGACCGTCGACGATTTCTTGATAATGATTGAATTTAATTTGTTTTGTTTTAATAATAAAATAATAGTAATACTATAATATAAAGGTGGATGGCCCATTTATTTTTAGCCAGAATTTTTTTTGAGTCTTTTTTTTAGGGACCTCTAAAGTATGACAAACTTACAGGTAGCATCAAAAGTCATACTTTTTGGGTTTTTTTTTCGCCTACTTTAGTAGGGGAGACCGGGGCTGGTTGACTTAGGGGCAGGTAGACTAATTGTCAAAAACGCGAGTTAGGCAAACTTTTTGCAAAGATCGACTAGGTGAGCGTATCCATTATTCCCCCGCGCACAATCATCAGAAAAACCGCGGAGCAGACCCAAACAGTTTGCCAGCTAGAGCCTATTATTCAAAAACAAGACACTTAAGTAACTATTTTTGCCTTAATTCTATTTGTTATAACTCTTTTTATTTTGTTTTGATTGCTTGTCAAACTGTTTAATACGAATGTTTGATTTCCGAACTTTGTATGCTTCCTTATTATTTTTAATTACGACACCATTTTAAGGTTTTGGCACGTAGTTAAAAATTACTAGGTCGTTTGGGGCTGGTTGACTCATTTATAAAGGGGTTGGTTGACTATCTAGTCAACCTGCCCCATACAATTTTGGATATACTAGATATAAATTGGTATAAAAATTATTGTTCTTAACCTAACATTTCCAGTTTAGAACGATGCGAATCTATAAACGAAAGTCAAATCGACGTAAAGACATACTAGAGAGAGTATGTCGACAAGTTATTTTCGCCGAAGTATCAATTCCAGCAAAAGAATTTGCTATACCATATAAAATATCGCCATGTAGTAAATATGAAAACAAAAGAATGCACTCCCGGACTGTCTAGATTTTAATTGACCTTGGAAAGCGTTGGCTACATAAAAAATAGACAAATATTCAGTGACAAGGAAGAGCATGCATCAGAAAATTGCCCATAAGGGAGCTGCTGATGTTTATTATGGATTAACGCCTTACGAGTTCCGAAAATTTGCATTTGAATTTGCAAAAAAAAAAAAGTTATTCCTGAATCAAGGGATAAAAAACAGATTGCTGATGAAGATTGGGTAGAGAGTTTGCTTAAACGTCATCCTATTCTCTCTATTCGATCTCCTCAAGCTACGAGTTTATTTCGAGCCACTTCTTTCAACAAAAACAACATGCAATTGTTCTTTGATTTACCTACGTTTAAATGTAAGCCCTGGGTATATTTGGAATGTAGATGAAACAGGACTGACAACGGTTCACATTCCTGATAGAGTAATAGCTCATCTTGGCACCAAAAAATTGGGAAAAATGACGACTGCTGACCGAGGTTTCGCTGGTGACAGTCGCAGTTGCTATCTCGGCCTGTATAAAAATGACAATCAGATACAAAAAAAAAAGTTTTTTTTTACACACTGAATATTTAAATATCAAAAATGAGATATTCTTTCCAGACACGAAAAAAACAACAAAACATTTTTCATTTACCTTGTACGTACTAAATCTTTAATAGCAATTTTTTGCAATACATATCTCTGAAAACATATATATATATATATATATATATATATATATATATATATATATATATATATATATATATATATATACATTACGTACCCATATATGTAATTATAAGAACAAGTGATAAACGATAACTTTGCTAATGGATACAGTATTAATATAACTTCCAAACACGTATCTTCTATCTTAGGATTAAATAAAATGTCACGTCTTACATAACATTAAGTACCTACTCTTAATCTTAACTCCTTACATATGTAACGAGTGCAGTTAAGGTAATGAGATTCAAAAGGCGCTAGCGAGAACCGTTATCGGCCTACAAGTATTAAAATAAGATCGGTATAAAAATAACAGCACGGACAAATTTATATTAAAACTATTTGGAATCAATAATTTAAATATTTAATTTATTTTTTAAAGTAAAATATTCTAATGAACTGACAGGACTCGAACCTGCGATCTCTGAAATATCGTCTTGTATTCAGATATTGAATTAATTCAGTTTATATTTCTTTCCGTTAGTACATACGTACCAGTAGTACCAACTATGTATATATATATATAAATACACATTAATATATAATCTAAAATGTCCATATTATAGTCTACACACACATATATATATATATATATATTAGATCCAATTCAAGGCTATATAAATTATATAACTATTCTGACCTAAGCCATCTTATGCTTTAAAACTGAAATTTGGCAAACATTTACTTGGCTGGTGCGAGTTGAAATCGATAGCAATGTTATGCTCTAAATGTGCAGTGTCAGCAAAATATGTGCCTCGTTTAATATACTTCATTAAAACTTTTTAAAATATTCTAGGATTGCAAAAAACAAAAAAAACTCATTGAGTAATTTAGCAGACGCCGTGGCGCAATATAGTAAAAAAAAAAAAAAAAAAAAAAAAGTGTAATTTTTCCGCCACCATCACCATCGCATTACTCCGACAATTCATAATTTACATATTCATGAATCACCACATCACCACACCACCGTCACCACCTCGCGATGTGTTTGTTTATTAATGACTTCAAAGATAAACGATTCACCGTACTCGTTAAAAATGAAAAAAAAACAGATATTTTCTCTTTTTATGGAGATTTAAAACGGTACAAAAGTTTTTTTTGCTCCAAAAACTCTATGACATTTTTGAGATATTTAAAAATAAAATAAAATATTCTCAGATGGATCCTAGAAAAGTAGAAGAGAAAATATTTTTTCTTATACAAAAAAATCTGTTATATACTTAAGCACTTTTTATAATCATATACGCATTCTTATTATCGAAGTAAATGATACAAAAAAAAAAACTTTTTTTTGTTTTTTTTTTTGTACAAATAAATGTACAACATATTTATGTCTTGGTTTCGACAATAAAATTTAATATTTAAAAAAAAAAAAGTACCAACGACAATACTTAACTATGACAATAATATTGTATAATTATAATTCATATGAATCATAATAGCTCTGAGTGTATTACAACGAAGTTATATACAGTTATAGCGAGATTGGAAATTAGTAAGATATCTACAACGAGTCACGAAATAAATATTTAAACATTTGACTCAGATTGCACTGAGACCCGGAAACGAATACATCAGAATTACAATAGTAACCACCAAGCAGAGACACGTTAAGATCATATAACATATTTATATATAAGCAAACCGTTAAATATATATATATATATATATATATATATATATATATATATATATATATATATATATAAATAATGTACATAATACAATAATTAAAAACAAATAATTACACATTACAATCGCGAAGTATTAATTAATGTGTGTGTGTTCGAAAAATGGTGCAAGCCAAGACAAAAAAGTCGCAAGAACCATTACTACATAATAATTATTTTGTCATGTGTTAAAAAAAATTGGACCCCAAGACAAAAAAGTCGCAAGAACCAAAACTACATAAGAATTATTTTGTCATATATGTGCTCAAAAAATTGGACCCCAAGACAAAAAAGTCGCAAGAACCAATACTATACAAGAATTATTTTGTCATATATGTGCTCAAAAAATTTGGACCCCAAGACAAAAAAAGTCGCAACAATCAATCCTAAATAAAAATTATTTTGTCATGTGCGTGTGCCAAAAAAATAGACCCCAAGACAAAAAAGTCGCAAGAACCGATAACACACAACTACTAACTACAGTTGGTATGAACTATATAAAAATGCACCTGCCTATAGTTCTCGTTCCACGGTGACTCATACAATCAATAGCAGCTGTGCGGCGTGGGCTGTCTCGGAGACTGAGACATTCATTCATACATACATTTTGTTGATTTTATAGTAAAATAGACACAAACATACATACATACACGGTCCATTCAATCAATAGTAAACTATATAAAGAATATGACATTTTTTAAGTGCCAATGAAAAATATTTTTCTTTTTTTGAATAAGTGCAAGTGTAAAACAGCTTACATAAAAAAAAACATTTGTAATTTGTAATCTTTTTTCATCTTTAACAAGAAATAAATAAAGGTTAATTATTTTAATTAAATGAATTACTCAATTTTTTATTTTTATCACCATTTTGTAATATTTATTAAGTGAAAAAAAAAATTCTTAATAAGAAAAAAAAATCTTATGAATGCCGCTGACACTTTTGACAAAATACTATACAGTACAATGTTTCATTATATTTAATACAATTCAAAACAATAATAATATTTTAAAAATAGAATACAAAATTAACAGACAAAACCATAATATTTCCATGTAGTCCGTTAGTAGGAGAAATATTTTGTAATATCCTGCGTTGAAACACTCAATAATATTGTACGCCTTGTCTAAATATAACCTACTAGATTTAAACTTCCAGGAAACTGGTAGGTTCGAAATCATATTAGGAGGGGTGAGGAGTGGAAGGGGGGGGGGGTAAATTTACGTAAAGGTGTACGATACTTGTATCGTTTTTTCAATTTGTTGACACACACATATATATATATATATGTGTGTGTGTGTGTGTGTGTGAAAGCTACAAATTAATTACACTTTAACAATAAATACAATATATGAGAACAGCCATTAATTTATTATAATTAACAAGACCACGCATAATTTTCGCTTGCGATCCTATTCTACCAAACAAATAATTGCCGCCGTACTGTTGAGAGCGTTCAATTAAAAACGAACCCTATTACAAATGTATTATGATATATTTTTCAAAAATAACAAAGTTTATATATTTTAAACGGTCCGATATTTTAAATTCGACCGTATCAATGAGTGGTAGGGTTGATTTTACTATACAAATGTTATAAATGTAGGCCATTTTGATTTTTACATGTAAAAGTGAGTCAGGCGCTCAATACGACTAGACAAGAGTTCTTGACCCCGTGTTATTGTAAGTGCATCCGCGGTCCGTACTGAGTACTCGTTTAATCACTTTGTAAGTGTTTATGTATTGGCGAATTGTGTGAAAGAGATAACGTTAGTGTGTCGTCTCTTTCACACGACTCCTTTGACTAACTCGACGGGTGAGAACGGTAATATCAAGGTCTTCTTAAATGGTACAGATAATAAATAATACGGGTAATATTTACAGATTAAAAATAAAAAAAGTAAAGTATAGACTACAAAGTGCATTACAGATAATAAATAGTACGTGTAATATTAACAGATGTAAAATTAAAAAAAAAAACTAAAGTATATATTACAGAGTGTAGAAAGTGTAACAGTTGTAAGTATTATTTCCAATACCACTATACGACTTTCGAAATACGAAATCACTTTATTTAAATACTAGTCGTTTATTCACAACTAACTTTTAACCGCGGTTTCGTCTTCATTGTATGAAATATTTATTGTTTTAAAAATAAATTATTTTATTTGTTGCAAAATTGCATTGCGTTTGGGGATAGAATATATATATATTACGAATTTTACATTTTCTTTTTAGTAACGTTATACGTTAATTATAGATTCCAAAAGTAAACTAAACAGGATGCCATTATTCAAAAAGTGTAACACTTAATGTAGTAAGTTGTTTTGGTCGTGTGTATTTACACTTTCAATCTATTCAATTTATTGACAGAGAGTTAAATAAAAGTTTGGGAACCACTTTGTTATTTATTATAATAGCGGTTTTACAATTTCTGATATCTAGTTATAATAATATATATTATGTATTAATTAAAAGAAAATAAAATATTCAACCTCTTTAATATATAATATCAGTGCGATCCCATTAGTTTAATACAAATTCAAAGGTATTATAATTAATTCATATATTTGACTATGATATTTAAAACGTCAGAAGCTAGATTCAAGGTCACGTCCATAGAAAGGAACAGGCAAGGAACTTTACGAATACGCTTATTTGATATTAAAAAGTTATTCAAAATTGATAAATTTATAAAATTGACATACACTTAAACAAAGAAATTCTGTATTACAATATAAAATGGTAAGAAACCTTGAAAAAGTATCGAGTAAGTTAAGATATACATTATACTATTTAATATATATATATATATACACACATATATATATATATATATATATATATATATATATATATATATATATATATATATGAGTATAAGATAACTCGGTAAAGGTCCGTGTTAGTAGGTACAAGGTGACAGCAATTACTCCTAATTAAGAATGTTTTTATATATTTATTTGGAAAGTGCAAGGTCGCTCCGATCACGACCAAGAAAAAAACAACAACAAATTATATTTAAACAGTATAAACTATTTCAAAATAAACAGATGTTAAAAGAAAAAAATAAAGATTACTTTTTTTTTTAATTTCATTTAACAAATAATAAAAAAAAAAGTTATTCTTATTTACGTGAAACGTAACATTTTTATGGTTATTAAATTGTCAAAAGCATTTAATTGTCGCCATTAATTCAGACATCACATGTTTTGTGTGTGATTTTAATTCTAAACGACCGTCGTCGTCATCAATTTAGTCAATTGAAATAATGTGGAAGATTGGCTACATTGTTATTCCATTGTTCCGCACAGCCATCGCTCAGAGTAGGTACAAGGCACGTGGCGCATCTGCAGATTATTATCATTTTCATAGAAATATATACACACATATACATATACATACAATACTTGTAAAGATTTATCTTATATTCTTTGAAGGTAACCGAAGAAAAAATTGGATTGCGTGAAAGATTATATGAAGAAGGGGGAGTATGGGAGGAGGAGAAGGAAATATACTGCGTAAACCCCGAAATTGGGATAGAGAGCAAGAAGATTTCTTTGTAGATTTACGTCAGGAGGGAAAGAGACGACGATATCGTCTATCAAACAAAACTGCGATAGGATTACATAATTCCATTGCACATATAAATTAACATTCAATGAGGTCGAAATAAGGAAACTGAACACTGGGACCGTTGGTTGGTCTGAACGAGTGACACCGGTTCTCGAGGGACCTCCGAGATGCAGCTTGCCACTTCATTATATTAAACCAACGGTAGTAATAGTTTATAATAAAATAATAAACCCGGTATCAATAATAATTGAGCTCAAAAGTTTATTTTTCCGTATCTTTCTTCTAAACCTATAAACAATGTTAATATTAATTGATGTTTGCTAATAAAAGAGATATATAGTTTCTTTGTTTCCATTGCGATAATGTATGGATGCATCAAATCAATTATGACCACTTTTGCATAAATAATTTTGATTTGAAAAAAAAATTTCTCGACGTTATAGAAAATATTGTCAAACCTAACAAATTGTCTATAAATGTAATATTAAAAAGAAAAACAAAATTTTTAGTACATAATATATTAATAATAATAATAATAATTTAAGACAAAAAATAGGTAAAAAAAAAAACAAAAAAAAATCAAAAAGTTAATAAAATTTTTCGTGTGAAAAACAAACAACCGGAACGTTATAAAAATATGTCAACAAAAACGTGTGTATACAACAATCCGGTTACGAACAAAGTCGGGAACGTTGGTTTAGTCGTTTACTGTAGATATTAAGATAATATTTCAGTATAATTTAAATACAAAACCGCAGTAGGTACCTCCGCGGTACCAAAACGAGAGGACGCTCGCGGGTAACCCTTTGATAGCGTACTAAATCATGAAATTGTTAATTACAGTATCTACCTACCATATACTGTGGGCTGTTGTGTGCAATTTGTTTGGCTCTTGTGAAATTTTACGGTAATCATATTTAGGTATAAGATTACAGTTATTAGACAATGGGATATTTTGGGGTGTTTAATTCTTCGAAATTTACTAGGGGCGCCCACAAGCCGTTTGCATATTGAGCGAAGCGAGCCCAGTGTATTTACTTATCATTCGTTTCCCATTGACTTTAATGGGATATCAGTTTTTTGACATAAAACTTTTTTTGAGGACATTTTTCAATTTTTTTTAAACCATCGCCTAATGTGTGTATTTTTGATTGTAAAGTTTCATAATTTTCCGTCAAGTAGTTTTCGTGCCAATTCGTGACAAAGATTGTAAAGTGTCCAGTAAAACGCTCCGCTCACTTCGTTCGCTTCGCTCAATTAAGCAAAAAAAAAATTCATACACTTAGCAAAGTACGAGTATATTTGGATTAAATATTACTAAGTGTATAATTAAGTAGAACAAATATAATGATATAAGTTAGCAACAGGTGTCTCTAAGACTCAGCTATTTCCCACATTACCTAAGGATTACGTGAGATATACGAGTTCGGTTGAGTTGAGCGTAACAAATATGTCACTGGATATCAATATAAAACCTGTTTAATAATAAACTACACTTCCTTGAGTATAATTTTAAGGGCTGACACGTCTGAAATGACAATGTTCGAAGAAAAACAAAAAGATAAGAAAAAGAAAGAGTTATAGAAAACGTATATAAAACAAAAACAAAAGTGTTATAGAAAACGTATATAATAACGAAAAAAAAAGTGTTATAGAAAACGTATATAACAACGAAAAAAAAAGTTTTATATAAAACGTATATAACAACGAAAAAAAAAGTGTAATAGAAAACGTATATAACAACCAAAAAAAAAGTGTTATAGAAAACGTATATAACAACGAAAAAAAAAGTGTTATAGAAAACGTATATAACAACGAAAACAAAGTGTTATAGAAAACGTACATAATAACGAAAAAAAAGTGTTATAGAAAACGTATATAACAACAAAAAAAAAGTGTTATAGAAAACGTATATATAGTATAACATTTGTTGTTATAACGACGTTATAGATAATTATTTTAAATTGTTTTTTTGAGACACACAAAATGCTATTTTAGGACGAGAGGCCCCACAGGCTAGTTAATACAATAGTTTTTGGGTCAGACGTGACATGTGACGGCTTTTTTAAGTTTAGTGTTCGTCACAGACACGAAAAATTGAGATACGGATTTTTATGCTCCAGTAATACTTAAAATAATTAAAGGTTTTGACAGTTAAAAATAAAACCGTCAAAATCACACTCTAACAAACTATTCTCTCTCTCTCTCTCTCACCTCATAATATATATATATATACATATATAGCGAAGTTCCACTTGTTACTCTTAGGATCGCCATTTAAGACAGATTGAGGACAAAGACGTTAAGTGACTTATTTTATGTACCGAGATAATTGTTATATATATATATTTATTATTTACTTTCTACTTTCGAATTATACTTTATAATATAATACATACTTTAACACTAAACCTACCAAGTACCGGTCAAATTGACCGTTCTTAAACTTTTGTAAAACTTACACATTTTCAAACGTTATAATATCGTTAACAAACTACATAACAATTCTTAGAATATGCATATAATATTTTCTACACTCTTTACTTTTAGTTATTTCCATTACTACCTGCATTATATAATAAAATAACTTTTAATTACCGGTCAATTTGACGGCGTGCGGTAGGACAAGGTATACAAGAATTGTCGGTAGGTTTAGTGTTTAACAACAAAATTATAATCAAAATCAAAAACACAAGTTAACAATGATAAGTTTGTTATCGACAGTAGTGACGAAACTTGACTATTATCGTGTTGTAGTAAATTGGTGCTTTCCTGCTCTGCTCTAGTGTACGATACAATCACTCCAAGGGCCGACACTTGAGAATATGGGACGCGGTAACTCAGGTTCAACTCGCACCGACCGGAACCTTAAACTTTTATATCAGACGATATTGGTTTTTGAATGTTGTATTCTTTTGAATAATAATAAAACATCTGAAGGGCGTGTATTTTTGCTTCATGCATAAAAAATAAAAACAAATTAAAAGACGATCTCGTTTTTTACTGGAACTGTAACGTCACGTTCAGGGAAGATGCAAAATCAATGATGGTTTCAAATAAAATAATAAATGTACACTCATCATTCTCAACTCGCATGTACCAACAGCTACGCTCTACTATTAGGCTCAACGTAGGATAAAGGTTAGAAACAATCAAGAGAATTATTTGTAATTGTAATAACGAGCGAACGCCTACCGTCTTTCCGTTCACGTCATACCAAGTCCCGGGCGAAATTATGACCGCATCTCGGAGTGTCAAGAACATCGTTAGGTTAAAAACGATCGACAGAAAAGGAAACGATTAATAATTACATGTTTTTCGAAGTAAATAATCAATAAAAAAAATCGATTTTAATGAAGTTAGTCGATATTCTACTATAGTCAAATTCTCTACACCTTTATTGTCAAATTATGTACAATATTGTTAAGTAGATATTATAATTTTTATGGGTATTATCAGAACGGTGTATCCCTTGTAGTAGTGATATGGGGTTATGATAGTAATAGGGTGGGAATGCCTATGTGTAGTCAGTGGTCTGGCATTTTGGACTAGACACCATACCATACCATACCATACCATACCATACCATACCATACCATACCATACCATACACTTACAGACAAACGTACTGGAACATTTTTATATAGAATTTTGCAAAGTTAACGAGTTATTTCTTCATATTGCATTAAGAACGCAATATAAATTATCCCTCAAGTACGTCCTATCTTGCCTCTCATAATTATTTGAAAACATTTCAAGGAACACGATATCTCACATAATTTCCTGGAAGATGATACTTTTAAAATATTACATGATATTTGTCAAACAACACTCAATATCTGACAGCACGTAACTTTATACTGTTTGAAGGTAAAAAAAAATCACTGAATGTGTTATAAGGATATCAAATTATACACGGATTTTATACTACAGATAGATTAACAATATTAATATGTATGTATATATATATATATATATATATATATATATATATATATATATATATATATACACACTCTGAACCTAAAAAACTACCTAAATTTGTACATTTGCATCTAGTTTTAACAAAAAAAAATTATATAAAAAAGAAAAAGACAAAAAAAAAACAAATTTTTATCATAATATAACATACATACTTACGATGCATGTATATATGTGTGTATGTGTGTGTTATTCTATCGGGTCATGGCGTCATGAAACCCGATAGCTTGCATCTGCTCATTTTTTTTAATCACTCCATACTTTAAAAGCTGTTGACTTTTTTTTTTCATTCAATTCGCGACCCCACATTTCGTACGCCGTATGGCTCTGTCTTCGGCAGCAAAACAAAAATTATTTTTTTTCTTTTTATGTGAACTGTTTAATTTTCGAAACATTAAAGAACGTTTATTTATATGACAATAATTAATTAATTAATTTCTAAAAAAAAATACAATAATTTATAAAAAAAACAAGCAACCAATTATTGAGTAAAAAACCGTTGCGATTTTTCTTTTAAATATAACCAAAAAATTTGATACAAAAACCAAATTTATTTTATAGTATTAATTAAGATAACATTACACAGGGTCTGCCCGCGGAGATCCGTTTTTAGGTCAGAACGAACAGCTGATACTCACTAACGATGGTATGGATGGATGGTATCTCCTTATAGTTTATACTTTTTAATACACCCGTTAAGTTTTAAGTTTAATATTTTAACCAAAATGGTGTTAATTACCAAGATTTAGACGCTTTAGTTTTGATGAAGTCCAATATTGGTCGTGTTTTAATATAATTTTATATAAACTATTTAAAAACAAAATAGTTATTATACTAGAGGCACCAACAGACCTTCAATTTCGACTCGTTGCGCTCCCGAAATCTCGGGTGCCGTTTGCATATTGAGCGAAGCGAGCCTAGTGTAATGACTCATCGTTGTGGACAATGTTATTGTAAAGCAAATTTTTCGCGTGATTTTTTTTTTCTCATTGACTTCAATGGGAAATCAGTATTTTGATGATTATTCCTCAACGACATGACATTTTTCAAAATTTTTTGTTTTTAAACCATCACCTAATGTGTGTCTTTTTGATTGCTAAATTTCATAATTTTAAGTCAAGTAGTTTTCGAGCCTATACGCGACAAAGAATGTGAAAAAGTCTCCAGTAGAACGCTCCGCTCGCTGCGCTCGTTTCGCTCAATAATCTTCAAGAAATGCAAGTTCCAGCGTATTGTAGAACAAAAAGCAACTATAACTATGTAAGAAATCGGTACATTTAAAAACAAACCTAATAATATTATACACTGTAATACTTATCAAAGCCTGTATTTACAAAACTAGGTCGCAATAGCTCTCGATAACTGTAACATAAAACAAAAATCTATCTTATCTTTACAACTGTCACAATATAAAAGATAAGATAAGTTAACCCGAAGAATATATTATTTCTTATTAAAATCTATTATCGATAACCGAAATAAATGCACTTTTGTCTCGCGGCCGAGATGCGCAGACGCACGTCTAAATATAGAACGCGTTCTGACATCTCGGCGATTTTAAATTTAGAACGTTCGTCTCGTCGGGAATCCGTTTAAAGGATACCCACATAAATGTCAAACGCTCATTAAAAAACTTAACGATACATTGGGACCGATTAATTAATTGTATTATTGTATATAATTATAGACTATAGACTAAATAAATCTAACATATGATTGAAGCGTTACGATTTAATTTAATTATGCTCCCCCCTACCCCCTTTTTATATCTTTAGACTAAATAAATCTAACATGTGATTGAAGCGTTACGATTTAATTGCATTATGCACGCCCCCTCCCCCCTTTTTATTTCTTTATCCGAAACACCGTGTAATAAAAACGATTGATCATTATCGGTTCAGTGTCCGTTCACTGGTTTATGTAAATAACTATTCACGTCATATTGATTTATGATATCGGCCGATAATGTAATATTTACATCAAAGTTGATCCATTTCATTACAAAATATTGTATCAAATGTTTACTTAAGGTAAGTATACTTTGTGAAATGTGTGTTTAAAATTAGGTATAGATATAATAAAATGGAGAGGAATGGAATACAATAGAATAAAACGAAATACTAGGGGCGCCAACAAACCCTCAATTTCGACTCGCTGCGCTCGCGAAATCTCGAGTGCCGTTTGCATATTGAGCGAAGCGAGCCCAGTGTATTGACTCATTGTTTCCCATGGACTTCAAAGGGATATCAGTTTTTTGAAAAATTAAAAAAAAAAAATTTTTTTTGAGGACATTTTTCATTTTTTTTTCTTTAAGAACCATCACCTAATGTGTGTCTTTTTGATTTCAAAGTTTCATAATTTTCCGTCAAGTAGTTTTCGAGCCAATTCGTGACAAATAATGTAAAAAGTCTCCAGTAAAACGCTCCGCTCACTTTGTTCGCTTCGCTCAATAATAGAAAAGAATAAATAGAAAATCCAAAAAGCTTATGATTAAAATGAGTCATGTCATAAAAAAATAGATTCAAAGCGTTGTTATATTTAAATTAAAAAAAAAAACAAATTAAAAAATTTAAGTTATTTGAATGTTGTTTTTTTTAATCATTTCTATATCAAAATAAACAAAGACCTTATTTATAATCATCATCAGTTTACATAACCAGCTAGTGGAATACCATAAAAGTGCGAAACACATAACATTGAAGCCTACTATTACCTAAGAATATTTACAAACACAAGTTTAACCTTAGTATGTTTTTGAACGTACGAGTATATAAAGTGTCAATGTCAAAAAAAAAATACACTGACATTGACAGATTACCTACCAAAGACAAACAAACTAACTGGAACGATTTGGTGGATATAATACAATAGAATAAAAAAAAAAGTTTGTAAAGACAAAGACAATTTAAAGAACGGTATACCTATAATGGGGCAATGGACTATCCGGTCACACGGACCGTTATTACGGACGGACGAGTATTTTTATTACGTACCAGTATTATTATAATACTATTACTAGTATTATTATAATACTATTCAGTCCATAATACTGTTCCTATTTATCTTTATATAAGTATGTTATAATCGCATCTCTTTGTTCTATAAATCCTTTATTTAATACAAGCTGTGCCGACGACTTGGTCCGCGAGGAATGTTTTTTATAAAGTAGCGTATGTACTCCTTATAACATTAGCTATCCGTCTGTGAAAGTAATGTTAAAATCGATCCAGCCGTTTCTTTTTAAATTACTTCAATTTTATATATATATTTGTAAATGTAGGTGTTAGGGCTCGAGTTTGCAACATTTATATGAAGGTACATTTAATTCTTAACCTACTTCAATAAGTGCTCATTAAACAAATCTCTCTTATTAGTACGTAAGGGTCAGACGTTTAATTAATCAAATTAACTTGGGGTCAAACTTTTTACTGGGTCATAATCTTTCTTCATCGTTAAGGTTGTTATTTTAATACTTAATCAAGGGATATATATATATATATATATGTCTGTCTGTACATCATCAAAGCGCACATTAACATTCACGACCTCATTACAACAATTGTTTATATTTTTGCGAATCGTCGGTTTTGAGGTTCGTTGACCTTGCGCGGAAGTTGTATATTGTGATAACAGTGTTATAAAAGTTTGTAGTAAACACAAAATGATTGAACACCTGGCCTAGTGCCAGAGTACTAATGTGTAATTTACCTAATTGTTAAAATCTATATACGAGAACATTAAATATAATAAGAAATATGAGGAAAGATCGAAGATTGGCGCTTGACGATTGGCGATTGACAATTGAAGATTGAACGATTGGGGATTGACGATTGGCGATTGAAGATTGACGATTGGCGACTGAAGAATGACGAGTGAGAGAACAAAAGGGTTAAAAAGAAATGTTAGAACGAATAGAAAGACAAATCTATGGATTTGACGATAACGCTATTCTAACGTTTGCTTCCATACTTTTATATCATCAATAAATTCTTGGGGTCAAGCTAGAGGGTCTTTAGGCTCAGTCATTACTTGCTTTGCTTCTCTGTTTTCTGAGTAACAACTTATTACTGGCATTTTGTGAAAGAATATGAAATAATTGAGCTGAGCGTAAGCGAAGCTCTTAACATTTTGGGAGAACTTTTATTCTGTTTAGTTGTCACCAGAAAGCGACGAGATAATTAGCTAAAAATTTTCTCATGTATGTTTAAGCCGAACGCTGATGTTATAGCGAAAACAGATAGAAAAAATGTTTAGCTATTCAAAAGTTATCAAGAAAAGAAGAAAGGAGAGGGGTTCAGCTCAACACCCGCCACGCACGGTTGGCGGATCCTAGTTTAATGTAATAGTATCAGAATTTTTAATTATAACTCATCTATCTACCATTGATAGATATCCTGTACTGAATCTGTCTTTTATTTTTAGTATTGTGTTTCCATGGGACTAAGTTTTACCGTTTATCTTGGAATGCATGTGGTTTAATGACTTCATCGGTATTGAGTACGCCGTGTATTGAATGTGTAAGACATACACACATACATTAGCGATCTGTTTTTTATAAAGCTAATTTCAATTTCACCGTACTTCTCACTGCACGGGCTAGTTCGACTGGGATAATAGCCTGAAGCTATTAGAGCTAAGTTTTGGTTTGTGAATAGTAAAGCTGGAAGACCAGACCTCCCTTCCACTCCATATGTTTGATAACATCCCCCATAACTTAAGGTTGGCAATGCATTTGATTCTTTCCATATTAGCAGATGATAAATTTTGACATAACTTAAGATAAAATGAAATGACACCACAAATCATCACTGATGTTTCCATGGAAATACAAATTTGTTTAATTCCAAGCAACTGCTACATCTCAAAGAAGATAAGAACTACATTTAAATTACTTATATCTGATCTGGCAGCAATTTACAGCTTCCAAGAAACGCGAGCGTAATGAGAAACTTAACCATTTAGGACCCTCGTAAAGACCTAATTACACATACGACTCGGTTTGATCAACCTATAGTGTACGATATTCTTACACTTAATTAGGGTACGTTTTTTAAGGGTTCTTATTACGTATTAAGATAGTTTAAAGCTCTTTTAATATATCTCAAAGAGAGACTAACATTAATATTAAGCTATTAATCCAAATCTAAAAACTAATAATAAATTCAATAATAATTTATCAATAGTAACATCTAATTAGTTCGCGTGTTAATTGATAGAGGGATCGTTAAAAATGCCAAGTTCGCGTGCAAATTACAACACCTGATACACATTAAAAGTCGCACCCCACTTAGCCCTCCATTTAATTAAGGTCCGCTTACACGATACTATAATATAACTTAGGGCGCAAACAAAGCCTCAATTTCGACTCGTTGCGCTCGCGAAATCTCGGGTGCCGTTTCCATATTGAGCGAAGCGAGCCCAGTGTACTGACTCATTGTTTCCCATTGACTTAATGGGATATAAGTTTTTTGACATGATATTAGAAAAGATTTTTTTTTTTTGAGGACATTTTTCAAACTTTTTTTTTAAAATCATCACCTAATTTGTGTCTTTTTAATTGCAAAGTTTCATAATTTTCCGTCAAGTAGTTTTCGAGACAATTCGAGACAAAGAATGTAAAAGTCTCCAGTAAAACGCTCCGCTCACTTCGTTCGCTTCGCTCAATAAGTTCACAATAAAATATATTTATTTATTTTTCACTTTGAATCCATTGTGATCAATTCTGTACGTAAAACCGAAGTGACGGGAGGGCCTATTTTGATATCGTACGTATCCAAATAGGCCCTCCCGTCTTTTGTAAAGACACTCCAACTTAAAATAAGGCTACGAAGGTGTACCTATAATATAATATTAATGGAATATATATTTAATATGTATATATGTATTGTTGTTAGATTATTTAATAACTTTATACGTAGTATGTTTCATTAAGTTAATATTTAGATTAAAATATTATTAATTAATTATTAAATATAATATAATTTGGGGCGTGTAATGACTACCTATAAAATAGAACAAAAGTCTGCTACCGAGTATAAAATGGTCATTGACACGCTATAGTTGGTACAATCAAAAATCAATTAGTTGGAAGAGGACGCTTCGTCAGTTTTCGGGTCATGGTAACTAACTATGAGAAATATAACGAATTATATACCTACCTACTGTTTTATATCGACTATTATTTACTTACTTGCTTTCGTTATATTTAATGGAATTTTTACCCACTCTGAATGGTCAAATTAATTACAAACATAAATTATCACAATATACGATATAACTAAAGAAAAGTGTATGTTTGTGTGTCCCTGATTGTTTTGAGTTTTTTTTTCGAAATGCAGAATTCGAGTTACTTAAAAAAATTTATACACAACTTAATTTTCGTCAATAATTTTATTCTTATACTAATTTTTTTTTCATTGATATAATTAGTAAAATAGTGATTTTTAATATATCATTTATTACTGCTTACTAGATATTTTTATTTTTGTACCATTGTATAAAATATTTAATATACTTTTTTTGTATTTCATCACTTTCATATCGTCTACAAGAAAAAATGTATAACATAGATATAATAAAACTAAATGATCTATAGATGATATTTGACAATACATAACTATATGCACGATGTATTATTGTAAAATTCACTTTGGATTTAACTTTTTTTTTATTTAAATCTATCAATAAAAAAAATGCATACAACCTTTGTTTTATATTCGATAAAAACAAAAAAAAACTGCTTTTTTTAATTGCATTACTTAGTTAACTTAGTTGTGGGCCGGTCTAAAATAAATTTATACGTTAACTTCTATCGTAGATTGGTAGATACAAGTTAACGGATATCCGGCCACTATTGCGACATATCCAATCCAACGATTGAATATTTCAAGCCCATTGAAGATTTGAGATTAACAAGAACGGCACAATAACCGCGTGAACTTTTCGCACGCGAGTACTTACTCTGTTGACTTAATCACAAGGAATTTTGAACCTTAATACATTATAATAAAGTTTATTTTCATAGCATCATTTAATCTACTGTAATCCTATATACTATATTAACTCTTATTGCCATAAACATAAGGTTTATATTTCAAGTTAGTGTTCAATACGCAATGGTTCAAAGGACTCGAACAATAGCAGTCGTAACTAACATTATCAAAACAACATAAAATAATTTTATATTATAAACAATTTCATTTGTGTGTCAGTTAATTATGTAAAGTTACAGTCAGCAGAAACGGTTTAATATTTGTTTTACGTGTGTGTGTGTGTGTTTATTGTTATTTTTTTGTTTGTGTGTTTATTTCCATATAAAATCTAACCAAATGAATGCATGGCAGTAGGTATGTGGAATTCTATAAATATTACAATTATTGTAAGGTCTCCGATAGACTGTTGTGGAGGTACGTTTATAGTATTATTACAGTCGTTAACTTTGTTTGTACGCTACCTTATTTAGAATAAAAAAATTTATTATTTGAAAAACTGATATTAAAATACTAGTCGATGCCCGCGACGTCTTCCGCGTCTACGTAAATGATCGTTCGCAAGGACCGCATTTTTTTTATTGGTCTCAATGAAAAGTTTTTTATTTTAACTAAGTAATATAAATATTTTATACAAGAACTGTATTTAAAAAAAAAAGTTTTTTCTTCGACTTATCCCGGTTTCACTTACTTAGACTTTGATCCCGTAAAGATTTTGATATTAAAAATATCCCATGCTAACCCCATTCTTCATAGTCCAGTAGTTTTTGAGATCAAACAAACAAACAAACAATCAAAACTTTTCTCTTCACAGTATTAGTGAATAATAATATAAATTTTCAACAGATTCTTCTTACACAGAGAATGAGGAAACAGCATAACTAATTAGTCACACTTGGCAATGCTTTTTCTACAATCACGTCTATAATATATGCTGACTATGTACACGTATTTGTACACACACAGACAAATATATATATATATATATATATATATCGATGTGTGTGTGTTCGTCATCTATGCATTCTTATCCATCCGTGCATTGTGAAGAAACTTGGTTCAGCTGTTCTGCATACAAGGAACCGGGAGATTTGTATTTAGTTAAACGAACAAACAGACATAGAACCAAAAGCTTTTTTAAGGTCATTATTACACATGTATTTTTACACAGACACTCATGAAGACACAATATTATAATAACACAATATAACTATATTGATATCTATATATATTTATTTACCACTCACTGACTCATCACGAAATCTCTGAAACTATCTGTCCGATTAACTTACAATTTTACATAGTTACTTCTTTTGTGACGTAGACGTTCACTAAGAACGGATTTTACGGAATTTATGTCCCAACGGATTTCAACTTCTTGCATTTCGTCAAGTTTTAAACCTGTAAGAGCACTTAACGCAGGGGCAAGAGTTACTATAGCAACGGTTACCATAGCAACAGTTACGATGACAACGGACAATATGACAAAGGTTTCCATAACAACCTATGTTCAAATCCAAATTAATAGTGTGTCCAGCGAAGCGGGAGGGAATAAGCTAGTAATCTTATACATATATTTTCTTATAAAATTACATAATAAAGTTTTGTTTCGAACCCGGCGTTTCATAAATATTTTACGTAAATCATGTTCACGGTAAGACGAGAAGTAGATGCCTTCATTTAGTCTCAGTATTTCATGTCTTCATTTAGTCTTAGTATTTCATATGTCTTCATTTAGTTTTAGTATTTCATATGTCTTCATTTAGTCACGGTATTTCATATATCTCAAGCGTTATCTTAGTTTCGTGACACACACATTATTTTGTATACAAAATATCCTCTTTTTTTAACTCTTATTCCGATTAAAGGTTGAGGTTTTATATTTTTCATTACAGACAGATGTTAGATACTCATGTTTCATGGTAAAAAAAAAACAATAATGACAGAAGTAACATTAAGACGACATTATTAGAAAAAATCGGACGTGACGTCACATAAAGGAAACGTACCGCGTAGCGGCGGGGAAGTCATCATTCCCATACCAGATCCAGAAATACTCTCCACTGTAACAAGATCCTTAAAATCATATGCATTACTAGGAAGAAAGAGACCAATCTTATATAGTCAATCTATAAACAGCTGTTGACGAAGTGTTGGTTGGGGCTTCGATTTTTTTTTTATCTTATTATTTGATAAGGCATGTCACACATTTATGAATGCGTATAGCGTGTGAGCTATTTTAACAACAACAACAACAACAAAAAAAAGTAATTACTTGAGAGAGAATTTCATTCGGATATAATTAAAATGTTTCCAAAAAAAATAATGTATTAACCACATTTTTATAGAAATAAGTAAAAAAATTAACTGATTTTAATACAATGTTATTCCTTAGTTCATAATGGATACACGTCAAATTCATTTCCCCACCAATAGATGGAATGACTTGCCAAGGCAATTAATATTATATACACAGTGTAAAACTACCCTTAGGTTAACGAGCTTTATAGAGATAGTGCGTAATCACACTGAAGTCGGCTGTAATACATTACAAATAGTAATAAACGACTGCACCGCTAAAGATACGTTCACTTAATTACTGACTGGAATGTTATTTGCATAATTGTTAGACGTATATAAAAAATACTATAAATAAAAACACTGGGTCCGTTTGTATTTATGATATACATTTTTGTATAAATTATAATTCACTATTCCGCGGATGCGAGTGATTCAGAATCGATTTCCGTCGGACGCGCTGACTCACCGCTATGCTAATTATTTTATTTCTAAGGTTCTATGGAATTATGGAGGTCGTGTTGTGAATACAGACAGCTCTAACACTAATTCGTATATACATTTATCTTCCAGATTATTATAACGTTATTTTTTATTTACTGTAATTTTGTTAATTTTAATTGAAACTTATTTTCAAAATTACACTTTTAAAATTATTAAAAAAAAGATTGTATATTGAAATGATAAGTGGTTATATTCTTTTTTAGATCTGACCAAAAATACTTACTAATATGGTATTGATAGGTAAAAAAAAAAAGTTATGTTGCTTCATACATTTACCGTACGTATTGCTTTCGATTTTTTACATATGAATTGGAATACCAAAAAAAAATATATATATATATACTTCTTTATTATTAAAGTCTGTCAGTGTTACCATATTTTTATTCATTTTTATTCAATAATACCTGAGTATATGGACATGGCAACACCGATAGCGACCGTCACCGTTATTTAAAGTTACTTCCTAAACGGTAAAGAAAAGATTGACACACGCCACTGTCAATCACACCTTTCTTAGACATCCTTTAGAAGCTTTTACAATAACATATGTTACTATTATTAATAATAAATAGTATTTCTTTTACGTAATAAATAATTATCTAGTCAGCTACGAGGGGCAGTGCAATGGCGGACGCCGCCGGATATCCGGTGATACCGCTTTTACCGTTCTAACCAATTAAATGCATACTCAGTACTTACAATGTGTGAACTAATTATTGCAAATTTTTATTTGAGGTCATTAAAAAAATATATATTATTATAAAACTGACATTCCCCAGAACTTATTGTTCGAGTTCCAGATAAATAATAAAAGATTAAAGTGGTTCTAAAAATATTATTTAAGAAAATATAAATAGGGACCTTACAAAAATAAAATATTTAGTGTGCGGTAAAAGGTATGTTAAAATAAAAAAAAAACAAAGTCAAAGATAATGTTACGTATTAATAATCTTTTTGCATATTAAAATAATATATAGAGACCTTAAACACTATACAATATAAGGTAGATAACATTAGCCTAGAAAGATCTCCATTAGTACATAGAACTGATATCAAGACCCTTTTTATAACATATCATTATATACAAATTTCCTTGAAAGGTGCACTGTACATATAGATAGAAAAATTACCTTATTTACATTTATATTGTATATAAAATACCATACAGAGTAAACAACAGTTATTCTTTTACTTTCTGATATATATATATATATATACACATATATATATATATATATATATATATAAATTGTTTTCATGTCTATTGATAGGATAAATGTTTTAGAGCATAGCAATAACATATATATAACTCTTGTTAAAGTTTGCAGTTATATTCTTATATTTATACATATATATAGTGAGGCTAGGTGGGTATATTTGTACATTGTTACATAAAATAGAAGTATAAATATATATAATAAAGCACAGTTACTTACTTTCCTTTAACAAAGGTACCTTCAATATAATTAAATTGTGAATAAAATTATTTCTAAATTATAATTTATGAATGTTCTAAAGTCACAAGTGCCTCAGTCTTAGTTTTGCTGACAAGTCAAGTAGACCTTTTGTCTTTCAAGTACTGTGTGCGAGAGAAGCCTTTCAGATTTATCTTTTCTATCATATTATATTTTGTTAAAATTTGATTATAACAATAGTAAATGAACCATTTATAATAAAACCATCACAAAAAAACACTCACATTCCTTTCAAATAATTTTCTTATAAAAGTTTTTTAATTTGACACAATTATATATTCATGTTGTCAGAAAAACGTTCATTGAATTATTGAAATTAAATGTTTTTATTTATTATAAAAATAACAAAGCTCAAAGCAGTTTAGTACCGTTTTTATTGTCTATAATTTTCGTAAAATTAAATTAAATTTATTGTGTTATGAATATTTCGCGTGCTTTTATAAAGCTTAAAAACTAAAAAGGATAAACATTTAAAATATAAAATAATTAAAATAATATAGTCGAATAAAAAAAATATATGATATTAATTTACAAACAATAAAACAGGTACATATAAAAATATAATAACTTACTAATTCCATGAGCCTTTGCGCTGTCCTTTGTTAGGGCTAATAAAATTAAACAAAACATAAGCCAATACACATTTAGGCATCCACACTTGAACATTTTTTTAGATGGAGTTCTCCCGGACATTGTTTCACTAAATAACTGTATCTAAGAGTCATCAAACTGATAAACCGCACATGTTTATATGAGACCGACTTTAACTTACAAAAGCACTAAACAAATATCATAACGACGACCACAAGCACTCTATGTAAAAGTAAACGAAATACGACTACAATTTACAAGCCCTTGTTCAAAACATAATTCAAACTGTCAATGATGAAAACTGAAGTTCGTTCAAGTGACGTTGTACATTTTAATTATAGAATCGTCAAAAGTCAATGTCACCGTCATTTCAATTTTACATTTGTAATGTAGAGGAAAGGAGTTCAAACTTGTATTGTGATTGCCAAATGCTGTAAACTGATGCGCTATTGTTTCATAAAGATATAAAATCGGACGTTAAATATATAAAAAAAAATTATAATATTTAAAATTTGGTATTTTAAATATAAGACACAAATAATATTATTAAACGTGGCGTCAGAACCGTATTTTTAAGGTTAATGTCGTTGTCGTTACTATAGTGAAAAAATATTTTATATACTTCTTATTTTTACTCACTTCAATTATCAAGATCATTTTATTATTATTACTAATTAAAAACTAGTACTATTGATCCGAATTACATATTTTATGGTTTGTCATTGAGGTTACCATTGTCGCATATTGTAAACATATTTAATTGTAGAGGAAAGGTAAGTTCTAATTTCACTTATAGTCTTATAGCTTTATTTATATGCGATTTAATTTGCATTATGGAAAGTGCAAATCAATAAAATTTGCCGGAATACGTTTATTCTATTATTGTATTAATGATAAAATAGAGATTAAACTGAATTGAATTTGATTACAAGATTATAAGACTTGGTAATTAGAATTAAAATCAATTATTACCAAAAACTAAATAAAGACACACATTACACTCACATTCCTGACCCTAATTTTATGAAGCTCCAATTCACCACGCTCTCAAAACGTAGTCGTAAAATAGCAGTTTTAGTTAATATTTTACCAATAATGAAACGAAAGGAAAAATAGTATAAGACCTCATGTTCATCAGATAAGTGGTGGGATGAGTTGCGAAAGTTTGTTATACACAAGGAAAAATAACTTTTTAGTTATTTCTTCCTGACTGAAAATTTCTTAAACGTATAGCCAATTCAATTCAGGAAAAAAAATATTTTTAGTAATTTCTTCCTGACTAACAATTTCTTAAACGTATATAACTCCAATTCAATTCTGAAAAAAAAGTGATCTGACTACAACATGATGTAATTGAACAGAAAAAAAACATGTATATGCTTTCAATGATCAAAAGTTATTGGCTATTGAAAATGCATTCACTAATAAGTTATCTGCGAGTTAGTATTAGCTGATTTTTGTTATGCATTACAGAAGTATATTAAAATTCACCTTACAAATTTTGAACAGAGAATTCCCTATCCTAGTTCGGTATTATACTGTGATGTTTATTCCGCATAGTTATTTTTAAACTATTAAGTAGATATTGATACGATACTGGAGGAAGGTCACGTAAAAAGCATGAGGACCCCCCGGAGGGCATGTATGAAGAAGTTGATGTCTGTGGCCGAGGCGAAAGAGGTATGCAGAGACCGTAGCGTTTGGCGCTCCGTCGTCTCTGGCTACCCCGCAAGGGATATGGCGTGAAGGTAAATAAATAAATAATAAGTAGATATTGATCATTTTTTCCAGCTTAGCTATTTGTTATTACATAAATACTTTCACTTCTGTTTCCACGTTGAAGTGTCGCTCTCATCTCTCTCTGATTTGCTGTCATGCTGTCTGCTACCATCACCATTATCGTCAACATCAAAAAGACAAAAATGGTATTTATCACAATTGAATTTGGAAATTACGTTCCAGTAACCGGAAAAATCCAAATTTATATCTCCGCAATCGTAACCTGAAGGTTCACCAGTAGTTGGAACTTTCAAGTACTTGTGTTGTGTGTGTGTATGTGTGTGTGTGTATGTGTCTGTGTGTGTGTATGTGTGTGAAACTTGAGTTTAGTAACGTAACCTTAAACATTGTTGATACAATTCTGATTTACACGGTGGTAGAGAAGAGCGATACAAATTTTTTTGGACACCTGAAACGTATTTCGTAGTTCAAGAATTTATGTCTTTTATATAATTATTATAAGTGTTTCCCAACCGAATAAGATAACGGTAGCTACATAGCTACCGTTCATCGCAAATTGCAATACAAATCGCATCGAGACTGGTGAAAATAGATTCAAGCTTATTCCGAAGTAAAAAAGACTTGTTTCGATACTTCGATCTCACCTAGATTTTCTGTTTTAAAAAAATTACTGTGCAGTCTGAGCGGGCACGTGTAGTAAACACTTAATTGCGTCAAATACATATTCACAATTGCCTAATCAAGGAGGTTCTATTGGCCATAATTGCAGTGATTCTTAAGTTAATTACTTAGTTCGATAAAACTGAGACTAATTTTAAGAGATTGGAACAATAAAAACGTGATATATTAAAGAGTGATGTTTTAAAAATAATGTCTTGTAAAGAAATATACTTATGAAATGTTATAATTAATAAAATAATTATTTAAAGTAATAAGGGAACTAAAATATAAAGAATGTACCAAAAAGTCTTAAAGTAAATTAATATAAAGTATATTTTTAGTTACAACTATAAAGATTTTAGGAGCTACTATAGTACTATAAAGATTTCAGGAGCAAGGTGGCGCTGGTCCGGAGTCCAAAGAGCCGCCGCCACAGGACTGCGCACAGAATGGAGGGACGTAGCCCGGGTCGCAGTGACAGTGACCTGCAAACGTTAAGGTGCACAGCTGTCATAAATGTTTTAAGAAACAGTGCATCGTCATTCTTTAGCATTAGAGCAAATTCCCATACCTTCCGAGTTACAGACCCCGTGTCCTGAACATCCTCCACACGTGGCTGCGTTAAGAGATGACACCGACGATACAGACACACAGCGTCTATTAAAACACATCTGCAGAAAAACATACATTTCATATAACTACAGTTACTCGTAAGTCTACATACTGGTATTAGGATACTTTTAATGCTTGTTACTTCAGAATAGAAGAAATTTTCACACAAACAAGTTTATCGAGCTTTGATCTATTAAAATTTAACATCAGGTCAAATCTACATATCTTACGACACAGTACATACCTTATCGGGACCACATTTAGCCCCGTCCGGAACGAACCCGGGGTCGGGATCATTTGTCCCTAAATCAATCATCGCTGTGCGACACGAAATAATTGTACCTGGAAGTAAATTATATATTTTTATAAAATTATATATTCAAATCAAATATTGGAGTTATTTTACAGGAGAATTGTACGTCTACTGTAGTAAGCCGATGATCGTTTTGAGAAAACAGAGGAACAATACAAAAGAGAAAGAAAAACAGAAAGTCGCATAGATTCTTACGCGACGCTTTTAATCAATCAACCCGCAATACTTAAAGAAAATTTATTAATTTACTTTTAAATAAATTTGTTTTTTCTTACCATTAATATTTTGAAACGTTGCAGATAAAATAGATATCGCCTCCATACCGAACTCCAGATTCTCGTTAAGATGGTGACAATGCAACAGACCACATAAAGCGTCATCTATTGAGCACTTGTCGTAACCCGTCGGTTCTTCTCGACGGTAGCCACAGTTGCCGTTCCTGTTATAAATAATAACGTATTACAACGAAGTAACTACCACCATTCAGACAGACAAACAGACTAGAATAATTATTAATACATATAATTTTTGCTGAAATAAACCTATTACACTACCATTAAATATCTGCTATGGTCCGCTCTGCTAGATAAACTATCTAACTACACTTACATGAGTGTAAAAGACAATATATTAGTAGGAACACAATTTTCGTTGATATATTGACTACACTCCATGTCGGAGAAACAGTGCTGGAGCTATTCTGATGCGGTGATAAAAGCATTCTTTGAGCACCCAAGAGGTATACGCGTATATTGACAGAAATAATGCTAATATTCTTGTAATTATTCCACGCAGTTTATATCATTTATAACATATGCAGTAACTATCATATATAAATGTAAAAAACATTAGATTTTTTGTACACATACACTAATTGTTAGTAAATGCAGGAAAAAACATTATAATATATCTAATATTACAAGAAAAAACAGAAATACAAAATTGTATTGAATAATACCTTTTGCCTTTAGTATTAAAGGTGGTATAGCATTGCAAATCTGCCATCTCTCCGGATAAGCCCCATAGGAGACGACACTGGTCCGTATGCGTGCGACACGAACCACCAACACAGTAAGCCTGAGAAGATCACATTATTAATGATGAAGTAGTGAATAAATGCAGCCATGTATATAAATACAATCTTATTCATACAAAAATGCGCGATAGCAGAGCTACAATCATATGCGTATTTATGGTTATATGTTATTATAACGAGGGAAGGAATATATACTTGTACTCGTATAAGTACGCATGGAAGCACAAACACAATCATCCCCGGCGCAGCGCGTGGCGTCCCTCTTGTGCACCTCCGCGGGGCAGTACTCGGAGTGTCCGCTGCAATACTAGGGCAGGACAACCATACACACTCATCACGCATACAGTCACACTAGTACAGAGTCTAGCAGTGACCTTGTTCCCGGCGCAGGGCGTGGCGTCCATCTTGTGCACGTTTCGCCAGGCAGTACTCAGAGTATTCATTGCAATACTCGGGCAGGTCAGCCATACACACTCATCACACACACCGTCACACTAGTACAGAGTCAAGCAGTGACCTTGTCCCCGGCGCAAGGCGTGGCGTCCATCTTGTGCACGTCCGCGGGGCAGTACTCGGAGTGTCCGCTGCAGTACTCAGGCAGGTCGCACTCCCGGTCGGCTTGTCGACACACCGTACCCGTCGCCTTGGGACGACACGTCTGCGTGTCGCAGCACTCGCCCGTCGCGCACGTTGCATTGGAGCGTAGCACGCAACCCGGCGGGTGGCAGCACGCGATGCACGCGGGGTCACCCGTGAGTCCGCAGTCGCACTGCTCGCCCGGTTCCACAAACCCGTTGCCGCACGTAGACGGCTCGAACAGAAGCTTGGGTTTGTTTCTGGAATAGACAGATTTTTACAGCATAAAGAAAAGACGCAAAGGTATTGGAAAAATATATGAGGCTACAGCCAAACTTGTCCTACATATGGAAACAAAACAAAAAAGGAAGACAAGTTGGAGATGTAGTAAGATACAAAAAGTCTTTGAGAAGGCCGAAAACCACAAAGAGTTGTAGTAATTAATGAAAAGATATAAATAAGAGTTAAATTATTAAAGCCGATAAAACTCACCGCAAGCAGTAATCCATGCCTCGCGAAAATGCTAAAGCGAGTGAGTTAATACTACAAGAAGACCACTTAGTGAGGGGCACGGAGGTATTTGATCCAGTCATTATACACTTCTCATCCGGACATTCACAATCAGACTCCGTGTCGTGTTCCATACCGAAGTTGTGGCCCATTTCATGCGCCATAGTGGTAGCCACAAGCCCTATCACCTCCGAGTGGTTTGTGGTCACAGCACCAGAATATTCATATGAACATATTGGCCCTTTCAAGGCTTTGCCCATGATGCTACCTTTGAGCCTTAGATTTCTGAATATTAATCAAATTAAATATAAAAAATAATCCTAAACTCTTAAACTCTTCCATCATAATAAAAAAAATAGTTAAAAGGAAACTAACGTAAATAATTGTGCATTATCATTTGGCAAAATCCTCATTAGTTGTTTTCTATAGCGAAGGAAATTAACGAGAGTTAAATCTCCGTCCTCATCTAATTTTATTTCATCTCTCTCGTTCCACACGACCACACCCACTAGTGATACAAAAATATTCAGGGGGCTGTACACCTGAGAATTACAATTTTAAACATCGTTAAAGGCCTTAAAGAATATTCCTTCCTCAGTCCTTTTTTTAAGTACAAAATGGCAGAAAATACTCTGTGACTTAAAATATTTACAGAAGAACGATATTACTCACAGAGTTAACGATATTGACCAAGTCCTTCATCTGTCGGTGAACAGTCCCCATGTTCTGCCCGTTGGCTTTGTACACTCCGTTGTCCACCACAAGCGCAAACTCAATGAAGCGGGACAGTTTGTTCACGTTAAAAGGACCTCGGACCTTTGTATCATCAGATGTTTCGCGTTTGTGCTGCAAATTAATTTGAGACTAATATATTTCTAAATTATGTTTTACAATACTAAATAATTCATTCTAACACTTGATAATTAGCATCGGCTATGGACAACGTCAGCCTAAATTTATGAATGCGTTGCCGCTTCTGAGAAAAATAATTTAATAATGTTGAGGACAAAAAGGAACGGGGAGATGAGGAGCGGAGGGAATTAAAAGCATTACAATTCTCAGGTTATTTACAATTGTCTACATAATAAATAACCAATATATAAAGTACCCGATTAATCTTGCTTCTTTGTATTCTTTTACGCGGTAAATCCTTTAATAAATCTGAGTTGTGAGTGATGTTCCCGTTAACAACGCCGCTGTACCCGCAGTGGAAATTATTATTCAGATCAGAGTGTTCATAGATGAAGTGCTTGGAATCAATTTCGTTACCTAAAATTTAAAAAAAATCTACAATGTATGAATTTTTGATCCTAGCGCTGGATAAAATAAATTAAAATATATAATTCACGATTTGAGTATAATGTTTTTAACAAAAGTATTACAGTCATTATAACAAAAAAATCTATACTTTCAGCTGGTTGTATATATCTCATTCGCTTCCCATCGTGTATAATTCCCCTCACTCCGTCGCAGGTGGAGACGGCAACCCACGAGTCCTTCTTACCCCTTACTTTGCCAGAGTACTGGCATATATCAAGCTCCTGAATGGTAGAGTAACTATAATTAATATTTCACCTAGGGGTCGTCCATTAATGCGTTGTTTTAAAGCAACACTTTTACCCTCTTCCTCCATCCTGGTTATACTTTTAATTTACCCCTTCCACATACCCAGAATCACGCTTTTTTTTTGATACAAAGAATCTTAATTTTTATACTATATTAAAAATATCTGATTTAATTCTCTTTTATTAAGGTTACAGTTTTTTTCTGACTTACATACAAATAATTAAATAAATGTGTATATGTATGTATGTAAATGTATGTATATAAATGTATATATGTCCTTTTCCAAAACTCCTACCCCCTTTTTTTGCACCTCCCGTGATTAATGGACAACCACTTAGTTGTACAATATAAACTACCTTTTATAGTATGTATTTCCTTACAATTTACTCGTACCTCTAGTTTAGGTTTATGTAATACGGTTTCTCCATTTTCCTGATAGACGATGACATGGTCTTGTGTGATGAGGTCCTCGTTCAGCCGCAGATCCAGAACATGGTCCAGGCCATCTACATTTATTGTCATCGTCACCTCTGGGTGGTGGATGCCTTCCTAAGTTAATAATAATATTTATTGGAAAGCATCCAATAAAACGTATATTGGATATTTCCTTTGGAGTTTATCTCCTAACTAGTACAAGTTAATTTAATATAAGTATAGACTAAGTAACTTAATAAATAGATTAGGCAATATATTATAGGATTTAGGAGCAACTGACCACGTTACCTAGTATATGCTCTTCTAGATAATGATAAATGGAAGACAGCAATAACATGGGAAATTAATAAATATAAATTTCAACAAGATTTCCTACCGTATGTCTTGTTGAAGTAATTTCTCGTTTAGTTCTTGCATGGTGTACGATCGGTCGTACGACATAATATCGATTGAATTCTGGCGCAGGTGATTCTGTAAAGGTGATAAGGGACAGTTATTCCGTTTTGTATTTTTTAATGTTGACAATAAAAATTCACACAACCGTTATCGTTAAGACTGCTTAGGATTTTTGGAAATGTATAGTAATTAAAATTTTCTTAATGGTACATTTTTCATTTATTACTACAATAATGTTAAAATCACCTAATACTCAATATACTAAAATATATTAAAAATATATTTTGATAAAAATTGTGTTACCAGGGAATATAGTATTCCATGTGATGTTTTATTTTTGTCTACAACTGCGTATAAAAAAAATACTTTAAATGAAATTAACTTCTCTTAAGTATTTCTTATTTAGTACCGACCAAACTGATTTACATTAAGTATTCTAAAGTTTTGATAGAAATAAGGTTTAATTCACTGTCAATTAAATATAAAGTATTTAATTATAATATTGTCGCCTTGTCTTACTAAGTTATTTATTTTCCTTAACAAATTGTGTTTATCGAAATGTAGAATATTACCTATATCTAGTTCATTATTATTTTGCCTCCGACAAGGAAAATAAGAACGTATTTCGTATTTTCAACATATTATTATTTAAGTTATGTTATACTATCTGTTAAAATAGTTTATAAAATATTATTAGTAATTTCGTTACAAGTTATTGATAATGGAGTTTTATTAAGTGTAGTTAGTGTAATATATTTATCAATTACGCAAATAAAAGTCCAATTTATATAATTGGTTTAGTACATCTCTAACTCTAACAGCCTTGCTATCAAACGCATACATAGAAATTCACTCTCAATTTAATAAAAATTTAAAACCACCTAGAACTAATCAATAAACATGTATAAGCCAAATCACCAAATGATGCGCCTCACGTTTTCAGTCTTCAGCTTAGTACAAGATTACGAGTGACACAAATTAAGGCAACAGCTGCAGGAGGGGTGATGGAGTGAGGTAGACGTGGAACTCAGAGCTGCCATAGGGCAAAATTATTTTCTTCTTTTGAGTGCATTTGTAAAACGTGGGTTTTTATTTTTTTAAATTATTTTCTACTTTTAGATTTTTTTTTTCTACTTTTTAGATTTTTTAATGCTTGAATGTTGCATTGTCATCGACTTCTGAGCGATCCTGAAAATTTCAGCGCTCTAGCTAGCTGGAAAGTATGTGAAATTTCGATTGAAAGATTTGATCGCTACAAACAGACAGACGTGACGAAGACGAGCTAAGTAAAACGTGTAAAAAATAAAAAAGAATTGAGGCACACTTTATATTAGTTTTGATTTATTTGTTGAAGTTTAAAACAGGCATACAATTTATCCTATATAAGTTTATTCCTGCAGTTATATCTTAGGTAACGGAAGAAATGTTATTAATAACTTGGTTAAGAATAACAAAACAATGATATGACTAACAGTTATGTTATATTAAATAATGAAGTTTATCAAATAATGACTTCTATGTGTAAATTGTTTTATTTCAAACAAAAGAAAACAATCACAATCTAATAACGTAACTAAAAACACCTCGAGTTTAGTACAAAAGTAACGAAGTGAAGTTGATATAAATGTGTTTAATCTAAGAAAATGAAGTTAAATCAAGACTAAGTTATGACATTTCTACTAATTATTTTGAAATGAGTTATTGCGAAAAATAAAGTTATCGAGAACCAACGTCATGGAAATGGATTTTTTTTTTCTCATTATTGAGCGAAGCGAACGAAGTGAGCGGAGCGTTCTTCTGAAGACTTTTTCACATTCTTTGTCACGAATAGACTCGAAAACTACTTAACGGTAAATTATGAAATTTTGCAATCAGTAAGATACATATTAGGTGATGGTTTTAAAAGAAACATTTTTGAAAAATGTCATGTCGTTGAGGAATATAATAATCATCAAAAAACTGATATCCCATTGAAGTCAATTTGATATGATGAGTCATTATACTGGGCTCGCTTCGCTCAACATACAAACGGCACCCGACATTTTGCGAACGCAGCGAGTCGAACTTGGGGGTCTGTTGGCGCCCCTAGTATAAAATAACTTTAGCCTTAAATGACAATCTAAGAAGCAATTTAATTTATGTTATTTTAACAATAGCAATGTAGGAAAACACAACTTACTTATTCCATAAGAACTTTCCAGGACCATTAAAGTAAACCAAAACACATTTAAGCACCCAAATTTAAACATAATTGTTTTATAACATATGGCCTTGTTATGTATTAAAATTTTTAGACGTGTTGATACATTAAAGACACAAGACTTATAAGTTATATTACGTATTACCAATTATTTTTAAGGATAAACAGTTTCCGTTACAGAGGTCAACGAGATGCCGGCTCCCCTCCCCCCTTTGCCTGTTTACTTCTCGTTGCATTCAAAACCTAAGTTATTTTATTGCATAACAATCTCTTCGTCAATTTTGTTTAAAATTATGTTTTATTTTTTTATTTATTGAACATAGGAATGAAATTGCATGAATATATATATATATACTTAATCAGATATAGTAACTGACTACAATATTAAACCATTTCCCAGCCGTTTACGATGACTCCGGAACACTGTGTCAGTATGTTTCAATATTATATGCATGGATATGTATTTAAAATAAGTCAAATCACATAATTTACATCTACTATTTGCAGATGAACGATGAGCTTCAATTGAAAAAATTGATTGAAATTTTTCATTGCAAACGTATTCTTCGTTAGGTGTAAAAAGGTGTCAAAAGCTTTCTATACATCTAAAGAATGGAAGGACCAGCCTGAATGAGAAGTCCAGTGTCATCTGATAAGACAGAATTTTACATTGTTAAGGAGAGGCTAAACAGTTCATTGGTGTAAACAACAAATAGCGTAGGACCCAATATACTACCTTGGGGCACTCCGCACGTGACTGGTAGAGCTCGGCTTTATATGTGTACGATTTTTAACCCTCTGCTTACGATTACCAATATAACTTTTAAATCTTTAAAGGGCATTACCGTGCACTCCGATATTCTCCACTTTAGTTATGAGGATGAGTATAAAGACAAAATGGAAGTGTCAAAAGCGTTAGTAAGTACCGAGGATACCGAAAGGTTTGAAATTAAGGTTGTTTATGACTGTTCCGTAGGTAATACAGTAGTTTCTTTTGATTTACGTTGATAACTGATACTTTTAAATTGATTGTCAAACAGGATGGTAGTTAAGAAATTATGTTAATATGCTATTTAGAATTTGCAAGCATTTAAGAAAGTTAGTTTTGAGCGTACTGATATAGGTCTATAGGTATTGACACTTGCCGTCTCTCCTCCATACAGGATTGGTATATTCCCTGAATTCTGCCGAAAAGGTTCTAGTGGAGTAACAAGTTTTAATTAGTACTGAAGAATAATAAGCTGCCTTCAATATAAAGGAGGAAATGTTACGCAACCAACAGCACGCTCTAAAATTATGTTAACTTCTTCATTACCAGTTTTCATTCGACTCAGCATAAATCTGTATACAGTAAGGTTCCATTAAGCCCATAGCTTTTGTAAAATTATTCGGTTGAATGCCGTAAATTAACGACGAGTACAGACATATAAGGATATATAATTATAAAAAATTCTTCTTTCAGGCGCTAGTGGCGCTAGTTATTCTCGTCTTATGCCAAGCTACGACTCAAATATCAATAGTCGCCCTCGCCTTCTTCGCCTACCTCTGCCCTAATGATTATGTTTATAGCATCTCAACCCCACCAACCCTCCGGTTATAAAGGTTGAGCCGCTATACATGTGGTCCAGGTTTACCCCGGTCACATGGATCCTTGTTACGGCAGATCTGACCCCCGAAGTCATCCGACAACGGCACTATTAAGCCTAGTAAGCTCGCAAGGCTATCGGTCATAGACAAGTCCAATCGCGACCACCCTGCTGCCTTTTCTCCATGAAAGGTTCCGGAGCTGTACGGCTCGCTCACTTCCCGTGTGATTTCTCACACTAGCAATAACTTGCTGAGATCGTTAGAGAGGCCAACTACCAGTTTCCTAGCTGGTGCCGGAGCTGTACGGCTCGCTCACTTCCCGTGTGATTTCTCACACTAGCAATAACTTGCTGAGATCGTCAGAGAGGCTAACTACCAGTTTCCTTGCTGGTGCCGGAGCTGTAGGGCCCGCTCACTTCCCGACAAGCGATCGGGCCGCAAGTCTACCCTATACTACAGTCGGGTGACCGGATAGATGCTAGCTCATCCATCTAACCTCTAAGCAGGAGGCTACCCGAACTGCAGGGACCCCCGAAGGGATCTCTGCTTATGGACCGTTCCAAGCCCCGAAGTAAAAGACCGCAGCAGCCCTTCGCCTTAGGCTGGTCAATTACCTCTCGCTGCGCACGAGATCCGACGAGCCCCCGACAACTGTGGGAACCCAGACGAACAGCTCCGAACCTCTGCAGCTAACCACATTACCACTACGAATCCAACACCAAAACCGGTAACCCGGCAGTTTACACGCGCGAGCGCATGCGTCGCTGCCGGAGGGCTTAGGTACCGGGGTCCCGTAGTACCCTGATCTTAGCAGCTGACCCGTAGTTCAGCTGCAAACTATCTACCGCCGGGTATCTCAGTAGATAGTAAAATATCAATAGTATAAAATTTTAAATACTAAATAATTCATTTGGTTATGTTCCGTCGGTGAGTGAGAGAATCCGGAAGCCCAACCTCCCCCCCGCGCCAAACATGAAAGCGATGCCAAAAACAAAAATACCCCAGGAGGGTACCGGCTTTGATGAAGCCGGGGACCCCCTCCCCGAGCAAAATCGGGGAAATGATTCTCGGATTTTGCTCGGGCTGCCCGTCGTATCTGGGGCGGGCAAAGTATCGCCTTTTGTGTTGTTTGAGGGCAAACGACGAGTCAATGCAGCGGCACCCCGACCCACTCTAAATGTGGACTTTTGCAACATCCGGGGACTTCATTCCAACTTGAACGCCGTCCACTATCATCTGGAGACGGCGCAGCCGGCCTTGTTGTTTCTGACGGAGACGCAGATATCTCAACCTAGCGACACAGCGTACCTGTCATATCCCGGGTATAAACTAGAACACCATTTTATACCACACGCAGGGGTATCTGTATTCGTAAGGGAGGATATCTGCTACCGTCGCCTTCAGGTTTTTGAAGGACCTGTCTATACTCTGGCTATGCGTGGACATGGACGACCATGTCAGAGTCTACGCGTGCCTCTACAGGTCCCATAGTGGTAATGCAGAAACGGATGAACTCTTGGGCCATGTTCAGGCGAAGATTGACGATCTGCTTTCACAGACTCCCTCCGCCGAAGTCGTAGTCCTAGGGGACTTTAATGCGCACCATGCCGATTGGCTAGGGTCACGTGCCACCGACTACGCGGGGAGATCTGTGTTTGACTTTGCTCTGGCAAATGGTCTGTCCCAGCTGGTAAAGACGCACACTTGTCTACCGGACGTGGACAGCCACACGCCCTCTTTGTTGGATCTTCTGCTGACTACACATCCAGAAAAGTACCAGATCACTGTCGAGGCTCCCTTAGGTTCCTCTGATCACTGTCTGGTACGGAGTGTAGTGCCCATTCAACGGTCGGCTCGCACAACACCTGCGACTCGACGCGTTTGGCACTGACCTATCGCCATTACCTCTCTGCTCTCCAAAGTAATGGAGAGCATTATCAATAAACAGCTCCTAACCTACCTCGAGGATCACCAGTTGGTCAATGACCGGCAATATGGCTTTCGCCATGGTCGATCGGCTGGTGATCTTCTGTTGTATCTTACACACCGTTGGGCAGCTGTTATTGAAAGCAAGGGAGAGGGTCTGGCAGTTAGTCTGGATATGGCGAAAGCCTTCGATCGTGTATGGCACAAGGGACTTCTTTCGAAGCTACCTTCCTATGGGCTTCCCGAGAGTTTAGGCAAGTGGATCACCAGCTTCCTCACTGGGCGGAGCATACAGGTCGTTCTCGACGGTTTTTGCTCGGACTCCAAGCCCGTGAACGCTGGTGTACCCCAAGGCTGCGTGCTATCCCCAACTCTGTTCCTCCTGCACATCAATGATAAGTTGGATATCTCCAACATACATTGTTATGCGGATGACAGTACTGGGGATGCGGTATATTCCGGCCGTGCAGGTCTCACTCGGGAAAACGTCGACGAGTGCCGAAAGAAACTTGTGTCTTCAATAGAGACCTCCCTGGGGATGGTCTCTGAGTGGGGTGAACTGAACCACGTTCAGTTCAATCCCCTAAAGACACAGGTTTGCGCGTTTACCACTAAGAAAACCCCATTTGTCGTATCACCGCTCTTCGAGAGCACTCCCCTCATTGCCTCGCCAAGTATCGGAATACTGGGTCTCGACATTTCGAGCGACTGTCAGTTTCGTGGTCATCTGGAAAGCAAGGCCAAGTTGGCCTCGATGAAATTGGGAGTGATCAATAGAGCGAGGCAGTACTTCAAACCTGGCCAAAGACTTGCGCTCTATAAGGCGCAGGTGCGGCCACAAATGGAGTACTGTTCTCATCTCTGGTCCGGATCACCCCAATATCAGCTTCTACCATTTGACCGCGTACAACGGAGAGCCGTTAACGGCTGGACTCTTTGGCATTGCGTAGAGACGTGGCTTCTTTGTGCGTCTTCTACCGCATTTACAACGGGGAGTGTTCCGAAGAACTATTCGATCTGATGCCTGCCGCCGAATTTCATCACCGCACAGCGCGCCATCGCCTCCAATACCATCCTTACCACCTGGATGCGTGGCGATCCTCCACTGTGCGGTTCTCAAGGACATTTTTTCCACGTACCACTCGAATGTGGAACGAACTCCCTTCGGCGGTATTTCCAGATCGGTACGACATGGGTACCTTCAAAAAAGGCGTTTATTCCTACCTACAAGGCCGGCAACACTCTTGTAAATCCTCGGATGTTGCAAGAGTTCATGGGCGGCGGTGATCACGTCCATCCGTGACCCGCCAGCTCGTTTGCCCTCCTCTTAAATAAAAAAAAAAATAAATAAAAAAAAAAAATAAAAATTGTTGAACACTACAGAAAATATCTTCGTGAGAAAATAGCAATATGTTGAAAGATTTCTATCAGACCTCATAGGAATCATTTAACACAATAAAAATAATAACTTCAGATATAAAATGAAGTGGTAATAAACCTCACCTGAAATATTCAACTAAAATATTTATATAGAATTTTTGGCTCCGGGTATGAAATAAAAACAAGAAGTCATTTTATACAACTATATATAAAAGTCAACATGTTCGTCTCTTGCACCAGTTATTTAAAGTCTGAATAAATATACAAAATAACAAAAGAATATACCTTATCAATAAAGTATTCAAATAAACCTAATTACTTTAAGGAAATCAATCTTCAATATTCCTCTATGTACAAATTGTAATGAAAAGTTTGAAGCTGATAATTCCATTTGCAAAAAAACTAACTAAACTAAAAATAAACTTAATATTATAAATAAATAATAAAACAATTTATTATTACAAATTTTTGCAACCGATATTAATATAATTATAATATATATTTTTTGCAAATGGAATTATTTCATTCAAAACGAGCAATATTTTACATTTTACTTCATTAGCCAGCGACTAGTATTAAAATATTAGGCTTATTTCACACAGCGAGCTAAACCATCTCACTACATTAGGTTGCAGTGTGACCTATGCCTTATTGAGCATCCAACGAGTTAGGAAACATTATTCAACAAGTTATTACATTACAATATATTTATATATATAAAAAAAATAATTATATAACATCACATATCTGTCAAAACCGAGTCACTGGAATATCATACACGTAACACAGCCAGCCGACGACCGGCACATTGAAATAACAACCTTATGTCCTCTCAATACGGCTCATACTTCAATAGACTATTTTAATGACTTATTAACAGTTACAAATTATATACAGTGCCCCCTATAACATGGTGGATTCTTTCCGCGTTATATGAAAACGCGTTGTAGGAATATTCTTGTATAACGCGTTCATATGACCGTATAACGCGTTATGTACATATAGTACACGTTTAACTTTTCTCTTTAAAGGCGTTTTTAATGGAACTTAATTAAATTAAATTTTTACTTTATTTAATTTTATTTTATAACACAATGTTTAAAGGTACGCGAAATTAATTATGAACTTTAAAAAAAAGTATATATTTCATAGTACAGAAATATAACGTGGGAAAATGCCTGCGTTATATGGGTGAAAACACGTGTTATACGAGGGACTGAAAACGCGTTATGAGAGTAACGTGTTATAGGGGCGATTACTGTTTATATAGAGTTATATTTTTTGATCAATCAATTTTTATTTAAATTAAATTATACTCATTTAAGTTTCAAAAAGCGAATTGAAGTGTTTTTGCAACAAAACAGAAAACACTAAATGATTTTTGAAAATAATTAATGCTCTTCGGGACTTTAAATTTCTTGTAATAAATGCAACTTGAGATCTTTAATATCTCATTTGTTCATCAAAAACATTGTTAGTATCCTGGATACAGCATTAATTACTGTCAGTCTGTTAGTATAATATATATATAATCAGATGTATGTTACACTTAACAATAATAGTCCATTTAATGCTTGTCACAAACATCCTTCAAACTGTTTCAATGCGCCGGCAACACTTAGTCCCCGCTACACTTACACTAAGCACTAACACTAAACACTACACTAAAGGCGTGTTCATATTAAACTTGTACACATTAGCACACATGTTGTCCAAATTATCTCTGTTAGTGTACGGTGGGCTAATTTTTATTTTCCTTTGTCGGTTCTCACTGTACATCTCCACGACGCCCCACTGACGCAGCAACTTGAGGCAGTTTCGTATAGCGTCCGTGGACACCGCCTCGCCTGTACACATATTATATATTATATTCTGTTGACTATTTATGTTTGTATTAAAAAAAACAAGATATTACAAATATCAACTAACTAATAATCACTCAATAAAAAATAAATAAATTATTTTAAATCATCATACACCAATGACTGCCATCAATTATTACGTTTCGTGTAATATGAATACAGTCTTTCGATTTTCCGAACTCTAAATTTGTATGACATCAAATGAGTTTTTATATTTTATATTTAATAACCATTTACATGGTTCAGACCACCATAACTTAATTTATTTTTTGGTGGTAACGGCTGCTGTCTGAGGGTATAAAATGTCCGAGATATTTAATTGTGAAGATTAGTAGATTTTCTTGAGCCCATGATTTGTAGAGCGGTAACATCCTCACCGTAGACCATTATGCCCTTTGCGCTGGCCTCCAGCAGGTCCTCGAGCGTGGCGCTCACGATGTTCTTGACCGTGGGATTGTTGTCGGGGTCACTGAGCGGGCTCTCGGGGTCAACGACACCGAGCGACACGCGGCGACACGTAGCCGTGTACGCCTCTAGCAACGGACGCAACGTACGCAGCAGACGACGGCTGCGGACAGACTGACCATGAGGGAACGGAATCGGCGGAGAGTTAGATCTTCCAGAATAAATATGAAATGGGTGTATTATAGATTTGATGTATCTAACTGACCGTTCGGCGATGGCCTCCTCGGTCTTGGACACGGTATACTTGATAAGTCTCATGGGGTCTGGTCGCTCGTCGTCGTCGTCCAAAGTAGCCGCGAAGCGACGCGCCCACCGCTGTTCCTCCAGCTCGTCATTTTTCTGGAACAATTATATATTAGTATGTATCGCTTTACTATTAGACATCAAAATGAAGATATCGATAATTATTTAAACACAATACCACGAATATCAATTTATAACGAATTTTGAAGCAAAAAGAGGCAGTCATTATTGAAAAATATATTGCCCTACCTATACAGACATATTTTTTGACAAATTTATGTTAACTAATTTGAAATAATAAAGTTTATAAAACAGATAACAGTTAATAATTACGTGGCATTGAAACTGTTATTAAAAAACGATTCTAGGGTGGTTTTTTTTTGTCGCAAACAAAAGGTATTTAATTGTCTATAACGAACCTGTGTACTGACGAGTACGTCCTGTTGTATGAGCTCGTCAATGGCCTCGTTGAGTTCCTCCTCTATCTTCTTACAGGGAGCGCACAGGATGAACTCCTGACTCATGATCTCGCTCAGCTCCAGCGCCGCCTCCATCAGCTCTGAATGACGTATCACTTGATCTTCGCCCTCCTTGCATATTATGCTTTCTAGGGCAGTCGCTGAAATTTATATTAAAGGCAATGTCAGTACACTTTTCAATTTCATTAAGGGCTCCTGTAAGATTTATGTGTAATACGATACTCACCCACTATGGCTGAGGCTGCGTAGTGGGCTACAACGGCGTTGGCGTAGTACGAGAGCTCGAGCGAGGCAGCAACGGAGCCCTGGGGGCGAATAACCCGCCGGGAGCCCGTACCCTCGGAGCGAACAAGAGCACTGCCTAAGGTCTCCAACTGGAGACAAATATTTATATTATATTATTTTCTTGTTAGAATATTGAATGAATACTGTTACAGAACAATAGTTGACCAGATACAAACGCACGCGCACGTGCACTCACGCACGCACGCACGTTCGTCTCCTATATAAACCGCAGCAGCCGCGTTCCGTCTGCCAGTCTGTGTGTGCGACTCACCGCGCGCGCCAGCACGAGTCTCGTGTCCCCGCTGTAACCGAGGTCCCTGGCGGCGGCGCGCAGTGCCGCGCCCCTCGCCCGCACGGCGTCCTGCAGCGCCGCGGCCGAGCAGCCCTCGCGCCGCTCCGTCAGCAGCACGTAAGACACCACGTTGGTGCACATCAGAGCCGTGGACTGGGCAGCATCTGATATAATTATTTAACTATACATTAACAATTGCGATACTTTATAATTAATGCATTTGTAAGCGTCCAATTTTGACTCTCTCTTTAACTCTTCAAACGAAGAGTTTAATGATGTTTAAAGTTACAAGTGAGAATGAGACAACCAAAAATGGTATTCCGATGTAGATTCTGTCCCGATACGCAGATAAACAAATACCGTCCACCATTATAGAAACATTTCCACGTTTGAACGGCACAGTTTTTTGGTTCCTTGGGATGTAAACTACGTCAGAGAATCTCTCACCATAGACAAGATGTCTGCCGATGGCTTCTACCATCATCTTGTGGTCCGTGCTGACCTCATCGCCGAACAGGCTGCTGTGGCTGTGCTTGTACAGGATCTGCTGGTCCAGATTCACGGCTGGGTTGCTGGACTTAAGGGGTGCCTCCACAGGGGCTCTCAGATGGTCGTACTTCTGGAACGACGTCACCAGCTCCTGGGAATTTAACATTTTATGTAACATAACATAAAACTTTCCAATTTGTCAATTTATAAATGTAAAAATTTTATTAATATTAGTCTGTACAATCTCTATGGCAGATATTTTTTTTATGTTAGAGGCGGGCAAACGAGCTTGCGATGGTCACTGAAAATTCGTGATCACCGCCGCCCATGAGCTCTTGCAACATCCGATTCACAAGAGCACTGCCGACCTTGGAGGTAGGAGACACTTTTTTGAAGGCACCCGTGTCATATCGATCCAGAAATAAAGGTCTCTTTACCACATTGGAGTGGTACGTAAAAGAAGAGTCAAAGCAAACGAGAGACCCAGACCTTTAGAGATATGGGCTGATTGAAGTCCACCCGTATGCTCCCGTGGTTGGTGTTGAGGGTCCTCCAGATGCCCCTGAGGGCCGACCAGAAGGTCTCCATCTGCTTGGGCATCCCGAGCTGCTCCCTCACGAAGTTCCCGTCCACCAGCCGGTCGTAGTTCAGCGTCACCGGCACCAGCAGCGCGTCGTCGATGGTGCCGTCCAAGTACGCGTCCATTATCACCGACAGAATACCGGCTGGAATTGTATACATATTGGGTAATAAGGACCCTCGATTCAATGTCTTCTGTGTTAGACTGGAATACTATAACATTACTGTTAGTTAAAGAACAAAAGTAAATAACTTGGGGTCCCTCGAACGCATTTTTTTATTAAACAAATTATACTCACCTACCATCTATTTATCCCGAAATCAATCAGCATGAAATTTAAAACTCATATAATATAAAAAACTTAATATTTTATTTACAACATATATAACAACATAAGTATGTATTTTCGCATACCTTTAGGTAGCTGCGGCTTCCCCGTCCTGGTCCTTCCACCCTCAATGAAGAATTCTAGATTATTGTTGGCCGCCAAACTATTCAGTATGTATGCCCTGGAAATAAATAACAATGTGTTATGGTTTATTGAATTAAAATTAATTTACATGACAGGACTCGAACCTAGTACCTCTGGATGTATAATAGTAAAATTAGTATGTATTTGTACCTCAGGGCGGATTTATAAATGGGGTCCCCGTGGTACTCGGAGCCGTCAACTCTGCGACGGATGAAGAAGGCACCGCACGCGCGGAGGAACCAACTGACAAATACAACATTATTTACATCAATATTTGTTAAGTATTTTGTAATTTATGTTTATCGTTATATATTTTTAGTAAGTTAAGTGAGACTCGGAGTCTGAATATACTTATACATACACATATTATGTATATATGTATGTATAATTATATTCTTTCTTTCCTTATCTGCCTCATACATCCCTTTGACCCGCCTTGTTTGTATAATATAATGTAATGTAAATACATACTAACAATAACGCAAAACTATTCACATCTTTCATGTATGCGGGCGACTGTGGCTTTATATATAATAATCTCATATGAGATATATTTGTTTATTTGCCATTCAATAACAAAATTATTATTATACAAACACACAGGCACGCATGCACGCACGCATGCGTACACGAACGCACGCACGCATTATCAAACACACACAACCACACATACACACACACGCAGGCACACACCACGTTACGCCGCGACGCTCACACACACACACGCGTCAAATTATACGCACCACCCACACTCACCCGAAGAAAGGTATCCGCATATTATCCCCTGCCGCCACGAGCGGCGGCCTCAGCCCCGTGAGATACAGCGTGAAAGTGACCAGCACGTAGTCGAAGTGCGAGCGGTGCAGCGGGACGAACACCAGCGGCAGGCCCGCGGCCTTCGCGCGGCGCAGGCGCTGCACGCACGCGTCGCGCGACCCGCACCCCCCGCCGGCTACGCGGCGAATGGCCTTGTGACACAACCACGCCACCAATCTGGAGGGGTGAGGGGAGGTATTCATTTATACACCTAATTCTACACAAGGCAAAGGCTGAATTATATAAGTATATGAAGATGTAATTATAGCAATAAATATAACAAATCATACAGAGTATACCAATTATAAGATCACTATGTGTAGGATTTACTTATAGATTCTTTAAAAAAAGACCATAATATTTACTCCAGTTACAGATTAAGGTATAACTAATGGCAAATATATAATCGATGTTTTTAACGTTTCGGTTAATGTCAGTTAGTTTTTTAAGAGGAATTTGATACGTATAAAGAGTCAGTTTATCTATATGTACTTACTTTAATATATTATTAGACATGGCGGACGATATGTCTCTCAGCACTTTCATGGCGCGTATATCAACTCTCCTATCGACTCCGTCGCGACCGTTGGCTTTGTTCTTCATCTCTTCACGCTTCGTATCCTCTACGGCCCGTACGAAGCGCTCGTCTTTCATCACCTGGTAACAATATAAGGATTATGTAATTTCAAGGATAGATAATCGGGATTGTTTTGAAGCCGTTGTACTTACTTAAACTCAGTTAACGCCGTTGTTCCGCCATTTAACTTACGTGAGTAAAGCTAAATATATATAATAGTATTGTACTATTTATGTTTGTGTATTATGAAATTTATGAAATTCACTCTTAAAACTTATATACGGTATATATTATTTTATAAAATCGCATTTAAAATTTACAAATCACAAAAACATTAATAATTATCAAATTACGTACATATAAAATAATTCTAACATTCTAAGTTAAATATATATATAGTGGGAACCCACACAACGCGTGTGTGTGTGAGTGTGTGTGTGTGTGTGTATGTGTGTGAGTGCGTGCGTGTGTGTGTATGTGTGTGTGATACTTACATTGGGCAGTACATCTTTATAGTCGTAGTTAATGAGATGAACACATTGCGCCAGGTCGCAGAGGTACCGCGATACCACACCGCCATTAGCGAAGGTCTGACGTCCGATATTAAGAATATTTATCACTGAACCAATCTCCTCCGCTTTGGGATCCTTCCACGAGTCCTGGAAACAAAAAATACCTTGTTATATTTGTAATATTGGAATTGATTTCGAGCAACAAAGTCCTATCCTATATATAAATAACATCACGAAACATACTTTTACGAACTTTACATGGATTGGTAGAGATAATGTAGTTATAACTCCTAAAGAAATTTAGGTTTATTGTTTTTATTTATATCTATTTCATTTTGTAACAATACCAGTGATCACATTTATAGCTCTAACGGGTCCATACCCGTGGTACCCATACAGGAGCTGCTATTTTGATACTACACTTATCGAAATAAGTCCTTCAGTAAAGACACTCTCCAACTTAAAATAATGCTACGAGGATTTTAAACGCGCTGCTATGAGAAGAACCACACAACAAACTCAGCCGTATTTCTTTGTGATCACTGTTTCATAAACGTAAATATTTAGTGAGCAATCCGTGGCCAATTGACGACCAGTCACCGCAACCACTATTGGGTTGTTAAAAAAAATCACAATTTTTTCAAGAAAATTCTATGCATCTTTTTTTTTTTATTCCGAATATTGTTATATTGATAAAGTTGCCAATATTCTTCTTGTTGCTAGATACCTTATTACTATTTCAATAGGTAAGTACTAGAAAATGATATAAAACTCGATTTCATAGTTTAGCATAGTTTTAATAGTACTTACTATTCGTGTCGTTAGCTATAGATAGAGATAACTAGATTTATACATTTATTGGAGTGCCATCAAAAGATATCTAGATGTTTCCTGACTTTCAAAAAATAATCCCCATTTTAACTTTTGTTAGAATATTGGAACGCATAATTTCAGAATACTTTGCGACAAAAAAAAATAATCTTATAATATTTAGCGCCATTATTTGTCGCTTTAATAGAACTAGTTTATTAAAATACTTCTTTTTAATCAATTTATATACGACTTAATTCTATAAATAAATATATTAAAAACGCAATCAAACCTACATCTTGACTGTGCATGCATATATATATATATATATATCTCTTAAACTGATAATACTTAATGCCTTTAAAGATTTTCGAGATTAAAGATAATTACTACTTTAAACGAAGAAACAATCTAAATATTACATGCGGTTTTTTACCGACAAACGTTATAGTAAAAAATGGCAAAAAAAACGTGTAAAATATTATTCACCATGCAATTATTTCGTAGTAAAAATATGAATAATAGTACCATAGGTTATAGCATGCTCGAAGCGCAGGCGAGGTCGACGATCCCGGCGCTGTCATTGGCCAGCCGATATCACGCCACGCCATTTTATATTTGGAATCATTCAATGAATGAATCGCACCCGATGCGCACATACCATACAAATTGCCAATATTATACGGCGAAATTTGCAAGTTGGTCGTATAATACATTACACTTTAGATATAAGCGGACTTTTAATCGGACGGATTATAAGAGACATATTGATATTATACGGTTTAAAATTCACCGGCAAAATTGACATGGTGCTCGTAAATATACAATAGGATAGACATTTCTGGGCTTCTCATTTTGGACGGATCACCTGTCATCGTCTACTATAAATATAAAAGTTCTTTGGTTATTATTAGATATGGTATAAATATGTTTACATCAAATTATTATTATTAGTTTAATATTTAGTTAACTATCAAGAACTGTAAATATTTTTAGAGCCAAATACTTTAATGGATTCCATAAAATTTGTTTATTCAGAGAAAATAATGTTCATAACAAATATCGGGTCTGTGGGCCTTATAGTATATATATAGTAGTAGGTTTAATGTAAGTAACTACCTATTATTGTATGTTGCAATAATTACAACAATTGTATCATAGGCATATCTAATCTGTCATTAATATGATAATATACTTAACATATTTTAAATTTAGAGGTCGTAATAGTTACTGTTTAGAGGTCGCAATAGTTTCTTTTCATTTTACTGTATTAATTAAGAACTCATAGTACATTACTGTACTTGTTGCTTGCTTGTATAGCATATATAGCATATATAGATTGTATAGCATAAGCTGAATGGTAGTTAGGAGAAATTTATATAAAACCTTTTGATAAATAAACTCCTTGGTTGTCATGCTTAGGAGTGTTGTTCCATTTTTAAATTACAAGAGTTTAGAAAGTTATTAATTTGACGTTCAAACACGACATATATGTATTGTCATACAAGTTATGTCGGCCGCTGCTTGCGTGTATTTAGTACAGCAATTTCGATTTATATAGAAGGGGATTGTCAAAATATTGCTACAATTTCCGAGCATGTTTAAGAAAATTAATTAACTGGCCGACATTTTGGATAAAGTAAAAAAACACTGGCGATAAAAAAAAAACAAAATCATGAGTGAGGTGATCAGTCGTGAAGTATTAAGAAGTATTTTATGTTATTTAAAAAAAATATCATATCTTATCAATCACACTTATTTAATTAAACATACTTAGATATATAATGATGTATGTATATAATACATATATATAAATAACTAACAAATTAAACCCAGACTTGTCTGTGTGTGTGACACACACATACAACACGGTCCCGTGTGGGAATCGCATCTACGATACTTGCTTCCGCTGGTAGGATTATTTAAACAGCCATTATCCAATCTATCGCGCGCTAGTACAATTAGCACGCTAACATCGGATAGTGTAAAGATGTTAGTGCTCTGTTCGTACGCTTGTGATTGGTGGACATTCTTTACACGCATTTTAGGGTCAAATAGTGCGCTTAACACTAAACCTACCGACAATTCTTGTATACCTGTTCCTACCGCACGCGGTCAAATTGCCCGGTAATTAAAAGTTATTTTATTACATAACGCAGGTAATAATGGAAATAACTAAAAGTAAAGAGTGTAGAAAATATTATATGCATATTCTAAGAATTATCATGTAGTTTGATAACGATATTATAACGTTTAAAAATGTGTAAGTTTTACAAAAGTTTATGAACGGTCAATTTGACCGGTACTTGGTAGGTTTAGTGTTAAAAGGGCCATAACACCATCATTTTTATACTTGCCTGATTCAAACTAAGGGTACCTTCACATACCAGGGCTTTACACATCAATGGAAGCCTACACTATATATACAATCGATATTTTCAATAAAATAATGTATGTACAATGAAAATGTTATGACAACTTACACGGTGTGAAAATACCTTTTAAAAGAAACGTAATAGATAGAATATTTCACAAACATAGATGGTTACAATGGTATAAAATTGTATATTATTGTATAATAAGTATAAATATTTATATACAAATTATAAATTATACAACTGTCAGTCCACTGGGAAAAGATGACGGTTAAACTTTTTTTCATCTGTATAACAAAATAGAATCATTCGTTCCGTACATAGGTAAAAAAAGAATGAATGTATAAGGAATCATTCGTTCTTATGAGCTAGGAGAGTGGCGGAATTATGGAGCGAAATAGTCGAACAAAGTTCGAAGACATATAAAGTATATTGGGATAAATTTATTTAATTAAAAAGATTAATGACAGAAATTTAATATTTTAATTATTAATTATATACAAGAGGTAATGTAATCTATACCTCCAGACAAACATAAATATATATATACATATATATACATATATATATATATATACTATTTCATTTTAAAATCGACTTTAGTAGGTAAAATGTACACAATAATATCCGAAAAGAACATAGACAAGGAAAAGTATAAACATTCAGTCGGTCCAAGGAGAGTCAGCGAATACAACGAGATCAGAATAACGAGGAGTCGACCCTGGACCCGCCCTTGTACCGACGACGGGCACCTTACTATTACTTACAACTATTTATACAATACTTTGAAGATATATATATATATATATAAGGGTACGATAAAAATTCATTAGAAAAAAAAATAACAACTGTATCAAGTTGAAGGTGTTATACTGGTACTGTACTGTACTGTAATGGTACTGTTCTGTACTGTAACAGTAGCAAAAAGACCACTGTGGCTTATAAGAATGCGAAATGAGATCTAAAAATTAAATTTAAAATTGAAAAAAAAAAACACTTAACTTCAAGATTATAATCTACTGAAACGAATTAATATGTAAGATGAACAAATGAAACTTGACCGACATACTATGTTATATCATATTATATTTAAGCCTATTGTACTATATATATAAATATAAAGTTATATGAATATTATAGAAAAAATATACAACTATTACTAAAAATAAAATATAAATTATCCATTAAGTTAATGAAAATTAAAAACGTTAATTTATTCTAATATCAAATTTAATTATTTAGATTACAATAATTATTAAAAAAATAAAACTAAACTACAGCACAAAATAATAAAAAAAATATTTAATTTTCCTGAATAACTAAAATGCTATATATTTATTATAAAAAAAAAGGTGGGCAACACTAGTCATTATTACCCACCACACTTAGCGGGTCATCGAACTAAATCGCAAACAGGCGGAGGGGGAGGGGGGGTGTAACGGTAACGAAATACGTAAACGTGCAAGCGCTTCGAGACGCGAATCATTGTCTATATATTATTATTTAGAAAAAAAAACCGCCAATTTATATTCGTCTCGCTCATTAATATGTTCTTTCTCTGTCTAACACGTCTGCTGTTTAGAGCACCTATGAGTCGACCTCGAGATGCCCTTTGGGTGTTACCTGAGGTGAATATTGAATACTTTTATCATCATCAAACGTCTGTGTCGACCTTAACACTAAACCTACCAAGTACCGGTCAAATTGACCGTTCTTAAACTTTTGTAAAACTTACACATTCTTAAACGTTATGACATCGTTATCAAACTACATGACAATTTTTAGAATATGCATATAATATTTTCTTCACTCTTTACTTTTAGTTATTTACATTATTACCTGCGTTATATAATAAAATAACTTTTAATTACCGGTCAATTTGACGGCGTGCGGTAGGAACAGGTGTAGAAGAATTGTCGGTAGGTTTAGTGTTAAATCACGATGAGATTCAGTTTTATTATTTGAATTAAGCAGCCATTACAGCATCCAATTCACAGAGCGCTACTTGAGTAAGCGTGGTGATATCGCATTGTGAAGAGGCTGTTAGTGAGGTAGTGATTGATTGAAACTTAACTCTTTTTAGAATAAAATAGTGCTCTTACAATTGAATAATCAAATGAGCCCTTAAAGAGTATACGAATTTTGATCTTAACGTAGGTATGTAGTGACGTCATAACACTAGGGGCGCTAACAAAACCCTCAATTTCGACTCGCTGCGCTCGCGAAATCTCGGGTGTCGGTTGCATATTGAGCGAAGCGAGCCCAGTGTATTGACTCATCGCTTCCCATTGACTTCAATGGGATATCAGTTTTTTGACACGATAATAATAAAAAATATTTTTTTGAGGACATTTTTAAATTTTTATTATTTTAAAACCATTTCCTAATGTGTGTTTTTTTGATAGCAAAGTTTCATAATTTTCTGTCAAGTAGTTTTCGAGCCAATTCGTGACAAAGAATGTAAAAAGTCTCCAGTAAAACGTTCCCGCTCACTTCGTTCGCTTCGCTCAATCAAAATATATATTTTAATACTGACATATAGTAACGAGCCCATTACATTATACAACTTTAAGCGCACTATTTATCTAAAAATAGCGTGCTAAGTTACAATCACAAGCTTCCACTATCCAATGTTAATGCGATCTTGCGTTCGGAAAATTTTGATAATGTAAGGGCTGCTTAAATAAGAGAGAAGCGACAATATATACCCACCTCTGTCTCGACCTTAATATCAAATCACGTTTTGACTAACATTATAATAATGATAACAGTGTACTTTGTACTGTAGATATAGACACGTGTCCTTATTAAGTATGATTGTTATTGTTATTAATCGATATTAAATTTTATTTTATTCCTATATCATAATAAAGTAACTAAATTGTAATATTTTACACTTAATAGTTACCGCTTTGAAGGCAGCTATTACACACACATAAACAAACAAAACATATACACACAGATTTAATCATGGAAATTAAAATACAAAAAGTAAATCATGCAAAAAAAAAAATAACATTAATTAATTAATGAGTATTTAAAAAATTTGACAACTTTTTTCCGATTACTTAAAAAATATTTAATGAAAAATTATAATATATAAAAAAAATAATTAAATAATAATAATATTTTGACACACTTACATATGTAATATATTTAATAAAAAATATTTTAAAAATATTTTTTATTATATCTATATACAAATGCATATGAAAGTTTGTACGGTACTCGCAGTAAAATAAAAAAAATGTCTGTCTGCCTGTTCAGACTAATCTCTAAAACGTCTGGACAGATTTCAACAAAACTATCACCATCGCTTAGCAAATTGTATAAGGCTACTTTTATTTAAAATAATTATTAACGAGCAAAGTCGCGTTCACATCTAGTGTCGGCACGCGTTAATTGTTATCAGTATGAGAGAACAATATAGGGTGTTGAATTTAACACTAAACCTACCGACAATTCTTGTATACCTGTTCCTACCGCACGCCGTCAAATTGACAGGTAATTAAAAGTTTTTTTTTTGTGTGTCTCTGCTGTTAGCCCTACTGGCCATGACAGCGTCACCGGTGGAATGGACGGGTGCAGAGACCCGCCCTTGAAAAAGGAGGGTCTGAAGGGCCCCAGGGGAACGCACGTCTTGAGGGCGCCTCCTGTGAGGCTCGGACCACGGCTCAGGATGCCGTTAATTAAAAGTTATTTTATTATACAACGCAGGTAATAATGGAAATAACTAAAAGTAAAGAATGAAGAAAATATTATATGCATATTCTAAGAATTGTCATGTAGTTTGATAACGATATTATAACGTTTCAAAATGTGTAAGTTTTACAAAAGTTTAAGAACGGTCAAATTGACCGGTACTTGGTAGGTTTAGTGTTAACCGATTGCGACCTACAAGTTGCATGTTATCAGTCACCGTTCTGATTCTGTACAATACTCAACAATAAATAATATCCAAAGATTTAATTAATAAACACATCAATAAAAGACGAAATTAACAAATTATTTAAGATAACGAACGCCCTGTCACGTTTTATCGAATAGCTTAACAAAATTATATTAAAAAAAAAACAAAACAAAAATACGACTGAATTAATACATATATTAGGGTATTAAGATATTTTATCGCTGGCAATGTCGGTCATTGATAAGATGAGACGCAAAAGGGGGTGTGGGGGGAGGGGGGGGGGGGTCGAAATATCAAAAGGGAGGGCGCATAGAGCGCATAAACAATTAACAATTTAATGAAAATATAAAAAATATATTACGATTCTTTGTATACAAAAGTACACGTGATTCTGGGTAGAGAGGGAGGGGGTAATACAAACAACCTAATACCCCCAGGGGGGGTTAAATCCCGTGACAATCGACACTGAGATAACAATAAACATGATAAGAATATCAAAACGAATACGGATACAAAGATACGTATAAATAAAAAACAAATAAATAACTAATTATGTTAATTCAAAAATGAATTTGATATTGTTTTATTATAACTATCAAGGACAAACGGACGAACGGACGTACTAACAAAAAACGCAATACTAAATCTTAAACTAACGCTCATCTCATCTATCTATCTATACTATAATACTTATCTACGGTTATTTGGTTATATGGGCACGCTCCTATCGCTGCAGTGGGATCCAGATCCAAACGGGAATGACTAATACATTATATACATTTTTATACAAACATTACTTTACTAAATACAATGTAGTAACAATAACATCTTTAGGAATTTTTCTGTGTTTAATTAAAAATACAACTACAGTTGTCGAAGCTCTGAAACGTTTATAGATCTTGACCGTCTGTAGAACGGGCCATTAGACTAGTACAATAACTAGGGGCGCCAACAAACCCTCAATTTCGACTTGCTGCGCTCGTGAAATCTCGAGTGCCGTTTGCATATTGAGCGAAGCGAGCCCAGTGTAATGACTCATCGTTTCCCATTGACTTCAATAGGATGTCAGTTTTTTTGAGTAAATTTACAATTTTTTTTAAACCATCACCTTATTTGTGTCTTTTTGATTGCAAAGTTTCATAATTTTCCGTCAAGTAGTTTTCGAGCCAATTCGTGACAAAGAATGTAAAAAGTCTCCAGTAAAACGCTCCGCTCACTTCGTTCTGTTAGAACTCGATTTTTAAGAGTCTTTTATAAAAAGAAACAAATTTCATAAAAGAATAGTAAATATATTTTATTTGAATAAACTTATTCAATTACAATATGCGAGAGTTTATGAGAGAGAGAAGTGCGCGACGGGAATATTAGGAGGCGACTGATCGTGAGAGTGATGCATGGCTAGGGACGAGTGCTTAGGTGATTAGGTGCTGAGAAGGGGTGCACTCAAGGAATGTAACAGTTCGCTTCGCTCAATAATGTTAAGTGCGTACAAAACACAGTAACACGTCCGTCCTTGAACCCACCGGCATCATTTGTAACGTTCTCAATTAAAAGAATACATACATACATAATCAATTAATAAATGTTAGTCAGCTGGTGACATTTATCAACTTGATATCCTTCAAGTTAGAATTAAATGAGCGTAAGCGAAGCTCTTAACAGTTTGGGAAACTTATTTTTGAAGCAACATCACACAAAAACTACTGAACCGATTCGAATTAAAATTGCCAGAGTTGGAGAGCTTGGGAATGTTTATATAAAAAACAGAATTATAATATCCTGTTCCCTTCAGAAATGATGGTCAAAAAACTGTTTATCCCATAGACTTAACGTTATCAGAACCTCCGCGCGCTGCCGAGCGTCAACCTAGAAATACGCTTATAAGCAACATCACATAAAACTACTAAATGAAGATATATATATAATATTATATTTCATTTAAAAGGGGAGGTGTCCTACCTCAACTCCCTAGTAATATAAGCTAGCCGTTAAACGCGACTTCATCTGTCCCTCCCCGTATATGCAATAATAAACCAACTATACCTAGTCGCTATATATAAAAAAATATATGTACGTTTTAATTATAGACGAAACTAGTTCCTACATATGACGGTGGAAATATTATTTTTCCACCGTATCAAGTTCTTAATATAATAACTCAGCTGAAACATATTAATCTCAAAGATTCCCAAAGTATAGCAAAATACCCCCAAGGTTTAAACCAAAAAATACAATCCACAAAAATATTACGTCAACTCCATCCTGTTACGAATAAACCAAAAATATCTTTTCCAATAACAATATAAATAAAAGAAAAGTGAAATTAAACTTTCAAAATGTATGTCAATTTTCTTTGTACCTATATATATATTCATATATATAAAACACAATTCATTACAAAATACATACAAACAAATCCTTTGTTAATTTTAAACACAAAAGATGTGTTAAATGTATTACAAAATATACATTAATATGCGATTTACACAGACCTGTACCAGCGCCTGCGCATGCGCATGCGTCAATGCCTTTGTGTATTATCCTTATATATTTAAATTTATTCTTTATGTTTTGGTTATCATTCAACTAGACAGACAGACATTACATTATATACATATATATATATATTTACTATACGTTATAGTTATCCATTGATCTTACTTATTTCTATTTCCTTTACATAGTAAAAGATTAAAAAATACAATATTTCATTTAAAAAACTTCATTCATCAAAATCGAGTCATCGTTGTAGATAAATACAATAAATAAATTACTATCCGGTAATAAATAAAATAAAAAAATCTAAATATTACTTATAAAACAAATTTCAACCTAATTTTAACCCGATCACCAATCCACTTCGGGAAGGAAAATTAAATGTAAAAATTATTTCACACAACAACAGTGAGTTGTGATACTAAAAACGAAATCGACCAATCGGGAAGGTCAGTCAGTCAATGTGTAATTTGACATCAAATTAGTTTTTTTTTTTTTTATCAGCCCTCGAGGTGCGTGCGTTGAGGGAATAATGATTTATGTGTCATTATAACAAACCAGTCCGAAGAAGGTTCAATGTCGCTCCACGGTCAATGTTAATTGTATGTATTATCATTATTACTGCCATTTTTAATTTTGTATCAGATACTATCTGATGGTACGTGACCTTGAATCTTTTATAGCGAAAATAAAATGAATAATTAAAAAACAAAGATAGTAATTCTATTGTTATTCTTAATGAGTAACTAAATAAATATTTAACAAACTTCGCGTCTCCGACGCGATTTTATGTTAAAAGATATAAAAATGTCAGTATTCGCAAATTGCGCAGTAAATCATATAAAGTGTTGTTCGATGAATTAACTAACTAACGTATTCAATACAAAGTATTTTTTAATATTTCATCGTTAAAAACTAATCGTGCAATTTTAGAGTCGCACGTTTCAAACTACGCCGTACCATTGGTGGTGTTCCGCAGGGGACTTTATTAGGTCCCTTGTTAATCTTCAGTTTTAAGGTTGACGATCAACCCGTACCTACGTATATAGTCAATAAAAATCAATCCCATGTAAATATTGAATTTTAATAATAAAACAAAATGTATGTAATGTGTGTGTTAACACATATTGCTTGCTTACATAACTTATGTATTCAGATAAATTGTTTGATTAACGCTATTTACATAGATGTTGAGAACGTATTTAAAAACGAATAAGGTAAAGGAATTGACGTGAAAGAATTACGTTAAAAGATTCGTTCTATTATATATAAGAGATTATCTTAACGACTATGAGTCTACAATCAATAAATATATCATTGAGCTGAGCGTAAGCTAAGCTCTTAACCGTTTGGGAGATCTTTTTATGTGTTTAGTTGTCTCATGAATGCGACGAGATAATTAGCTAAAAATTTTCTCATGTACGTTTGAGCCCAACGCGGATGTTATAGCGAAATCAGATTGACAAAATGACATTCAAAAGTTATCAAGAAAAGAAGAAAGGAAAGTGGCTCAGCTCAACACCCGCCGCGCACATTTAGCGGATCCTAGTAATAATAAAATACAATATCTTGAGAATAAAATAGTAAAGAAGTAACAAAACGCAACTTTTACGTATGAAGACGATTCGTAAATGGCGTGCGTTAGTTTTGGGAACATATTGTTTGAGATATTTCGCAAACAATAAAACTATATAAGACCTTTATCTTATCGGTATTTATAAATTTGTAATGTCTTAATTAGCACCTTATTTATCTCCATTTTTATAAGTTTGCATGTCATTATGTTTTTAATTGTAAGATAAGATCTTATTTAAAGAATGATGGTTCCATTTTATTTAATTGTTCTTTATATATATATCAATACCACTCGGCAAATCCTTTTTAAAATATATTAATAATACTTATTTCTCAACTTACCCTAGACAAGGGGGCGCATCTGGAACAGGCCAGTCCAGCTGGAGGTCTGATCTCCGGCTGAGGAGCTGGAACTTGTGGCTCCTCCTTCAGTCTGAACAGTGACGAGGCTCTGGACTGTTGACATGATTTTTACATTAATTTATATGATACTAACTTTTGTATGCTTCTTCGCTCGTCCTAAATTATTTATTGGGTAGCATGTACCAAAATCGTAGCCGATACGGTATTCTGATGTTTATAGCCATATTACTGTAAAGGTTTCATCAAAATCTGTTCAGTAATATTTCAATAAAAGAGTTACAAACATACATCCTCACAAACTTTTCATTTATAATAATAATAGTACTTATAGACGAGGTGAATGGTATTTTTGTTTAATTTTTGAGATATCTGGAACTACACACTACTGTTTTACGAATCTGATATAGAAAGTGTCTTTTAAAACAATGCAAATAAGCTAACACTCTGTCCCGGGTTCGATTATTTGTTATTATACAATTATTACTGTATAAAATGTTAACAATCCTTCAACAAAATCAAAATCAAAAATTCAATTGGCATTCAGATTTCGTATACCATCAAAAAGAGACTACCAAAAATTTCGATTGTCTTATTGTATTATACATTTGGGTGCAAACCAAACGTGGACACTGGACTTTCAACAATCAGGGTATCAAATTAAATAATTACATCGTTATATAATACATATATTTAATCTTTAATTCTATTTACAGTAACGTTCACAGTTCAATGAGATAACCTCTTATGTTTATTATTAATATATATATATATATTGTTATTATTAGATATAATTCCTAAAAAAAAGATTATACTATTTATAAGTTTAAAGTTACTAATGTACACCTTCATTTCTTCTTTTACGCCCATCCACATTCTCAATATTTCTCATTAACTCACACAAATTTAGATTACATTGAGATTGTTTTTATTTCGATATTTTTTTCAATAGCAATTCGACACCCGCACAAAGATTTATCGAGGTTTATAAAAAAAAATTAAAAATATTATATATTATGTTAATACTATGCCACAAACCTATAAGATTTTTGTTATTTATTTTTAACTAGCAGGTTACCCGTGCTTCGCGACGGACGGCGAAAGTTTCAGTTTTTTAGCTGTAACTTGGGAACGGTTCAGACCTTTGCAAAATCCTTTTTTATTTCACCTATTCAGTATGTCAGGAGTCTTGTGTCCAAATTTCAGCTTTCTAAGAATTACGGTTTGGGCTGTAGAGCGATGAATGAGTCAGTGAGTCAGTGAGTGTCTTTGTGTTTTATATATTAAGATAATACAGTCATTACGACTGGGAAGACAGGACAGACACACAGACAGACAAAATATGGGGTTTCCAATTTCTAATTTAATTCAAACCAAATCAAACTCATCGCTATATCTATTACGAGTAGAGATATGATAATTTGCATAAATATACACAAGAGATAAAAAGAGCTAATTAGTTATCTCTAAACAATAGAATTTTTTATAATCATGTTTTTTAACAATTAAAAAACTATAAATAAACTACGTAACAACCATTACAATGAATAGAATTAACGACAATTTTAATAACTTTGTATGTAAGTACTAGTTGTGCCTCTGACTTTGCTCGCGCTGTGTATGATTATTAAAAGAAAATTAGCCCAAGTTAGTCCTTATAACATCTGCTATCCTCCAATTGAAGTCATGTTAAAATCGGTCCAGCCATTTCAGAGATTAGCCGTAACAAACAGACAAACAGAAAAATATTTTTTTTATTTAAGCGCCGTGTATATTTTCATATGCATTAAATGAAAGCTGGTATTACGAACGGACACTTCAATTTTATTTATATGTATAGATAATATAAATATACAACTAAAGAGTTAAAACTACACAAATATGAAATATTGTCTTCCGCGTTCTCGTCTTATCAGATAAAATGGAATCAAAATTTGCAAGTTTTATAACGATATCATAACATATGTTATATAAAGCGCTGTAATTACAGCGTATTGCAGCGCTTGAGATAGCGAAGACGTATCCCGCAATATATATACAAACAATACATGGATGTAGATATATGTATAAACATATATATATATTTATATATATTAATCTTACATATAGGAGAAAACGAAGAGCTAGTAAGACTTAGATACATTTTTTACTTGAGTTATTAGTGCCAATATCCAATCTGTGGATTAAGTTTGTAGGACTATAAGCTAATATATTAATCTCCGATTGTTGATACATTATTTTCTAGACCTGGATCAAGGAAACTCATAACATACCGCAAGTTCTGCATCGAGTTTGCTATAGACATCTGCGTTGTGACGCCTGCGCGCGCGCACCGCCTGCCTCAGGGAGCTGGGGTCCCGCCCGCACCACCCCCCCACCCTCTCCCCCACCACCTCCAACATGTCCGCCACGCGGCTGTAACAATGGACATCGTTATAAACCAATTAACCTGGTAAATCGAATTAAAAAATCATTAACACGAACGTGATTTGAACCTGGCACGTTTAATACCATCCTAGCGCTGCGTAAAACAAAAGAAAAAAAAAAAGAAAATAAAAAAAAAAACCATTTTTTTTAATGGAGAAACAAGCAACCAACACAGACAGTCAGAAAAAATTTCATTACAACAACATATATTTTTTCTTTCTTTATTTCACTCGTACTATAATTATTTATTAATTCAACCATAATGGCGATGTCGGTTTACAATATTAATATACATCCAACGAGAGCGGGGTGAAAAAAATGTATAAAAGACATCGGACATGGAAAAATGTGGTATCATTAAATTCTACTTATACATAATAATTGATGGTTATTTATTACATAGTACGTACCTATTATGAACGTAAGATGTAAAATTAACATCTGCACGGAGCCATTGTATACTTTTTTTTTATTAATCGTACGATGTGAATATTTTTTATAACAATGGTCGACGATATGCAATAAGTCACTATTTTTTTTTTATTAAAAAAATTGATTTTTTTTTGTTCTTTCATAAATCAATACAAATATTATGAAGTTCTGAGATCAATGATTTTTTTAAAATTTTTAATAACAATATAAATTTGTTGTTACATTGACGAATTTAAAAAAAAACCTATTGACTTTTAAACGTCAATCCTAGATCATATGTGGGTCATACTAACCAAAAGCAAAACAAAGCATAAAATGTAAAGCTTATATTATATACACAATGTAACATATTTTTCATGTTCGTTTGTCATCATATACATATATATATTTATATGATTTGATTATTGTGTAACGAACTTAATTTTTATAAATATTTCTTATATTAAATTATAATAACATGGCTTTTATTATAAATATATTTAAACACGTGTGGTTTGTATAAAAATATCTAATGTAAGTAAAAATATTGTAAAAATATTTTAAGATCATTTCACATATATTTTTCCATAAATATCCAAAAAGGACTATATTTTAATTTCATTCAGAAAAATATTAAGATTTAAAATATATTATATATATATAGTAAAAATTTTAAATAAACATAATTTTATATTATTTATTTGTTTTTAATTTCATAAGTTACTTTAAATAAGTCTTCAAATAAATTGTCTCAAAAGTAAGAATTTCATTAAAGTATCTATTACAGTAAATTTAACAATAATAATATATTTAATTAATGTGGATACATATATATATAAATGTAGTGAATAATAAAAAAAATATATATTCATAATTTAAATTTTACCGTTTATATTATAAGAAAAAAAAATCGATATTGTCTTATTTAATAATGATTAAGGTAAATTAGTAATAAATTTAATAAAGAAAAAATGTCAACCCAATATATAAAAAAAAAGCGCGAAAATTAATATGACACACAGGCAGACGAAGGACAAAAAAAAAAAAAAACGAACCTCGAAGTAAAGAACCAATACAGGATGGCGGTGAAGATGGCCAGCTCGGCGGCGCTGCTGGTCACCCGGACCCTCTCCACTACCGTCCATACGTTTATCATTGTATCCATATTTAATATCACATCACCGGTCCCGTTCAACAAAACACTTTTACCCCCTATTTTTATATCACAACACTGAACACTATACAAATCAACGTCGTCACGACACGTCCGCGTCCGACGAGATCCGGACGCACACTGAGGCTCACTGGCTCACTGAGCTCCTATTGAATATGTTATCAGAGTAATTTAATAATTGAGCCGTGCTGTGAGCACCCCCCCCGTGTGTGATACGAGCACTCTGTACTGACCACTGACCCGCGATAAACTAAGACCTTTACACCGCGGTATAGAGGCACGCCTGTGGATAATGTATTAACTATAACTGGTACTTGTAATGAGATAATCGCGTGATATGGGAGTCTTGACTTATAAAATTATATATGAATTTGTTCTTTGTTTCCACCATTCCAGATATATATATATATATATATATATATATACATTAGGTATGTACTGTTATTTGTAAGGACAAAAATTAATGTTGACATTTGGACAGCGATTCACATACAATATCTTCCAGCTCCTTGCAGCTGAATAGATGGATGGATGGATTGATTAATGGATGGATGGATAAATGGATGGATGGATGGATAGGTGGGTGGATGGATGGATGGATAGGTGGGTGGATGGATGGATGGATGGATGGATGGATGGATGGATAGGTGGGTGGATGGATGGATGGATGGTTGGATGGTTGGATGGATGGATGGATGGATGAAATCATAATCACATAATAGAATAATGAACATATAACGCGTGATCAATTACAACCACTGTCAAAGATCACAACACGTCTGAATTCTGCACAATATTAATATTACTGCTGACAAATTTTATTTATTACGGTTCAAAGGCCGATTGTATTAGTACGATTTCTTATACTATAATAATCGGCTTTTATATTTTTTTTAGTGTAAATTGATTGATTGAATTGATTGTATTGAGTTTATTCAATTAACATTTTGTTATATGAACGTCTATTATGAGTACTCCACGTTATATATAACAATGTATATTTATAATATAATAAAAAAATAAAGCCAATTACACATTTTCAATTATAATTATGAATATTTAATTTTATATTATTTGTAAATGTAAATAAGCTTAAAATTTCTTACATTAGCGATTTTAGCACAAAATTCAATCAAATTTTTGTATATTATAGAAAAAAAATATTAACAGAACATTACAATTTGAACAATTAAAACCATCAGACAATGACAAATTAATAATAACACAAAATTATTATTGAACGAAGAGAGCGTAGAGAGCGGAGCGTTTTAAGAATACTGGAGACTTTTTCACATTCTTTGTCACGAATTTACTTGACGGAAAATTATGAAATTTTGCAATCAAAAATACAAATTAGGTGACAATTTAAAAAAAAAATTGAAAAATGTCATGTCGTTGTGGAATAATCGTCAAAAAACTGATATCCCATTGAAGTAAATGGGAAACGATGAGTCAATACAATGGGCTCGCTTCGCTCAATATGCAAACGGCACCCGAGATTTCGGGAGCGCAGCGAGTCGAAATTGAGTGTCCGTTGGCACCCCTAGTATAAAAAATCGGGAATTTAAACCCGGGGCTAGCTGTATTGTTTGCATAGATTTTATTCAAGACAGAGAGTTAATTAGAGATTAATTAAATGTAATTGGAACTCTATTGTATTATTTACATGTAATGTACTCACTGACCCAATAGACCACGAAATCTGATACATTGTAGGCAAATTAGTTACTACTTACGAAATTTTATAAAATGGTGCAAATAATTCTTAATCTTTAATTGAACTATTGTTTAATTTTCGGTATCACTTTACATAACTAAGAATACTTTATTTACATATATAAATATATATATATGTATATATATATATATATATATATATATATATATATATTCCCTCCCGCTTCGCTGGGCACACTATTAATTTGAATTTGAACTTAGGTTGCTATGGTAACCGTTGCTATAGTAACTCTAACCTCCGCGTTAAATGTACAGCTCCTACAGGTTTAAAACTAGACGAAATGCAAAAAGTTGAAATCTGTTGTGATAGGAATTCCGTAAAATCCGTTCTTAATGTACGTCTACATCACAAAAGAAGTAACTATGTAAAATTTTAGGTTAATCGGACAGATAATTTCAGAGATTTCGTGATAAGACAGTGAGTGGTACATCACTTATATATATAAGAAGAAAACATTTATGCAATACATCTCAAGATGTGAGCATGTAGTTGTATATTCTTATCTCTGCCAGATATGTTTACACTATCAGAATCGATACGTTCTAAAAAAAATCATATAAACAACGTACTTATTCTGGAGTCGTGCGTAACTGGATCACTGGTTAACCTTGACGAAAACGATATAATTATTATAATACACTGAAATATAGACATCATCGGACCTTGACAATAACAAAACATATTGCATAACAACGACCAAAATATCAACATAGAAATTTATTCAGAAATAAAGACTGAAAGTTAAAAAAAAAACACAACCAATTGAGTAATAGAAAACTAAATTAAGTTGCTCAATATTATTTTATACGTGAATTAAATTAATAAGTAACATCCCATTAATAATATAATCACATATTATTTCGTATACAATGATGTAAGAATAACGACAATGCGTAACTTATCCGTATTCGGGACAACGTCCCGAAATCATTTCATATGTCAAAGATAAAAGAAAACAGATACAAAAGAAAGAAAAGACAAAGAAATAAAATGGTATAAATCACAAACACGTGTTTCGTTTCGATTGTTTATTTTGTAATATTTATTTATAGTTTATTATAAATAACACTTCAAATGTATAATGTGGTTTTAAACAGGACAGTAAAGCAATAGGAATCCGGTAACTTCATGAATAACAATTTGATTTATTCGGACCGTGACTGAACGGTCAACTTCTAGCAAACTGTATGTATGTATGTATGTATGTATGTATGTAAGTATGTATACACATACTATGTATATACTATTTATATACATACGTATATACATACGTTCCAAATCTCACACGTTGTCTTACGAAATTCATGAAATATAAGATTAACATTTGATGAATCGAAATTTAAATTGCGTGAATGGAAAGAGAAATCGGAAACTTATTTAGTGTTGTTACATTATTATTTATTTTAATATATAGCAATTACCTGACAACAGTTGCAAGCGATTCAACCACTGAAATATATACTAATTATAATAGGGAATGTTAAATAAATGCAATTTCCATCATACATATAGCACATTTATATTTTTATGTAACAGTACGTAATTAGTAACGCGGCGAGTGACGTCCGCACGCACGCGCGGTCCAAGTACAACTGAGGACGCCATTACTCGACCGCTGTTAGTGCGTGTTCATTTACGCGTGCAGCGAAACACAAACGGAAAGAAATGGCCGTTTCATAGCAGCTGTTTTTAAAAATCGAATTAACTATTAAAGAGTTATTGCTTTCTTTTTATTTATATAACCTCGATTATTTTCTTTATGGTATACTAGACTGTAGAATACATAAAATAATTCTATTCAAACCAAACTGGAGTTGCGCTGTGGGTTACAATTTTCTTCCTTATAAAAAAAAAAGTAAAAAAAAGGTTTTATAGTTTTTTTTTTATGACATCCGCTGTCATCAATGCTACATTGGATCGGATTGCAGATAACGAAAACTAATTTAAACCGATAATTGTGTATATACAACAAACTAGTAAGAAACGAAGAATATTTATATTTAAAACTTGACCTTCGCAACATTACATCAGTTCACACGAAACCTCTAAAAATTATAGTTCCGCGAAATCTTTTAACGAGTGTTAAATCACTCAATTATAATTATATTTATTTGAAATATGATATCAATTAAATTAATAAAACTAAATGTGTTATGAAAATGATAATGACCGTTGTATTTCTGAACCGAATGGACTTCCTGATATTAAAATAAAAAAAAAACAAATGTCAACAAATCCGTCTATTCGTCCAATACCAATATAAATTTATTACGTACATTAAGCGATGAATTGTAAATCTTTAAGTGTTATCTTTATGTGATGATAATATTGTATTATTGCAAAGATTTTGTTAATATTTTCATATCAATAATTTTTATATAGCCTAAAGCTACATATTTTTAGCATTCCTAGACTGAATGAAGGTAAAATTTTAAAACAAAACTAATTACTTTTTTAAGACATCGTTCTTCGTTAGTGTTAATAATGATAAGAAAATAAAGCACTTTCTATTCTAGACTTGTGTATACAAAAAAAAACGGCTAGGTAGGTACTTACTGTAAAAATTAATAGGGCGCAATTTTCAATATCCAATCTACAGCGCGCTAAGTCAGCTAGCTTACTAACATCGCATAGTACACTTAAAATTGTATAATATAAGTCACATGATATGACAACATTATTAAGAGATGCGATTGGTTCTTAATCACGACATCAACCAATCAGAATTCAGAAGGGTAACAGAGAATTTGACAGATGATTACCATTTTTTTTTATCTTCGAGAAACCATTCGATATTTTATTTGTTTATACTTTTAGGGATTTTCAAAATTGTATACAATAATGTTATGTACGATTTTAATATATGAAAATGTAAACAAAGTCAAAATTGACTTCAAAACTATGCTAATATTATAAAATTAAAATTTATTTAAAAATGCATATTCCAAGAAAACTTCACGACGACTTCCTTTTCAGATAATTCTTTAAAAAACGTTAAAACAACAAACGTCAAAAAAGTGCATATTTGAGGTAAAAATTTTTATATTTGTTCGCTTGCCTTATTATTTTAAGGACTACTGATGAGACACCTGTATTTATATCAAGAGGTCGTTGACTTATTAAGTACATATATTAATATCAACCCAAAACCGTTTACAAATATATAATGATCTTCCAGACCATATTTGGTCTAGTTGGACTAGTTTTTTTTTAATTTAAAAAGGTAAAGCAAGTATCCACTCGAATACCTGTGTATTTAATGCCGACATAAAATGACATACCAGATATTTTATATTCTACCCACAAGATGAGTAAATTAAAAAAAAAGCAAGTATAAAAAGGTTGTATTAAAATAAATATAATATTATTTATAAAATAATTTAATTAACAAAAACTCTAATAATGCTAAACATTACATATGTAAATGTTAATAACAATTAAACGGTAATGAATATTAATTTTATCTTTTTTACTTCACAGTAAAAGAAAAAAAAACAAACAGTAGAATATAATTTATTTACTTTTTTATATTACCATTTTTTTTACCAGCGTTATCAATATTATATTAAAACTCAAATAAAACGGACCTCCTTACTAAAATTACTTAATCGTAATAAAAAAAAATCGATCTTTTGAATAATCAAATGCTGTGAATAGTAATATGATAAAATTAAGAAAAAATTTAAACTTTTATAGTAACTAATTCTAAATTGTTAGAGATTACAAAGAAAACGAAATTTATATGATGTTTAAATTCCCTAGTCATCTCTGTATACGAATTATATTTCTCTTAGAATTTCACTAAAAATGATTTACTCAAAGGAAGATTCGTATAAATGTAAAACTGAAATATATACGAATAAAGTTATCTCTATCTATAAATCAATCAGAATGACATTAAAATGACGTTAAAATGATGTTAATATGATAATAACATTTTCATTTATCTATGTACCAATTGTATGCTAATCCAGAGTGTATCGATAAATCACTCAATCTCTGAAGAATCTTAGATGTGAACCAAGACATGACATTAAAATGATGTTAATATGACATTAACATTTTCATTAATTTGTATACAAATTGTATGCTAATTTAGAGCAAACTCACATTATTGATAAATAACTCAAACTCTAAAGCTTGTTAGAGATTTGAAAGTAAATGACATTAAAATGACGTTAATATGATGTTAATATTATGTTCACATTTCCGTTCATCTGTATACAAATTGTACGCAAATTCACAGCAGATTCTTACTATAGATGAATCATTCAAACTCTGAAGCTTGTTAGAGATTTAATAATAAATGACATTAAAATGATGTGAATATGATGTTTACATGACGTCCCATCTGTATACATATTATGTGCTAATGGTGGACCGGAGTGACACAATTGCGACGATCCGACCGACAATTGCTTAACACTACCGTAATTTATGGTTCTCGGACACACGGTGGACGTTTCACAATGACTGTACCCGAATGATGGAAATAACTATTAAGAGTTTAAAAAAATATATTACAATTGTACTGCAAGTGGGAAAGTCCATCTGATGTGAAACGATCACCAATGTTAAATCATGATGATATTAGAAACAGATATTCTCATAAAGCTTCTCAATACAAAAGTTATAAAAGAAATAAAATTAATTAATCAACTCTATTCAATCGACTAAATCTAGGATTAACTAGATATAAGTACATATAAGTGTGTACGTCACGTTTCACTTATCACTATAGAGACAGTACTTTGAACGCTGTTATCGGTAACAGCGCAAATGTGCTCAGATTTATCGAACAAAGGAATTAAAGTTTTATAAAGATATAAATCAAAAATAAACACGTGCGTCATAATATGTTTAGATAAAAAAAATAATAATAATTAACGGAATAATAACAAAATAAACAAATAAATCTTATAACAAAATACTTAAAAGATAGGATAGTTTTTATCTCCATTTCAAAATAATTTAGCGCCATTTTAGAACTCTGTAAACGCGAAGCGTTTATTATTTTATTTTATTTTACTCTTTATTGTACACCACAATACAAATGAAATAAAAAAAAAAGTTACAGTGACATGTATGGAAAAAAAATTGTACCCTACAAAAGGCGGTCTTATCGCCTAATGGCGATCTCTTCCAGACAACCTTAGGTTTAGGAAAACTGCAAGCACTTAGGTAATGGATGGTGGTGTTATTATAATAAACATACTTACCAATAATTACACATAGATACATTTCAATAATACAAAAATATCAATATATATATAATACATAACAAACATACACTAATAAATACAATATAATAAATATGATATATGTCTAATAAGCAAAGGTAACTAATTATCGTCTGAAAGGTAGTATTCTTTAACAGATGTTCAAGTTCTAAAAGTTTCTAATAGATGGCGGTGTTAATAATAATTGATGTAAAATAGTTTACGGACAAAGTCGCCGATAAGAGCAAGCTCTTTATTATCTGACAAAGTAACATTTGTAAGGGGACAATAAAAATATATCGTACGATCTGCGTTAATAATATAATTCGCGGAACGACGTGTAATAATACGCTGTGGTAACTGGAGACGAGTGTAAGAATTTCTCAACTCCCCCCCCCCACTGTTGTGGTCACAATTACCTCAATTACCACCGAGGAGGAAATTAAAGAAATTCAGACTGAACGACACTAAACTATATACAGATATATATATATATATAATATACAATTTTCATTATTGATTTTGTTCATTTTGTTCTGACATTAATTATGACTGTCTCTAACCCGATACTAAAAAAAAATTAGTAATGAGTTAAGAGTATCCATTGAGTTACTAGCCGATTCTTCTCCATGGACCTATCCTTTTTGGAGTTGACCTTTTATAATGCAATATATGCCGAATGAAAATAAGAAATAAAAAAAAAAATTAGCTAAAACATAAAAACTAGACACACACACACACACAAACACACATGAATGGTTGATCATTATTTCATTTAGAATAATAGTTTAAACATAACTTATAATTGTTATATACTAAAAATATACAACATGATTTCATTTCATCTCTTTATACGTGTTTCGCTTATCTATAGTCTTTAACAAGAACTCACACAGCATCAAACAAAGTATACCACTATCATGGATATCATTACAGCATCCGGCCGACATCTTAACAATTATTATAAAATTATACATCACTTGTGATCAACGATAATTAATACAACCTTCATGGATGAAAACAAAAACTACAAAAAAAAAAAAAAAGAAAAGCGTGCTCTTTGTTTTTTTTAAATATATTATTGCATTGTTATCGGCCCCTGAAATGTCAATGTCAATGTCAAAATCATGTTCAAAATTTCCGTTATTTAAAACATACAACCGAAGCTAATACAACGTGTTAAAATTAATGGTTAATATCAACAAAAACTAGAAAAAAAAACAAAATTAAAAAAAAGCGTGCTTTTTGTTTTTTTTTTTAATATTGCATTGTCATCGGCCTGATATGTCAATGTCAAAATCATGTTCAAAGTTTCCATTACATACGAACATACAACCGAAGCTAATACAACGTGTTAAAAATAATTGTTAATATCCTATAAATAAATATATTATCGTAACCTCAAACGACATTAAAGACATCGCAATTCAAAATTGTATATCAACAAAGAAACTAGACCAGAGGTCGCGTCGCTAAGACCTTAGCGTTAAGATAACTATCCCTTCATAATACATCTTCACTAAATGCGTCAACACATTAGATATAACCTTTGACATGTGATAAAGTTATATATTATTATATATAATTGTATATACTTTAATATATAAGGCATATAATCAAAACAGAGCTGGATATGGTAGTGGAGGAATGGACGGGTAGAGGACGGCCGAAAAAGATGGATGGATTCCGTTAAGGACGATATGGAGAAGGGAGTGTGTACAGAGATGACGAATAACAGGAGAGTATAGAAGGAAAAAATATTCTGCGCCGACCCAAAAATTGAGATAAGGGTAAGAAGATGATGATCACATTAAATAAAAAACTCACTGGCGCAGGGACTCTCTCTGTGCGCCAAATATGAGAAAAAGAGATACACACACACACACACACGCACACACAAAAAGTATTTTTATAGGGTATTCTGAATAAATGTGTCATCAAACGCAGTCTTACATTTAACATCAAAAGAACAAAGATCCTGCGATTCTTATAATTTTAAAATGCGCTAGATATTAAGCATTAGTAATAAGTTAATGTATTTTTTTATATAAACAATAAACAATAAAAAGAAATTTCATTTATTTTTACGTATATTATTTCTTTGTTAACGGACGGACAGAAAAACAAGAAAGTGAAGCTATAACGGTACCGTTATTTTCTTTTTAAGTTGCGTAACCCAAAAATACTAACTAGATAAGAATGTGTTTATCTTACTTAAAAAAAACATTTAATAAAAACATCAAGCAACCTAAAAAAACAGACGATTAGAAAAATAATAGAGATATCACTACAAAATTTTATAACAAAGAAAAAAATGTATGTTTGTTACACTTTAACGCCTTAACAATTAAATAAGTATTATTAAAATTCAAAAAAAATTTTGTCGCGAGTGTCCCTCATGCCTTTATTTTAAAAAATATGTTTCCAAAGGATAGAAAGACAATTTAAACCTATCCTTTCCTATCAAAAAGAAGTTTCCTTCAAAAAAAAAAATGTAAAGCATTCCTTAAAAAAAAAAAAATTAATAGAAAAAATTAAAAAAAAAAATGTTTTCAAGAGATAGAAAGACAATTTAAACCTATTCTGTTTTTCCCAAAAAAGTTTTCTTGCAAAAAAAAAAAAAAAAGACAAAAAAAGAAAAAATCGACCTGACCTATTTTTATACAAAGCAGAGCCGCAGCATAATACTAGTACATATATATATATAAAAAAAAACAATCAAATAAAGCATTGTTTCAGATACAAAGACAAGTCGGTACAAGGTCCAAGGACCGCGGGTGGAGTGAATTATTCGCGGAAGGTCAACGTATCCGCGATAACGTTATCGGGTCTTGTTTACTGTGTATTATTATGATAATTCATTGACATCAAATTTATTATTAATGTTTATGATGTAAACAATATATATATATATATACAAAAAAGCATTGTTTACATCAATGCTTTTATATATATATATCTATTTATTTCTGGTAAAGCGAATAGGTTATGTTGTGAGGAGTAACTTAGAATACTTCTTATTTCAAAAAATATATCCCTCGCGGAAGAAGCCGTGGGCACGACTAGTCTTATCTATAAATGTAATGACAAAAATTTAATACCGGCCTATATATATATATATAGGCGAAAACTAAACTGTAAAATCATATGGCGCAGTGGTAACAATTACCTTTCAATTGATCGTTCCTGTATTCGATTCTCGACCGTGACAAAAATGTATGTGTATGTCAGCTTAAGCTCCAACATATTTTCAAATGTTTTTTTTTTAATTAAAACAATTATCGTGCAAAGGTTTTAATAATAATGACGGAAAGGTGTAATTAGTAATTAATCAATTGGAATGAGGAGAAAGGTCTCAGATATGTAGTTATGATCTTTGACTCTTACATTATCTTAGCTAAATAATAACACCTGCAAAAACTAATTAATTATAAAACAATCAATTATATATTATCCGATTATTTTTGCATAATAAAAAAATGGTCATTGTTTTCAGATTAAAAAAAAAAAAAAAAAGATAAAACGCGATGATTGAATACAAGATTATAAAAAAAATATTTTAAATATTTTAAACATTTACAAGTACATTGTTACCTCAAATCTCTCTCTATTTCTTAAACATTGCCTCTTTATATATACATATGTCAAAGAAAAGCACCGACAAGAAAACTCTGTTTTCTGAGAGGACTATTCTTGTAATTACAGAAAGAATATTTTGAATAACACGAAATATATTTTTAATTATCCCTTCAAACAGACAACATCGCATTTACATCTAAAGCATCTTTAAAAAAAAAACATCGAGGCCAAAAAGTTTTTATGTCAAGTTCAACCTCTTTATTTGTTCGGGTGTTCTTTGTACTACACTTCAAGTATTTATAGGTATGTAGATTATTATCGAGACTCGTGTTTACGTCGCGTACACTTTAGGTGCGTGCGTACTCAAAATGAACTTAACGGAAACAAACAATATTGATATTTATACAATTATATTTCTATCATAACATAAAATACTTTAATTAACTTTCATTAATAGATTGAAAAAGGATTTTTTTAGAAAATTATTGTTACTTTCTTAAGCTATAAATTAAAAAAGAATCACCATTTGACAGGCCGCCATTTGAATTGGTTTGACATGTACATTATTTTAACATGTTGACTAAGAAACGATAATATTTGTATCATGACATAAAATACTGTAATTAACTTACATTATTAGGCTGAATAAGGATTTTTTCAGAAAATTGTTGCCATTTTTTTAAGCTATAAATTAAAAAAAAACACCATTTGACAGGTCGCAATTTGATTCGGATTGACATGTACATTTTTCTTGTTGACAAATAAAAATATGTATTACGAAAATACTTCATTAGTATTCGTAAATAAGCCTAAGATTTATTAAATAAAAATATTAAATCATGCTGCCAATTTTATTTAGTGTGTAGGCGTTTCCATCTCATATTTATATTTTCCAATGTCAAACAAAGTTCTTTTCCTACAACAATATTACATAAGCAATCTTTAAAATTAAATAAACAAGATAGTTTTTATCTTGTTATTATATGTATAATTTAATTTATTATCCACAGATCGTATTCATATCATTTTCAAATATATTGGAATGTGAAACATTATATCAACCTACATTGTTTTATAGAACTATTCAAAATCACCTATATATGTTAACTAGCTTATTCCCCCCCCCCCGCTTCGCTGGGTACACTATTAATTTGGATGTGAACTTAGGTTACTATGGTAACCTTTGTCATATTATCGGTTGTCATAGTAAATGTTGCTATAGTAACTCTTACCTCCGCGTTTAGTTTAGGTATAGCTTCTACAGGTGGACGTCTACGTCACAAAAGAAGTAACTATGTAACTAAGTTAATCGGACAGATACTTTCGGAGATTTCGTGATGAGTCAGTGAGTCGCTTCTATATATATATATATAGATAATGTATATTTTTCATCTGTGGTCGTGTTTGGTTAATCCAGTTGATTTTACTTTGACAGAATTTTCTAATCTCTGATCTAAACTTTTTATTATCTACAATAAAAAATATATCCAATCAAAATCAAATCAAATAAAAAATTTTTAAATCGCCGCAATTACTCTTAATTGTACCAAAGAACATTTAATGGTATAGAAAAAATACAATTTCTTAAAGATTTTTTTATTTGGATTCAAGCCATTTATTTATTCCTAACATCATTTGTCGTATCCGGCTCTTTGACGAGTATTGACAGAACACTGCCATTGTACGCGGGAAAGTATTATAAATTGTAATATAAAACAAAGAAAATCATTTTGACAGTTACATTATTTAAAGCACTTGTCATTTTGTTGATATCATTTCAATAGCATATTATTTTAACTAGTAGTCGAACATAATTCAAAATTTGTTATTATATTAAAAAATATTATTATTTAGTTAGGGAATTCTTCAAAAATTAAATAAACTGCCAAATTCTATACACCTCCAATCCAATAACTTTTTAGTTTTTCCTTCACGTATTAAAATAATCATAATTTCTCTTTCTGTTTTTTTGACGTATTTTTTTTAATGAATACAACGTCGAGAAAATCGTGTCGTGCAAAATGTCAATTGTATTATTATTGAGCGATGCGAGCGTAGCGAGCGGTGCGTTCTACGGGAAACTTTTTCACATTCTTTATCACGAATAGGCTCGAAAACTACTTGACGGAAAATTATGAAATTTTGCAGTCAAAAATACATACAATAGGTGATAGTTTAAAAAAAAATATTTGAAAAATGTCATGTCGTTGATGAATAATCGTCAAAAAACTGATATCTCATCGAAATGAATGGGAAACGATGAGTCATTACACTGGCTCGCTTAGCTCAATATGCAAACGGGTCTGTTGGCGCCCCTAGTTATTATTTTCACAATACAAAATACATTTTATCTTATATAAATATAAGATTTTTATCACATATTGGTATTTCTCAATCCAGTATTCAACAAAGATATAATAAAGATCTTTAAAGATATGATATTCCGATATCAACAGGAATTATTGTAATAATCCGATTACTGCAATAAATAAGATTAAAAAAAACAAAACAATTAAGTTGTTACTTGCATCTGATTATATATATATATATATATATATATATATATATATATATATATATATATATATATATATATACAGCTATCATTAAGTACATTGTGTAAATCTCATCCTGCCATAAAAAACATTTCTTATGCGGCCATTACATTACCCAATCTATCAAACGCTAAATCGAATAGCACTACTGTTAGTAAGGTGCCAGCGAGCTTGTGATTGGTAGATCTTTAACTCGCTTTTAGGATCAAATATTTCGCTTTAAATTGAATACACAAATATTTTTTCTAAGCGCTTTTCTTTTACAGATATAGGAAGCGCAACAAATTAGTGTTACTAGACAGTGTAACAATATCATACATACAAACACCCACACACGCACACACACACAAATGATACACACTTATTTGTACCTACTATATAGTTAATCTCTAATAATATTTCATATAGAAAATTATTGTTAGATGCTAAGAAGTGCGGTAAAGTCGATAATATTTGTCTCTGCAAACGAAACCATGAGTAAGAGCTAGTATGATATAAACATATAGTAGAAACTGTCATTGCATCCTATCTAAAACTAAATGACACCATATGCATTGCGTGATTTCGGAAGCCGGCCATAGTTGCAAACATGTGGTGCAATTTATACATGTCTGGTTATGAAAGAGACACTCCTCACATAACATGTTAGGGGAAATAACAATTATAATAATTATATGTACAGTATATGAAAAAGTAAGTTAAAATTATAACCACCTATATCTTGTTCTCCGACCCTCCAGGCGGTCAGTAATAAAATAATAGAAATTACTCCTTCACTTTGTTGGTGATTCACAAACAGACAGATATAAATAAAAATATATAAATTCTTATTACATCTTGTAACACTTAAGAAAAAAAGTTAAATTATTTAAATATTATGTATTATGTTATTATTGTTTTATTACTTTTTTTTCACTATCACGAGATAATACAATTAAAGTTTATGAATAACAAAAAACTGACAGTAATTTATTTTTATTTCTTCATTTTTTAATTACTCGTGTATCAAATGGGAGTAATGGGAGGGATACCGTACTTATTGAACCCTTCTGTGAGGACACTCCAACTTAAAATAAGGCTACGAGTGTTACAAAAGTGCCTTGCTCTGAGAAGAATCAAACAACAAACCCTATACAAATTCAATAGCCTACCAATTTAAACACTTATTATACCAAATTAATTGTTTTTAATTAAAAGAAAAATGAAATAATTATATTTTAATAAAATAAGTTATATAAACATTGTATATTGGCTGGCTTGCAGATCCAAAATATATATATATATATATATATATATATATATATATATATATATATATATATATATATATATATACCCACAATATAGTAAAGTCAATTTACGACACATATTTAAACTGAAATTGCTTTACAAAGGAATCATTGGCTATTCACATACAATACTCACAATGCTCAAATACGTATGGGCATTGAACTGTAACACTCTTTGTGGACTGAGACATTATATTATTATGAATAATCTGTACTATTATAATAGTTGAGACAAGTTTTTATAACTACCTCTTAAACATTCAATTAAATTTGGTAACACCTGTATATAAATTATTTATTTATTTTCCGCTTTGAATCCATATTTCACTTGTGTACATCAAATATAAGTGACAGGAGGGACTATTTTGATATCTGATTGAATATAGACTACAATCTTTACAATATAATTGCTTTTGCTAATGTATGTGCTAATTATATATCATAATATAATATATATAAAATTATTAAATAATATGAATGTATATTGTTTGAGTTAATATAGAATTGTTGTTGTAACATTTAAATTGATTTACGACCAATCAAAATATATGCTTGTTGGTTAATAAAATATAATGTGTAAGATTTATTATTTTAAGAGTATATAAGACATGGGGTCAATAAATATTATCTCTGTATTTTATATTGTTGTTTATTACCAATAACACATTGTTTATAAATTTGAATCAGTCTTTAGGTGTAGTTAGGTGGGGTTGTGCTGTGGTTGGTTTGGTATACAGCTTATGAACATACATATATTTGGTAAATCATGACTTAATACTCATTCAGCTATACTTAAAAGTAGCGACAAAGTAAGAAAATATTTTACAAATTTTAATTGAGTTTAAATAATATATATAATATGTCTGTGTCTTAACAGAGAGTTTTTAAATATTTTTATATTTTATGTACTATTTTCATTCTATTTACAGTATAAGAATATATATTTTTTCTAAATAATTGATGACCGTAAATACATAGGTATATTTATATTATTTTCTTAAGGAATACGTATAAATACTGTGTTTATTAATCTAATATTTTAAAAATAGCTAACTTGTAAGTATTGTAGTTAGAAAATTTACTTCTAAAAACTGATATAATAAAGGTATGTGAATGTCACGCATAGTTACACCGCTGAGCTAAAAAAAGAAATCGCTCGCAAGGTTCAAACGAACTACAAAACAAAATAAAAACTATAATATCTATCAAACCATGCAACTTACTTTTGCTGTAGCGGTGATAATGCTTAATCGACGTATTTATCAATATCAGTCACTACTCCGAAATCGAAAGTTTTTCAAGGCTTTAATTAAATAAATATTTAAATTTAAACATTTCTTCTCTAACCGGCTAATGACAGTTTTCACAATTTCCGATTTCGTTTCAACTGTCACTGTCAAGTGGCATGAAAAATACAGTTTACAAAAATATTGTTGTAACTACTTTATTACAAATTGAAATTATACAATGAAATAATAAAAATACTTATTTTTTATTTAATTTATTTTTTAAATCATGATAATATTTTATATTATAATATAGACTAAAAACCACCCAGGTGAGATCATCGCTGATTCATTTGTCAATGTCAAACCCGTAAATCTTAATGTCAATGTTGAATTTAGTATTCTGTCAAAACACTATTTATTTATAATTTCTAATTAAAAATGGGTTTATTTGGCAAATCACCCGAAAGGAATCCAAAGGAATTGGTGCGTTTATTAAAAAAAACTGAAATTCATTTCATGCTTTATTACTGTAAATATATACTTTTTTTTTATTTGATTTAGGTAAATGAGTGGTCTCATAAAATTCGAAAAGAAGGTTACAACTTGGATCGACAAATAAGAGGTAATTTTATTGAATCAACGTTTATAACTGTAGTATAGTTATAAAGTTTAGTGAACTGAAGTATCAGGCTCATTTAAATGATTATTTAAACTTGTCTTTTTCAGCAATCCAAAGAGAAGAGGATAAAGTTAAAAGATCCCTTAAAGAAGCGGCCACAAAAAACGACAAGCAAGTATGTACAATATTAGCAAAGGAAATAATAAGATCAAGGAAGACCATTAGTAAGATATACACTAGTAAAGCCCATCTCAACTCAGTACAAATGCAAATGAAGAACCAACTCGGTAATTATAAAACAGTAATTATATTCATAGTTTTTTCCATTTAAGTTATTAAACTACTAAAAATTAAATAAAAAAAACTTTCTTCTGTTAGGGTTAAACATTTGATTAAATGAAATAATATTGTAAATATATAATATTTAAAAATAATGTTTTTTTAGCAACATTGAGGGTGGCAGGATCATTGCAAAAGTCTACTGAGGTAAAGTTGATCTTTTATAGATTATTTTATAGATAACAACATTTATCATTCATGATCAATTGTGCAATAAGGACACTTGACTAATAAACATATTTACAAAAAAAAATACCTCTAATTATAAACTCCAAAGATATCATAACATAGACTTTATTTTCCATAAAACCTAAAAAATATTTCTACGAATGATATTAAATATGAAGTCAGTACTGAGAATATTTTATAGTTAATAATTGGAATCTCAGAAATTGTTGATAACATTTGCCATTAAACCTCTGATCATTTATATTAACAAATGTTTGTTATTTGCAAAAAAATCTTTCACTATAATAAATATATAAGTTTGTAATAATTATTTTTAAAAGTCAGTATGAGGATATACAACTTAAGGTTATGATTATCATTTTATATTTAGTATAAACTCGAAGAAACAGACATTGACCTAGACAACTGTGAACTTAAATTTATAACCTATATACAACCATTCCAGGTGATGCAGGCAATGCAAGCTCTGGTTCGTCTCCCAGAAATTGCCGATACTATGCAGGAGTTAAGCAAAGAGATGATGAAGGCCGGCATCATTGAGGAGATGCTGGATGAGACCATGTCTACCATGGAGGATGAGGAGGAGATGGAGGAGGCGGCACAGAGTGAGGTGGACAAGGTCAGTAAACAAATCAATATCACTTAATTATTTTCCCGCCAATACCTTATCATTCCTTTATTGTTTCTAACCACACCATTATATTTGGCAGTAGGTTTTTGTAACCGGTGTTTTAAAAATTTTTTTTTTTTATTATTAAAAATATATTCATATGACTAGGTATATCTAAATTTTCTAATAGCATTGGTTTTAGAGATTATATTTACAAATCAAACCCTATGTTTTTTTTATAATGCCATAAATATTTAAAATGATAAATGCAAAATAACAGATAAAAACCAAAAATCACTTTATATATACATTTCAGGTACTATGGGAATTGACGCAGGGCAAGTTGGGCGAAGCCCCCGCCCCTCCCACGGCGGAGGCGCCCTCCACCAGCCAGGAGGTCCCCGTGCAGGATGAGAGCGAGCTGGATGAAATGCAGTCTAGGCTAGAAGCACTCCGCTCATAGATGTATTTATATACGGTGGGAAAATATACTTAATAATGCTAAGTGACGTATAAAGGTGTATTCACTTAAAATAAAATCATTATATGCTGAAACTGTCATTCATTAAAGTGCTGTCAAATTATTTGCTCTTAATAGAAATTATCATCAACAGCTGCATTTATATTGTAAAAGATAGATATACATTTTTGTTATGTTATTTTACTTTGAATTTTTAAAGGTATTATCTTTGTTACAGATCGCTGGAGATTTCATGAAGAATACAGAAATGCCTTTAACTAATTTTATAAATGTTGCAATTAATATTAACATTAAGTTTTGTTAAGATTTATGTGATGTTTTAAACTATATATAGAAGTCATTTTACAAAGTAATTCACTTTAAGATTACAAGAGTAGTGGAATTGATAACATTGAAATAATTGTTATATATATTAATTAATTTGTATTGATTTCTACACTTTGATGTTTGAAATTATCTTGAATTATTGTATTGGAGCTTTTCATTATATGTATTTATTTATATTATACATGTGAATATCATGTTTGAATGTGTGAACTCTTTATAGTGCTCTTACTGAAAATATTTTATATTCAGCAAGTTTCAAGGATTTTATAATACAAGCTATTGCCACTGACATCGTCTGCTGCTAAAATATTTTACATAAATAAAATTTTTTATTAACACCGTCATCTACTGGAAAGTTAGAACTTAGAAGTCAATTAAACTTTATGTATAAAAAACAAATTATTAATTGAGAGAAAACTACACTTATTAGTTATACTAATCTATAGATATCTAAAAAGATTTTTTTTTACATGTTAAACACTGAAGTTATTATTATAGTAAGTTATTTAAACATTATGAAGAGTGACTGTCATTCGCTTGAACTAAGATTTGAGTATTTCTTTGTAACTTAACAACAATATTATAATACCAAGTCACTATTGAAAAAAAAGGATGATTAAAGTTAACTTTATTTGATTTACCAATAATTGTAATATCAACCAAATGTTAACTTGGACTTGGGAGAAAATTTGATAATTTTGTATTAATATTAGTTAAATTAATTTGAAAATATTATAAAATATATATGTAGATTATAAAGAGTTTACACATTTAATACCACAGATAACATTTAAAATGTTGAAGTATTAATTAGTTGTATTGTAATGTAAATATATATGCACTAAAAATAAAATTTATAATATGATATAAAATAAAACAATTATTGAATATTTATAAATATAATTCGATTACTTCTTTACATTTACATATCACAGTTGGTTACAACATTTTGGAGGACAGTTCGAGTTCCATCTGCAGGTCGTGTATGGACTCCTTCTTCAACAGCGGCTTTCTGTCGTTCTCTTTTGTCTTTTTTGGGTGCTTCTTCTTCGCATGCCTGGTGATTAAATTGTTTTTTTGTTTGGGTAAACCACTTAATGATATTAATTATTTACATTTATTGAATAGTAATTGTTTCCTGTTTGATTACAGATAAGATAAGGTATATTATACATGGATAGATAATAGCAGAATATTTTATAATCGCAGATCAAACTCCGCCATTAAAACAAACTTGTGATTTGTGAAATTAGTAATTCTTTAATCTGAGATTAAAATCAACCTTGAAAGGCAGTGAACTGAATCTTTATATAACTAATATAACGATTTTGGTGTAAAAAAAAATTAAAATCCCTAAACTGACCAAAAAGAGTTAATTCAAAAGAAACATTTGCACTACGAATATGTTTGCCAAAAACCTTTTTATAACAAATTTTCAATGAAAGTATTTTATTCACTTCAAATTAATGAATTTTAATCTTATAACCATAACTCATATTAATTAAGCTATCGTTATAGCAAAGTTAGTTAGTTATATTGTAATTTGAGTCTAGTACGAGAAGTGGAACAAAAATGTCATTATGATGTAGTAACTAGTGATGTTCTTTTGTTACCTGTTGAGCACTCCGTCGGGGAGGTCCATCATGCGCACGATGAGCGCCTGGTCGGACGAGTCCAGCGGCGCCACGGATATGTCACGCACCGCTCTGAACTTACCGCAGTTGTTGAGGTGCTCGTTCTCAAGGCGGAAGTAGTTCCAGATGAAGCGTCTGATGAGAAATGTTTTAGGGATTTTGCTTTAAAAACTGTTTATGTCGGTTGTCATTGAATCTATTTTATTCTGATACGCTTACAAAAGAACAGGAAGGCTATTTAATAATTTCAATCACAGTAGAACAAATTTTGTTCGATATCTTATTAGGTGTTCCTCAGGGATCAATATTATGCCTCATTACATTTGTGGTTTATATCAACGAATTATTATTCGTTGATATACATTTCATACAAATAAGCCATCAGAGTGTAGCAATTTACCTGAATACTTCAAGTGGAGCTTGGATGGAGACCATGGTATCGCCGCTGACGATTTTATTCTCCGTCAAAAAGAAAGAAGGTGCCCAGATGAAGCGAAGAACAAAATCTTCTACAATCGCGAAGTAGTAGAACTAAAAGAAATTACAAAAAACATTTCAGCTCTATCATATATAATATATAGTTATATATAGTTGTGTGTATATATATATATAATTCAATTGAGCGGAGCGTTCTACTGGAGACTTTTTCACATTCTTTGTCACGAATAGGCTTGAAAACTACTTGACAGAAAATTATGATATTTTGCAATCCAAAAGACACACATAAGGTGATGGTTTAAAAATTTTGAAAAATGTCATGTCGTTGAGGACTAATCGTCAAAAAACTGATATCCTATTGAAGTCTTGAATTCAAACTTTAACGACACAAGAATTTATTTTTATGATGTTTCTAATTCTAAATGAACGAAAGATAAGATCATAAGAACACATTTAAGACCTCAAACTAAGCTCACTAAATAAACACAAAAAAAAATTATCCTTCATTGAATATCCACCCACGATTCTACTTTTCTTTCCAAGCATATCTATCTCCCAGTGTCCCCAACTCACCCACTGGCTGTACACGATCTCGTCCCTCAGCAGGCCGTTCTCAGCGGCGGGTCCCACGCTCAGCAGCCCCCAATCCATCTTCACGTCCCACGTGTAGGTGTACGTGGACGACACCAGCTGACACGCCAGCCACGGGTACAGGAACGGGTTGTCGTACGTATTGGGATAGTCCGCTACAAATATATGTATATATATTTGCTTCTATTTTTGTCTATATTCAGTCTCGAGACTCCTCACTCAGTATTACGAACTTAATTACAAATGATTCATGACTAGCTGTTCCCTGCGACTCCGTCGACTTTGAAATAAGGGAGCGTTCGTAGGGACATTTTAACAGAAAACAAGGCATGGGAAGCCTTTTTATTTTATTAATATTATGTTTCCAATATCGTGAAAATATCGATAAAACAAGCCTATTTTTACTGGTAATTTAGCTTTCGAAAAATGAGAGATTTATTAAAATCGTTCCAGTACTTTCTTTGATTACTTAACACGTACAAACATACAATTGAACCTCCATTAACATTTGTATAGAGACTTTAAAGTTAATACTACAAAAGGTGTTCATAGAATTAGCAATTTATTCAATCTAAATGCAATATTAAAGATTACTTACAACCGTAAATGGTACGGAGCGTTGAAAACATCACTACAAAAAATGTAGTGGAGTACTTCCCGGCGTTCACGAGGTGGGGGAAGGCTTCCTTGCTGTCCCTGTACCGTCTGAGGCACTGCCAGAACCTGGTCCAGGCCGGTATTATGTTCACGACAGCCCTAGTTATTATGAACCATTTGGTCGTTTCGAACACATCTGTCGATGAAGAATCAGAATGAATTGACCACGTCTTGAAAAGTGACAAGTGATTTCAAAACAAGAAATAGTAAACGTACTGTTAACATTAAACCAATCAGCTCCAGACACGTAAAAGGCTATAAGATAATGGAAGTCCAAAAAGGCGTAGGTGAACGAGTTCCACTGATCAGCGAGCCAGAAGTCCGCGAACAGCACCGGCAAGAAGGGAGCCGCCAGAATCCTACCCTATGAAGTGATTAGATCGCTTTTAACAATTTATATTTACGGCTTAGACAGAATGGTGTCTATAAAACTACATTACGATAACTCAATCTTGAATTAAGTAAATTAAATGTAGTAAAAATATGTTCTTCGTGCTACTTATGAAAACTTATCTCACGTTAAGTTTTATATTTTTGTAGATTTAGGCGTAGATTCTTAGATAAATGATAATTGCTTCATTTTAAACTGATCTATTAAGCTACAAAACCATCTAACTACCTTCATATCGTTTATTACTTACACATATCTTCAAAAACCAGAATCTGGCTTCGTGTCGGAACACCCTAAGCGGGTTCATCAGGAACACCAGCATGATGATAACCAGCGCCAGCGGGTTGACGTAGGGCGGTATGCTCAAACTCTCGCTGTATATAAAACTAAGTATACTCAAGGCCCAGACCACCCCAAAAATTGCCGCCAGCTCCATCAAGTGCTGCTCCGATAAGTGTTTCCTGGGATCCAATTCGAAGATAAGTACATGGTTCACTCCAGAGGACCTCCAGCCGTAAACATTGACGCCGATGAAAAATATAAACTCCACTAGAAGGAACGGACCTCGGTACAATCTGAAGGCGGTTTTGAAATTTTCTGTCGCACCTTCGTAAAAAATACCTTTAACGAGAAAAAATACTTCTTATTTAAATTCTTTTCATATAAATAAAATTGAAGTGTCTGTCTGTGTTATGGACACTTGATAACACGATACGAAGACAGAAATTATGTTTTCTAGAATAGTTGTCTGTTAGTCGTTTGTCCGGGGTAATCTATAAAACGACTTAGCCTATTTTAATGAGACTGGAAGGTAGAAGAGTTCGTGGGGATAAATATAGATTAAATTTTGGTCAGAAATATTTGGGGTTCTAGCACAAAAATCGAATATCTCAAAATTAAACCACATTAATTGTTAAACGCTTAGAATACATATGAAAAAGTCAACCATTTTTTCAATCTGACATATATATTTCAAAAATATTTAGTGTACGATCGTAAGAACTTCAAAACAAAATTATGCTTTTTGATAGCAATTCGTAGCGCCCAGTATATTTGATATGATATTAACAATTCCAGAATTGATATCAACCAATTTTAGCTCGAGACATGATGCACGAAAGAACAAAAGGTACTTCTGATTAAAAAAAGAAAAAATTCCCGAGGGACAGAAAAATAACTTTCATGTGATGTAAGAAATAACAAGACCCGAAGCTATAAAGGTAGTTGTTAATAAAAAATTAAAAGATAAAAACAAAATTTTGCTTTTTGATAGCAATTTTAGCTCGAGAAAAAAAAAGTACTTAAGGGATAGATAGACCCTGCTGTAAAAAATTAAAAAAAAAAAAAAAAAGAAATCCTACTCAAAATGAAACCTAATCAGAAAATAAAACCAAGATCACACTGAATAAAGTTAACAAAGTTAATAAGTAACCATTTTAGGATTAATTATATGAATATTAATATACTGATAAGATAATACAAAGAGGCACGTGGAAGTGTATTGAATCTTTGTTTAATTGTTCCACTATCTTAACTTGTTTTAATCAAACATACAACTATGTTATGCTAACATTATTTTAGGAAACAACCACTAAAGCCGGTAGTAGCCAATAGCCGTCCAACACGATAAGATAAAAACGTTTGATCACCACAATTTATGTAATCCAATCATATCTAATCCTAACCATAATATATGCGCATATTTAAGGGTAGGATTTAATCTATTTTATTATATACTAGTTATGCCTACGACTGTGCTCGCGTGGTATGTTTTTTTTAATAAAAGGAACCAAGTTACTCCTTATAACATCAGCTATTCGCTAAGGTCGTGTTAAAATAGGTCCATTAATTTCAAAGATTAGCCGGAACAAACGGACAGACAACAACGGAATATTTAATATTAATATGGAATTACAAACAGACACTTCAATTTTATTTATGTGTATATATGATTACGATAATTATCTTGGTGTGGGATGGTTTGAGTTTATAATATCAACATTTACTTTGTTATCGGCGTTTTATAGTTTTACAACAGATTAATTAAAGGTAGAGCTTTGATAATATAATATATATATTATTTATTTACATAAAAGATTTTAAAGACACATCTTACGAGCGAATATTCACAGAGTTAAATTTTTAAAATAATAAAATTTTGTAGCTGATTTGAAATACGAAACTCACCTGAGAGTATAACAGTAATCCCCAGAACAATGAAGGATCCAGAGAAGAGACCGACTTTGAATGTAGTCCAGGGACTCTGCTGTTCTCCCAGCGGTGGGACTCTCAATTTCTTCATAGCCTTCTGCCTGTCCCCACCTTCCAGGTCGTTTGTGACCGCCGCCTCTGTGTCGCTGATTAGTCTGTCTATATCCTTGTTCGTGTAGAAATGGGATGTCTCCACGTGTTCCGCTCTCCATTGGGCACCATTGCTTACATTTAATAACTGTATGGGTGAAATTTTAAATTAAAAAATTGAGCGAAGCGAGCGGAGCACTCTACTGGAGACTTTTTCACATTTTTTTGTCACGAATAGGCTCGAAAACTACTTGACGAAAAATAATGAAATATTGCAATCAAAAAAACATTAGTGAGGGTTTAAAAAAAAAATTGAAAAATGTTATGTCATTGATGAATAATCGTCAAAAAACTGATATCCCATTGAAGTAAATGGGAAACGATGAGTCGTTACAATGGGGCTCTTCGCTCAATATGCAAACAGCACCCGAGATTTCGCAAGTTCAGCGAGTCGAAATTAAGGGTATGTTGGCACCCGTATATATAAAGTACCTATTGTGATTTTAGGTAACAACTTAGATGAGTAATTTTGTTTAATATGAAAAAAAAAATCATGGCGTATTTTTTTTTGTCTTAAATGAAGAGTTGTCACGTTTATTATCAATAAGTGAAAATGACGAGGACTGCATAGTTAGTTATATGATTATTTTTTATTTTTCAATCAAAACACGATACCTGTAAGGAAGTTTTGGTTCCGGTGTCAAAATTCGGTTTATATTTCGGTGTTAAGAACCACTATTTTAATTTTTTTTAAATGTAATTTAGACAATAAAATATCACAATAAATTGTATACATATTTGTCTATAATAAATTAGTTATAAAATTTAACGATGACCATCTAAAAATATATTGACTATTGTTATGTTTATAATATATAAGAATATGTAATAAAATATTGATCATGTATATATAATAATATTACATTATATGATATAACCGATTTTGATTTAGTTTTATATACTTTATATAGAACCGGAAAAAAAAATTGCAACTACCCTCATGTTAACTGTAACTTATAATATGATTGAATCACTTAATTCCCCACCCCCTCCCCTCCCTCTTGAGTATAGAAAAACTATTTTTAGGTCATTCCATTTCAAATTAAATAATGTGAGGAAAGTTTTATATCACTTTTGATATATAACTATTAGATATAAAAAATAGGACGGAGCTTATGGTTTCTATCTTTAAGCAAGAAGTCTCTGTTAGTAATAAAGTAAGCTGTGATCCTGGTAGCACAGGTAAAAGACTCCGCCATTTTTAATTAAAGCTTTTTAAATTATTCTTATCTATTATAGGTACTTGTATCTTAACAATTAAATCTACTACTAAAGTGAGCATTTTAAATTTTATTTCCAGTTAACACTACACCTACCAAGTACCGGTCAAATTGACCGTTCTTAAACTTATGTAAAACTTACACATTTTTAACGTTATAATATCGTTATGAAACTACATGACTATTCTTAGAATATGTTACATAATAAAACCGATAAATTTAATTACCGGTCAATTTGACCGCATGCGGTAGGAACAAGTATACAAGAATTGTCGGTAGGTTTAGTGTTAAAAATGAGTTAGTATCTAGAATACAGTTAATGTTTCCTTAGTAAAGACCTTTTTTTCAAACATACGACAAACACGTAAAACCAGAGGTTATTGTAAACTTAAAGACGAGTCCGTTTTGTTTGATGCTGTACTAGTAGTAAAGAAGAAGAAAATTCCCTAACAACTTAATAGTAATACACTGATGACCAACATTTTATGTTTTACTTGATACACTGTAAGATTACTAACTAATATATTTTTAACGCTCATCAAAGCTTAGCCGCGGAAGATATTTCTTCACATATGCAAAATACGTATACCTAATTCAACGATGCAGCATAAGGTTTACGCGGCTGTGTCGATTGTGATAAACCACTTAAACATTCTACAAGCGTGTCATAGTGCATTCAAAACAGAGGCATGTATCCGTCTGAGGCCACTATCCGGCTCTTACCCTATACATTTTGGAAATTTCTACTGTTCAACTACCTTTGGAGGACTGCATCTACAATCATCTACGATATCCTTGTCAAAGAGGTTCTTCTTCTTCTGAATAAAAAATAACGACTGAATAAAGAATGCACTCTTTCCAATAAAAAAAACCCCTTATTCCATTGTTCCCAGAGACTCGAGTATGCAAAAACTGCTCTGTCTATTAATATTATCTTATTTTGATATTATCATCGCTGAGGATAAGATGAGATGTTATTGATAAGACAAATATTTTGACTAAAGTATTCTTAAGTTTGATAAATTGTTTTATATTATCCGTTGATAGCGACTCTGTCCATATCATACGCTGACATCACGATAAATTTTAATTAAAAATATATATAAAATTATTATTACATTTATTTATTTAGCTTCACGCCATATCCCTTGCGGGGTAGCCAGAGACGATGGAGCGCCTAACGCTACGGTCCCTGCATACCTCTTTCGCCTCGGCCACAGACATCAACCTCTTCATACATGCCCTCCGGGGGGTCCTCATGCTTTTTACGTGACCTTCCTCCAGTATCATAGATACTGTGTTTTCAAAGGTCACTCGTGGCCTCCCCCTGTCTCTCTTACCGCTTATAGATACATTAATAGTCTTATTGCGATTATAACCTAAATATGTATATATTTATTTAATAATAATCTTTTAACTTTGAACGGGATAATAACCTATAGCCATAACAAATTTTACTAAAATGTATCGTGTACTTTTAGTGGGATACACAAACATACAAACAAAAAACGGAGAAACAGTTTTTTTGTTATCAAAATATATATACGTATTTAATATATAAATTTATCCACTTTACTTTTTTTATCATTTCATCAATTCAACTCGAGTATTCAAAATTTTTCCATTAAGATAATTCCACAAGTAAGTTTTAAATATATAATATAAAATAAGATTAACTAAAATAAAGTAAATATAATATATACTTTTTGAATAGACTTGTATGTATGGTATCTTTGGATACTGCAATTAACTCTCATAAGAGAAATTAATATTCAAGCAGTTTCATAATATTAATCTTATTTTTACAAATAAGTTTTGCATATATTAAAAAAATATATATATTTTAGTATTGGAAAGTATTTTTGTTCATTGTTTACAGACGTCTAGTATTTTTTTTCTGTCATAAATCTAAATTTTTCCGCACTAAAATAATAAGTATACAAATAATTAATAATAATAATAAATAAATAATACATAACGACTATGTAAGGTGTAATTTGTATTATCTATATTAAGATACAATCAAATTTTCAGTGTAAATATTAAAGAGGTAATATACCAAAATAACGATTAAAGCTTTGATTTTCAAAATACTTCATAACATATAATATTTGTAACTTTTTATCTTCATCATTCAGTCATTGGAAAGCGATTCAAATCAGAACCGCTGGAATTGTATCGCCTTTAAGATAACGTAATAGTCTCGAATTTATAACAAAATAATATAACAATTTTGGGAAATATAATTATTTTATGGGACGTATGTTTGTTATAATTTCATAGTAATAAAAAGTTAACTTTTTCACAAACGAGTAACTCTCCAGTTAAATTTAACCTTAATCTTAAGTTGTATATAGACTGTATAAAACAATTCTTCATTTATTGTCTGCTGTAGCAACTATTAAAGTAAACACTTGTTAAAACATTTCCAAGATTATTTTTCTCATGTTCAAAGAATTTTATCTTTTGTCGAATTTAAAAGATTTAAAAATAATCCCAGTATCATTGCATATTTATGAAATGACAAGTTTCTTTATGGAGTGAAAAAAAATACCACTGTATCTATATACAAAGTAAATATATATATTTATATTTATATGTATAAAGTAAGTTGAAAGTATATACTATAAAGAGAAAACCTTTGTGTATTAGTAAAGATGATGCAATTGTATATCAATTACAATAAAATAAATCATCTTTCAAAATCATTACCAATGACCTACAAAGTGAAATCGGAAGGATAAATTCCTTCATAAAGAAAATATAAATTCGGAAGGTCAGCTTTATTTGGTTGTATAAAAAAAAATTCATACCTTATCATGTTTCTTCAATATTTTTCTAAAACCGGTATAATTAAGATTCTGATAATTCTGTAGTAATATAAGACTAAGGTAAAATTCACTAAAGGCCAATTTGAGTTCCTGTACTTTACGTCTGGGTATAGCCTTTTTACTGTCTCCCCCTCCTTTGGGTTTGATAGTATCAAATCTAGATTTGAGTTCACTTTGAAGTGTTGCATATTTCCTTGTTGCTTCGGCCAACTTTTCTATAAATAATTTTATTTGTTAATATCTTATCTTTTAATTATAACAAAATAAATAAATAATAGTATTATTTAAATTTGGAAATGTTAAATTGCTAGAAACTTTTATACACTATTTTACAATATAAATAACAAAATCAAAAACACACAATTTTGTAGATATATTTGTCAACTTATTTAATATCTGCAATAGATCAAACAACTTTATTGTTATCAGTGGAATAAAAAAATATGATATTATATGTATAGCATTATTAAAATAAATACCTGAATAAAAAGTATTAATTTTTTTCAACTCTTGATCACAGTAATGAAAGAAAGTTTCATCAAAATTGGCAAAGTGGCGGGATAGAACCTCAGGTTCTACATTTTCTGCTGATGGGGCTTCTTCTACAGCTGTATATAACATTGCCTTCATCTCCTAAGTATCAAATAATAATAATTAAATATATATAACTTCATGTTGATATGTTTTTTATAAAGTAAGGTAAAACGTAATAAGTATATTGTAAATTAACTAAAATACTGTTATTAAATAGCAAAATTAGTGTCACATAAGAGTAATAAAGGAACAAACAAACTTAAATAGTTTGAAGGTTCTTGTTAGGCATATATAAATCTGCAATTGAAAACATGTGACTTATTCATACGGATACTTAATACATATAATAGTTTATATCTGCAAACACTTATTGTTTGTGCAACGATAAAATATTTAATGATAATACATTTATTCTAATATTATTTTAACAATATGTTATTATTATATCAACTAAATGGTAATAACAAATAAATGAAATACCTCATAGTTAATATATTGCTTACGCCACTCCGGCGTTATATGGGCACTGAGATGTTCTGCGAACTTCATTTTTCATTCGGTTTACGTCTTTATCACTCGAACTGGTGTTAAACACTGTAACTGAAACCAGTAACCACTTCTTATGTACACAAAACTTAACTTGATAACGATATTACAACTACACTATAAACTATATCTGCAATTCTGGAATGTGCTATGTCTTCTATGTAACAAAATACTGATATAAATCTAAATTAAGTAAAATTTGGGAATTTCAAAATCTTTAAGTACTGGTTGTGAGCATAAAATTCGACAAAAAAATCTACAAAACTGACACTACATTTAGAATTTTGATTAAACTGACAGTGAGTGACATTGACAAAGACGTCGTAAAACATTTTAATAAAAGCATACTATTCTAATTTAAAAGGCAGAACATTTTATGACAAATAATATTATATGCATATTATATATTTTTATATTATTTATATTACCTTGTTATCAAAGTATATGAATAATCACAGTATAGTAATTGGAACTAAAGTAATGGTGTAAATTTAAAATATTAGTTAGAAACTCATTTTACAAGTAGCACTTCAAATATTTGTGATCGTTATAAGTTTACTTAGATTAATTTATCTCTTAGGAGCTTTATTTTAGGTGAGAGGATAAATTTGGTATTCGGTGTTTGCTAATGTTCATCCGTCTTACGAGTATTTGCATTGTAATATGTTAAAAATGTGGCTTTGTTTGTTCGTTTCATGTGTTCTAATATTCTCATATGCGTAATTTAATTGCGATGCAATCTGGTTTAATTAGTGGTTAAGTGTACGTAATTGTTATGAGAAGAAAAATCGCACATTTCAAGCCAAAGTTAACGAGCCAGTCTAGTCGCAAATAAAATGAAAGTCAAATTCATAATACAACATTTATTTTATATTTTCATTTAAATTTTCTTTTTGTGATTCTACATCTACTGGGAACAGCGCTTGGTTTATATTTTCTGGAATTACTCTGGCCACCTTCCTCGGTTCTTTTGCAAGAGTTTTCGGGCATTGCATTTCTGACCAACTGATTGGGACCATGCTTACTCCTTGTGGAGACCCTTCAGCTGTTGCAATGACTACTCCAAGTTCATTTTCTGCTGTGGATAGGTGATACCAATGTATCTCTGTCATAGGCAGCTGGAGTTAATATTAAGAGAAATGTATATAATAAGACCAACAAAACATAATTATCTTAGATAAACTATTATTATATTTATTTACAATTTTATTATATTTTACATTTTGTATTTATAAAGTCGAATACAAAATTAATTATATGTTGATTATACTTTTTAAAAGGATACAACTCTCGCTAGTATTATATCACCAGGCCTAAAACATTTATATGGGTCTATCCTGTCTTTATCTGTGAATTTAATGTCTTCTTTTTTTAGAATTCCTCTATAAGTTCTGGCTAGCGGCAGTGGCCCCACACAGAGTATTACACTCTGTACCTGCCTTGAGTTCACAACAGTTACTTTAGCTGTTACTATGTCTCCTGTGATTGGCAGAACACTAGGTGTTCTTGGACTTACAACACACATTTTAGTGGCCTAAAAAGCAAAATAAAAAATCCATTTGAAAAAGATCTTTTTGCGAAAAACACATTCTAATTTATTATTTACATTTAGAATTTTAAGAATAGTTACCTTCCTCTCTTCATCTTCTTCCAATTTTAATATACCTGTCAACATTGAATAAATATACCCTTTAAGTTCATAAGTCCCTGGACCAGGTATGTGTCCTTTATCTGATGAACTTAGCCGCATGCCGGGTATACATATTTTACCGATATCTTTTAATTTTTCGGGATCCATGTTATTAACAACAGGTTATGTTTACAACTTGTTGGGTATTAAATGCTCGATTAAAACAACCTATAAAACTATCTTTTAATGAAACCTCTGTGAAGTGTAAAAGTTGTCAATTTCTTGGTTATTGCCTAGATCTTTCAAAGCTTAGTAAATTATTAAAAAAACATAAAATACATAATTAATTAAATTATTAAATAATTCGATTATTGTTACTTATTTGACAATTGATAACAGTCCTTTTTTGACAGATTGGTGACAAAATTTTTAGCTATATAATATAAATATCCAGACTAAATATTTAATAATTTATTATTGTCTGAAACCACAATAAAGATTTTTCATGAACTTTATCTACATGAATAAAATAACAAATCGTAAAACGAAAAATATTATTAACATTGTAATATGTGGTGTTTATTAGAAAAAAGTAAAATACTTTTATCTTAAGCATTTTTAATCTTATATTTCTTTTTTGGAATTTGTGTATTCAGCAAATTAGATATTAAAAAGTCAATATGGAAAAAGGTTTTTTCGATTAACCAACATCACTACATCAGACGTGTCACGTCAGCCGGTTTGACGTTTGAGATGTCGATACAGCAAATTGGTATAGTTATAATTTAAAGTGAATTTAATTGGAAATACTGTGAGTTAATACGCAAAAGTATCAGCCATGCTGACTAAATTCGAAACAAAGTCAGCTAGGGTGAAAGGGATATCGTTTCATGCCAAGCGACCATGGGTTCTGGCAAGTCTTCACAATGGTGTGATTCAACTTTGGGATTATCGTATGTGTACATTGCTAGAGAAATTCGATGAACATGACGGTCCCGTACGTGGTATTTGCTTTCACATCCAGCAACCCTTGTTTGTTTCCGGCGGCGACGATTATAAGATAAAGGTATGTATGTATGAAGAATTTTAATATACTTATATCTCACAATGTTTTTACTCTGTATAACTTATTTATAACATTTATCCTAAATGTAACATCACCAGTACATTCTGATGTATATATATATTCTATTAGACTGTTTAAAATTATTGTACAAAATACATTTTTATATTAAATGTTAATTATCCAATCTGATTTCAATCCATTAGTTGTGCTTGTATAAAGCAATTTCACAATAATATAATTCCTTTCTGTACACAAATTATATGAACCTGCATTTGCATCATACTTTTATAATATCGTGACAAGTACTTTAATACAAGAAAGTACCTGTATTAAAGAACTATCCCTGTAGTAATGGGAAAAAAGCATACCAAACAAAACTGTAAAATACATGAAGTTTTCTTCTTGGTGGTTAAGACCACCTTGAATTATGGCTATTAACTTTTATTGAAAGAGGCAATTTGTAATTAATAGGCCTATTAATCACAAATACTATGTCCTACTATGATAATATGATTTAATTAATAATATTATATAGGTGTGGAATTACAAGCAAAGAAGATGTCTCTTCACACTCCTGGGGCACTTGGACTACATACGCACAACTTGCTTCCATCACGAGTACCCCTGGATACTCAGTGCTTCTGATGATCAGGTATGAACTATCTAGTTAGTTATTTACTTGTAAAATGTTTAGTGACAATGTTAATTTCCATTTTTATAGCTTAAACAGCGAGTACAAATTGAAATTATTTTTATTCAAGTAGGCATTTACACACACTTTTGAATCATTAATTATTACAATTAAAAGAGGGCAGTGTAGTCAGTTCGTGAGTAAGCTACCACTGGATCAGAATGCTGCTCCTTTGAGAAGAGCCGGTCAGAAACTCAACAGATACTCTTTTTTAAAAGAAATATAACAATCTTACATGATGTACATTATAATATAAATTCTGTTAATGAGTTGACAACTTAAGTTTCACATATTTCGATCGACTAAAAAATCTTGAACGTTATAATAAGATTTATTTGATAATAAACTTTTGATTTTAGATTTAAACTAAGAAAAGGAAGGTCTAAGATATCATGTTGAACTTTATTATATATGTGTATACTCAAGCCCATGAAGTATTTATTAACTTTTTTGTTGTTACGAGTTTGTTTTTATTTCTCGTATTTATCGCGTATCTGACACTATTTTTTATAAAACTATTCAAATTTTGGCGTATATGTAATATGTTATTAAATATGTATTGCGAAGCGACTGTAAGGATGCCTATTTCTTTAAAAACATCTCTTAGAGAATCTCTAGCTTTTAAGTTATAAATAGCCCACAGAGCTCTTTTTTGTAATATAAATAATAATATTCGGCAGCACTGCCCCATAATAAAATACTATAAGATAAAATACTATGAAAATAACCACAATAAACAAGTCGAGCCGTATTAGTGTCTGTTAATTGTCTAACTTTTCTATTGCAAAGACGGTCAAGCTGAGTTTGGCTGCGAGTATTGAGAGCACTATCTCTGGAGCTTTTTATCTAAAATTATACCAAAGGAATTTGTTGTTAGTCAATCAGATCTATGACTTCATTGTTAAGGAGCAAATTAAATTTTTTACATTAGAGAACATACCTTTAATGTCTCAATTATGGTGCCTTAACAAATCCAATAAACCTATATTATCATAATTATAATAAATCTTCTAGACAATAAGGATATGGAACTGGCAGTCTCGTCAATGTATCAGTGTGCTCACTGGACACAACCACTACGTTATGTGTGCCCAGTTCCACCCTACAGAGGATCTTCTCGTCTCTGCCTCTCTAGACCAATCTGTGAGGGTCTGGGACTTCTCGGGGCTTAGGAAAAAGAGTGTGGCTCCTGGACCCACTGGACTCGCCGATCATTTGAGGAATCCCCAAGCCACTGATTTGTTTGGACAGGTATTATTCTTTATTGTCTTGATATTTTACTTTAATAAAAGTTTTTAGGGACTATATTTTATTAATAGAGTTCAATATTCTTTTACTCATTTTTTCCTTTCCTCACACAGCTAAATTAATAGCTGATTTGAATTATTCTATATATTTTTTTAAATAAAATTAGTTAATTATGTCTATCCAAAGCCTAATTCTAATAATATTGTTTGTTTAACTTGTGTAAATAGTGATTCAATAATAATATATTCAATACATTTAAAACTATGTATGTTTTGGATTATTATTTTTACTTTATATTAATCTCCATAACCATAATTTTCTTGACTCATAATTTTAAATTGCGTAATAAAAATATTAATATTGTGTTTTATAGTTTGACTGACTGACTGACTGATTGTTTAATAAAATAACCACCAAAATAAATATTTGCGCTATGCTATTTTTATAGACTATAACATTATAAATTATTGAAAATATTATTAAAAATAATAATCTTAATATGCATGTTTTTTTTTATAAAAACATATTTCTAATATGATATATGTCAATTAGATGTATGAGATATAATTATCAGATTAACATTAATCTGACATAGTATTATGATTGATAAATTATAATGTTTTATTTTCATTCAGAATTATTATTATTTATTCAGAATATGCATGTTTTTTTTTATTTTATTTTATTTTATTTTATGTATTTCTAAATACAATATTTTCAAAATATCAATTAGATGTATAACAATATGTAAAGAGTAAAAACATATATTTTTATATTTGATATTAAATACTCTTTAGTTTGAATAAACAAATCTTTAAAAAAAAAGAATCAATATTATCCCTCCCAATTAGATGTATAACAATACAAAAACATTGTATACTTTTATATTTGTTATATACGAAGGCGGATGCAGTTGTGAAGCATGTGTTGGAAGGCCACGACCGAGGAGTGAACTGGGCCTCCTTCCACCCCACTCTACCCCTCATAGTATCGGCAGCTGACGACAGACAGGTCAAGTTGTGGAGGATGAATGATGCCAAGGTAATTAATTAATTAAGGGTTTTGATCTTATTTGATTATAAAGTGTATTTTTTTTATTAAAATGTTTAAATATGTCTATTCAAAGCCTAATTCCATTAATAATGTTTGTTATAACAATGATTTAATAATAAATAAATTGTTTAAGTTTTTTATAAAACTGTAAAGTCTCCAATAGAATAGTGACATTTGATAGATAACATACAAACATTAAATTTTCAAGTAATAGTTATTTAAGTATTACAACAAACCAGTTATCAGTTACCCAAAAGTCGAATAATAAAATAAACTGTTAAGTCAGTGTTAGAATAATAACAATTATTGACTGTGCCGTAAAAAAAACAATTTTAGAGATGGTCTATATAATGATATTAAATTGTCTACAGGCTTGGGAAGTTGACACGTGTCGCGGTCACTACAACAACGTATCCTGCGCGCTGTTCCACGCGAGGCACGAGCTCATCCTTTCCAACAGCGAGGACAAGTCCATCCGGGTCTGGGATATGACCAAGCGGGTCTGCCTCCACACCTTCAGGAGGGAACATGAACGGTCAGACATTATGAACTTGTTAATTAATAGTATTCTCGATCCGGAGCAATTACGTTAGGAAACGCTACGTAAAAGCGGCAAAGCGAACATAAACACTACACATACACACACACAGCGTCTTCGCCGGCGAAGATGAGGCCCCCATCCAAGCACGTCGCTCCGGCGTTCTGCTTTCAGAGGACGTTTGTGTCAAGTCCTAACCCACATCCAACCCACACTTCCCACCTAACGGCGTCCTGAGCCGTGGTCCGAGCCTCACAGGAGGCGCCCTCAGGAAGCGCGTTCCCCTGGGGCCCTTCAGGCCCTCCCTTTTCAAGGGCGGGTCACTGCACTCGTCCATTCCATCGGTGATGCTGTCATGGCCAGTAGGGCTAACAGCAGAGACACAAAAAAAAAAAAGAAAAAAGTACCTAGTGTTTGTTTAAACATTCTTTAACTTTACAAGTTTACTATTTCAGTCAGCAAAGCAAATAATACAATACATATTAGTGTGACGATGAGAAATTAATCCCATTTATGATGTCACAAGTACTTTATATTATTAATAATATAATTTTCAGTAATAAATAATGGGATACAGATAACAAATGAATCACTTCAAATATTTATATTATAATTTCAAGGGTGCAAGTGTTATTAATAAAAAAGTATAGATAAAAAAATTTAGTAAAATGTGTCGTTAAAAATCCGTCAGGAGATCATATGATTAAAGTAGGAGTAAAATTCATTTTTGTTTGCCTATTTTTTAATTTATTTTAAATGATATTGTAAGATGGTGAGAAGCGAAAAAGTTATGTATGTCTGTGTTAAATTTCCCATAAATTTATTTTCAAATTTTTTCATTACCATCTCGTAAAACATAAGTACATTAAATAGTTAATTGACCTGTATATGTTAACTAGCTGAATTCCACGTCCTTCGCTGGGCGAATAATAACAAAGAATCACAAATTGTATATGGGTAAATTTACAATATTCATAAATAATCACAAACTGTATGTGGGTAAATTGAAAATAATCACAAACTGTATGTGGGTAAATTGAAAATAATCACAAACTGTATGTGGGTGAATTGAAAATAATCACAAACTGTATGTGGGTGAATTGAAAATAATCACAAACTGTATTTATTTATATACTTTATTGTGCACCACACGAAAAAAATAATTACAAAAGAAACAAAAAGAAAATAAAAATTGGGAACATACAAAAGGCGGTCTTATCGCCAAACGGCGATTTCTTCCAGACAACCTTAGGGTTAAAAGAATTATAGACAAAAATCGGATGATATAGGTAGATGCAATGCAATATAACAATAGACATACATATACATAGCTACACTCTAATACGTAAACCTAATACACATATATTTATATAAAATAAATATGTACTTAATAACAAACTAAACAATATAAAAATAATAAAATATACACAATATATACGTAAATATAAAAAGTTTTACATAATATAAAGTCAGCAAATGCGAAGTTTCAGTTATCATTAGATAAGTAGTGATTCTTTACGGATTTCTTAAATATCTTTAGAGATTTCGATCTTCTTACAGGTAGAGGCAGTGCATTCCATAATTTGGTTGCTTGTACAGTGAAAGAGTATTTATAAAATTTTGTGTTATGTTTAGGCATTCTAATAATAAATTGTTGGGATGTACGCAAGTCGGCTGGTAAACCTAAAAACTGAAACTTCTCCTTTAGGTAAAAAGGAGTTTTTGGAGAGAATAATACACAGTACAGAAGAGAAAGAACATGTAAATCCCGGCGACGGCGAATGGAAAGCCACTTGAGTTTTTGACGAAATTCAGAAATGTGGTCATATTTGCGCAAGCCAAATATAAACCGTATAGCAGTATTTTGAAGTCGCTCAAGTTTATTTAAATAGTCCTCGGTTAGATTAAGATAGCTTGCATCCGCATAATCAAGTATAGAGAGGAGGAGAGAATGTGCTAACATAGTTTTGGTAGGAATCGGAAGAAAATATCGCAGTCGTCGAAGAGAACTTAGTGCCGCGAAAGTTTTCTTGCTAAGTTCTTTAACCTGGACAGACCAAGATAACGTTTGATCCAAGTGGATACCAAGATATGTGGGTGAATTGAAAATAATCACAAACTGTATGTGGGTGAATTGAAAATAATCACAAACTGTATGTGGGTGAATTGAAAATAATCACGAAAATAATCACAAACTGTATGTGGGTGAATTGAAAATAATCACAAACTGTATGTGGGTGAATGGAAAATAATCACAAACTGTATGTGGGTAAATTGAAAATAATCACAAACTGTATGTGGGTAAATTGAAAATAATCACAAACTGTATGTGGGTGAATTGAAAATAATCACAAACTGTATGTGGGTAAATTGAAAATAATCACAAACTGTATGTGGGTGAATTTAAAATGATCACAAATAATCACAATCAATAGCTTGGCGGGAATAAATTGTTTTGTAAAATCTTTTATAAATAAATAGTTATAAATAAATAAATAATAGAATCAGTATGTGAGTAAATTGAAAAAGAATCACAAATTTTCACAAACTGTACGTGGGTAAATTGAAAATAATCACGAAGTTTATGTAGGTAAAATTAAAATAGTCACAATCAGTATGTGGGTAAATTGAAAATAATCACAAATAATCAGGAACTATATGTGGGTAAATAGAAAATAATCATAAAAATCAAAAACTGGATGTGGGTAAATTGAAAATAATTACAAATGATCACAAACTGTATGTGGGTAAATTTAAACTGATCACAAATAATCACAAACTGGTTAATCAATCACAGACGTCTTGAATCTGGTCGATATACTGAAGCTAATAATTTGTCCTGCCGATTACAGATTCTGTTCCTGTTTTATATTAAGATTTCATTTATAACATAACTTCATGCAAACTTACGATATTAGTGACACGTGTATTAGTTGTTTAGGAACAAGTTTTAACTTTAATTAAGATTAACATATAAAGTAATATGTATGGTAGATACATGTGAATACGCATTTGTTGTAGTAACAACCCCTGTAGTACGTTGAACATAGCACCATATAACGAATAATTACTCAATCCAGTCAACAGATACTCCATCTCTTAGAATCGTTTGGAGTTAACTGACTATTGTCACTGCCGAATAATAAACAAATAATTTGGAATAAAATAATATAGCGACTATAACTTGAGATGAAATCTTTTAAGTTAGATCAAACTGCAGGTGGTGTGTAAATTTTATTTAAATCGGTTAAGTAGTTTAGGAGTCCTATCGCGGATAAACAACGTGACACGTAATTTATATATATGTTAATTATTTGTTTGTTTGCTATATCTCAGCTACTGGGTGCTGTCGGCTCATCCCACTCTGAACCTCTTCGCTGCGGGTCACGACGCCGGGATGATACTCTTCAAGCTGCAGCGGGAGCGCCCGGCCTTCGCCCTCCACAACAACGTCCTGTTCTACGTTAAGGACAGGTCAATATTAATTCTCAATATTATTATCATATAATTTTTTATTTTATTATATTCTTTATTTTATATTTTAAATACACTTAAAGTAAAATTATAAGATAGTTATTTTTATATTGATATATATTTTTATTTTATTCCATAAAGTTTTTTTTTTAATGCTAGAGTAATATTTTTTTTTATTTTACAGACAACTTCGTAAACTGGACATGTCAACGAATAGAGACGCTCCTGTCATGCAAATTAAAGGAGGAGGCAGACACCAACCTTACAGGTTTGTAATAAGAGAAACCACTATAGTAAGACCTATATATTATATGACTTTCAAAATTCAAAACAGTCCAATGTATACTTGACGTATCTAAAGAATCGTCCGTTTTAGTAAGAGTTCTCTGTTATATGAATATTAGTACTTTAGACAGATCATCTTATTATGACATTACATTCTTTAAGCTATTTGTAGTACGACTAATTTAAAATGACCTGTCCTTTATACGATACTGATACTACACATGGGTCATCTTAAATTTGCAGCATGTCCCTCAACCATGCGGAATGGTGTGTGCTAGTGACGTGGCGCGTGGGTGATACGCACACATACGAGCTGTACAACGCGCCACGTGACGGCGAGGCGGCCAGCACGGTTGAACCCGCCCGCGGACACGCCACCTCCGCCGTATGGGTCGCGCGAAATCGGTTCGCCGCCCTAGAGAAGAACAACCAGGTCTGTTGACTGTGACGTCATTACAGTATATGTAATCTTTATAATATAAATTATTAATATAATTTATACGAGGTCTTTAATCGATTAATTACTAGTGAAATGTATATTAACACATTGTTTTATTTTACATCCCTAAATATTTATTTAATGTATTACACAATAATTAACAAAATATAATATCCACAGCTTATAATAAAGAATTTGAAGAACGAGGTGTCCAAGAAGATAGCGACTCCATCATGTGAGGAGATCATGTACGCCGGAACGGGCATGCTGCTGCTGCGGGAGAGCGACGCCGTGCAGCTGCTGGACGTGCAGCAGAAGAGGACTGTGGCCAGCGTGAGTGATGGATGATTTGTGTGATGATAGATTTGTGTGACAGTGACTAGAGTGATGGATGACTTGTGTGATGATAGATTTGTGTGATGGATGACTTGTGTGATGATAGGTTTGTGTGATGGTGACTAGAGTGATGGATGACTTGTGTGATGATAGATGTGTGTGATAGTGACTAGAGTGATGGATGACTTGTGTGATGATAGATTTGTCTGATGAATGACTTGTGTGATGATAAATGTGTGTGATGGTGACTAGAGTGATGAATAACTTGTGTGATGATAGATTTGTGTGATGGTGACTAGAGTGATGAATGACTTGTGTGATGATAGATTTGTGTGATGGCGACTAGAGTGATGGATGACTTATGTGATGATAGATTAGTGTGATGGTGACTAGAGTAATTGATGACTGGCTTCAAGGAGACTTATGCCATGTAGACTTAACTTGTAATTTTTAATTTTTTTTTACCTTTAAAATGTAATTAAAAAGAAAAAGAGTATCAAGGAATAACTAATAAGAGTATTTATGTAATAAGAGTTTAAAAAAATAAAAATATTCCGAAATTCTACTACACACACAATAATAATGTATGATTGTACAGGTAAAAGTATCGAAATGCCGCTACGCCATCTGGAATTCGGACATGTCGCTCGTGGCGCTGCTCGGGAAGCACACCGTCACCATATGCACCAAGAGGTTGGAGCAGCTGTGCTCCATCACGGAGGGGGCGCGGGTCAAGTCGGGGGCCTTCGACGACTCCACCCCGCAGCCCGTCTTCATATACACCACCGCCAACCATATCAAATATTGCTGCAAGGACGGGTTAGTTTATGTTATTTATCTTAAATGTAGTTTAACTATTTAACTACGGGTTTATGGAAGGTTTAAATAAATTGTTTTGATGTCTCTTTCATATTTTCTAATTAAGGATGATTGATTAATGTGAATAATGTTTGATGTCACCAATTAGTTGTTCCGAAATTTTTGTATGGGGTTTAACGTATTTATTTTAATATTAGCTGTGCCGGCGACTTTGTTTATGATTTTTAATATATTGTTTTTAAAATAAAAAGGCCAAAATACTCTTTATAATATTAGCCATCAGCCAGTGAAAGTTGAAATTTGTCCAGCCGTTTCAGACTAGCCGGACTAGACAGACACTACAATTTTATTTATATTTATAGTCATATAAATTGCGATGGTTCTAGTTCGTACATTGCTCACTGAATATATTGTTTGTGAAAGTGATTACAATAAAAAAAATCCTCTAAGTATGTTGTGTGGTGCTTCTCAGACCACCAGCGCGTTTGGAACACTCGTAGCCTTATTTTAGTTAGAAGTGTTTATTTCGATACGTATGGTATTAAAATGGTCATGACACTTCCCATTTGATACAAGAGTAATCACAAATGATAAAATAGGTGATGTTTGGTTCGCAGCGACTACGGCATCATCCGCACTCTGGACGTGCCGGTGTACGCGGTGCGGGTGCTGGCGGGGGAGGGGGGCGCGCGCGTCGTGTGCCTGGACAGGGAGGCCAGGCCCAAAGTACTCAACATCGACCCCACTGAGTATAGGTATGGATGTTGTTTTATTAGAGATATTAAATTGTACGGGAACCCCCGAAACGAAGTCCAGTTACCTACTTTCAATTCTGAATGTAATTTGAAATGTATCTATATTAAAATTTTTATTTTATATTATTCTTTTAAGGTAAATCTAAAGGAACGAATTACTTCGGAAAGTTTCATATATGTCAGTCAAAATATAGACTTACAGTACACATAATTTCACTACTCCATATAAGTTACAAGTTAAAATAAATAGTAAACACACACAAACAAATCACTTGTACAGTAAATACTGTATCAAGTCATATAAATTGCAGTTAGTTATGTTTTATTACGTCATATTAGTATGTATGTGTATGTAGGTTCAAGTTGGCGCTGGTGACCCGTCAGTACGACCAGGTGCTGCACATGGTGAGGACAGCCAAGTTGGTGGGGCAAAGCATCATAGCCTATCTCCAGGAGAAAGGTACCTACACTAAAATTGTATTAACATGTACAATAGACTAAGAAGCTTCTTTTTAAACTATAAATATATCAGAGGGTTTGGTCATATATAGTCCAGCTTTGTCGAGTGAAAAGAACACTGATTCACTTATACCTTCCGTTGTCTCTATTCTCCTTGATTATTCTTTAACCATCATTACTTGTCCAGGTTACCCGGAGGTGGCGCTCCACTTCGTGAAGGAGCCCCGCACGCGGCTGTCCCTGGCGCTCCAATGCGGGAACATCGAGGTGGCGCTGGAGGCCGCCAAGAGTCTGGACGAACCGGCCGCTTGGGAGCGACTAGCCGCCGCCGCACTGGACACCGGGAACCATCAGGTACACGGGCACACGCAGACACAAATATACACCAATAAACAAATACCTACACACATTTACACATTAGCACGTATATGCATGCAGACACGTAAGTATACACACTAACCAACTAACACACACACAAATGGACACACTAACATGTATATGCGTGCACACACGCACTTATGAAATATGGTCGGATTTTTCCAAGTTTTTTAATAAGAATAGTATGCATAATACAGATTATAATTATCAGTTTAAATCCTGTTCTTATTTATGTATCACATTAAACATTAATATATGAGAATTTATTTTATACAAGCTCAATTAATTTTACAGATAGTGGAAATGTGCTACCAACGTACGAAGAACTTCGACAAGCTGTCGTTCCTGTACCTCATCACCGGTAATCTGGAGAAGCTTCGGAAGATGATGAAGATTGCGGAGATCAGGAAGGACGTCTCCTCCCAGTTCCAGGGCGCTTTGCTGCTGGGGGACGTCAATGAAAGGATTAGACTCCTGAAGAATGCCGGACAGGTAATATGACCTTGACAGTAGTAAAACAAAGCTTATTAGCTTTTATATACTTTAAAAAATTACATAATGTAATGATTTTTTGTTTTGTATTTACTAATAAATATACATTTGATGCAGCTCTCCCTGGCCTACCTGACCGCGATCAACCACAAGCAGCTGAAAGAAGCGGAACAGCTGAGGGAAGCGCTTGAAGCGGCCAACCTACCGGTGCCGGATGCAAACCCCGACGCGGTGCTGCTGCGGCCTCCCCTCCCCGTTCACAGGGCACAACCCAACTGGCCCCTACTGGCTGTGTCCAAGTTAGTACTGCTTATGTACATCTTGTATAAATATAGAGGTTGTATTTCTTTTTTATTTCTCCCTTTTTCTTCTAATAGTAGTTCTCGTATTCATTTCATTTTTGTATTAAAAAAGATTTTGTTAATAATTTATGGTACCTTTATATCATCTTGTCCTTGATCATCAGTGTGATAAGAACCTTAACCACGTCGCATTCTTGTCACAGTAGGAAAGACCACTTGTATAGGTCATAATTCCATTTGCATTACATTAGTAATATATATAAAAAAATCGATTGGCGAAGTGCAGTCATCGTACCTTTGTATAAAGGCAAAGGTTCACAGATAGACTGTGCAAGCTATAGGGCTATCAGTTTGATTAGCTTGGGCGGTAAAGTTTATGCTAAAATTTTAGCGAGAAGAATGCAAAAGAGATCTGAAAGGCTGTTGTGGGAGGCCCAAGGAGGTTTTAGACCTGGAAGAGGGTGTATAGATCAGATCTTTTCCCTCCGCATGATCACGGTAAAGTTTTTGGCCCTAAACCAAAAGGTTTTCTGTGCTTTTGTGGATTTGGAAAAGGCGTTTGACAGGGTTGTGAGAAAGAAGTTATGGGAGATACTGCCCCGATACAATGTGAACGGACCCTTGCTACAGGCTGTAAGGTCTCTTTACCGAGATCACTCAGCCTGTGTGCGAGTAGGAGCTGGCATGTCGCCCTGGTTTGACATCCAATCGGGTGTTAAGCAAGGTTGCGCTATGTCAGCTTGGTTGTTCAATTTGTATTTGGATAGTTGTCTCCAAGGAGTGAAAGATAGTGACATGGGAGTGAAAGTAGGTGACCTTAAGGTCAATTGCTTGCTATATGCAGATGATGCAGTGCTCATTGCATCATCAGAATGCAATTTGCAGGCATTGGTCACCACTCTGAAAGATGGTCTTAACCTGAATGTAGATAAGACGACGGTTCTGATATTTGAAAGAAATGAAGAAAGAACAGAATGTAAGATCAACGTGAATGATAAGATAATAGAACAAGTGAATGAAGTGGTATATTTGGGAAGTATGTTTAGCAGAGACGGAAGATACGAAATGGATGTGGAAAGGCGTATTGCTGCCGGTAACAGAGTCAATGGTGCTTTGACTGCATTGTTGAGACGTCAAAACGTCAGTATAGCTGCACGTTTGGCTGTATACAATGCAGTTTTGCTACCGACGCTGTTATACGGCAGCCAAACGTGGGTAACACAGAAGAAGAATGTAAGAAAGACGAATGCTGTGGAGATGCGATCTCTTCGCAGAATATGCGGAGTCAGTCTAGCTGATCGAATCCGCAATGAAGAGATCCGCAATGAAGAGAGAATGGAGGAAGGTCACGTAAAAAGCATGAGGACCCCCCGGAGGGAATGTATGAAGAGGTTGAGACCGTAGCGTTTGGCGCTCCGTCGTCTCTGGCTACCCCGCAAGGGATATGGCGTGAAGGTAAATATAAAAAAATCTAATATCTGTATGTTTGGTCATGGTACAGGAGTTTCTTCGAGGTGGCGGGCGGTGCACGCGCGGGAGCTCAGGCCGGGAGCGCCGTTGCCGCCGCCGAGGGCCTGCACGCCGACGAGCCGCTGGAGGCCGAGGGCGCCTGGGGGGACGACGACGAGATGCTCGACGCACAGGTGGGAGTTTTATTTTTATATGATACAGTTAATTCTACATATTATAATAGTGTAAGATCCCGCTGCGAATTCACTACTTACATAACTTAGTTATCAAAAAAATTTACATTATTAGACTATAAGTATTGCATCTTTATAGTGTAGATGAATGATGATGAAAACTGTCGCAATACATATACTTATACTACATATTTCAACTTCAACGTTACAAATGTATATACAAAATAAAATATTTATTGTCGCTAGGATGGCGAGGGCGAAGCTCCGGGTGAGCAAGAAGACGCGTGTTCGGACGGCGGCTGGGACGTCGGGGACGAAGGCCTGGAGCTGCCGGACCTGCCGCCCGTCGGTGAGTAGCAGACGACTAAATGTTTACATATTTCATAAATCTTTACAAGGAAAAAATACATTGCTTAAGCATTAACAATAGTAGAAGTAACAAATACCTATGAGATACAAAACGCAGGGGGCTTACGTCGAAACAAAGCTATCGGATTATCGTATCACACGCGGTTTCTACTCATTATAAAAAGTAGCCTGTTCAAAGTTATTGATTCTGGTTCCTAAATAATAAAGCGAAGTATAAACTTGTTATTTTATATTAAACCGCCCCTTTTCCCCAGCGGAGGACACCGGTTCCTCCCCGCAGTACTTCGCGGCGCCGCCGCGCGGGTCGCGCCTCCCCGCCGGCCTCAAGACACCACACGACAACGCCGCCGCAGGACACATAGAGACCGCCATGAGGTATCTGCTAATATTTTTTTGTCACTACACAGCATGCACAGAGCTTAAGGAAAAAATTATAACGGATATAAGTGACGATAAAGAAGAGCACATACAAATAGACAGACATAGACCCTAACTTGGTGAGAAGGCGGCATGGTGCTAACATAGTTAGTGGCTAGCTATATATCAATTTAAAATAAGAGATTGTATAATATCCTTTTATGATTTGGTTTTCAAACTAAATGGGCATTATAACTTATCCCGCAGGTTACTGAACGAGCAAGTAGGTATAGTGAACTTCGAGCCGTACCTGGAGACGTTCCTGCACATGTACGCCTCGTCCCGCGTGATGTTCGCGGGGCTGCCGCAGCTGCCGCCGCTCGTGGCGCTCCTCCACAGGAACTGGAAGGAGGCCAGCGGGAAGGATCTACTGCCAGTCCTGAGTGAGTCTTACAGATCCTCTCGAGACTCTCATTATCTCTTATTCACTCATACTGATTCTATTTTGTATTTCTTTATATTAGTATTAATTTCATTCACTTCTAACAAATTCGTCATTTTTCTCTTACATTTTTGATCTTTAACCTTTTGGGACGTTCATTTAATTCTAATACTGACAAAAAAACCGTCCTTTTTAATTCTGTTCAGTACTGAGTGACGTCTGTCATATTCTGATCTGACTGTCCCCTCGCCGGTTTCACAGCTTGTCGTCTGTCCGACCTGGTGAGTGAGCTGCAGCAGTGCTACCAGCTGACGACAGGTGGTCGCTTCCCGGAGGCCACTACCCGACTGAGGAGAATCGCGCGGCTGGTCCCTCTGCTGGGGATACGGGACAGAAACGAACTACCAGAGGCACAGCAACTACTCGCCATTTGTGGACACTACCTGCTGGGACTCGCAATGGAGACGGCACGGAAGGGTGAGTGTGTGTTGTCTCTAGGTCTTAGTATATCATATAGTATGATGAAATTAATTTTTTTGGTTCGAATCGAGTATAAATGTAAAGTCATAATTATATGTATATCAATTAAGTTAAAGTTTTATTTCATGGAATCATTATTTATTATTCCTGTAACATAATCTGTACTACGTTATAAAAAAGGCCTATATATAAAAAGTGTTGTATGTGTTTATAAGCATGGAAGGTTTTCAACAATCCAGTAAATGCTAAACTTATATTTTCTAAGAACTGATATATTTTTTTATTTTTTCCTTGTAAAATATATTTAAATTCCACATTTCATCAGCGATGCCGAAGAACACCCTCGAGGAGCAAAAGCGCACGTGCGAGATGGCGGCGTACTTCACACACTGCAAGCTGCAGCCGGTCCACCAGATCCTCACCCTCAGGACGGCTCTGAACATGTTCTTCAAGTTAAAGAACTTCAAGACGGCCGCCTCCTTCGCGAGACGCCTGCTCGAGCTGGGACCCAGGCCGGAGGTGGCGCAGCAGGCGAGGAAGATCCTCCAGGCCTGCGAGAAGACGCCCACGGACGAGCACCAGCTAGCGTACGATGAGCACAACCCCTTCAACATCTGCGGAATCGAGTACAAGCCGATATACCGCGGAAAGCCGGAGGAGAAGTGTCCTCTGTGCGCCACCAGCTTCATGCCAGCACACAAGGGCAAGCTGTGCCCGGTCTGCGGAGTGGCGGAGATCGGGAAGGACGTCACCGGACTCAAGATCAATCCGATGCTCCAGAGATAATAAGATTATGTTATTGATAATTATAAATGATAAATATATTATTGTATTGTATTATACACTGGGTTTTTATTATAATATTCTCCAACTAAAAAAGTTGATTCTTTTTACATTTAAATGCAAACTTTTTTTTTTGTTTCGATAAATACATTTAATTTTTTTTTTGTAGCAAAAATTCATGATAACTGTTATTTTTTAAATGTTAGTTATATAAAATATTAAAGGAAAAACAGGTTTAGTAACAACATTTATTTCAAACTTAAACATTATATATCCTCCTGGATACACTATACGGCTTCTGGTTTGGGTTCTCCCGTCCTGAAAAAATAAAAAAACTCAGGATAAATATTTTAAATTATTATTTTCCATACTTAATAACATTATAATGTGTAACCTTTTGTTAAGCATATCCTGTATCTCGTCGAAGGTCTTCCCCTTGGTCTCCGGCAGCATGGGGCTGACGGAGAACACGAAGCCCAAGAAGCAGCATATAGCTAGAATCCAGAACGCCGTGTAGATGCCGTACGAAGCGGCAACGTCGCGGAAGAACCTAAACAAATTATTTAATGTTAACTAATCGGATTAGACTGGCTTTAAACTAATAGAATTTGAATAATTAAGTGAGTGCTATCCCTCTGTCTCACACACCGTGTCCAAATGAAGCCTGCGAGCCAACACATGAAGGAAGCGACGCCGCTGGCGAGACATTTGCTGCGCGGAGGAAACATCTCCGCCACCAAGATCCAGGGAACCGGTCCCACTCCTTAAAATCGATAATAGTTCATGTTTATTATATTAGTATATTATATTGGATAGTTTAAGAAAGTGAAATAATAGAAGAATAAAAGAAAGAAATTATACAGGAACATACTTAAATTAGGGTAATAAAGATAGGTTATATAAGAGAATGAAATCGAAGTATTTTGAAGTCTGATTAAACTCACCCAGTGTGAACAAAATCATGTACACAATTAGACAAAGAAGCGGCAGGAAGGCGTACGATTCTACATTATATTTGAAATGAGAATCTAGTAATGCGTATATGCCTATTATTCCCTGTAAATAAATAATTTTATATTATATACGCGTTTACTTTTATAAGGGTTACGTATAAATTTTCATTATACCAACCAAAAATATAGCAAGACCTAGCGACGTAGTCCACATGAGAAGCTTCCTTCCAAGTCTGTCCACTACTAGCGGCGTAATGCAACTTGTTACTACCTAGAGTTAAATAAATTATTATACAAAAACTGTTTCAAAAGTGGATTTTAAAATCTATTTTGTATTTTGTGAATGTGTCTCCTCTATAAACAGAAAATAATTTATGACCGAAGCTAGAGCCTTGAGGAATTCCAATTTTAAATGACGTATTAAGTATACAATAATTTGCGTGAAAAAGACGTGGAATCAACAAAATATTTATAAAAATTCAGTTTCAAAATAGATTATTGTTAAAGTTATGAAATTAGTAAAATATAGTTAAAATATGAGTCAAAGATATCTAAAGATGTATATTTCTTTTTCTCAGAAATTAATTTTATTCATGTATGTGTTACATTTTTAAGTCAACTAACCTGAACCACTCCCATAATAATGGTGCCATCTGAAGCTGATATTTTTGTACCAACTTTCTCTAATAATTCCTCCATATAAAACAGTAAGACATCTATTCCAGACAATTGAAGCAACATCGCTAGAAATACGCAGATACCTGAAATTGTAATAATGAGTATACCAAATCTTTAAAACGCAGAATCTTGATATTTAATAACTGTGTTGCATATATATCTTGAATTAAATTACCCAATGCTTTTAAATTTCCCTTAGTAGCCCACAGGTCCTTCACGCTAGGTTCTGTTTTAAATTCTCTATTCACCATCGCCTGAAGTCCCTCAAGCTCAGATTGTACCGCATCTTTTGAAGTTCCTCGTAATTGTTGTATTATTTTGGCTGCTTCTTCTGTCCTACCTAGATGATATGATATTAATACTCTAATCGCATGTCAACAGATGTATTTAATGGACAAACCTTTATAAACCAGGAAGAACGGTGTCTCAGGAATGAACCACGTGAAGGGTACATAGAACAAGGAGAGGATGCCACCCGTAGCGGTCAGGCCCCAGTACGTGGAGAATGGACCGATGGCGTACGCGAGCAGGAACCCCACGTTTATGAAGAGCAAGAAGAGAGCACTGAGAGAACCCCGGATTTTGTCCTGGATCGAAATTTTTGTAATATCACACACCTATTATATATATAAATTACCGCTTTTTTGTTTGTTTAGATTTTACAATACTTCAGCTATCTCGCCGATATACAGAGGCACTGTAGCGAACTGCATGCCGGTGGCGCAACCCCACATGATACGTGCTGCGTACAACGTTGGCAGATTAGTGGCCACGCCTGCCAGCAGCCAGCCCAGCAGGAGAGGTATGTTGGACAGCATGACCGTGTACCTTCGACCTATTCTGTTTGATAGCAGCACTGTTATGGGAGGCCCTAGAATGAAATTAAATTTAAATAATGGTTCATAATTTCGGTTATACAGACGAATACATATTAATTCGGCAAAATTTATATAAATATATTTAAAAATACCCAGAAGTCCTCCCAGTACTAGCAATGATCCGATCCAAGACTCCTCTTGCAAGGTTGGAGGAGTGGGCAGAGGGGAGTTGTCTGATCTGAGCTGCGGGAACACGGGGGACGTCCATCCCATCGACATGCCCGTGCACAGACTGCCGTAGCTTGCTGCATTATACATAGTCATTATACATAGTCATTCTGGACGTATCCAATTTTAAGTACACTATTTGACCCCAAAAATAGAGAGTTAAATGTCCACCAACCAAATTCAATAATGACTCACTAACAGCTCTTTTACTATACGATGTTAGTATGATAATTAAAGCTACATCTAGAAAGTGACTTTTAAGGAATTTAGTGTAAAAGATTAAATCAGTGTAAAAGAAACATAGAAAATACTATAAATTGTTTTAATTTATCGAGGTCATCCCATTGAATCACTAGATTTGATTTCATTTAGTTTATGTAATTTAAACCATAGGGTGGGTTCATAGAAATAGTTCTATAAATATTTTTTAAATTTAAATAAAAATTCTTTGAAATTAACTTATAACTTAAACTTTTAAATTGATTATACGTCATTATTGCGAAGATATATATCACATTTTAAATTGTAATACTTACAGCAAAGTTTAACGTAGCTGTAACGTATGTTTTAAAAAGTAATGAAGGATTTTCTATATTACTATCGGCCATTGGATATTTATTACAATTTTCGGTTATTTACGATAATAAAAAGTAAAATTACTCTGTATATATTTAAATTTAAAAAATCTGTTAAGGAACGTTTGTATGCTAACGGAAAACTTACTTTCCATAAAGAATTTGATTTTGATTTTGTTGCAAAGTGACTTTTCCTACCCAAGTGCTCAGATTGGTAATAGTGGTCAATGTATCCAAATTTAACAAATTAAGGATAACTGATAGTTCTAAATAAGTTGTGTTTGATTGTGTGATCTATAAAATATTGTTCCCAGTATAAAATATGAATATAAAGTATTATTTAATTAACGAATATTGTGTAATAAATATCATAGACATATTATGCTAAATATGTACAATATTTTACATAATTCATTCAAATACAATTATCGGGATATAAATGTAACAATATTCATTATATTATTAACTATGAACCGTTTTTCATTCATTCAAATATATTATTTTGTAATTACTGAAGTATTTATCTCTTTTACTATTCATTAATAATGAAATAACTGATTTGTTCATAAATCCTATGTTAACTGAAGTATTTATCTCCTTTACTAATAATTTATAATGAAATAACTGATTTGTTCATAAATGCTATTGTAATTTTTAACCGTTTGACTGCGAAGCGATTCTGGCGAGAACGTTCGAAAACTGCGTTACATATTTTGACTTGATGTTGTTAAATTAGACAAATATCAATCAACTTTAATAATTCTTTTCGTATAATAAAAACACAATATTCATTGTGAATGTTAATAAGACAATATAAACACTTTTAATCCTCAGTGTTTTTCTTCGATTAGCTATAATACTACGGAGCAAAAAAGATACCTTGAGACTCACAGCGCTAAAGCACTGTGTCGCGATTCTCAAGACAAATGAACGCAGCGCTTTTACGCTGCTTAGCAGTTAAACGGTTAACATTGATTGGTTGATAGGAGAACGAAATTAATAATCAATCTTCAATCCAAATCAAGCTAAATATAGATCGTTTATTGCAAGAGATAGCTTAGTTGTAATTTCATTATTTCAATGGTCGGTTCAGATAATTGGATAAGGATCTATTATTAACTTTGATTATTATAACATTATAACAAGCAATCGCATGTCTTCGTGCATTAAGTCATTATTACGTCAATAATTCTCTTAGATTAATGTAGTTTCTTTTGGATCACTGTTTAGATTTTTTGCAATATCCTAGACAATTATTCTAATAAGAACGTTCATTATATATATATTCTGTGTCAGAATGTTCATTTTGATTTTGACGAAATCTTGTATAAGTGTATTGTTTGGTTGAATTTAAAAAATAAGACAGTCTAGAGGGCTTTATACATAAAATGTTTAATTCACTTCTAAGTTCCACAACTTTCCCATAGATGGCGGTGTTATAAAAAAATAGTTGATGTAAAATTGTTTATAAAAGCACACAACGCCACTATATATATATATATATATATACACGTACACAATAATAAAACTTTTTCAAGGTACATTCAACAACATTCTCTCATAACTTTATTATTAAAATGTTTAATATAACTTTGTTTATCATAATAAATGCACAATACCTATAATTAATGAATGTACACTGAAGTATTTATCACGTATACAATATTGATTACAACTTGATATCCTTGAATTAAGCTCGGATTACGTTTATTTTAAATATTTATTATTGTTACTTTATAATGTTTTTGGTTTGTTTTTGATCTTCAATAGAGATATTGAAATTTGTTTTATAAGGACTTCATACACTGACTGGGTCGACATTTTAATAAATGAAATATATAAGAATTATATTTATATGTTCAATCTTTATAATAGTTTAAAATTTCAAAATAATTATATGCATTGTGTAAAGACGAAGAATGGAGATGGGGGAATGAGATAGCAAATCGGCGTTTGTCCCGCAATTCGTTTAACAAATTGGTACATGTAACAATTTATATAATATTTTGGAAATTTTAGCGAGAAGTTTAAATTATTGTACTTAATTTTAAGAGCTCGTTGATTCCTAAGGTTTTCTACTTCAAGAGGATATTCACCACTTTGGGAAACCCTGACATTTCTTAAGAATGTGTGAATTGTTTTAATAATTAATTTTTGATTTAAGACATTTAATATATATATATTTTAATGTTGATAATCGAATGTGATAACCCTCTGTGTAAAAAAAACTTGATAAAGATTGAGACTTTTATATTACTTTTAATTCTGTATTTATTTTAATGAATTAATATTGTTAATATAAATTCTTGTGTACAATTTATAATAAATAATTATTTGATTGTGACATAAAATCTCGAAGAGTAAACATAATAGCAAAAATAAATTAAAAAGTTAACAAAAAAACGCTTGGTTTTTACGCTAAAAGCGAAAATTTTTATTGATTATTTTGTTATTGTTATTTTTTATATCTTTAATATAATACTACGAGAAAAATATATTTTTAATTATATTAAAAAGTTTGGAATTTAGGCACTGGTTTTGTAACTGGTAATAAAAAAAAAATCAAACAAGAAAAGGATCAAGCACAGTGTCAATTATATGTAAGTACATAGTATAGTAAGAATAGACAAGAAAATTATTATAAAATCTTTTTTGGGAATAAAAAAAAACCTAAATTACTCATAAACATTTAAATAATAAAAATATAATAAATAAATAATTGTAATATAATTTAATAAATATAAATAAAATAATTTAATCTCACCCAACGATGCCGCTAAATATTGGCGCCATTTTGATTTTAAATTGTCAAATACAATTCGAAACATCACAAGCGTCACTTTAAAATTATTTGTCACAACTAAACGTGTGGACCGCCGGCCATTGCGTTCCACTCTGTTATAATTGTCTTACCTTGCCTTCACATTGTAAAACTAATTTATGTAGGAAAAAGTATCTTAAAGAAAATAATTGCCAATCAATTGTATAAAATTAAATCCAAAATAGAGTTTCTTGTGATGTAATGAAGCGTGAAATGCATAGTGACTGATAAACTGTAGTTTTTGTAAAACATCCTATGCATTTAGAATTCGGATATTATTTCATGTTAACGTGTTATTTCTTCCATTTTGATTTATTTGTTTTTTTTTCGTGTTTTTAATGCCCTTGGAACTTGTAATTTGAGATTTAGTAAGTCGTTAAATAATAGTAAATTTAATTAATTTTGTTTTATTTTAATCAAATTTCAGGCGGTTTCATCTCAATCGTGTCTCATCTAATTATCAGAGCGATCACTTCATGGAATAATAATAATAATTATGCAATGAGTTGTACTTCAATGAAGTTTAAACATATTTTATAGTTCGAGCCCTTTCAGACATGTTAAACGAATTCATTATTAAAGGTTAAGTTAATATTTTTTTCTTTTTTAATACAGAGAAAGCAAAATGTATTTAATGGAGCATTTTAGATTTATACAATATTATACAATAACTCTACTTAATATATATATATATTTTTTTTCTTTTTATTTATTGTGAATATCTCTGCTGTTAACCACACTGGCCATGAGACTCACCGGTGGGATTATAAAGTAATACTTTTGACATTATTAATATTTTTTCATTTTGGAGTGAGAGAGATAGAGATCAGACTATCCCTCTCTAACATGAGTAGTACCAAGACCCGAGCATCTGCATATGTTGTAGTCGATAGTACCCATTTATTTTGTGCTTTGCCCCTATTAAAATTGTACTCAATTCTATAAACTTTATAAATAGACTAGCTATTCCCCGCTACTCTATCTGCTTGGATTATAGAAGAGTGTTACACGTTAAGGATAATTAGTTTATAACTAAATAACACTAAAATGAAACAGCAAAGCAGAAACGCGCTTCTAATACTTTGCTATTTATTTTATGAAGGCGCTTTACTGATAATGACTTTTGATTTATAAAACCTATCTATAAGTGTTCCCAATAAATGTATTAACACTAAGCCTACCGACAATTCCTGTATACCTGTTCCTACCGCACGCCGTCAAATTAACCGGTAATTAAAAGTTATTTTATTAAATAACGCAGGTAATAATGGAAATAACTAAAAGTAAAGAGTGTAGAAAATATTATATGCATATTATAAGAATTGTCATGTAGTTTGATAACGATATTATAACGATTAAAAATGTGTAACTTTTACAAAAGTTTAAGAACGGTCAATTTGGCCGTTACCTGGTAGGTTTAGTGTTATATATATATATTACTACATTATAAGTATATTATAAATTTATATTAGTATTTTACAATTACACAACTCATTAATCAAAATAACATTAATTAATAAACTATTAGTAATAAAAAACATAATGTCTAAATTAAATAAATTGACAGATAATTATAAACAAATAATTACAATTCTAATTGACTTAAGAAATATCCTTGATCTTGAATGTCAACGATTTACCTTCACATTTAGATAATTTATCAAATTTAAACTTTATTACCTTAATATAAGGTTCAGTTCACTTTGTTATATAAGTAAAAGTAAACGGCACTCATTTCACTGGATAAATACGGACCAAGTTTTTAGATTAATAACAACTTTGTTGGCGAATTGGCATATTGTACTGGAAAATTGTGTTATAGTAATATATATTTTATAACCTTACAATAAGGGTTATAATCGAATAAAATGTTTCGGCTTCTAATATTATTTTGATGTCTAACTTTTAAGAAACGAAAAAGCCTAAAGGGAATTATTATTGTAACAATACAGAGCGTTTATGTTCTGTTTTTTAATTATTTCTATTAAATTTCTTACTTTTTTAATAGTCTTTTATTATTGTCTACGCTAATAGCATAATGTGTTGTTATACAATTTTTAGTGCACTATTTGAGGGTATAGCTAAGGAGCAATCACAAGCTAACAGCGCACTAATTTTACACTATGATTATAGTGTGCTAATTGATTTAGCGTGCGATAAATTGGATAAAGTGTTCAATTGTATGTACTTATTATGATATAGTGACATATTTGTAATATGAATATAAAATCGTCAATAGAAAATATATTTTATTTAAGTTGTAATAAATCAATCAACAATTAAACGAAATTAACGTGTGGCAGTGGTTCCCAAAGTGGTGTTGAAAAATTTTAAAGTTGATTTGTCTTGGCTTATTAATATAAGCGTCTGTTTCTTGTAAAAACTTGTAATTTTAATATTCAGTACAATAAATTTCCATAGATCTAATTTACACAGTTTTAGATATAAAGTAATGTAGACGGAAAGTGGTCTATGAAAAAAAAAATGGAGAGGTTCCCATTTTTTTTTCATAGACCATAGACAATCTTATGTACAAATAGAAAAATATTTAATATATATATATTACAATAAATATAAATATAATTCAGTCATACATTACACATAAAAAAGAAGAAATTCTAAATATCGAAAAGTATAATTTTGTTTTCATTCCGTACTTTATCCGCAAAGTTTTAAGGAGGGTGGTTTTTTGTCGGGGGATGACGCGTTTATACAGAAATCCAATTAGCCCCAAGCCACGTTCGGTAAAAATATTATGGCCGCAAATTTTCCCGCCGACGACGTTTAGGTGACATTTTTTTTTTTTTTTCGTAATACAGCTCTGGAGTGTAGTTTTGAACATATTTTTATTATTGTTATAAGGTTTTATATATTAAGTAATTTAAGAAAATTATTCTATTGGCTGTAAATTGTTTCATAATCATATTAGTGAAATCAAAATGACCACAGAAACTATATGATTGTCACAATGTTCAAGAAAAACATAAGAATTACCTACTTGAAATTATTATTAATATAATTGTTTTTCTAGTTAAATACGATTATGTTTTATCTTAACGTTTCTGTGACATGTTGTACAAAAAAACCAAGAGATTTTTAAGTGATAATTTCGTTTTAAAATTATAATTACTATTTTTCTCATGTGAAATTAATGTTATCTATATAAAATACACAACACATGTTCAATCACCAACACCATTTTCAATAGAAACGTATAAACAAATTACAAAACTCAATCAAAACCATAACGATTTCCGGACGTAACATATACGGGTAGGTATAAAAAACTTTTTTAATTCTTTTTCATTAACAACCTAACCTATCTCGATCTGATTCTTTTTTTTTTTAAATCGTATGTTTTCGTAAAACGGAACGCGACTGAGAGCATTCACTAATTGAGGATTCGTTTCGGTGAATTCTGATGGTGTAAAAAAATGAATCGAATCGATTCCAACGGCTGTCCACAATTTTTACACCAGATGTCTGTTGCCATCTAATTATATCTATTTGTAAACATGTGACTGGAAATAAATCTTCCTTTATATGTTTAATTAGTGGGGATGTTGTGTTAAAAGTAATGAAACACTTGATGAGATTGTTTTTTGTTATTTTTGATTCTAAAATCACGTGTGAAGACATTTGTCAATTACTTTTCGATTCTTATTAATAAGTTTTTTTAAATATATTTTTCAATAGACCGGAAGATGCAACTTTAATTGAACATTTTAATAAAATGTAATACATTTATAGAAAATTTATTTGAAGCTGAAGATTTTAGAGCCTGCTTCAGGTTCCTTGAAGTATCTTTTGTAGAAGTACACAATTACATTTTGATTAATTTAATTATTATAAATAAAATTGAAATATCTGAATTTCGGCTAATCCCTGAAACGGCTGGAGCGATTTTAACCGCAAATTTACTGACGGATAACTAATGTTATAAGTAACTTAGGCTACTTTAAAAAATATTTTCTTCGCGAACGAAGTCACGGGCACTGCTAGTATTTAATAAGATTATAAATAGAATCACTGTATACTTATATATATATATACCTCCGAAGGAAAAACGAAATGATCAGATGATGATTTGTATTCTTTTAGGCGTTTTATTCTTTTTCTTCTTACAAGAAGACATTAATTTTTTACCTACCAAAAAGTTATAAATTAATTTTATCTATAGCTCATGAGAATTAATTATAAATTTTCATTAACAAATAAGGACTTCAGTAAAAAATTTGTAAAAAAAAAATTTATCTCAAAAAAATCTCATATATTATCAAAATTTGACTATATTTTAATCGAATCACACACATTTCTAATAAAAAATATTAGTAATTTTATAGCTCTTAAGATAAATCGCTAAACACAACCTTTTTAAAGACGGTTAAACGAGGATTCTAAGTCATATGGTAGGGATTATTCTATAACGTCATATAACACTATTACATAGCACATAATATACATATATTATATTATGAACAATGATTATCTAGATATTAATAACCAAAGCCAACATTAGAATACTTTTGAGCTTATTTAAACATGTGTCCGAATGACAAATGAACTAAACATGTGCCAAACTAAGTAACAAAACCTTTAATAAATTAGTTATATTAGTTTCGAGATTAAATATCGAGTACATATCGTTATTTGATAACCGGAAAACGAAGCTGTCTTCACTCTAATAAAATGATTTCTCAAAGTCACGCCTCAGAACAACCAATCACGTATAAGACATCCAATTTGTGTACAATTTGAAATCTTAATAAGCCGTCAAAGCGTTCCATAAATACTTGACTAACTAATTACGTTCCGTTACAGGCGAGCTACGCGACAATTGACAAATGTCCCCGTACATACAATTAGCGTTGGAATGTTTCCGAACGAAATCTTATCGCTCCTAACGTCAGTAAAAGTTTTGGCGGGAAAGTAAACTTTTATGGTGACGTTTTAGAGGTTAGTTTAGAAAATTACATGTAAATGGAGTGTTTGGTTTGCGAGGGTCTATTTGAGAGGCCTTTGTCTGTGGACGGAGATAAATCATTTCATCCTGTCAGGCGTCTGGGCGTGTGACAAATAGCGCCACCTAGCGGGGTACAGTTTCATATTGGTTCATTATGTGGATGATAATCAGATAGAATCAGAAATTAAAACCCATCAGCATATAAAATTATTTATGAACATATAAAGGAAAAAATATTCTAAAATTTAAGATGTCATAACAATAGTAAAATAATACGACTAAATATATGTTTAATAAGTATTTTACTAATTGCTAAAAAAAAAGTAAAATAAAGACTGAAGTCATGGCCTTTCAGAAAAAAAAAAAAAAAAAAAAAAAAACTAATGCTCATTGGATTTCGTCCAAGTGACGATTATTAATGAAATTAGTTCTATCAATGACTATGCTAGTACTACTACTGATGCTATGCTACCAGATTTAACTTCTACCATCGATAGTCGAAATAATTTAGGTATTAACAGTAGTATAACTACGATGCTATATTATTTCACTCCAAGATATCGTAGTATTATATTAATGTAGATGTTGATATAAAAAAATATATATTTTAGACAATTTATATAAATATCATGTATCGTCAAAATAATTGAGACGTAAAATTTTTTTACGGCAAATATTAATATTTGAATACTTTTGTTTTCAGGGAAACAAAAAAAAAATATCATTGATCCATATCTTTTTTTCTTCGTCTCATCTCATCTCATGCTTCAAAGTCAGTGCATAATACACGAAAAAACATATTTTTTCTATATATATTTAAATTCATTCGTCTTAACCATCTATTCACAGATTCTTCGTCTGATCAAGAGTTCACAACGTTCGAGAAAAGAATAGATTAAAAATTTCTCCACTACAAGGAGGTTTTATATGGAATGAAATATTTTTTCCAATTTATAACAAGGTAAAAACAATATTGCTGATATAAATACATATTTAATCCGAGCAAAGTCTGGTTGGGACGGCTAGTAAATAACCCAGTAATAATCAATGCATTATATTCCTAATATAACATTATTGCTCCAGAGTATTCCAATTAGCGGACGTACTCCGTTTAATAATAAAAAAAAAACTTCAAACGCATTTGTTAAATACAAATTGGTTATTAAGATTCTTGGCGTCGGTTTGACAATTTAAAATGGCGGACGCGGGAATTTTAATTTGGCTTTTATGTATGATTAAATGATTTTAGAAAATATTGTTTTTCGTTATTATGATCTTATTTCATGGTTTATGTAATATTTTTTTATAATAATAAAAGTAAGTATATATTTAATTAATTATAATATTAAAAGACTAATATGCTTTTAAAAGTTTATATTTTATTGTATTTATGGAATTGGAATCACTCGATTGTAACAAAATAATGACACGCGAAATATATTTTTTTTTAAAACTAACAGATTAATTAGTTTTAAAATCGCCACCCATAGATTATATTAAAACAAAAATTCGTTGATATAATTAATTTAAATATAGATCAGAAAAACAAAAAATCAAATAACAATTTAAGGAAGACAAGAATATTTGTTTGTATTTTGTTGTGTTCCCAATTTCAGGATAATGTTAGTAATTTTTTATACAAATTAAAAAAAAAGCATTTAGTTTGACAGTTATCAAATAGCTGTCAAAGACGAATATATTTTATTGAAATAAATTATTTTCAATTCACTTGAAATAAAGAATCTGAATCCTCTCTATCTCTCTTTCTCTCTCTCTGTAGATATTTCAACAAATTACCATCAACACCAACAATGTATAAAATATAATATATTTTCGAGAGAAAGAGAGAGGCAGAGTCAGAGAGAGAGAGGGATATATCAAGTTACACTCAAATCATTCTTTATATTATATCTTCTAAAGTGAGAAAGAGAGAGCGAAAGAGATAAAGAGAGGAATATATATAAAGTTTGTTATATAAAAATATTAAAGAGAGTCATAACTCTTGGGTTATAATGAAGTACGGTAGAATTTTAATTGGTCTGAGAGCTTTTTTATTATAAAAGTTTTAATTAATCCGTCCACTGAACTGAGTTCAGTTTAACCAGACCAGTTTATTAATTAACTATTTTTATTTTACTCCTCATTAAAATTTATTTAATTCATTTCAATTCTTTTCTACTGACTATTTGATTGATATTTAGTTTAAATGGGGGGGGGGGTTATTTTATTTTGAAAACCCGAAGCTTAATTCTCCTTCCACAAAAAAAATATAAATATATTTATTTAATTATAGTGTTATTAGAATGAAACTTTAATAATTTTGGTTACAAATATAGTTAAATATATTAATATTATTTGATAAATAGTATTAAGTGTATTAAGTGTACTAAGTGTGACTTTCATCTTCAGTTGATCTGGACGCGGAGGAATGCGGCTATACAGGGGGTTACTTCAAATAATCATTTAAAAACTATATATATTTATTAGGATAAGTTTTTTTTTTTTTTTTTTTATTAATTTATTTTATTTTATTTTTATTACGATATTTTTTTGTATTAATGTTATATTTTTGTTATGATAAGTTTTTTTTTTTATTAATATTGTTATATTTTTATTAGGATAAGTTTCTTTGTGTCATATTCATTATGAGATTTAAAAGGCAGTTGGTATATTTATTGTATCTTTTTAAAGTATCTCTTCTAAATATATTGTAAGATATGAAATAAAAATTATATGTTATCTTAGTATGTACTAATATTACAAAGAATTATAAATTAATTGTTTTTTTGTAAGAAATTCAATTAATGATTGCATCAATAGATATTATTATCAAAATCTACATTATCTGTGAGATATGGAGGTGAAGACGCTTTTGATTTTTATGAAAGAAAAATGTGTAAAAAAATATTTTGAACATTATTGAGGTGACCGTAAGCGAAGTTCTTAACCGTTTGGGAAACCTTTTTTGAAGCAACATCACATAAAAACTGCTGAACCGATTTGAATTAAAATTGGCAGAGCTGTAGAGCTTGGGAATGGGCATGTTTAAAAAAAGCATAATTAAAATATCTCGTTCCGTTCAGAGATGATGGTCAAAAAACTGTTTCTCATAGACTTAACGTTATCAGAACCTCCGCGCGCTTGACGAGTGTCAACATAGAAATACGCTTATAAGCAACATCACATAAAAACTACATATATATATATAATATTATATTTTATTAAAGAGGAGAGTGGGCAATCAACTCCCGCACTAAATCCAACCTTAAATATTTAAAATACAAAATATATATTATTATATTTAAACACCCTATAAGCGTATCAAAATAGTCAAATCGCGCCCGTCACTGGTCATTTAATGGTAGATCTTTGACGGATTAAAAAAAAAAGTTACTGTCAATTTGACAGCCGTAAACTGGGCTGGGTTACTGTTGTTAGTGTGTGTGTGTGTGTGTGTGTGTGTGTGTGTATAGTAGTTGTGAAGAATGCTGGTCAGATTATTAATATTGAAGTATGTTGTTATTTTGTAACAACGAATTGTACATTATTAGTTAAGAGTATCCATGTAATGTTTCCCTATTTTATATATATATATATATATATATATATATATATAGATATATATACATATATATTTAATTACATATTAATTTAGACATAATATTAAATTTAATATTTTAATATATACTATTTTTTAAATAAAACTAATTAAACAAATATTTTATAAATATATAATTTTAAATTTAAACACTAGAAAGTCGCGCGTAAAAGCTAGTTTGGATCAGATTAAAAAAATTAACAGTTAATAATGTCTCTAAAAATAAACAATTCCACTGATTTTCCGTTCTACCTCTTAGTCTGCGGCATGTTTCCGCACTTTAGCTTTAGGGACAAAAAATATTATTCAAAATAATAAAAAATAGATTTTATTTTTTATATAAATAACATTATTATCACATAAATAATTTAAAAAAAAATCCGTCAAATCACAAATTATCCTAAAATTAAAAGTTACAGAGCTATGAATAAAACAAACTGCAAACTAACTTAGGTAACCTTATCATATATACATTTTATTTGGTAATATTTAACTAGCTTTTGCACCCCAGTTTACTTTTACAGTTTACCCCAGTTTGTAAACCAATTTTTTTATATTTTTGCCCAAATTTCTTTAATTAGTTTAGTTTTTGAGCTATTAGTGCCAATAAACCACCTGGGGATTGAACTTGTACAACGTCCAAAGTTCCTATCAAGGATTGTAGATCGATTATTAATCTATGTATTGACTCAATCTGTGGCCGTTCTAATCTTGTCTAAGTGAGAGGTTAAGAATCGTTGTTTAAGATGTATTGATTGACTGATTGACTGACTGAATTATTTATAACAGTGTTGCTTTTGATTAAGTTAATAAGAATTTTTGTATATGGACTATAAATAAATGTAAATTTAAAATAATTGAGCGAAGCGCACGAAGTGAGCGGAGCGTTTTACTGGAGACTTTTTTACATTCTTTGTCATTGAATTGGCTCAAAAACTGCTTGACGGAAAATTATGAATCTTTGCAATCAAAAAGACACATATTAGGTAATGGTTTAAAAAAAAATTTTGAAAAATGTTCTCAAAAAAATTTTTTTTTTGTTTATTATCATGTCAAAAAACTGATATCCCATTGAAGTCAATGGGAAACGATGAGTCAATAAACTGGGCTCGCTTCGCTCAATATGCATACAGCATGCGAGATTTCTCGAGCGCAGCGAGTCGAAATTGAGGGTTTGTTGGCGCCCCTAGTTACATTTAATCAGAAAAACATTTTTATATAAGCTATAAAAGTAATGTGAAAATTCACGTTGAAATTAAATAAAAGAAATATCACAAATTATTTAATTACGGCTATGAATAAATGTCACTCAAACACCCGACTATGAATACAGATTTGTCTCAGTCTTACGCGATTTTGCATTGAGAATAACTTACAGACAGTTAAAAATATATATTTATATAATTATTAAGAATTTTGTATAAACCAAGACAAACAAACCTTAAGTAATTCACATAAAAATACACCTGGGAATCAAACTTTGAACCTGGTATTAAACATCTTAATGGAGTAAAGAAAAGTAAATATTTCATTTATTCAGAGTAAGGTTAAATGTCTCGTATTAACACGCTTTAACTAAGAGTTGAAACAAACATACATACATATAATATACACATATTCTTAACATAACATTACATAACATAACATTAATAAGTAACAATTAACAAATAACGAGTTGTTAAAAGACAAACAGGTTAATGGCCGAAAACCAAAAGCCATTAAGTTCAAAACTCAATAAACATTAACAACCAAAACACGCGGCGCCGCGCGGGGTCGCGGGGTCGCGGGGTCCGGGGTCCGGGGTCGCTTTGGCCTAACCGATCTCTAATATTCATAAGTCAATTTCCTCCGCCATTAATACGTAACGAGGAGCTCAAATGGCCTTATCGCTTGTGCCCGATTACTTGCTAGCCGCTCTCTTACATAATTCAACGTATTAAACGAAATTGTTTAAACCTTATTGCTCCATTACGTTTCTCCACCCCCGGCACGCCTCGTTTCCCTCCACCAATCGTGACACTCCATTCTCCCCCCCACATCGCCCCCTCCTAAGGTTACCGCCCGTTCCGTTTGTATCTGTAACGTCCCGATGTTCGGAGCTCGCGGTCGCGTATAGCTCGATTTAGCTCGATTCGGATTTCAGTGTTAAGGTTTATTAAATAAAACTAACGTGCGTTCTGATAATATTATAACTAACTATGAAATGATTAAAATGCAACTAAAAAATGGTTCCCAACTCTGACTGATATGAACAAAAATATAAAGTGTTAACATGGTTATAAAGTGCTAAAGCAGTGGCTATGACGATGCTCGCGATGCGGTCAGGGGAAGGCGAGGTTGAGGTGGAGGCGCACGAGGCGCACGAGGCGCACGAGGTGGACGTGGTCGGGGTGGACGAGGCAGCGCCGGTCGACCTCACGAGGCGGCTCGGCCTCACGAGGGAGAGACCGGCCATCGCCTTCTCGGTGGAGAACATCCTGGATCCCACCAAGTTCACCGGGCGACCGGATGTCCAGCTCCGGTACGATGGCTACTGGAGACCGCACTACGACAGGGAAGACAGTGACTCAGGTATGTTATCATCAAATATTCTTTTGATATCAAAAACATATATTTATTAGAAGTCCCAGTTATTGATAAATTCGTTTTATAATTCGTCTTGGTAATTTCTTTATAATACATTATTTAATTATAAGAATATAATAATATATAATAATTTTCACAAAACATATGTTTACATCGACTCAATGGTAAAAGATTTGTTCGGTTCGTTTTTTATATAAATAACTCTAAATTAAACAAAAATTAGTAAATTCATAAATTATATTTCAAGTATTTCTTAATATTCTATTTAATATATTTATTTACATAACATAATAATATACAGAAATATAATAAATACAAATTAAAAAACATCGCAAAGTATTTAAAAGACAAAACATTATCAAAAGCTCTATACTAGCTCTGCCCGCGACATCGTTCGCGGGGAATGTTTTTGTAAAATAACATCCGCCAGTGAATGTTAAACAAACAGACGGACGGACAAAAAAAATGTTTTTTTATGTACGTATATACATGCATTTAGTGAAACGCTGTTAATTTGGAATTACAAACCGATACTTTAATTTTATTTATTGAGCGAATCGAGCGGAGCGTCCTACTGGAGACTTTTTCACATTCTTCGTCACGAATTGCCTCGAAAACTACTTGAGGGAAAATTATGAAATTTTGCAAAAAAAAAACACACTAGGTGATAGTTTAAAACAAAATAAATTGAAAAATATCATATCAAAAAACTAATATCCCATTGAAGTCAATGGGAAACGATGAGTCAATACACTGGGCTCGCTTCGCTCAATATCCAAAACAGCAGCCGAGATTTTGTGAGTGCAGTCAGCAGTGAGTTGAAATTGAAGGTCTGTTGGCGCCCCTAGAATATATATATTTATTTTTACTTTATTATTAAATTATGTATATATTTTATTGATTTTTACATAAAAAATATAATATTAACTAGGTATTATCGCATAATACCAAAAAGTTTTGATTTATATTTATATTTTTGTGTTTCATCAAAATCTATACAGCCGCTTTGATAATCATCTGCAATTTTAATATTCTTAAATTGATTCTAAGGTTACATTGTTTTTTATTTCATTGCACTTATCAGACTTGATATATTGTTCCACCGATAAGAACCGGCTAGAACCAAATAGTTTTCTGAAAGTAACTTTCTCTATATAATACAAAAAATATAAATACTATATATAGATATTACCAATATTTATAAACATACGTACTGAGGAATTATTTTTTTGTAAGGATAAATATCTATATTTAAAATCTTTATTATATTTTGGTAAAAACAAGACAAACGACAAACGCGTTTTAACATATATATATATATGAATTAATTAATTTAATTATAATATTTTTACCTAAAAATAAATTTTATTTGTCAAAAACTTTCGAAAATCACGTACCTAATAGCGGTATCGTAATCTCTTAATTACAGACAAACCACCAGAAGGACGGTCCGTATATATATATATATATATATATATATATATATATATATATATATATAATCATTTAATATATTTAAAAGTAAATTTTTGTATCAAATCTGGTATTGAAAGCATGTTAATCCGACGGCTTTACAATTAGTGTTTTATTGGATTACATTAGATTGGATTATATTTTAATATTTAATAAAATTTTATATTTGTATATGTTAGTAATATTAATGTTATTTTATATATATATATATATATATATATAATCATTTAATATATTTAAAAGTAAATTTTTGTATCAAATCTGGTATTGAAAGCATGTTAATCCGACGGCTTTACAATTAGTGTTTTATTGGATTACATTAGATTGGATTATATTTTAATATTTAATAAAATTTTATATTTGTATATGTTAGTAATATTAATGTTATTTTATATATATATATATATATATATATATATATATATATATATATATATATATATATATATATATATATATATATATATATATATATATATATATATATAATCATTTAATATATTTAAAAGTAAATTTTTGTATCAAATCTGGTATTGAAAGCATGTTAATCCGACGGCTTTACAATTAGTGTTTTATTGGATTACATTAGATTGGATTATATTTTAATATTTAATAAAATTTTATATTTGTATATGTTAGTAATATTAATGTTATTTTATATATATATATATATAATCATTTAATATATTTAAAAGTAAATTTTTGTATCAAATCTGGTATTGAAAGCATGTTAATCCGACGGCTTTACAATTAGTGTTTTATTGGATTACATTAGATTGGATTATATTTTAATATTTAATAAAATTTTATATTTGTATATGTTAGTAATATTAATGTTATTTTATATATATATATATATATATATATATATATATATATATATATATATATATATATATATATATATATAATCATTTAATATATTTAAAAGTAAATTTTTGTATCAAATCTGGTATTGAAAGCATGTTAATCCGACGGCTTTACAATTAGTGTTTTATTGGATTACATTAGATTGGATTATATTTTAATATTTAATAAAATTTTATATTTGTATATGTTAGTAATATTAATGTTATTTTATATATATATATATATATATATATATATATATATAATCATTTAATATATTTAAAAGTAAATTTTTGTATCAAATCTGGTATTGAAAGCATGTTAATCCGACGGCTTTACAATTAGTGTTTTATTGGATTACATTAGATTGGATTATATTTTAATATTTAATAAAATTTTATATTTGTATATGTTAGTAATATTAATGTTATTTTATATATATATATATATATATATATATATATATATATATATATATATATATATATATATATATATATATATATATATATAATCATTTAATATATTTAAAAGTAAATTTTTGTATCAAATCTGGTATTGAAAGCATGTTAATCCGACGGCTTTACAATTAGTGTTTTATTGGATTACATTAGATTGGATTATATTTTAATATTTAATAAAATTTTATATTTGTATATGTTAGTAATATTAATGTTATTTTATATATATATATATATATATATATATATATATATATATATATATATATATATATATATATATATATATATATATATATATATATATATATATATATAATCATTTAATATATTTAAAAGTAAATTTTTGTATCAAATCTGGTATTGAAAGCATGTTAATCCGACGGCTTTACAATTAGTGTTTTATTGGATTACATTAGATTGGATTATATTTTAATATTTAATAAAATTTTATATTTGTATATGTTAGTAATATTAATGTTATTTTATATATATATATATATATATATATATATATATATATATATATATATATATATATATATATATATATATATATATATATATATATATAATTGTAGTGTCGGTTTGTAATTCCAAATTGACAACTTTTCATTAAATGCGTATGAAAGTTTATATGGAGCTTATATAAAAAAATCTATTTTGTCATGGCGTTTGTACGTATTACCACAAGCAGACCGTCAATATTATATTAACATTATTTTTTGTTGTCTAATATATAATAATTTTAATAATTAATATACTAACACATATAAGTATTATATTGTTTGTAAGTTTGTATATAAGACGTAATCTCGAAAACCCTTCACCCTATTTCAAACTTAAATAATTATTTAGAATAAACCAGGAATTTAGACTATAAATTATTTTTTTATTCTTCTATAACGCGGACGGAGTCGCACACAACAGCTAGTTAATATATATATATGTATATATAAAATATAATTTTCTATATTAATTATTATATAAGTATTATATATAACTTTTATAACTTCGAGAATATAATTCAAGAACGATCTAAAATTACACACACTACAAAACAAATACACGCACTCATATATATTATTCGAGAATATAGTTCAAGAATTACACACACTACAAAACAAATACATTGTATATCTAACACGCACACAGATACACTATTCGAGACGTAAATCTATAATACAAGTCTGTCTGTACACAGTATTATTGCTATTACTATCGAAAAGTATGAAATTGTCGTAAAACTTAGAAAGAAACTCGTCAAAAAACATTTATATAACAAGGATGAATGAGATGGAAGATTTTTTGTCCTTTTTTTTCATAACTATGGAATTATGATTATTACAATCTTAAAAACAATATTATAAGGTAATAAATGATTGTTTATTTCAAGGACTATTTGAATAATTTAAAAATATATTAACAGTCAATTACAATAATAAAAGACAGTAGCTTGAAAACCAATTTAAACAAATTAATGCGCCATTGTGATTGGTATTGCCAACGTGACAGCTGACATTCAAACTATTTTCCTATCGACATTATAATTTTAAACTCTATTACATTGAATTAAGGTATATTTTAATATATCTATAATATATTTATGTTTGTTTATCGATTTTGAAGACTCTATTAAGTACGTGACGAAAGTTAAACGATGTACGTGTGTCTTAGTTTTATAAAAGTCAATAAACGTTCTGTGAATTGAAACGTCAGTTCCGGTTCGATATTTAAATCTATTATGCAATCTGTTTTTACGATTCGAATTAAATTGCGTTTGGGCGAACATTTTGAATTTGGAATACTATAATTTTATTTTTTATTGTATCAGGACTGAGTGATTTGTTTTTTTTTTATTTACTGTATTGGGACTAAGGAGTTTTGTTTTGACATGTTTTGTGGCATATGAAATTTTTGGTTATTGTTTTATCTGTCCCGTCGGCTTAATATATTAATATAGCTTTAATTATAAACTAAAAGAAAATATAACACATAATAATTATAGTTACGTTATTTAATGGAAAAAAAAACACTTTTAATACAGACCAATGTAGTTTTAAATTTTTAACATCGGTAAATCAAGATTAATGTGTATTAAAAAAATAGATAACTAAGAAAAAATAATTATACGAAAAAAAGGTTGTATAACTGCTTAGAACATTAAAGTATTTCAACTAAAAAAAAAAATGTCCAAGATGCCCGCCCGGAAGCTGCAAATCTTTTAGCGCCATCTGTTACGATTGATTTATTCTATTATTTATTATATTCCGTGTTAGTTTGTTGAATATTAAATATTATTTTGACTACCATTTTGTTGACAAACGTATAGTAATGAGAGTAAATTGTTAAATATTTAACTTATTAATAACCTTACGAGAGTTTAAATTAAAAAAATATCTGTCAAATTAAGCACTGTTCTGATTGGTTGATTTTATTATAGACAGCCAATCACAACTCTTGATAGTGCTGTCATTTTAACTTTAATTATCAATTCAGAAACCGATAGATTTATTAATACTATGTACATAACGTTCGGAAATAACACTATCAACAGAAGAACGGTTATATAGCTACCTATTATTGTAATTAATTATTTTTTATTTTATATAATCTGTTCATATAAACTACATAACGTTTAGAAACATTGTTAATGGCTTTTAATTTTGGTAAAAGTATTATAAAAGGCACTTCTTAATTGTTATTGTAGAACCAAGTTGTAATCACAACTTACTTTAATAAATAAGTTAACAAATATCATAAGATTTTTTTATCCGACTGATAGTTAATGAGATCTCATTCAAACAGAAAGATACTTTTCAGATTTAATAGTCAATTTCATAACTATTAAACTACATTGTCAAAAAATTAATAAATATATGCAAATTCATTTTATAATAATATTTACTGGCAATTTCAAAAGTGATATCCGTTTGATATCGTTCGATTTTCAAACGATTGGCCAGCAACAAAATGTCCGCGCTATTAAATACAAAATGGCGATTCTATTAAGATTCAAGATAGGATATACAAGTGATGTATTATGGACTCTTTTATGATAATATGGATATATCAGACATTTGCAAACTTCAACCTTATTCAAGCTCTTTGACAAAAAAAAAAAGTATGAAAACTTAAGAAGCTTGTATAGATAATAAAATAATAACTATTCATAATAAATACAGATAATAAAAATAATATTACATTGACACTTAAACGTCATAATAAAAGCATTATCGTTCAAAAACAGATTACAACATTACACCGGTATCACATGGACTAACCTCAACGAATCCTTGCCTGAACTTGCAAATCCTGAAAAAAAAACTACTCCGCACCCATTGGTCCGCACTAGACAGGGACGGATGCACGGCCGACGGGTTAGAGGGAGATAGAACTAACCCTTAACCGTCCCTTTGCGCACCAATCCGTGAAATTAGAGTCGTCTAAACGAATCTAACGATTATTTTATTATCCCTTTTGCGCTAAGATTTGTTTCTTGCTCACTCAAATAAAAATAAAAGGTGAGTAAGGCGTCTGGGGGGTCAAGCGGATATAAATTTTGCGCGTTTACGGTCCTTGTTGGCTTATTTTTCGGCTTTAACCGAGTGGCTATTCGATTATGGACAAGGGTTGGTGTTGCCATAAATTACAGTTATTACACCCTGAATTGAGGCGACTTTATATATATTTTTGTTTATTATTTCTATTTATTTATTACTTATAGTTAGTAAATCTGCAAAGTATGTGTATTTATGTAAGTTTAATATTCAAACTCATATTATATGCAAATAAACAAACCTCACTATAAAAACCTCCTTTGAAATTTAATTATATTCTATTTAACAGAGATTAAAACCATAATTACCTTTGAACATCACAAAATATCCTATTTAAGGCCGTCGCCATTCACGCCCGTGTCACGGAATTTTCACGTAATTTTGGGGTTGTAATTAAAAAGTCAGGAGCAGTGTTGCCAACATTAAGTCCTCGTTTACGCGACTCCCGTGCAGCTTTGTGTTATACACCCTTTAATTTAGATTTGTTTTGTTCAAAGTTGTCAACTTGGATTCCATTTTAGAATTGACGTTTCAAACTTATTTTGTAATTTATTTAACATTATCTATCTTCAGTCAATCTTTAAATAGTGTTTTGAAATATTTTTAATATATATTAATTATAATGGCATCCCTAAAATTATTTTGTGACCTTATTTTATTGAATACTACTTACAAGTACAAAATACTAAGTTGATTTTCCAAAATTAATATTTAGAAATTATTTTATTTTATTTTAACAACACTATAGGTAAAGCTTATGTCCGTCTCCAACATTATGAAAAAAAAAAGATTTAATTACGGAACATAACATAAGAAATCCGATATTTCCATTCTTATATAAATTAAAACAATTTGAATCAGTTATAATTTTTTAATCATGAGCTAGACTGTTCGATTTTTAAATTCATATTCAAGATTCCATTTTTAGTGTGCTGAATTTAAAATTATGTGGACGATTCCATTTTTGAATTTAAATACAAGAGCACAAGAATGACAATAACAAGATTCCTTTTATAAAAATGACAATTCCTTTTTTAAATTAACTCGTCGAGGCCACAACAAATGTGAAAGATTCCTTTTTTAAAATAAAGACTATTCCATTTTTAAATTAATGTGTTAATACTACAACGTATGGCTGTAAATTATAAGAATATTTAATTTGATTTGTACGTATGATAATTAACGTCTGAAGCGCCCCCTACATCAAATAGATTACTCCTAATCGTGCAGTGTCTTAACATAACTGCGAACAAGACCCATTCCCGGAATCACCGAACCAGGAATCCTTCCAAATTACACTTCCCCATTTTCTTCATTTAACAAATTGATGGCAATATTTATGTTTATACAAAAATCGACTTTAATATAAGTCAATTAAGTCTATATTCCTTTAAAATATCGTCAAAGGAGTAAAACGCCCTAAAGATAAGGTTGAATTTTGGGGCGATTGTTGCGTTTTGTGCGATTTTTATTCCTATTCTGCATATCTTAAGGTATATAATCGCTTGTATTCAAGTAATTAATAAATTTACAAGTGCGTTTCCTGTTACCAGGAAAATAGTTTACAATAGATTAGAATCAATAAATATGTAATTAAATTAAATTTAAAATGAAATATATATATGTATAATAATAATTAATTGATCTTATTTGTATGTCTGTCTGTTAAGTCAGTTCAGAAAATTTCAAACGAAACCGGGTTAGGGTATTAGTATACAAAATATGAACTATGATATGTTCCTGGATATACTTATTTTTATTTAATAGTTACGATTATTAAATTTACAAACGGACAGATTTAAACACAACTTATCTATTAATAGTATTTGTCAGTTCGCTAATAGATATTGTAACTTATACTACTGTTTCCTGCGGCTTCGTTTGTCATCTTTAACACTAAACCTACCAAGTACCGGTCAAATTGACCGTTCTTAAACTTTTGTAAAACTTACACATTTTTAAACTTTATAATAACGTTATCAAACTACATGACAATTCTTAGAATATGCATATAATATTTTGTACACTCTTTGCTGTTAGTTATTTCCATTATTACCTGCGTTATATAATAAAATAACTTTTAATTACCGGTCAATTTGACGGCGTGCGGTAGGAACAGGTATACAAGAATTGTCGGTAGGTTTAGTGTTAATAAATGTACATTTAAATTCAGGATTTACATATGAATGCTAATTGAAAGCTATTAAAAGAATATAGCTTTGTTATAGCTTGGAGTCAGCTAAAGCATACCCTTATAGATATTAAATTTAGTGAAAACAAAATATATCTGTCTTCGAGCCATCTGTTTGTTATTTAACATTAGGAATGAAAAATATAAATGATTTTGTACTTTATTACATATAAATTAAGGTTCATAGTGGAATGAATGTGTGGTTCTATTCTGAAGATGTTTTTATATAATAAAGATGATTATTAATATCTGTTTAACAAAATATAATATTATTTTATGCGTCCTTAATGTATTGTCGTAAATAACTTTTTTTTTATAATGATAAGTGTTTAAGAAGTGTTTGTAAACAGTTTGAGGTTTTATATTATATTGTTTAATTGTTTTTTATATTTTCGGTTCTTATAACGTAGGAATTTTCGAGTTTTTTGACGTATAATAATCATAGTAGCTTGTTAGCTCAATTAGTATAGCGACGAAGAGGTCGCAGATTCGAACCCTGCCGTAATAAAAGTTTTACACTACATTTGTTATAAATAATATTTAATTATATATCCAAATAAAATATAATAATATGAATATTAAATACAAATAAACAACACATAAAATACGAGTCAGTTATAAGTGCAAGCAATTATTTTATTACGAGGCCGTGACAGCCATCTTTACAGCCGCCATTCATATTATGACACATGACTCTTTGATTTTTGATTTGACGCGTTTTAATGTTGATATTAACGCCATTTCGCGCCTCTTGGGCAATTTTAACGTCACACCTAAACACTATGACAATTTCATTAATATTTATACATCCCGTCGGCCATTAGAAACTGTATTTTAATTTCGCTAAGCACAGAACAGTCGTAAATTATATTTTAATGTTTCCGGAGGTTTGATATTTGTTGCTAATGTTGCCGCGTTAAAAATTAATAGCGATAACACAGATATTTCGCACTTGCAACACCAGAACCGGATGTATCTATTATTAGGGTAATTTAAAAATATCAATGTTCTAAAATATTTCAGTGGGATATCATAAAATTATATATATTATTTTTTATGTTTTTTTTATTATTTTTATGTTGGCAATTAGTTTGGTGTAATATAATTCTTTTACAGCGACCGCAAGTTGTTTTGATAATATCAAATTGATGTTTCCGTCTTCTTAAAATATTATCAAATAGTGACTTAGTAATGACAGAAATATGATATTAAGATAAATGAATATGGATCTTTAGCTTCATAAATTAAAAATAAATTATTTTGTATATAAATATAGAAATAGGTCAAGGAAATTTTAATCTTAACTATATATAATGTTGCAGTCAAAGACCACCTCCAACACTCCGACATTGAGGCGGACGATGTTGAAACAGACGACCAGACCTCCAACATGGATGACGACCTCCTCACGCAATCGGACCTGGATGAAAACGGAGACCCAAAAAGCCCCACCAGTTCTGGGTCGAAGAAGGGGAAACACGGGTCTTCCAGAGACCAGAAAGGGGGGACAAAACCGAGACGCGCCAGAACAGCGTTCACGTATGAACAGCTCGTGTCTCTGGAGAATAAGTTTAAGACGACGAGATATTTGTCTGTTTGCGAACGATTGAATCTGGCGCTCAGTCTCAGTTTGACTGAAACACAGGTAATATTTAGTAATTTATAATCTGTAAGTTAAGCATCAAACGTCACGTCTATAAATATTCGCGCCATTTTTATTAATGGTTATTCTAATTCAAACTTCTTGGCGAGTGAACTAATAGTAATAAACAAAATTTTCTTCGTAATCTGATTAATACCGCAAAATAAAATGGACGAACTAAAACAATTAATCATATTATATAATTAAGTTCTAAAAATCTAGAAAATAATATTATACGATGTCTATTCAGGTCAAAATCTGGTTTCAAAATCGTCGAACGAAGTGGAAAAAGCAAAATCCGGGGATGGATGTGAACAGCCCCACGGTACCACCCCCACCGGCGGGAGCCTTCCCACCCGGGGCGTACCCTGGGGGGCTTTTGTATTCCCACGTGCCATACCCGTTCACGGGCCCGGGGCCCTACGCGCCATACTTCCACCACCTCAATCACCACAGCCACGGAGCATCCCAATCCTTGGGGCACTCGCACACGTGATTGTGGAATCGACCGGGGTCTCAGGACAAGGTCGACAAAGATTGTGAGGGACTGTCCAACTAGTGATAGCATTTGTGTTATTTAGATTAATATAATAATTAATTACCTCATAACAGCATTGTACATTCAATATCCAATCATTGAGAGATTTTCAATGTATTTGTAACATTATAAAGTATTATAAAAAATAATTCTTCGCTTTCGCAATTGTAAATTTCATTTTATTAAGGTGTGTTAAATTTAGTGCAATTTTAATAATAATAATAATAATAATATAAATCGATTGTGATATATTATAAGGTAACGACTTCATTTTGATATAATTTTGTAACATACAGACAACGAATTATATTAGTTAAAAAAAAAACCCCGCTTAGAAGAGCATTTGCCAAATAATATATAATATTTCATGTATTAATGTAGGTATGTCGCTATATAATTATTAGTTACAAAAATTTAAACCTATGCAATATTACACACTGTCCGACCCGAATCCGAGAAAATGCACCAAATTGCTTGTGTCACCAGATCCGATTTTCATTTCCAACCAAACATTTCCAACCTGGAAATTATACAGAAATGAGTAAGTTACATGTTTTATTAGAGTTTAATTTTGATATTTATTTTGTAACTTATATTGAATCAACACTTATCATGTTCGCTTCTTATCAAATTAAGACCGCGTTTTATAAATTCAATCTAAAAATCAGTTACTTGTATAACTAGGGGCGCCAACAGACCCTCAATTTCGACTCGCTGCGCTCGTGAAATCTCGGGTGCCGTTTGCATATTGAGCGAAGCGAGCCCAATGTAATGACTCATCGTTTTCCATTGACTTCAATGGGACATCAGATTTTTGACGATTATTCCTCAACGACATGACATTTTTCAAAAATTATTTTTTTTAAAACCATCACCTAATGTATGTCTTTTTGATCACAAAATGTCATAATTTTCTGTCAAGTAGTTTTCGAGCCTATTCGTGACAAAGAATGTAAAAAGTCTCCAGTAAAACGCTCCGCTCACTTCGTTCGCTTCGCTCAATAACTCCGATATTAAGTAACAAAATTTGGTTTAAGATCGATTATTAATTTCAATCACACACACACAAACACAGACACACACACACACACACACACATTAAACAATACAATACAAAATTTATAGAGCATACCAAATAATTTGTCGGATTCGTGTCGGAGGTAGTGCGAATTGTCCTATGATTTTATTCAACCTATTAATATTGATTATTTATAAACACTCGCTTTATTTGATATTTATTATTAAAATATTTTAATAAATTAATTGTATTTTGTAAATAATTTAATATTATACCAAAAAAAAAACAGCTTTATTTTGTTTGAACATCAAAATTATTAGGAAAGTCTTGCTCCATTTAGAAACGAGTCTTCAATATTCAGCGACGGATTCAGATTATCCATTAATCACGTGAAACTGAAAGGGCTGGAGGGGTTTTCCAAAATATCAAAAGGGGGTTTTATAATGAGATATCACTTTGATTTTATAGATTATTTTGATACAAGTCAGAAATAAAATTAATGATCTATCTACTATCCATATTTAAAGAAATAATGAAAAAAACTACCTTGTATCAAATAGACGTCATTTTGGGGGGGGGGGGGACAAGGGGGGTTTAGTTACGCATCACGTGATTGATGAATGCGGCAGTTTTGTAAATCGGTCTCTAGACGTATTATGGACATGTATGTATGTATGTACGTGTACACATAATATGTAATGTAATATAACTATTATGTATATTAATATAATAAATGCTCAAGCTGTATATATTAGCTAGAAAAGTAAATTGTAAGATCGATGTTGATTATAAATAGTATCAAGTTATTTTTGTTTTGTTTTATTTCACTCCTACCTATAAATAAATAATTTCTTTTTATATGAATACTGTTTCAACATGACAAAATTTAGACTGTCAAAGACAAGACTTTTGAAGTATATCTTCTCAAAACAAATTCAGTATTACATCAATATATTTTAATAATTTAATCATATCTAAAGCTAAGCTGCAAACTAAGTTTCATTTAGCTTAGTGACAGCTTTTTATTCTGCTATATGTCACACAAGGATCTCGGCATGCTAGTTAGTATGCGAGCTCTAGTTAGGTTAGTTAGTGTAAGAACACCGGTGTATGTCATCGTAGGCCTTCTTCTGTTCTATGTCACGTGTGAACATTTCCAATACTTAACTAGATTTACATATTACTAGTTCTACGGAATTATAGAACCCTTTTGTGATCAGATTCGTATGTCACAAATTAATTAAAATTGCTGTCTCTACTTAGGGTTGCCACCCGTAGGTTATGATAAAGTATTGTATGTTATTTCGATTAGGACTCTGTTCTTTATTAGAACAATAGATTATTCAAAATATTATATTTTTCAGTTTGATTTCTCTGATATGAAAAGAGTTAGTCCGAAGAAGAAATGATATCACTATAGCTGAATTTTATTTAAAATAATTCTTTAAAAGTAAACTAGGGGCGCCAACAAACCCTCAATTTCGACTCGCTGCGCTCGCGAAATCTCGGGTACCGTTTGCATACTAAGCGAAGCGAGCCCAGTGTATTGACTCATCGTTTTCCATTGACTTCAATTGGATGTCAGTATTTTGACATAACATCAAAAAAAAAATTTTTTTTAAAGACATTTTTTTTTATCGTCATCTAAGGCGTGTCTTTTTTATTGTAAAGTTTCATAATTTTCCGTCAAGTGGTTTTCGAGCCAATTTGTGACAAAGAAAGTAAAACCGTCCGCTCACTTCGTTCGCTTCGCTCAATAAATTCAATGTCAACATTGTTAGGTTCATTGTGAAAAATATGAAAAATTTAATGTAAATGTAATCATACATATTTGTAAATCATTTTTTTATATTTAACCTGACCTTTTGAATACTTTTCGGTCATCAATTAATTTGTCATCTCGGGAGGTTGATCAGTAATCGGAAATTATTCGGTTTTACCTTTTCATTTTGTTATAATAGTTTTAAACTAACACAACTTACGTACAGATAAATCTTTGTATTAGGAGATACACTAATAGATAATAATAGACAAAGTACTGACGGAATAGCAACGGTCTATATAGTTTGATCGCAACAACGCACTGTTTTTTTTTTATTTATTTAAAAGGAATGCAAACGAGCTGGCGGGTCATAGGTGGTACGTGATCACCGCCGCCCATGAACGTCTGCAAACTCCGAGGATTCACAAGAGCGCTGCCAACCTTGGAGGTAGGAGTAAACTCCTTTTTAAAAGGTATCCCTGTCGTACCGATCTGGAAATACCGTCGAAGGGAGTTCGTTCCACATTCGAGTGGTACGAGGAAGAAAGACAGGTTCAGCAATCGAATTATAATATTATTAGTTAGTTTAAACAACTTATTTTATTTTATTTTATAAATTGTTTCTATAAAAACCCCCTCAATGTTGAATGACATATTTCATTCCCATTATTCGATTTATTTAATATTATTCCGGAGATTGGTATCAAATAAAATAAGAAACGATCTTTTGCTTTATTATATTTGAATAAATTAGTAATGTAACAAATATTAGCTTTTGCTAAATTTCTGCGAATTTTGTGTAAATAAAAAAATAATAAAAAACCAACTTCACTAAAACTATTTCAAAAGAAATTAATATGCACTAAAAAGTAAAATGTAATGTTCATCAAATTTTTACGAATGAAAAATAACAATACCTATACGAACTATTAATGTTATCAAGAGAGTAACTCTACGTCTAGGACTATTTCAAAAGAGACCTGCGAATAACCCAAAAATAGGCTTACAAATGCGGCTTTGCGTGAAAAAAGTTTTGAAAAGGAGTTTTCAAAATATCAAAAAACATAGTCACCGTCTCGGTTTGATCAAGAATCGTGTATGAATGAGAAGGAGATCGACATGCCATCTCATGTTGATTCACTATCACTTATCATACGAAACACCTCGACTTAGGACGTGTCACTGCCACTTAGTAGAATATGTCACTTCCATTTAGTAGAATGTGTCACATCGGCTTAGTAGAATATGTCACTTCCACTTAGTTGAATGTATCACTTCCACTTCGTAGAATGTGTCACTACTTAGTAGAGTGTATCACTTCCACTTAGTAGAATATGTAACTCCAACTCCCACTTAGTAGAATGTGTCATTTCCACTTAGTAGAATGAGTCACTTCCACTTAGTAGCATGTGTCACTTCCTATTCATTCCATTATTATATTTTTGCTCATGTAACATGTATGGTTTGCAAAATAATACTTTTTCTACAACAGCGTTTCAATTTACGAGCAGATATATATAGTACGATAGTACCTGAAGAAATGATTACTTTAGGTACATAGTCGCCCTCGCCTCCTTCCGCCCTAATGATTATGTTTATAGCATCTCAACCCCACCAACCCTCCGGTTATAAAGGTTGAGCCGCTATACATGTGGTCCAGGTTTACCCCGGTCACATGGATCCTTGGTACGGCAGATTTGACCTCCGAAGTCATCCGACAACGGTACTATAAGACTGGTAAGCTCGCAAGGCTATCGGTCAAAGACAAGTCCAATCGCGACCACACAGCTACCTTTTCTCCATGAAAGGTTCCGGAGCTGTAAGGCACGCTCACTTCCCGTGTGATTTCTCACACTTGCAATAACTTGCTGAGAACGTCAGAGAGGCTAACTACCAGTTTCCAGCTGGTGCCGGAGCTGTAAGGCACGCTCACTTCCCGACAGGCAGTCAGGCTGCAAGCCTATCCTACAGTACAGTCGGGTGACCGAATAGATGCTAGCACATCCATCTAACCTCTAAGCAGGAGGCTACCCGAACTGCAGTGACCCCCGAAGGGATCTCTGTTTATGGACCGTTCCAAGCCCCGAAGTAAAAGACCGCAGCAGTCCTTCACCTTAGGCTGGTCAATTACCTCTCGCTGCGCACGAGATCCGACGAGCCCCCGACAACTGTGGGAACCCAGACGAACAGCGCCGAACCTCTACAGCTAACCATATTACCACTACGAATCCAACACCAAAACCGGTAACCCGGCAGTTTACACGCGCAAGCGCATGCTTCGCTGCCGGAGGGCTTAGGTACCGGGGTCCCGTAGTACCCTGATCTTAGCAGCTGACCCGTAGCTCAGCTGCAAACTATTTACCGCCGGGTGCTTAGTAGATAGTAGGTACAATCTTTAGGTACAATCAAGTGCTCTCGCTTACAATGATACTAGAAAAAGGTATCAGCAAATGAATATTGAAACAAAATGATGCTTGCAAAGTACCGCCTCAATTAGTCAATTTGACAATCGTTTAAGAACGGTTTTTAAGTTACATTACACCATTTTTAAAGTTTGTTAAACTTAATAACTGTATCAGTCATTATTGTTGTAAACGGCAGGTCATTTTGTAGAAATAGTTGCATAGTTACCACTGACAACACATCAGGGTTGTTTAGTTTCGGTAGTGAAAAGTCTGAAGAACCTTTCACTAAAGAATTTGTCTAGGATATGAAAGACACGAGCATTAATTAATATCCAATAACCATCTGTACGATAACATTGCCAATAAAACATAAAATTAAATAAGTTATATAACGTATGTAATGTTTATAACATTTTAAGTTTTTTTTTCAAATTGGTCTCACATTGTCTGTCTTGGTGGCGTCTCCGCACCACCACACAACAAACTCAGCCCGGTATTTCTTTAGAAATCAAGTTACGAACAACTAGAACCATCACAATCTATTCGCTAAATTCGCTAAATAGTCATCGTAGCTTTGATACTCACATATTAACAAAGACAAAAAACAATTAGTAAATGAAAGACAAATTATTGTACCTTGAACACCAAAATAAGGACAGTAATCATTGACATGTTTGTGATGATGACATTACGTATGTGTGTCATACTAATATATATGTTGTTATAAACAACGTATAAAAGAGCCACGACGTATGTATGAGAGTCAGTATCTAAGTGAGTGTTCCGAGGTTATCACCGCGATGTTTGTCCGTTTAATTATTATAATTACACTTATACATTATTCTAAGTGTTGGAGGTGTTCTATTGACCGTCATTTAAGACATCTAGATTATTTGTCTCCAGAGGATGCTGATGAAATTGAGAATATATTTGACTATATCGTAGACGTTGTGTCGGAAATAGATGAAAAGATGCAGAAGACTTGTCGCTTCTCAAGTAATACAGCGTTGGATAAGTTCGATCAAATTGGATATACGAGAAAAATTATTTTGGCCGGATACAACAAAGATACAGTGTCAGTTAAAATAAAAGGAAGAGTGATGTTGACGAAAGTAGATCATATACTTAGAAATCGCAAAGCACTTGTAGATATTAAAATTTTACATCACAACCTTAACAATACAGAAGCAACCTACGAAATAACAGATGATAACTTGTACGTTAACATTCCGTATTTGAATGACTTTTTGGGTTTCTGTCAACGCAAAGTTAACGAAAATGTGATTAACGTTTTACCTGATGATGTAAATGTAGAAGACGATGATCAGGAAAGTGAACCTTACATAGACATACGATACAACGTTCCGTTTGACAAAGATCATAATGAATAATTTGAAACGTATTCTGGTATAATTACCTTCATAATTACCTTTAAGGTCATAAAATACTTACATTGAAGATACTGCGAACTCAGTCCCTTAAAATGTATTTTTTTGTTTATTGTTTATTATTATATATTCAAATTATTAATTAATATAAATTTCAACATTATATTTCTGTTTGAAGTTTGTTATTTTATTTATGTAACAAATAATCTATATTAATAATTTTATTAATAGATATAAAATATGATATTGTAATATGTTATTATTATTACATATCATATTATTTTATGTTTATTGACAATGTTAATCAAATATTTTGTGACCATTCCAAGTCTATTATCATCCTTAATTATTAGTTTACTCAGCACGTCAGCACCAATAACATCCGTACCACCTGGATGCGTGGCGATTTTCCACTGTGTGGTTTTCAAGAACCTTTCTTTCATATACAACTAAAATGTGGAACGAACATCCTTCGGCGATATTTCCGGATCGATACGACATGGGTTGGTGTCTTCAAGTAAGGCGTATACTGAACACTCAAGGCCGGCAACGCTCTTGGAACTCCCCGGATGTTGCAAGAGTTCGTGGGCGATGATCACTGTTCATCAGTCTGAACCCTCGGCAGCCCTCCTCTAACATTAAAAGGTGTTGTCATGTTCTAAATGTAATCAACATTTGTATCAAGAATAATATTTAATTAATCTATCAAAAAACCCAAAGCGTCAAAACACTCTGATAATAATTTCATTCAATTAATTCGTATATTTATTATATTGAGAGATAAATTTGAACTTTGTTATCAATTTGTAACCTCTGACCCAAAGAGGAGGGTTGTTATAATATTAACATGTGTATCTGTATTTGTATGCGTGTCTGTCTGTGTCATTATAATTTCCAAACAATCATTTAGAATATTATTAAATATGTTTAATTTCATTTGCAAATTTCATTCACTTATTTTATATTCCTAAGGTTCAAGCACCACATTATATAGAATTTTTATATAGAGGTATTTTATAATATAAATTTCGTTCTAAAATAACATTCAAGAAACAGGTATAATAAGTTTTTAATTCTTAATTATTCTGTAAATTAAAATTCGTAACTTAAAATAGATAGTAAGGATTAAATAATATTAAAAACATGTATGTTTTTTTATTTATCGATAAAGTGAAATATTAAAAATATAAATAATGTGTTGATGAAAACAAAAGTAATATGTTTCGTAAAACATAAAGCAAATTAAATAAAATACAAAAATAAAAAAAATACTAAATTAATTAAATAAAATATAGTTTTATCTTCAAAATTATACAGCATTAGTACAAGATAATATTAAAATCGTTTTTTTGAATACTTGTGAAACTCGATGTAACGAAAAATGCGTCACGATAAAGAAACCAACATAAATGTATAGGAGAGAAGGAGATAGAAGACATATTGCCCACTGGTGTTGTATTGCCATTTATTGTTCAATCTATAAACTAATGGGAGCTGGAGCCATGTATGGAGGTTGTTATTAAAATTTTTCACTTTGACCTTATGAAAGAGGCAATAAATAATTAATTGTAGTTAGTCATGTTTGAGATAGACATTTTCTTTTGTCACATCATCTTGTCTGTACTAAAAAAAACTGGGGTCATAATAACATTATTAATAGAGATCTAGATTTTATTTGAACACAAACATTGGACATCAAACCGACGACACGAATTCGGTTATTTCTTAAATAAACAAAAGAACAAAACTTCAAACAGAAATATTTAGCAATTTATAATAATTAATAATTTTAATATATAATAATAAACAGTAACAAAAAAATAATTTTTAAGGGACTGAGTTCGCAATTCAATGTAAGTATTTATGACCTTAAAGGGAATTATGAAGATAATAATTATTCATTATGATCTTTGTCAAACGGAACGTTGTATCGTATGTCTATGTAAGGTTGACTTTCTCGATCATCGTCTGCTTCATTCACATCATCAGGTAAAACGTTAATCACATTTTCGTTATCTTTGCGTTGACAGAAACCCAAAAAGTCATTCAAATACGGAATGTTAACGTACAAGTTGTCATCTGTTATTTCGTAGGTTGCTTCTGTATTATTAAGGTTGTGATGTAAAATTTTAATATCTACAAGTGCTTTGCGATTTCTAAGTATATGATCTACTTTCGTCAACATCACTCTTCCTTTTATTTTAACTGACACTGTATCTTTGTTGTATCCGGCCAAAATAATTTTTCTCGTATATCCAATTTCATCGAACTTATCCAACGCTGTATTACTTGAGAAGCGACAAGTCTTCTGCATCTTTTCATCTATTTCCGACACAACGTCTACGATATAGTCAAATATATTCTCAATTTCATCAGCATCCTCTGGAGAAAAATCATCTAGATGTCTTAAATGACGGTCAATAGAACACCTCCAACACTTAGAATAATCTATAAGTGTAATTATAATAATTAAACGGACAAACATCGCGGTGATAACCTCGGAACACTCACTTAGATACTGACTCTCATACATACGTCGTGGCTCTTTTATACGTTGTTTACAATAACATATATATTAGTATGACACACATACGTAATATCATCATCACAAACATGTCAATGATTGCTGTCCTTATTTTGGTGTTCAAGGTACAATAATCTGTCTTTTATTTACTATGTTGTCTGCTGCTCTCAATGCTCTGTAACAGCATTGTTTTATATACTTTCTTCGTTAATATGATCATGTTTGTGAGTATCGAAGCGACGATGTCAAATTGATTGCAAAATTTCTAGTTCTTCATAAATATTGACGAATGTGAAACACTGATCACAGGTTCTGCTCAGAGCAACGCGTTTGGAACCATTGTAGCCATCATTTTAAGTTGAAAATTATATTTACTGAAGGGCTTATTTCGATAAGTATGGTTTGAAAATAGGCCCTTTTGCCATTCCCAATTCACGTACTCAGGATCACTGGTATTGATGAAAAGTGGAAAGATTATAAATAAATATTCGCAAGGGAAACTCTGGTGATACTTGTGCACAGCTGTCACAGTATGTACAATGTAATGTGAAGTAGATATGGATAGAGTGCTTGATGTCGAAGGAAGTCTCCATTGAGATGAGGTATGATAGAAGGGATAGATGGATAGGAAAAATCGCCATTAAAATGAGGTATGATAGAAGAGATAGAGGGATAGAAAAAATCGCCATTGAAATGAGTTATGATAGGAGAGATAGATGTATAGAAAAGATCTCCATTGAGCTGAGGTATGATAGAAAAGATAGATGGATAGAAAAGATCTCCATTGAGATGAGGTATGATAGAAGAGACAGATGTATAGAAAAGATCTCCATTGAGATGAGGTATGATAGAAGAGATAGATGGATAGAAAAGATCTCCATTGAGCTGAGGTATGATAGAAGAGATAGATGGATAGAAAAGATCTCCATTGAGATGAGGTATGATAGAAGAGATAGATGGATAGAAAAGATCTCCATTTCAATTCCATTTTTATTTAATTTGTCAGTATGTCTATAACAATAGTCATCTGTCCGATCTCAATAAAAAATATACAATATACAAACAGAATATGCTGACGAAATTTTATGTGTATTATTGAACCATTCTTAATATTTTTGGAAACAAAACAACTATTTTGTTATTGGAATGAGTCATTATTGTCTTTCAATAACTTATTATATGCATTATTTCCTTCTAAATATGTAAAAAAAAATATTCTTTGTTTATTATTATTGTATAGTTCATAAACTACGAAATAGATTTTAATAGATATAGTTTCATTATTACAGTGATTTAATACAATAAAACTAAGCTATGGTACAGTAATCCCTCCTATAACACAGTAGATTCGTTCCGCGTTATACGAAAACGCGTTGTAGGTATTTTCTTATATAACGCGCTCATATGACCGTATAACGCGTTAAGTACAAATAATTCAAGTTTAACTTTTGTCGTTAAAGGCGGCTTAAATGGAATATTAAAAAGGAATTTAATTAAAATAAATTTTGACATAATTTTATAAGAACACAATGTGCAAAGTTAAGCGAAATTAATTATGAAATGGAAAAAATAATTATAAATTTCATATTAAAGAACTATAACGAGGGAAATCACCGCGTTATGGATAAACACGTGTTATACGAGGGACTGAAATCGCGTTATATGTAAACGTGTTATAAGAGTACCGTGTTATATGGGATACTGTACACTAATCGATATTACAACTACAATGTTTGGTAATTTGTTAATTACACAGAAGATTTTCATTCCGCCCTGACGATATTTCCCGTCCTTAATTTATTAAGAACTGCTTTTTTAACTCGACTTATTTGTATAAAGCAAGAGAATGCTTTTCGAGTTGTTTTTTCCTTAATAAAAAACATTATTATTGTTATTATTGGAGTACGTAGAATTAATTTAATATATCAACATTTTCCTTAACTCATTCTTTCCAATAAATTTTACTTATCTTTGTCTGTCTGTCTTTTTGTTACGGCTAATCTCTGAACTAATGTACCGATATGTAGCGACTTTATATAGTCCATAGAGTGTAACTATAAGAAATCCTAGGTATATAAATAATATTACTTTTGTAGGTCATATACCTTCAAAACGTTCAGTTTCAGCGCATAATTGCATTATTCATCTGTCCACTGAAGTTCACTGTATCTTATATTCTTAAGAACCCTTGAAGGAAATAACCTCCACTTTAATCCTATATTTAAAAAAAATCTTTGTTACATTTCGCTTTATTTTATAATGATGATAAGAACACTCAGTACCAGACGTTGGCGCAAACAAAAACAACTATTTAATACTGGTAGTCCCCACGACTTGGTTCGAATCAAATGTTTTTTTAAATAAAATTAGTCTAAGTTACTACTTAGTGTCCAAATTTTTATTTATATCTCGGTCTAATTTTTCAAACTTATATAAAAATATTATAAAAGTTACCGGACATGCACAAATTTATAGTGCTTTTAACTTTACAATTGAATAAGAAATATACATTTTTTTATAATAATATATAACAAAAGATGGCTTATGAATGGATGAAGATTTATAATTCAATAATAGTACCTAATTTACTATATTCACATATATTAAAAAGTATAAAGTCTTGAGTACACTAACAAAAGTCTCACTGTTTTATATATTTATATTATTATATTATTTATCTTCACGCCATATCCCTTACGGGGTAGCCAGAGACGACGGAGCGCCAAACGCTACGATCCCTGCATACCTCTTTCACCTCTACTATTAACCCCAGTGGTTAAAGAATGTCATGGTAGGAAAGCAAATATTTGTCGGAAACCTGAACACCGGTTCCGGTTTCCGGTTTTGTCACTCACTGATTATTATTAACTAATCATTGAACGGCTTATTATTGGTTCTATATGTTTGTAATTGCTCACTACATATTGTTTGTTGTGTGGTTCTTCTCAGGCCAGCGTATGGAACCATCCTAGACTTATTTTACTTTGGAGAATCGTTACAGAAGGGCTTATATAAGTATGTTATCCGGCTACTTTTGACGTACACAAGTGATTATGAATACATATAAATAAATAGATACACTGTACGAAACGTAATGGACACTTCACACCTATCTTTTGTTAGAGAATGGTACCACTCCCATCCAGCTATGCCGCATAGAAACACAAGAACCATAAAAAAATCCGTTTTGCCTTTAAAATAAGCATTTCAAAATTCGCCACTAATTAATATATTAATATAGGTTGAGAAAACAAGAAAAAAAAATGTGATTTTGATTGACGCTAATATTTATCACTGTAAACTAAAAATGTGTTAACATTTTTTTTAAATATATTTTTCAAAGAAAAATCGACGGCATCTTTGATCGTCTCAAGATGGCAGCGCGTCATCTGTCATTTTTAATTGCTTGTCAAACCGGGAGCGTGTTACGCACTACCGCGAATATATTTAGTTTATTGCGTTATAAACGTCCATTATTTTTGTATTCATTATGTCTTTATATAATTTTGTTATATTTCATTTGTTATCATCATCATTTATTGTCTTTTGTATACCTCAACGTGGATTAAAAAACAATAAAAAGAGGTTTTATATATTCTTAGATTCTATTAAATAAATGCTTCCGAATATAATAAGCGGACGTCATTTGATATCAAATATATTTACAATCGAGTACATCAAAGCTTTTGAAACCGACGACACATTTAAGCTCAAAACATAACAGTATTATAATGTCTTAATTTCGATGCACCAAAGAGCTCCTTTATATTCCAATAAAATATAATATATAGCTTTTCTTCGGACGTTTTCGACAACCAACAAGTGGCAATTAAAAGTGACAAACGACGCGCACCTCTTGTCGGCGACCGCTCGCGGTCCGGTTTTGACATTCAAAGTCTTTTTAGTCTGTGATCTTTCAGTGGGTCGTTCTGAAACTGACAACGATTATCTATGATATCAATGTTAAAAATGTTTTTCAAAAAAAATATTAAAAATGTATTTATATATGTATATTTTAATAAGGATTTTTTAGGAACTCGTTAAGCTAATTTTAATTAACTTAGAAAAGTTGTTTTACGGATATTTACTTAACGTTGATACTTTTACTAAAATACTTAAAAAGAAACTAAAGATTTTATCGGGAGCAGACCACCAAGTTAGTCATAATTATTTCAACATTCAGAAATTGGCGTCAATCTCCATTTAGTAATTAAATGTCAAAAAGGTAAAACGCACACACACACACACGCACACACACACACACACACACGCACACACACACGCACATACACGCACACACACCGAGCGTTGGCGCGAAAATTACTACCAACATTACGTTATAAAGCAATAAATGTTTAAACATGAAACAAAATGGCAGATCAAACCTGAGACTTTTAGCTTTGATCTTTCGTGTATATTTTTCGCAACCACGAATTATGTAATACTCCGACATTATATATATCAAATGTAATTTTATTCCGTGAATCATTTCGTGTATAATTTTGTAATTTTAGTACCAATTGGACACGAGCGCGGCGTCGCTAAATGCGATCAAAGTTTCACAGTAATGGAGGCCAATTTACATTTAATTAAACATTACACGTTAGTTTAGACGCGCATACATTTTGTACATTTAACCTACTGTTCCTTCACTGCGACTGCTACTGCGGCAGCGACAGCGACTGCGACTGTCTTATTAAAATATAATTTTGTTATAAGAAACAAGACAAAATTATTTTATTTATGCGAATTATGAAAAACAAAAAATTTGACTAATTATTAAATGGATCCGATCTCATTAAAACAACGAAATAACACCAGTTACATATTATTTTCTTTACTTTACGAATAAAATTATATTTATTCAAAAATATATTTTAGTTATACCAAGTAACGAAACCGCGGTTTAAATGAAGCGAATCTGAAACTGATCCGACACGAAGCCGTCTCTGTCTAACTAATTGTTAACGACAGGGACGGACACAACTCAAAGACGACGCTACTTTAAGCAGGCAACTGAAGCACATTTGATAATGTGCGGTCTGAGACATAAGGCTGTGAGTACACTTGAGACAGTCAAGTATTCATTTAACACTAAACCTACCGACAATTCTTGTATAGCTGTTCCTACCGCACGCCGTGAAATTGACCGGTAATTAAAAGTTATTTTATTATATAACGCAGGTAATCATGAAAATAACTAAAAGTAAAGAGTGTACAAAATATTATATGCATATTCTAAGAATTGTCATGTAGTTTGATAACGATATTATAACGTTTAAAAATGTGTAAGTTTTACAAAAGCTTAAAAACGGTCAATTTGACCGGTACTGGTAGGTTTAGTGTTAAATAAACTTGTACTTAATAACAATAAAAACGCTAAAAAAGATTTCGTTTGTGTTTCTGCCTATAATAAAATAATTTAAACAAAAATTATTTAAAAAAAAACATTTATTTACGTAGAAATAAAACGCCATTATTACAAACTTAATTCAATTATAATAACGCTATAAAATTATATAAATTATAATCGGGTGAATGAACGAATGAATGATATTAATAATTAATTAGGTCATTGTGTACTCCGCCTAACGATTTCGGTTAGCGGAACAAAACTAACAGTTTAGTTTGAATTTTCATAGTTACGAGTCGAATTAGTGCCGACATATAACATACATACATACATACAAAGTTAATAATTAATACATATTTTATATAATGTAACTCGTTCATTCTTCATTCATTTACATTCACTCATGAAGTTTAATTATACAGTAATACCCCGCTTTACGCGAGGGATACGTTCCAAAAAAAATCGCGTTAACCGAAATTCGCGTATAACGAGGTTTATGATTAAACATAGTCAAAAATTATTACAAAAAAATACAAATCATTTTAATCAATCACTTTAATTCTAGGAACACTTTATGCAATACATACTCTTATTTTTTACGGAAAAATACATCCATTGTTGATGACTACATTATATTTATACACTCTTTCAGGCATTTGAGCGCATTTGAGGCATTTGAGCGCGAAATTTGCATCCGCGTTATAGTGAAACCGCGTATAGTGTAACCGCGGGGTCGCGTAAAGCGGGGTATTACTGTAGTTATAAGATTTTCATTTTAACCCGACGTTTCTAAGACCGTAAGATGTCTGTCCGTCTGTATTTGGTATATCATATATATCAGATAATAATTTATTATAATTCAATATTTATTATTATATTATATATGAATCATGAATCGTGTTATCTAAGTCACCGATAAAAGATAGTATCTATTTGTCTCTTGCAAATTGATAAAATTAATAAGTTATAAATCTAACAATTTGTCAAAGAAAAGTCTATCAAAAATAGTATGTACTATTTTAAGCGCTCTATTTGACCAGTCCAGACCAGAAAAAGTGTCCAATCATAAGTTCGCTAACATCCTTTACAGTATCCGATGTAGTGTGCTAAGTGATATAGCGCGATAGATCGGATAATGTTTGCATTAGTTGCATATTGCTCATACACTTTTACAAAAAAAAAAGAATATAACCGTGAGAAATGGAGATGAAGAGAACTAGGAAATGGAGGGGAAAGGGGATTGAGCTTCTGGCTCTGATTAGGACTATTAGCTATAAATCTTCTCTATAAAACCAGCTATAATGAGCAGCATGGCTCTACCACTTACAGCAATGACTCTATTTATGATAAATAACTAAAAACCAAAATTAAAAACCATAATTTGCTCGGATATTTAGAACATGGAGAGGGAAAGAGACAGAGAGTGAGCGAGGGAGATAGAGGTACATATTAATTATAAATGTTTGCAAATCTAAAGTCGTTTACTTGAAAATGTATCTGTTTATGGCTTCGGAAGTAATGGCCGCAATTCCCTCGACAAACTACCGTCTTCCTTTATTTACTGCGTACCTTTACATACATACAACAAACAAAAATAAACCTTATATATCTGTGATAAGGTTCAATTTTATTTAATAAAATTGATGACAAAGTTGCTTGAAACATTTCAATTTTAATATAACAAGATACTTTATATTTTAAAGATTTTCATTGTAAATGTTTACTAATGTATATAATTATTACAGTTATATAAGAGACATGTTAATATTACTTAGTTATACCACATTATGTAAAATATGTATAATAATATATATAGTTTTTGCGGTAGTTTTTACGTTATCTGATTATTGTAAACATATTTCAGATTACTTTTTACATTTATTAATTCTATTTTATACCATAATATATATATAAACTACTAGCTTTTCCTTCGGTTTCGCTCGCTCTAAATCCTACACGGTGTTACAATCTTGTAGCCCTTATCTTATTTTGTTGTATAAACTATATTACTAAGTTTTATCAGAATCTGTTCAGTAATTCTAGAATTTAAGACAAACCAGAAACATCAAATAATTCATTTACATAGGATAATTATCTTAAAGTAACTCAGATTCTCAAGGGCAGTATTTAAATAGGATAATATTTAAATAAAAGAATTACCCCAAAAGCCGGGCTTACCCGGATATAGGAGTTTATAGAAATCGCCACTTAAACGTCGGGAGTCGGGTAATTGAGTATTCAGATCTTTTATAAATTGACTCTGATCTGCCGACCGAGGGTGTGTGTCCATTGCACTACAGCAATATATTAAAATAATAATAATAATAATTACTTTGTTAGGAAAATTTGGAAAAAATATCAATTTTTTCTTGGATCCCACAAAAAAATATTCAACAATAGTATAATTGCTGTTGGAATCGTTATTTTTATTCATTAAGGCAACCGATGCTTGAAGAAAATCAATCATATTATTATTTGTTTGTTCGTCATTAAAAAAATTGCTATTATATAACATATTTCAATAATTGGTAATATCAAAAAAAATCTGACCAAAATCATGTTGAAGTATTTCTTAGCTGTCCATTGTCGTGTTGTCTTATTTTATTCCGAGAACAAATTCACAAAAAAAAAACTAATACTTAATAAATATATACACTTAATTAATTTATAAAATAATATATATTTAATATAATCGTCAATGGATACAAGCCATATCTAAGACTTCATTTAAAAGCTGCATATTTAGGCGGGAGCTGAATGAGCTTTAAGCTTTTAAAAAGAATCATAGCAGCCATGGAGTATAGACGATGAGGTTTTATATTATTATAAAAAATATTATTTTCATAAATTTTTTAAACTTGATAATATACAATAAAATAGCATTTTTTATGTACAGTTATATTTAGAACGCAAAAATATTTATATAATAAAAAACACTCTGAAACCTCGTTTGTCTGTACATCACGGAAATAAAAGACAAAAGAAAATTGCTCTCGACGCTTTCTTTTAACTTGCAACCAGCATTCGTGTAATAACATTATGTGTAATGCGTTCTATTTTTAAAATAATAAAAAAACTTAATTAAAAAAGTATCATACAGCCAAACTATTTTTTTTTATTAAAAAATACTTGATAGAGTATCTAACAACCGAACTATAGCTTTTCTTTTTTTATTAAAAAAAATACATACAGCCAAAATAATGCTTATCATTATTAAAATTTAAAAAAAAAACAACATACAGCCAAACTGTTGCTTTTTATTGAGGCCACACATCACAATCGTATTTAACGACATCCCTCCCTTATTAAGGGATCACCGAGGCGTATAATTAAAAAATAGTTGAGTGTGAAAATACTTAGCATCACAATATAGGGATTAATTTGAGATGTCTTATTCGGATAGATCGCACAGCTTAATATCTGTTATAAACAAGATTAAATAAAGGAATAATATAATAAATTATACATAACACAAATTAAATATGACTGAAAATATATATACATAATAAAAAACCATGCAAAAATACGGTATAAAAAAATACAAATTGGTTCCACGTTTAAGGCAATTTAAAAATTTCTCTCTACCCTCAATATCGTTCTAGGGTATTAGGTGCTTGCTCGATCGTGTGATTAAAAATTATGCATTCCTGCATCGACCGCCGCCGCGGACGGACGCGTGCGAGTATAATAAATCCATTTAAAGGTTATTAGGGGATCAAAATAGCGTAACGGAACTTTAATTGTTTATAATTGGGTTATTTATTAGTATTTTTTACATTCAAAGATTATTTATGCTCTGAATTTTATTATACATTATTATATAAAAGTTATGAATAGAAACCACGACAATGGATTAAGGAAAACGTAATACGTAAACTTGATACGGAACTCCGATGGGGGTGTTCGAGCGTAAAATGGGTTCCGTATATCGATTTAGAATTCGCCCTGAAAGGTATTAATATACTGCAGTGGGTTTGTTGGTTTGTACGATTTATTGACGAATAAATAAAGATAATATACTATTTACGTTTTTTATTATTATGATTATTTGTTTATAAATAAATAAATGGGAAATTGTATTTCTTTATTATTAATAATTTAGGTTAGTTCTTAAATCAATGAAATTAACTAGAAATTAATTAAATAATTAGTTATTGTTTTATATACATCTTGTATAGATTTCATTAGAGTTTGTTAATTTGGAAAGTTATTTACTCGCTCTATAGTAGAGACATTTAAACCTTTTATATGAATTTTGTTGAGTCTTATGGACATTGTCATTATTATTAAGAAAATTTATAGAAAAAAAGATTTTGTCAACTGAAATATATTTTTTATTTTATTTTTTTCTTTGACGTCATCAATAAATGTAAGTGATAATTCCTATTAACAACTTGTAAACGAATTCAATCTGTAGTGTCATTGGTCAATGGCTGTTGTACTTCAATTGATATCTAACTTTGATTGGTTATTCAACAAACAGTCACTATTAATTGAAATCCTTCGATTAACGTATATATTATGGAAAACGAACAAACCCTCTAATAAGTCATCTTTATTCTTTACCAAAGAGTACGCATTCAAACGGGATTTATATTTTTTTACTAATGTCAGTGTCATATGTTAAAATGTAATTTTTTTATATATAAACAAAATTATACAAACTTTTTTCTATTTTTTCGACATTGATATTAAAATTATTATGAATGGATAAGTATAAAACACACAACTAGATTTGCTAAAGCATCTACAATTGATAAAATTGCCTGCTCAGCTTGTCTGCTACAAAAATATATAAAAAATTATAACAGCGCTGAAAGCGCTTAATAGTACTTCAATCGTTCTAAAGTGACACTACACAATTTTATTTTTTATTAGCTGATTTGTTAACAATTATATTAAATTAATAATATATAATTTAGATTAATAAATACAAATAGTGTTGTATTTACATTACGGTCGCGGTCGCACGGCTTTGTGATGCAGATAGCCGTAATCCGTGTCTGTCGGCGACGTGTCAACACCACTGTCTGACATAGACAAGACATTACTTTATTTTTTAATTATTTATAAGACTATTGCACACAATATACGTACAATAATTAATAAATGGATATAAAAATATTATATTTATTATCTTATAAATAAAAGCGATCTTTGAAATATATTTAAGTGTAATAAAGTAATATATAAAGTAATACGACTTATTTATAAATGGGATGCGTTTTTTTGCTCGATAAATCTTTTTAAGTAATTTATATGCAATATAAATCAAATATTCAAAAAATTTTAAGAATCAAGATCTTCAAAACCGTTTTGAAATAAAAGTAATTTTCAAAATTTTTTATATATGTAATAAATTTGTTCTCAACATTCACCTAAATTAATAACAAAAAAAAGATATCATATCCTAAGATGACTAATCAAATGAAAACTCGAATAGAAAGTCTAATTCATAGACATATTTTCAGTTCACAGTCACGAACCGCTAAAGACCACATTATATAATAATAAATTTTATATCTTATATGTAATAATAAAAAAAATCTAAAGTCTTATCCACAGACACCGAGCACAAGCAGCGCGAAAGGATTACGTAGGACTGAGATAGCAATTTGCGGTACTTAATTACAAGATAAATTAGTATGTAAATTATAATCATGTGCTCGCCTTGAGCTTGAGTAAATAACGCTTGTCAGGATGTGATAAACCAACACTTGATCATGCATCCATGAAAAGTACATTTGATTTGTACTAAATAACTATTATTGATGGTACAATCTTAATTTAGCTCGGTGTTTTCATTATCCAAACTATAAGCTGTAAGGACTCCCTGAAATTAGAGCGTTTTAAAAAAAGGATATCTACTTAAAACACTTTTAATGTCCTTTTTGAAATATTATAATATATAATGAATTAAGCGCAGTGAGAGAATTCGGTAAAAGAAGTATCGCTAAGAGAGCTGGGACTGAACTGAATATCAGGGTGGTCGGATTGTGTGAGGAAGAAAAGGAGCTGATTAAGCATGAATATTAGGAATGTTTGGGAAGCTGAGACAGGAGGTCAGCAAAAAGGGTTACAATCCAGAGTCACAACAGGGCGCTAGCTCAAACAGCATAATAACAAAAAGAAAAGCTGTTACCGAGTTTGTGATTGGACACCGTTCGCTATTTTAATGTAAAATATAATTATACTATTAATCTATTCACATTATTAAATCATTAAGTATAACAAATTAATATTAAAAAAAAACAAATTCAAAGTGTACTTGAGAAATAACTTCCCAAGCCAAACAACGAAAACCCCAAACCCTATAAAATAATAGGGGAAGAAACGATAGCAATTACCAAAATTATATTTGCACAATGATCAAGTAAAGAACAGTGTGTACTGATATAATATTAATAAAGATTTGATCCCGCAATCGGTGGCCATGTTTGTTTAGCTGTCAAACAATGTATGTCGGCGCCTGCGCGACACGTGCTGCTTTATAATATAATTGTCTGACTTCAGACCAAAAGGAAACTGTTCATATTTTAAAATAACATTTTGACTTTAAAAAATATAAATGTATTTTTAGGATATTATAATATAATAAACGTGAGATTTTTTATTAGTTTCAGAACAGAAAATGTAAGAATCAATCATTCCCGTGGATGGTGTAATATTGGGTATCAAATCACAATTTGGCGGGAGATTGCGTCGACAGATAGAAGATAAGCTATCCCTTGTTTATTTGATTAGATCGCCACCGGGACCCTAAATTTTGTTTGTCGAGGAAATTATATTTGTGGCCGCGAGGAGTGGTGTCCTATCACTCTGTGATTATCTTTTTTGTTGCATTTAAATAGGTTTTGCATAAAATATATTATTTTTATTAACTATAATATAATATATATTATATACAATCTTTAGAATATGTACGTTCCAATCTACTCGATTTGATTACTTTGAAGTATGACAGATTAATATATAAGTATTTTGAACGAATGAATGGTGAATGGCGAATGATACAATTAAAAACAAAAGTGTCACTAATTAATCTCCGCCTAATTCTTAATACAATTTTCAATGACGGGGGTAATTTGAGCGTTTCTGCGTTGGACCGATAGCTTTGACATTCCTCTTTAAAACATAATGGAATAAAGCAACAGTGAGTTGGCTACCCTATTGAGGGGAGGCACTTCGTTACCCCAAATTGTTAGTGCGACTTATCGATCTTGATACTTACATTGTTTCGTTATATTATTAATAAAATACTACTATTAATATATACATATATATAAAACTTAATTAAAAAATATATTTTATTTGTGATGTCCTAAAATTATGAAACTAAATATGAAAATTGTTTCAAATATAAATATAAAATGTTATATATATATATATATAAAAATGTTTGTTTATAATAATTATGTTATATGATAATGTATTAATTATAAGAAGCTACAACTCGTGACGAATCACCGTACAAAATGTTATAACTCGTAACATAATCCGCGAACTACAGACGAGATTGATATTACGCTGGGGTGTTATCGACATTAATTTATATGGATACGGTTTAAAAATGTATAATGGGGACACTAATAAAGACCCAAGGGGACAGTATTGGCGACGAGAATTTTTGATGTCGAATATTTTGATATCAAAATGCAGTCCATTGTTGAGGGGACATAAAAAAATGACAGCAATACCTCTTCTATGATGGATCAGCTAATTGTGACGACGGTGGGCGTCCAGTGACATTTTATTGTCGTTAGCGGTTGTGAGAAGATGTAATGATGTAAAATAAATGCCATGAGAAATATAAGTTAAGGTTTCAATATAATTTTTTATAAATATAGATTAAAAAAATATAAACGTGGATAATATTCGAAATTACAACCTCTGGAACGTCCGATTATTCTGTTTAAAGATTCCAGATTCTTTGTCAAAGAAATTTTAAATTTATCATATATATAAATAATTTCAAATAAATCTTGACATAATGTATATTTTAATTTAACTTACAATATAATATATCTTAAATCGTATTAACTGTAATGTTATACAAACGACGTGATTATGCAAAACAGAATCACGTGTCCGTATATAAATAGTAAATTTAATTGTTAAATAGCGTGTAAAACTGTCCTTATATTACGAACAAAAGAAATTTGGATAATTGTATAATTTCAGATCCGTTTCATTATACAAAATCAACTGCGTGTAAAATTTAAATAAACGGTATATTGTATCTGTGATTTAAATATGGCGTCCGTGTCGCGGTTTTGACGTCTTTATACAAATAATTAGATGTTAGTGACGCATGAGTGATTACATTCATATTGTAAATACGTTTGTATGCAGCCGTTAATGTTGTAAATTATCAACACAAAGACAGATTTTGATTGATTTATTTACTTATTTGCATAATGGCAATAAATCTTTTAGTATTTTGATATAGTTATATATTTAAAAAAAAATGAATAAACGTAGGTTTGTCAAAGACTTTTACAGAACCACATGTGCATGTTTTTCTGTTCCATAAAACATGTAGGTACATGTGCTTTGAGGTCTTACAAACAAATCATCAATTGTATTTGATACAATGTAGGTACTAATTATATTGGGCGTCCGTCGCACCTCTCTCCCCTGGCTATAAATCAAGCAAAGTAAAATAATATGCCCAGGGGAGGTAGGAGACACAAAGGGTCTCCGTAACTTGGTAACGAGCACTTGCTGTTGTAGTTTCCGTAATTACCTATTTAATAAGATCATATATATATATATATATATATATATATATATATATATATATATATAAAAACGAATGTACAAACAAATTTAATATTATACATTACACTGTAACTTGATTTTACTGAAATTTATTTCTAAACGTCGGCGTCTTGATGGACAGATTTTTGATATAATGAAATTTTAATAAATATATTGATATTTTCCATATCAAAACCATTATTAAGGCTCTGATATCTGATCTGTCTGAGGGCTGTTTTATTATCATCATGGGTAGATAATTTAAATATTCATTCATTTGTTTTGCTTGGTTATTTTATATATAGAATTATTGTTTGATAATCGAACTATTTGACTAAACCTATTAAATTAATATATTACATAAATGTATATAAACAACATCTCATAACTTTCAATTGTATATATAATTAAAAGAGTATTAATACCAGTGAAGCTCGGACAGGACGCGCTCAATACAGAACCCCAGCATTCGCCAGGATAGTGATTTATTGTGAGGTCCACCTGTTAACGGATTACACCAAATGACCCCTTATTACATTCGTTACGTAGCCATTGTTGTCTATAATTGATTTTATATCGTTTTATTTATTGTTTGATATTTTATTATAAGATTATTAGTATTACTTTGAATTGTATTAAAATTTGATTTGTAGTGAATATTTGTTATTATGTATTTATGTAATTTAGAATTTAAGAACTAATTAAAAAAAAAAAACAAATCATGACAATCCCACTGAGTTTCTGTTGCCAGCTCTTCTCAGGTCTGTAGAAATAATTTTCCGAGCTGGTATATTTTCAATAAAGATTTTTGATTTGATTTGATTTGATTTGATTTGATTATCTTTTGATGTGTTATTATGTTTTGCAGTGCGTTAGTTTAAACTATTTATTGGTGTTGTCTTTTTTTTCACTTTTATTATCCCGTGGATATGCCTACATAATAAACCATAAAAATTAAATAGTTAAAGTTTTGATATTATATTTTACTTTTGACGCATGTCATAGTTGTAAAACAATTTTCACCCCTCATTTTTTTTTGTATACTGTTTAAATTGACTGGTATAGAATTTAGCATTACATTCGTCAATTATATATATTGTACAATAATATATATATAAATAATATAATAATAAACTATTAAATAAGTTTCAACGAGTAAAGACCAAAACTACAAGATTCCATTGAGATAACAACAATAGAATTCAATTCTGTGGATTCTCGATTCTATCGAATACTTGATCCACTAGTTATCTCTTAACAAGATCTTATGGTATCTATAGATTATAGTTAACAAGATTTGGATTGGTTATAACTTTACTTATAACAATCGGAAGCACAGGAAAGAGACACATAATATAATATGTAAGAGATATAACTATTATCCTAATAATTTATATAATTTAATCATTTTCTATACAAGTTTCTATGTCCGTCTGTACATATATCTTTAATAAACAAATATTAGTAAATAGATTGCGTTATACCACACATAGTAATAAGTAATTTAAATTAAATCACAAATGTTGAATGTAAGCTTTGCATACTTACTCGTAGAGATGGACAGTCTAAAGACGTGGGGGAGAGCGGGATGCTGTTAAAACGTTAATCGAATCTGGACCTAATGGGATTTCTTTCTTGAGGGGCACATTGCTAAAGGATTAATTTATATCAATTTAAATGGGTCTCCTATACACAGGGTGTTTTTTTTTTATATCCTAACAATTAATAACAGGAAAGATACATTTTTTGTTATAAGAATAATATATATATATATATATAGCGTGTAATAAAACTATTTGTTGTACATTCAAATGCATTACCTAATATCTTTTTTATATATATTAAAGTTATATATGAAAAATCATATCATATTAAAAATCATATATATCTTTATATCATCTATACATCATGTACTTATCAGAAAGATTAGTAATGTTTTATCACCAAAGCAATCATTTATCTTTTTCTTTCTTTTGTTTTCAATCCGTTTCCAATCACCCTGTATACCAGCGACCGCTTCCAGTGGGTTCTAATCCTCCTGCAAATGTATGTGGGAGCGTGCGGAATTAAAAACATCCGACTTAGCAGATAACCGGCCGTATTATTGATTTTGAATAACACTTTTATTTACGTATTATAACACCTTGGAGGGTTCAATAATAACTGTTATAATCAAGTGGTTTAGAGTTAGTTGGACAACGCCTTTTAAGTATTTCCTTATAACTTGCAATTACATATTTTTTATTCCTCTACATTACATGACCACAACAAACGACTACTTCCGGCAATACTATTAAATTAAATCTTACATACTTATTTCTTACTTTATTAATTTTGGTCACGCTCACCATCTTACCACTAGCAATTCTACAAGTAAATACACTTGACTTTTATCTATTCTATTCATAGCTCAGCATTTCGATACATGGAAATACGGCAAGACGTATAATGGCTTTAATAGCAAATTATATTCATGATTTGCCGCCATTTCATCCACTCTGCGTTCCATGCAAGATACCGAAGCCGAGGCGAAAGGATATAAAGGAGCACTGTAAATGCTATTGGTACAAAACTAGAATCACTGCCGAATTCGCAGCATTTGTGTTGAGCTGGTTTTCAACTTTTTTCCAACTGTTTTCAACCGATATACTATAATTTCATGTCTCCTCTGGACCTCAGGGTCTCATCGACAAAAACAATACTACCAACAAAAAGCAACCAGGATGTAGTTTTCTGTATGCCTTTCTCTGCAAACCTGTAGTTAGGTCCACTTTTCCATTAAAAAAAGTGTAAGAAAATAATATACAGACATTATGAGAAAAAATATTGGCCATTCTTAAAGTCTATCAATCAGTTCAGGTGGAAAGTGAATATCCGCCATGTCTAAAGATACCAATGTTCAAGTCAGAGTAAAAAAAAATAAAATAAAAGAAAATAGTTGGGCAATCTATATTTGCTTATAATTCATACACAACAAAGAAACATAATTAATTAATATATTAATTATCGAATTTAGATACAATGCTTTAGACGTGTGATGTTTTGTAAGTTTGTATTCAACTTTATATTATAATTATGTTCGGAATCTTTGACTCTACGGACCCGTAAAAATTTTTTTTTAATCTACGAAAAACTGGATAGAAACAAGATCATCACAAAAACATAAAACACAAAGCTTTTAAGAAACTTACTAAAAATAAACTCTAATTTATATCAGATCTTCTATATGTATTGATTGGATTGGATATAATAATGAAGGATCGCTAATAAATCGGAGATAGAGAAGTTACAGACGAAGACGCTGACAGCAGCTAGTTAGATACATCAGCGTATATTCTCGTCGTCATAAATCGATCCACCGCATATTGGAATACCTATACAATTAATTCGAAAATATTTCCGAACGTTTCCAGTATTGTTTGTTGACGAACAGCAAAATAAAATATTCATACACCGCCCGCCGCTATCACTGTAGCGGATTAAACTATTAACAAAACTGCTTTCGTTCAGTTTTCCAATTTAAATACCGTTAACCCGCGTTTTGATTTTTTAACTATATTATATAGACTATTCCTTTCATAAAATATCTTCAATACTTCCTTTATTTATAAGAAACAAAAACACCATTATACATATTTTTTAAACATAGAACACGGAGTTTGATTTTTGAATAAAGCATTTGTGATTCAAATGTCGAAGCTATAAACTAAAAAAATATTTGTCATTTCTAATAATTGTGTCTAATAATCTTGTTATATGCAAAAGTAAATTAATTTTTTCATAACCAAAATAAATAAATTGTGCAATAATAAATATAATAATTCAAAAAAAAGTGTACAAATGAAAAATAAAATACGAGTAGCGGACAATAATCCGCCATGACTGTTTGGCGCGTTGCTAGGCAACGGCTAATTGGCGGGAAATCGGCGAACGGATTAATGTCACGCGAGCCATGCGTGAACCGAATGAGTTTCATTTATAGCCATTGAGCGTTGCTTTATTTATTAAGTTATACTGTAGTTATAAATTTACGCTTTGCTTTACACTTCCTTCATTATATTTTATTATATGTATTAAACATGTTTTACGATTAATGTTTATATTTTTTACTATAAGTGATTGAGAAGTATACGGAAGCAAGGTATCAAGTAAATTAAAATTAAATTTATACTTTTACATAATGGTAAGAATCTGGTATGAGTATGCACCTTACCTCGGGCAGTTTAGGAAAATTTGTTTTAAATCTCTGACTTCATACTCAAATAATCTTGAAAATACGAACAGGAAAACAAAATATGTCAAAAAAACGACAAGATTAGAGATATATTAAGTTCATTTATTGTAGAAATTCTTTATATTTTTTAATTGTCACCGCCTCTTTTACACCTGTCAACATGACATTAGTAGTTTTTTAATCCACTTTAAAAAAGGGCAACGCTTTAATCACATGCAGTATGTGATTAAAGCAATTATTCGCACAGCTCTTTAAAGTTAATTTAAAATGAGCAACATTTGAAAACCTCGCAGATACATAATTAACAGCTCATTCGATGACTTCACACGAATAATTGTAATCTTTAACAGGTGTCCATTGAGTATAAGGTTCGTGACACACTGACACAAAGCTATTAAAATTTGAAGCTATAATTTAAAAATAATTATTTGGAATATATTTCGAAGATATTTTCAACCATAACTTTGATTAAAAAGGACTTTAAAGCCAGGTATCATATAATAAACAGAAGCAAAACAGTTATTAATAAATTAATTCAGAAATGTTTTGTAATATATTTATCGCTTCTCTCTGTCAGCAAATCCTTATACTCCTAGATACATACAGTCCTGAGGGGTACATTGCACGTGTTCTCGGATTAAACACGTGTCAGATATCATTGTTACCTGTTACCTGTTACCTCTTACCTTTCGCTTTGGTAATACCTGAAAATAATGATAACTATCTATTTGTTCATACATTTCTAGGCTTATTATCTTTTCTAGCACCGCTTGTTTGTTAAGTAAAAAATAATAATATTAAGTCTCTACTATCAGAAAGAAATATTAAATTGTAATAGTTGTAATTCAAATTGGAAGTTGTTAAATTTTAAAGGTTTTAACCTAGTCACACAGTCGCTTAGACACGGGTTATCTTTTTTATGACCCTTATGTTATCTTTTTTAGAACCTTTTAATCATGTGTAGTGGATATCATCTGTTGTACTGATCGTTGATGGACAGACGCCATTTAAAGTAAGAGAGTGATGCAACCATTGAAGGTAAGAGAGAGAGAGAGAGAGGGCATGTTAATTGGTTTGTCATGAAAGCATATGATCGTATATAGCCCAAGACGCTATTGAAGCTTTCTTCATATGGACCTGCGGAGGCTTATAAGGGAATAACTTGCTTTCTTATTGGGCATGTAAAGTGATCAGCCTGCAGTGAGGACTTCACCTGGATATTTCAATGGATTGCCAATTTCGCGGGCATCGTGACATAACAAGATGGCCGCCCGCGCCAATTTTCAGTTATTTCAAGTCAGACTACATGTGAAGTAATAAACATATAATCACACTATTATCTGCTTATACTTACAACAAAAAACCGTTCGAATTGTTTAAGTTGTCTATATTAGTTGGCGAAGTATGAATTTACTTCAATTATCAAAATTGTTTGATGTAGAAACAGAGAAACAGAGTGAGTGAGAGAGACAAATAGTTACACTCCTTCCCTCTCTCTCAGTGTTCTAACCTCTATTGTCATCCATTCTTCAAGGATGACATATTTATCTTTATCTTTAATAAAACTATCTATAACATAATATATTATTAGCATATACATAATAAAGATATATTATATAGGTAGTTAAGTTGCCCATTAGGTAAAGGCGTTATCAGCACAATTATAATTCACCGCACAAATGACACCCTCATTACCGGAACGGCTTAACGTGTTTGTACCGTCAGCAGACAAATATTACTGTATATTATTTATATATTTAATATTTTATTGAAACATATATATATCTTATATGAATACTAAAACATTTATATGTTATATAAATATCATGATACACTTTTAACAGTTTATTTATACTAATTTAATAACAAAATAATTTTATTGTGTCTGAGTATATATATATATATATATATATATATATATATATATATATATACTCAGACACAATAAAATTATTTTGTTATTAAATTAGTATGTATATATATATATATATATATATATATATATATATATATATATATATATATATAAATAAAAAACTTAAAATATTTTATGAATAATAATTGAAAATAATAAACTTAAAAAGAAAAACCTTTCTATAATACAATAGTTAAAAAAAATCTATACCACTTCAGTTAAAATACCTTTTATTTTGAATATAGTTTTTCGGCGACCGTACGGGGGGTTAACCACCCTTTAAACAAAGGCAAGTCAATTATTATTAAATATTCGCAAGCCAATTTATGACCCGGTGTAATTATCCAACATCACAATACTGTGCGGCCTTAATCACTGTTATCAATGCATTAATGTTTTAAATGACAAACCAACATTCATATTTTAAACTATTTAATATATACAGACCTACTTTATATATATATATATATATATATATATATATATATATATATATATATAGTTGTAAATGTATTTTTATGTATATTTTGTATAGCTTCATATTTTTTGCTGTTCGATCTAAAATTAATATATTTTTTTGGAATTTGTAATGTAACAATATGCTATGATACAGATTTTATAGAAAAAACGACGAAAAATATAAAAGTGTATTAGATATTATAGATAAGATACATTTTTTTTTTCTTGACATCGAGAAAAAATGGCTTCAAAAAAATCTGAGCTTAGAACTGTTAACAAGAATTTCTTAAAATCTAAATAACATGATAGGTACCACAGCACTATAAGTATAATTTAATCAATATTAGTATAAGATTTCTATTTAGATCATTATATTAATTAATATATTCTTTACTTAATTTAGTTTTAAATTACTTTTTATTTATTCGACAATAATTGAAATATACAAACTTTAATGAAGAAATTGCAATAATTTGCAATGTTTTTTATAAAGAATACAACAAAACAAACAAACAAACAAAAATCAACATTACGTTTAACAAAGGAATGATTGTAATCATTAAATTATTGTCATTAATAGAGGCAGTTTAACCAAATGTCACATACGCCGTAAGGGTGTGAACAACCCCCAATACTCCAAGGACTTTTATTACATTTATCTTTTATTTTGTTTATCTTCTTGTTTTTTTTTATTATTTGTCGAGGGTACTTTAATATTTACACCGTTTCATGAATATATCCCTTCCAATATCGGGTTAAATAGTAGCAAAATTACTCTCGGATAACGTAGCTTTGATGAAAGAATTATCACAATCGGTCCAGTAATTATAATATACATACAAATAAAAATACAATCAAACCATTTCTCTTTATAGTATCAGTGTTGTTAGTCTTTATAGCTTCCGTTAATTATTGTTATTAAGAATAGTATTTTAATAGTTATATATTAATTTGTTTCTTACCCTATAAAATTTGTAAGGGCTATAATAAGATAATCCATATTAATGATTATGTTTAAACAAGTTAGTGATAAATGAATTTTATATTTCGTTACATCATTAATCAAGCTTCCTATTGACGGTTATAGTTTAAACTTTTGAATTCAATTTATATTCTAGAACGTGATTTTAAAACGTTATTCTTTTTTAAAATTCAAATGGTTTATGTCAATAAAGTACACAATATATTAGTATTATTTATATTTTAAAAATATAGTAGATACATTGAATATGTTAAATTTGAAAGCAAATTTTCGTAATAAAATTGTGCACACATGTTCTCAATATTTCCCTCGAGGTTATCCTAAACGACTTGTAAAATAACGATCTAAATGGCGCACTTAACTGACATTCAGTGTACAGATAAATAAAATAATTATAAAAACACAATATACTTGTTTGTGGATTTGAACAAAGGTTGTTTTAAAATAATGTTAAACTACAGACAATAATTGTAAATTATTCTTTACGTGAATAAAAATATTTTAAACACGTTTTTTTTAATTTAAACCCTAAAAAAAGATTAGAGAAAAAAAGGTTAATAGTGAAAAGTGTTAAAATATTATATTAAGCTGGAATTTTACAAAAATATTATTAGAAAATCCAACCGCGTTATCAAGTATCTACTAATATGTAAAATATAACAACATACATAGCCTTTTAACTTACTTAATTACAGTAATTATAACTATAAAATCAAGGCGAGACTAGACGCAATATAGTTTACAGTTAATTTGTTATTAAGGCTGAAGATTGCCTAACAAATCAAACCCCTCGAGGAAGACACTGTACTTAATTCTGATTTACCTACATGAATTACTAGATGCCTTTGTCAAGGTAATTTGAACCTTAAGTGCATGTTATTGTGGAGGAAATTATTCCACTAATAATACACTTGTGCCGACTCTACACTGTAAATTTCAGGTATAGAAGTGAAGAATATTATTCGATTCAATAGGATTTTTTTAGGAAATGGTAACATTGTAGTTTTGTACATTTCTTTCAAAAAAAATATGTCAAATGACTAATAAAAAAACAATAAAATATCTGACAATTTAAAAATTTCGCTTCTGGGGTAATTAAAAAACAAATTAATATAACTGTCACCTTCACATAAATGTCAAATTTCGCGCCGAAAATAACTAAAGAAAACATATAATAGTCTCGTAATAAAGCATTGAATACACGAAACTTATTCATTACTTAAAAATGTATAAGAAACTTTTCTTACGGAATCATAGTGTAGATGTAACTTTACAAACGCTCCAACAGTTCATTTGCGAAAATGTTGGCACGACTGGCTTAAGTGTTGCTCGCTGTTAAATTAATGAGCCAATCTAGAGCGCTCGGGTTGCCACCTCCGTATATTTTACAAGGTGGTAATGCTACGAACAGCCCGGCTCAGGGTTTAATAAGCTTTGTTAATTTAAAGGCGTTTATATTTCAGAAATTTTACTATATTATACAAATTGTATAAAATTTAATTTACTTTTTATATGTTATACGTGAAATGCATTTAATATTTGAATTATTTTAATATTAAATTCACAAAATGAATAAATTGAAATGATATTCCACTGAAGTTGGTAGAACAAACGGAAACTCTAACTACCTTCAGGTATTGTCGAGGCGGTAGTTGAGATCTACAAATGTGGCAATTAGTTGCCTCTGAATAATAGCCGGCGGGCTGTGATTAAGACGCCCAAAGATAACGAATGTACCAGGGTTCTATTACGTATTGGAATCTCCATTGATGGTTTAAATAAAACAAAATGGCGGTTTTATGACCATAAATTAAAAAGTATCTAATTTATAATAAATATATTCATTAATTTTATAAATGCGTTGTATTTCATCACTGAATTCTTAACTATAGTTTTATATCATTTTAATCATAACTAAATCTCTATTAAGAACACAGCAATCTTTATTGCCATCTACAACACATGTAATTGAACCCTACAAGAGATTTTGGGTTCGTATAAGGTTGATAAGTAGCATGGCGAGCTCTTATTTGTTTTGTTAAACAGCTCTTTGTTTTGGAGGCAGCGCTATTAATACTGACATTGGATAGATTAGCTAATTCTGGACCTTTGTTACCCAAAATTTGGGAGATAACTCAATTTTACTTTATATGGCAACATTATTTATAATTAGTGGACGTTATTATTTCCTGTAATCATACTATTTAGTATGAATTTTAATCCTTTTTGTTCAAAATAATAACCTTTAATATATCTTTCATCGTAATTATTTAATATAAAATAAGTTTTCAGTTGATTTTAAACATAATAAATATTGTAAATCTCTTAGAGTAACACGAAAAAATATTCTTAAACCAATGCAAACACTGAATACGGGCTCCAATTTAAATCTACCTTCCAAGGGTTTTGCAAGATTGGACTTTACAAGGTCCTTTCTATCAGATATATAAACAAGCACCGTGTGATAATAGAAATAGAGTTTAAATTCGGTTATTTATATATTTATGAGTGTAAAAATAAGTTTGTTTGGGAGTCAATCAATTCAGATGTGTTTGACCAGACGAGAGTCGTTGCAGTTGAAAGTTATTTTCCAAAGGGTTTGCGGTTAGGTTAGGTTAGGTTATTTGCATGTAATAAGTAGTTTTTTATTTGTAGTGTGTTTATTCTGTGTTTAGGATGATTTATTTGTACGTCAATTATTATTGTGTGTTATTTATATAGTGGATACTGATTCGATTTTTGATACTAATTGAAATGAATGTTTCTTAGATTATTTATAACTATAGATAGAATATCTATGTATCTAAGATTGATTATTAATCTCGGATTGTTAATGATAGGTAGATATTATTTGCTTAACTATATATATATATATATATATATGTTTTTAGTAACAAATCTTATCCAATGTACATTCTTTCAGTAAGCGCATAATCAACACCAGATCTCGATCCCGTTATCAAAATCCCGGGATTCGGGATTGAGATCGCGTAATAATTGATGAGTGCATTAGACACACGTGTCGGCCATCTTTTATTCAACGGTAAGATGCTGTCGTGATTATGTAGCGCTTTCTAGAATTTTCTTTATTTTTAAAAGAAATATTTTTTTGTTTTTTTTTCTGTTTGTTGTTGTTTAATAATTTCTGTTTGTAAGAATTTGTGATTAATATAATAAAAAAATATCAAATAGAATTCTTATACGTTAATTTGAAAAGATTCTTAATTATAATCAGAAATGATATATATATAAAAAAGATATTTTTTCAATTTAAAACGTAAAAACAAATAGAATTTAAACAACAAATCCCTTTACTTAACTCTAGCACTTAGTAATTTCGTCTAATCCGATACAACTTTTAATACCCCGGCGGCTTCCAAAAAAACGACTTAGTAGAAAAACTGCTCCTTTCACACGCTTACATATACACCCTTGCAAATGAAAATGTTTTCTATCTCTTTTTATATATCTGTCTCTTTCACTCTGCTATAAACTGATATGGAACGGTCTAAAGTTTTTAAGTTAAAATATTTGACCCAATAGAAATTTATTTCATTTTTAAGTGATTTTAATTATTAAAATCTGTTAAAAAATTTTCACTTTATTGGTTCAATGTGACTTTTAAATTTCTAGCAATACTAACTGAATTTTTATATATTTCTAACTGGCAACATATAAAAAAGTATTATGAAAAAAATCTTTGCTATAAAAAAAAAATTGGAAACTATATTGTATCTGTCATATAAAGAAAACACAAACTGCATGCAATTAAAACCGAACCAAACTCGAGACGAGCGCGATCCACAAAAGAAACAAGACGAAACTCCAAAATACAAGGGGGAGCTCGTTATCATTCATAATTCATGAAACTCTGTACGTTTTCCTATTACCTACGTATTTTATAAGGTTTTTACACCGGAGTTTGGTGTTTGACAGGTGAGAGCGGGTTCACGGGGCGCTGCGTTCAGAAACGCTTATTCTCATTTCAACTTGAACAATGTTTAGAGGTTTTATTAAATTAAAAAAATATATTTATGGTAATCATTTCAAAATATATATGATAATTCATGGAGATTTTTTTTTAAATTTTGATTAATATTTGATTTTTAAATTGAGACTTTTTATTTATCAATTAGAACATTTTTTTATTCATGATTCAGGATGTATACGTATAAGTAATAATCAAGCAATGGGCTATATTATGACTACATTTAGATTGTACGTATAAATCCATACACAATGAAAATCCATAACAATCGATTCGAGGTAATTCATTACCGGTTATTGCCATCCCTATCGCTTGACGAACTCTATTAATTAAAACGCTGTGTAAACCGAGCTATCTGATGGCCGGCACCCAATTAGAGCGAACAACCAACGCGCCAAAAATTATGCGGCTTAACGGTTCCCGCGTAATTTTGACAAACGACCGCACAGATACTTTTAAAGGGATTTTGATCGATTATGCTTTATGATGTTATAGTTAAGGTCATTATAATCTTTATGTAAATTCAAGTTTATTGTCTATATTTAATTATCTTTGTTTATTACAAGTCGGAAAGAAGAATGTCAATACATTTTAGAACTAGACGACAAAGTAACATATAATAAAATGCATGTAAATTTGACAAAACACATCCAATTTAAACATTCGAAGATAGATCTTGATAAAATGTATAAAGGGAGTACAAAGTCTCGACGGAGGCAGTACACGTCATACCAATTCCATTCATCAGACGAGGCGTCACTAAACACCACCAGCCGCGGAAGATAACCGCTGTAAACCTACAACAATACCCCTCGCACTCAATAAAAGATGATAACACATGAAATATGAACTGACGACAACCCTCGCCGAAATTATATGACACTAACTGAAATTGTACCCTAATACAATAAGAGTAAGGTAGGAAATACCGTGTTGGATAAGACAACTTAAGATATTTTAACAACGAACAAGTCTGTAGCATAATAAACTCGATCCGAGGAAAACAAACCGCACTGATCGCGTATACAGCCAAATTTTCAAACAAAAACTATTCAAGTTACAACGTTTCGGAATGGAGCGTTGACGGCGGGAAACAAAAGCGCGGGAGCGTCCCCTATTGGTGGAGGAGGTAGGCGTACTCCCGGATAATATGGCGGAAATATTACGAGGAGGTATTCAAGGTGCACGGGAGGTCGGGTTGGGAGGTAGGGTCTCCCTCTGAGAGGTTAATTACCCACTGGCCGATAAGGCACCGGCTCGCTAATTACGTACTTATGGCGGACTGAAATTAAGTTATCGTTGGCGGGAAAACGACGTTCACTTTGTTTGCGTTCCATTTTACGGATAATATGTATTCTGCGGTACTTTAGAGTAATGGAACAAAATTGGCGGCTATTCTGCCTTATCTTTTATGTCTAAGTACCGACACGGCGTATAATGGATCATTGTTCACGTCTCCAAGGCCCTTTATAATCGTTTAACTTAATTTTTACATTTCATTCAAATAATCAAGGTGAAGTATAAAATAAAAACAATATTTCATAGTATTTTCTGATACATTTTTCTTTTGAAAAGGTATTATAAATTATTAACCAAAACCAACAGAACGTACCTACAATATAGATATGAAGTAGGCATACAAAGTATATTTTAAAAGCCGCAAACAACACGACTGGCAGCTGTGTTTCTAAATAAAATGCGATAAAATAAAAAGACTCGGCGACAAAACGTAGATACTTACGAATGGACAACTTTATAACTCAAACGATTTTCATTCCGAGACACATCTACCACTTGAGCATAAGGTTGAAATTCACTCTAGGAAAACTTTTCAGAAGGAAGAGTATATTTTTGTTGGTTTATACATATTTACCACAAAAGCGGCTCAGCGAGAGATCGCGGGATCCGTTCCCCAGTTTTATTTTTCCAAGCTCTAAATGGAGTCGGTGGAGCATTTAAATAAGCTTCGTCGCCTGAAGTATGGTAATGTTAGTAATACGCGAGAAGAAAGCATCAAAGAGTCCGCCATTTTGAATTTGATGTAGGTAGTGACTTAACCTACATTTTGCTATTTAATAATAAATTTTATTTTTAGCATTTCTACACCGAACTTACATCAAAAGGATTACAACAATGAACTTCTGTTGCTACTTCAAGTAACTGTCTGCAGTAAGTTTATAAATATAAACAGTGGAACACTGTACAACAAGTAGAACATATTAATAGACCGCACAGAGTCATATCCCAAAACATAAAGGAACCGATAAACGCGGACGGCCTCTTTGTACCATAATTAGTTACAAATTATGACACAAAAACGTGCGAGTCTTAAGAGACGGGCGCCGAAGCGTATCGCAGAATGCTATCCGAACTTGAAATATTGAAATATAATGATCCACTAATTAAATACACATTTCTGTATCGTTATTAACATTTGGTGACTTGTGACACACAGCTAAATGTATTTTATATATAAAATTATTAATAATTGTATAAACTATTAAACATTACATAATTACGCTATAAAATAAAAAAAACAAAGCTCATAAAAACGGTTAAAAACAAAAAAAAACAATAAATTTTAATACATTGATGAAAATGTACAAAAACATTATTAACTACCTTCAACATTTTATATCCAATCAGAATCATTTATTTCATATTATCAGCTTATTCGAAAAAGGAATAAAAAGGTTCACACATAAGGATACGACCTGGGATATAAATACATACACATAAACATTCTAAACGCGTTAAAACAGAACGCGGCACGGCGCTAGTGATCCGTGAGGATTCCTCCCACTCCCACCTAATTAGCTTCCGTAAGCTGTAAATCTAAAGTGTAGTCGACGTCAACGCACTTTGATCTCGTCTCGTGAAACGGAACGTTGGGATGAAGCGGTTTCTGAACGCGGCGTTTAATGTCAAATGTACCGGCCATAACGGTTAACAGATTAAAAATTAAAAATATTTTTTCTTTTTTTTTTTCTTCTTAGGTAAAATTACTTGTGTTCTGTTTACCTAATACGTAATTAATACATTTTTATATATAGCTTTATGAATATACTTTTATCTTATACTTGTAAAAATATACAATCAGAAAAATATACACAAGTCATTCTCTATCTCTATCCATTTCTGTCTCTCTCTAAAAGTTAATAAATAAACGTCTATATACTAATTTATATATAATTCTTTAATACGTACAGGTAAAAAAATACTCCCAAAAGAACAAAAAGGTATTCTCTCTGTCTCTCTCTTTCTATTCTCTTTATAAACAAAACGGATATATAGGCAATATATCTATCCCTATCCATAATAATATAAGCCCACACAATTCACGCTTATTCGTATTACCGGTATTGGACATTAGGTAATTAAGTCACATATCGTGGGCGTATAATCGTTCTATCATATCAATCAGTGGGCCAGAAACAATCAATTAGAAAACGATCCCCTTTCAATTATTGCCGGTATCGCTGCGTAATTGCCTCGCCCGGAAGGGGCGGGCTCGTATTACGGATCTAATAACAATTATAATATTTATCTATATTAAAAACACTGTAAGAGATATATGTTAACTATGATCATGTTCGTTTCACGCTTTCATCACTCACGTTCGAATTACGTAAATAATGCCTATAAATTCAATGGTCAATCAATAGTATATAAAAAGGGTATAACAATAGCAACAAAGGTATAGCAATAGACATTATAACGACACGTATTAGATGCGATCACGTCTCGACACCTGAGGCGCGGACGACGTGATGGATCACCGGAATGGACCCTAAAGATACTGATATAATCGTTTATATTGTAATTATTTGTTTGATTATCTGTATGTTATTGTTTCTTTGGTATACGTGACGGATAAATTACATTAGTAAGTTTCCATGTGTGAGGAATTTCTGAAAATAGTAATCTGAATTATTTTTACCAATATTTAGTATTAACTGTAATGTGTACTTAGGCTCTTTAATACTGCGTTAAAAAAAGGCCTTTTCTTAGATACCACTTTTACGAAAGTCGACGAATAATCAATCGAGGAAATTCGTTTTTTAGGAAAGATATTCTCTGTTGTTCACGCAGACAATGTTGGGCGACAGATAGTTATACAATAAAAAGCGATTTCAGTGACTAAATATAACATAATTTTGGAAAATCTGTAGAGATTTTGATTAAATACACCCAGAAACAGCTTTTATTCATCCCAAATAACGCTTATAATAAAAGGCAATGTTGTTTCATCCTTTACCACAAAAGAGGTTATAACTTTATTATATTATTTTCACAGGCCGTTAGTAAATAACTTCCACCAATAAGTAAGTCATAAAAAAAATAATTTTCTGTCATTCTAATTCCAAACAGCCCTGTCACTTTGACAGGTGTTATTTTATAAATATATTTACAAAAATGTCCATCACAGTACATCCGTGTTAGTGCCGATATGAATCACTATAATAATGAATACAACCGCTGTGGCTGGAGTGGGATTGGCACTGATAGCCATAATATTGTTACTTAGATGGAAATACAGAAGAACCAAGGTGACCTTACTTACTTACTTACCTACTTATGTAAATAATTCATACCTTTAATGTAAATGTAGACCAATTGGAAATAATAAAACTAACTCAGATTAGAAGGATGTTTAAAGTCTTCTGTCCCTGTCCTCTAAAATACTCTTATCTTAACCTCCCATCACACATACGCCGATACAGCTATCCCTATCCTCAATAATATTATTCATCCCAAGCTCCCATCACCAATTTGGCTCGCACATAATCGGGTACAGCTCTCCCTATCCTCAATAATATTGTTCATCCCCAGCTCCCATCACCAAGCTGTCCCCCATGCAGCCCGGTGCAGCTGGTGCACAAGCTATGCCCTCACCGCAACGTGGTGCAGCGGTACGAGGTGGAACAGAAGGACAGCCTCGATGACCACCTCGATGTATTGACTAGGAAACTTGCGGAAAAGGTTACATATATGATTTCTTTGATGTTATTCGAATAACGACATAGTAGACCGAGTTTAATTATCACAATTGAAACAGATTATTTTGTAAACTAATTTAATAATATATAATTTAGAATCTAATATTAATAATTTTAAATACGAAATTATTTACACAGTTTATAAATATCTAAATTTTTTTAATCTATCCGTAAATATATCTATATATATACTATATGACCCCCAAAATAAAGTTTAGGAACACCTAATTAACAGTTCACTAACATCCTTTTCACTGTGCGATGTTAGTGTGCTAGTTGACCTAGCGCACTATAAATTGGATAGTGGAATTACTTAAGTACATGAAGGAACTTTTATTATTTAATAAATTATCAAGTATGGATATTGTATACATAGGAGGGCCGGCTCCGGATATCAAAATTCAAAATACGTGAGACACAAAATGAGATTGAGAATCTTCAAGCAATAGACCAAGACGTGAGGGTCAAGTACAGGGAGATAATGGAGTCTCTTCGCACCGACCTGATGTCCAACGAGAAGGAGTGTAAGAAACTACAGGAACAGATAGAGTGGGTGTCGAGGAAGAGGGCGGAGCTGAGAGATGAGGTTGGTATTGATAGGAGTTTTACTGTTTGTGAGTCGGTTGATTTGTATAAATTCAAATTTAGAATCTTTTTTCAATTTCTAGAAATTTTTAACGTATTTTTTACTACATTTTAAAATTCATATGTTTTCGACCTCACCTAATGAAACGTCAAAAGAAATACGTTTAATAATTGTTTAAACATTTAAAGCATTTAAAACAATAATATAATAAAGATTACGTATGTATAAATATTCTCAAACATTAATACATAATCGTATTATATATATACAATAGGTCCGTCTAGGACAAAGGCTGTACGGCGAAGCGGCCGCAGAACTAGCGAGTAACTTGGCAGACCTACAACGAGGGCGCTCTATAGACCTCAAAGTGACAGATAAGCCCTTCAATCAACACTCCCTCACCTCCCTCCGACGGAGGAAGGAACCCACTTTGCCCAGAGCCTCTCCAGTAAGCTCTCTAATAAAGACTTCGCCGTCGTCGAATGAGTCTGTTCGAATCTCGAGACACAATTGATCTGTAAACTTATGGTACCCTGGTAGTTGTGATTTTGTATTTAAAATATTTTTGAATGATTTTAATTTTGATATGTTTTATTTAAATATATTTATACTGTATTTTAATATATATAATTGTTTTATTTTTTAACTTCATTTAAAAAATGTATTATAAAAAAATATATATAACAAAATCTTTACGTATTTTTTCTTAGCTATTTTGTTTTTATCGTTCATTAGCAAAGTTATTTTAAAATATCAATTACCAACAATCTAATTTTAGTTCAATATAATAAAGAAGTTATATTTTTAACTTAATAAAAAATGCAAATATTGTTAAGAAAAATATGTTTAGGTAGAATTTTATTCTTCTATCTTTTTTACCTTTGTTCATTGTATATCTTATAAATGCGTACATAGAATATAATAACAAGAAGTCGTTCCTACAATATCATTAATACGAACAATAAAATCGTACTTACAATAGAATGAGGAAGTTAATATCACATTAATATCCGTAACGTATCCAAAGTACGAAACAAAACCGCCGGCGCTGTCCCAACCCCATTTATATCTCTCGTTAATTCGGAGGGTTAAAATCCCCGAAAAAGTGAGCACTTGCCTTGTTTACAAGGTTTTAGATTTTAATTTAGATTGGGGTCACCGTACGTTTGTAACAGAAATGACGTAAACGTCACGCGAATCGGCGGGAAAATTGGGTTCTTTTTCATAGCGCGTTAGGTCGCCGGGTGTTTTATGAGGGGTGTCTGGGTATATCCATTAAAATCGCATTCGTATGTGATCACCTAATACAATATCATCAAGTCCGTGCTGGGGTGCTTTGTGAATAATTTCTCGGCAATCTGCTAGCATTTGCGTCTGATTTTCATAATTCTATAATTGATAGAAAGTTATTAATATTTACTATAATTTTGTGGTTCTCTATTTGTAAATATCACAATAATAACATCATTTGTTATCTTTAACTTTATTTTTATAAATATATTGTTTTTATATTTATTTGTTTTATTAATAAAAAAAGTTATATTAATAAAAAAATTTTTATATAATTCTTATCATCGAATTTTTAAACGAATTTAAGAAATGACATACAATGGTGTATAAAAAACAAACATGACCAGTTTTTTAATTAGTACCACATTAGTGACATGTGCGTCATGACGTCTGTCTGTTTGTTTTCTTACGCACATTTGTTTCGCCGGAGGGAGAAGAGTATAATTGAATAAGCAAACATTCAACTTTGTCAACAGGACGTCAAATTGATTACTAATGGGATATTTTCTACCCACTTTGTTCATTGAGAACGATTTATTGTTGTGGTATTATTTATTTAATATGTTATTTATATATATTAAGCTTAATATTATTAACAATAGTAAACACATTATCAGATAAAGTTTCTTATCAAATTAAGTATATTATATTTATAACGTTTATAAGAAATATAAATCTATTTAAATATCTCAAGTTAAATTTGATATTTAATTTACCTTTATTGTCACTTAACGCGCGGCCGCCATCTTTATCGACTATCATTTTATTCACTGGATCTAACCGACCACAGATTTACTAATAACTTAATATTTTTTTAATGGTAATAACTTGTTATATATTTATTAGGGCGTTTCAAAAAAAAAAAAAATTTTTTTTTTCTCGGAACCAGGCTCAAAAGTTTCGTTTAGATGCCAAAATAGGCCTGTGAAAATATGAGCCCTTAATATTAATATTAAGGTAGTCCGCATCGCACTTTTCGATTTCCCATAAGAATAACATAGGATTTTTTTTTTTTCTTTTGATTTTTATAACTAATGAACGATATATTGTATTGCAATACCCATTCATTATTTTTGTAGAGAATTTAACGCTCTACAAAAATGGTTTGAAGTCAATTTTTGATAAATCAACTCAGTCAAAAGTTATTCAAGATCAAAGTTTAAGTTACTCTCAATTCAGCTGTTTTTTAGTAGATTTCATAGAAATCTAACTATTGCATTGGTCCTCATGACGGAACTTTTGAAAAAAATTGTCATTTCCTTACTCAGCTCGGCGAGCTGATTAAGAAAATATATATGGTTCAAAAGTTTATATATGTATGTATATATATATATATATATAGAATATATAGAATCAAAAGTTTATATATGTATGTATATATATATATATATAAATATATATATATAGAATATATAGAATGAGCCGAGCTGAGTAAGGAAATGACAATTTTTTTCAAAAGTTCCGTCATGAGGACCAATGCAATAGTTAGATTTCTATGAAATCTACTAAAAAACAGCTGAATTGAGAGTAACTTAAACTTTGATCTTGAATAACTTTTGACTGAGTTGATTTATCAAAAATTGACTTCAAACCATTTTTGTAGAGCGTTAAATTCTCTACAAAAATAATGAATGGGTATTGCAATACAATATATCGTTCATTAGTTATAAAAATCAAAAGAAAAAAAAAAAATTCCTGTGTTATTCTTATGGGAAATCGAAAAGTGCGATGCGGACTACCTTAATATTAATATTAAGGGCTCATATTTTCACAGGCCTATTTTGGCATCTAAACGAAAATTTTGAGCCTGGTTCCGAGAAAAAAAAAAAAAATTTTGTTTTTTTTGAAACACCCTAATATTTATAATATCTTAACTATGTACATATTTTTGTTTTTTTTCCCTTCCGAATGTGGTTCTTTTTTTATGTCTCCTCCTCATCCAATCTTAATTCACAATATACGAGTAATGTGAAGAAGTGGATAATTTTGTATTTTAAAGTCATACATACAACGGTTTACAAAATTTGAGATCATGATTTTAAAAAAAGGTTTTAAGGTTAACATTTTTTTTGAGATAAGATTTAGATCGGGATAACAAAATCCTTGTAGGACTTTTAATATACATTCACATGTAAACAATATAAATTATGATTAATATAATGAAGGTTATATTTATTTGTACACCTTAACCCGAAATTACGAGCCTTTGATAGCACTGTCATTAAGAAATATAACAAGCCAAGTAGAGCATCACATTATACTTAATTAGGAAATACTTTAAAAGAATATATCAAAGTATTAAATTAAATATTAATGTTACAAACGAATTTTTGAGTATTTTACGCACTTACGTGAAAATATCAAAAATTATCTTTAAGTATAAAGAAACGATAAGTACTTTTAGATTTATACAACTATGAATTTACGCTGAGTTTCTGAAATTAACATTAATATTTAATATTAAAACATTACAAATATTTCAACAGTCCATTATCTTTAATTCGTGTCCCGGGGCTCCAGTGGCGCTTATTTTATGCTCCGCTTCTTCTTTTAACCCCACATTAGAGGGTAAGATCTAGTTTAAGTATTTAGGAAGCCCTCAGCTGAAGTGGTGGATAAAATTTTGATCCTTAATTCTATTTTTTGTGACAGGATTCAAGCAGTAAATTCCTATTTGATTGTCCTGTCTATTATCGGATCTGAAATATATAATAATTTATTTTATTAAAGTGTATTTAAAAACAGGCAATGGTCTTAGAAAACTAACTTGGTGTTTGCAAGTTTTAGATGATAGATGTAGTTTCTCATTTAAAAAACAACTGTTGAGTTTCTTACCGGCTCTTCTCAGCAGAGCAGCATTCCGAGTAGCTTACACACGGACTGACTACACTGACCTTTTTAATGTCATGATTGACGATTCAAAAGCGCGCGTAAATATCTACTAAAATAAAGATAATATGAATTTGGTAAAATACGGTTGACAAATTACTAACACCTATCAGAATATCCAAAGTTATAGCGTCATAATGTTATCTTTATTTATTTATTTATTTAAATATAAATAACAGTGCTTATAAGTTATCCTATAATCAATTGAATTATCCATAAAAACACACAATTTATATTATATCAATTATTTTTTACAGTAATCTATAGCAAACATAAAATAAAACAATGTGTTTATTATATCCATATGAAAAAAAGCTGAAAATACCTATAGTTATAAAGATAAATTGACAAGTAGTGGCATCTAGTGGCAGCAGCTACAAACTATCGGTTGTATGTCAGGAAAAGATACATTTTTATAGAGGTAGGTAAGAATTAAGTTAACATTAAAAAGTAGAAGTAATAAGAATTATTCGTTGTATTTACCTTTTTTAAAGCTATCTAGTTTATTACTAGATATTTTAAAGACGAAACAAAGAAGAAAGTATTCTGCAATTAATTATTTATCATCGAATCTATCTTTACAATTGAAAATTGCTGATCTGAATTCATTTAAAAAGGGACTAAAAGGGTGTTCTTTAATAAGGTATAAAAATTCAGCAAACTTACTCGTTTATCGTCTTTATACAGATACTAATTGTAAAACGCTTACAGATAGCATACTAATGTATTTAGATAATTGATTTACTAAAATTTTTAAAGCGATTGTGTACTTTACTTGAATAAAATAATTTATAAATAAATATTAAAATAGGTCTTATTATTATATTATATCTCTATTTATTATTAAATATAATTTGATTTGCTATAATTATTGATAAAATTTAAATAAAAAGAAATACAATCCCGACCGTTTTAAACGTACAAACGGAAGGGTATATTTTTGCGCAGTTACTTGAGATAGAAGGAAAGCAAATTTATTTTTGTGTAACACAGAATTGAAGAGCGCGAAGCAAGCTGTAAATAAAATAAAAATGTAAATGACGTCCCTCCCCCCGGCCCGCTCGCCCAAATGTGCGGCCGGCTTCTGGTGCCAGTGATCCTCAAAGTGTGCAAATTGGTTTTAAAATAATTATGATTATTTTTTTTGTTCAAAATTGATAATGTAATAGTTGTAAAATTCTTAATCAATATATAACTTTATATAAATTTTTATAAAGACAAAAAACATATACAATTTAATTCAAAAAGTCGTTTACCTATCTATAGGTGACAGATAAAGAATAAGTCAAAAAAAATATAATTTCATTAATTCAATCGATGATCTTAAAAATGATTATAGTACCATTTATTATTAAAATGTAAAACGAGAACATTAGCCAAAAAATCTCAAGTTTTCGTGTACATACACGATATTTAATTACTCTTGGCTATTAGATTGGAAATTCGAGATTTTATAGTGGATTTATTTAATAATTAACTGAACATAGCAAGGCTTGAATGTTATTATATAATTTAAATCTTTAAGGTTTTTATATATACCTTAATAGAAAAAGTGGATTAAAATTTAATCCACAGTAACTATAAGATACATTTTCATTCACATAAAAAATAAAATTATATGTAATTATTCTTTAAGTTTGAGAAGCGCACAAATTTTTCCTCACTCGTAATAAGCGCATTAAGGGTGGAAAAAAAATTAAACTCGTCGCGTCCCGAAAGTTTTCACGTTTTCTTTTTACATTAAGAACAAAAAAGAAAAAAAAGCGCCTACTTAGGAAGGGTGGCACAACTTTTAATATCGCACCACTACTGAATTAAAACACCAATCCGGTGCACGGTGTATACATATAAGGTATATTTTCGCTTGGCTTTAATTTTAAACTCGGAAAAAACGTTTGTAAGTTTTAATAAAAACACGTGTGCATGTGTGTGTGTGTGTGTGTTAGCGAATTTAAAACCTGGGGGTAAGACGCGAGGGTGTTTTTACTGTCTCGTGTACTGCGTTTGTATTGGTCGCTAAATCAAGTAAATATATGCACTCAAATTTTAAACTACTTACATAAGGGGATACTTTCTCTGCTTCTATAATTTAATGTTATAAAGACTAAATCGGCAACAGAATTGACGTAAATAAAAAAATATAAATTTTAATGTAGTAAATAATAGACGTACAATAATTCCATGATATTTATTAATACATAAAGTACTTGAAACATTAACAGTATGTGATTACAATATACACTGGATATACTTAAATTACATTGATCATTACTTCATTACTAACTGTTATTTTAAACTTTAACTGTCGAACTTGTCTTTGCTGTCCTCCTCCTCCTCCTCCTCTTCTATCGCGAAATCTGATTCGAGAACGACCTGGAAATATTTATATTACTTTAATATATAAGTGAATAAAAAAACTGATAAAAAGCCGACTTTCAAGTCAAATTTACTGTCAAGTCAGAGTCACTGTCAAGTCAAAGTCACGTCAAGTTCAAGTCACTGTCAAGTGAATGTTATAGTTAAGTCAATGTCACTGTCAAGTCAAAGTCACAGTGAAATCAGTAACTGTCAAGTCAAAGTCATGTTACATGAATGACTTGATTCTGATGTGTAACCTAGAATATAACTCACCCCTTGCATGTTGGCAACAGCTCTATGTGTCTCTCTCTCCTCGCTGTCCTCTTCCTGCTCTTCCACTACTTGTAATTGAGTTTCTTCACTGCCATCTAAAAGAAATATTACTTTAGATTCATAAATTAAATTATTAATAACAATGATGTACATTTGTATATTGTAAATAAGTTATTTATGTACTCAGGTTTCTTTACCGTGACAAGTTTCTGAAAAAGAGTACGGTCATATTAAATAATATATATTTTAATATATATACGAGGGTCAAACTGAAAGTTTTTAGAACTGGCCACTTAAAAGCACTATATTAAAAAAAATAGTTTAAATTTTGAAAATAGAACTCTTTACCAATATTATTGAGTGTACATTTCATACATTTGTCATTTGTTTTACGATTTGGCGGCAAATCGAAAATCGAAAAAATCGAAAAATGAATTTAAGCCGAGAAAATTTTCGTGCAATGATTTTTTATGACTTTCGATGTCATTTAAGTCAACAAGAAAGTTATGATAGACTTCGATTGGCTTTTCACGATGAAGCCCCATCTCGTGCCACAGTTTACAACTGGTTTAATGAATTCAAACGTGGTCGAACTAATCTCACCGATGATTTGCCTAAGGGACGGCCTTGTACAGCGACGACTGAAGATAACATCAGTATTGTGCGGCGTATGATAGAGACTGACAAAAGAGTGACCTATCAGCAGATTTGGACAAGTCTAGGCATAGGTATGAGTCAAGTGCACAAAATCCTCCATGAACATTTAGCGGTCAGGAAGCTTTGTCCCCGCTGGATGCCGCATAATTTGACCGAGGCTCAAAAACTCCGCCGTGTTGATTGGTGCCGAGAAATGATCCAAAAATTTAACGGAGTTGACTCAAATGCTGTGTTCGACATACTAACGGGTGACGAAAGCTGGATTTACTGTTATGATCCGGAAACCAAAAGACAGTCTGCTCAGAGGGTGTTTCCTTCCAAAGAGTTGCCAACTAAAGTGAAGAGAGGTCGAAGTGTTGGAAAAAAGATGGTGGCCTCGTTCTTCGGAAATACAGGTCATTACGCGACAGTAGTCTTAGAGGATCAGAAAACGGTTAATGCAGAATGGTATACTAACAATTGTTTGCCACTTGTCTTGGAAAAAGTTCGAGAGAAACGACCTCGCAGCAGGATCCTCCTTCATCACGACAATGCCTCGTCGCACACCGCCAGGCAAACGATCGACTACTTGGTGACCTCAGACGTGGAATTACTGGGTCACCCGCCATATAGCCCCGACCTCGCACCCTGCGATTTTTATTTATTTCCGAAAATAAAAGAAAAACTTCGAGGAAAACGTTTTATAGACGCCGAAGAAGCAGTGGCTGCGTTTCAAAACGCCGTCGAAGAGACCCCTAAGGCCGAGTGGGCAAGGTGCTTTTCTCAATGGTTCCATCGAATGCAGCGATGTATTGATGTAAATGGACGCTATTTTGAAAAGTTACAATAAAACTAATAACTTGCTAGAATGCTTAGTTTTTGATTTTCTAAGAACTTTCAGTTTGACCCTCGTAAAACTAAATACAGCATGAAACATCTTTTTAATAAATATGGGTACTTGTATTACATCTATATATATATATACGCGATTTACCACTCACTAACTCATCACTATCTCCGAAACTATCTGTCCAATTAACTTACAATTTTACATAGTTACTTCTTTTGTGACGTAGACGTCCACTAAGAACAAATTTTACGGAATTCCTATCACAACGGATTTTAACTTTTTGCATTTCTCCAAGTTTAAAACCTATGGCAGTTATACACTTAACGTCGGGGTAAGAGTTACTATAGCAACGGTTACAATGACAACGGTTAATATGACAGAGGTTACCATAGTAACCTAAGTTCACATCCAAATTAATAGTGTGCCCAGCAAAGCAGGGGGAATAAGCTAGTATATATATTGGTACTGACCCTCGTTGGTAGCCTGCACGAGTTGCAGCGTGCCGTCCACAATCTGCCCTGTGATGACGCCGGACAGGTTAGTGACGTTGAGCTGCTGCCTGATCCTCTTGGCCTCCTGCTCCAGCTGCTGCTGGATGTACAGCTCCTTGTGGTGCACCTTGTTGTGGTACTTCAGGTGGTGGGCCTTGGTGAACTTCTTGTTGCACGGCGTACAACTGATAGTGATTTGTTAATATCATTTTAGAGATTTATTAGTCATTGATAATTTTTTTGGTGTTTTAGCATAACAAAATAAATTTATGAATGAAAAATATAAAGATTTAATTCTTCTATATAGCATAGTAATGAAGGTAAGGGTCAATAATATATAAGTGTGTGTTAAAATTCCTTAAATATTAATGATACTTACGAGTACTTCTTTTCTCCAGTGTGTGTCAGCATGTGATTCGCGAGCACGTACGAATAGGTGAAAGCCTTGCCGCATAACGAGCATTGGTACGGCCGGACACCCATGTGCAATCTGAGCAATTGAGATAAAGATATAATACTATAAAGAAATCAGTCAATTAGTATGGTAGAGGATTCAAAATCTCTCTATTAAAGTAGGCATTTACACGTCCTTGAATCAATTACAATAAGAAATAAAGTGTAGTAAGTAAGTTATAAATAATGTTATACTGACCGTTCGTGCTTCTGCCTGCTTCCGAAGTCTCCGAAGCGTCGGTCGCACACGCGACACTTGTACGGCCGCACGCCCGTGTGACGCATCATGTGACGACGCAGCTCCATGTTGAGCACGCACGCGTACCCGCACACACTGACACGAACAAAGTGTTTAATATGTTATTTATCTATATTATAAGAATATATATATTATAGCATACACTATATATCTATTTATATGTGTAATATTGGTTACTAGCTGATTCCCGCCCGCTTTGCTGGGCAAGTAATAACAAAGAATCACAAATTGTATGTGGGTAAAATGAAAATAATCACAAATAATCACAGCTGTATGTAGGTAAATTGAAAATAATCACAAATAATCTTAAACTATATGTGGGTAAATAGAAAATAATCACATATAATCACAAACTGTAAGTGGGTAAAATGAAAATAATCACAAATAATCATACTGTATGTAGGTAAATTGAAAATAATCACAAATAATCTTAAACTGTATGTGGGTAAATTGAAAATAATCACATATAATCACAAACTGTAAGTGGGTAAAATGAAAATAATCACAAATAATCATACTGTATGTAGGTAAATTGAAAATAATCACAAATAATCTTAAACTATATGTGGGTAAATTGAAAATAATTACATAAAATCATACTGTATGTAGGTAAATTGAAAATAATCACAAATAATCTTAAACTATATGTGGGTAAATTGAAAATAATCACAAATAATCTTAAACTATATGTGGGTAAATAGAAAATAATCACAAATAATCTTAAACTTTATGTGGGTAAATTGAAAATAATCACATATAATCACAAACTGTAAGTGGATAATATGAAAATAATCACAAATAATCATACGGTATGTAGGTAAATTGAAAATAATCACAAATAATCTTAAACTATATGTGGGTAAATTGAAAATAATCACATATAATCACAAACTGTAAGTGGGTAAATTGAAAATAATCACAAATAATCTTAAACTATATGTGGGTAAATAGAAAATAATCACAAATAATCACATACTGTATGTAGGTAAATGGAAAATAATCACATACTGTATGTAGGTAAATAGAAAATAATCACAAATAATCTTAAACTATATGTGGGTAAATAGAAAATAATCACATATAATCACAAACTGTAAGTGGGTAAAATGAAAATAATCACAAATAATCATACTGTATGTAGGTAAATTGAAAATAATCACAAATAATCTTAAACTGTATGTGGGTAAATTGAAAATAATCACATATAATCACAAACTGTAAGTGGGTAAAATGAAAATAATCACATACTGTATGTAGGTAAATAGAAAATAATCACAAACTTTGTGAGTTACGGAACCCTAATCCTACGAATAAGCATAGTGAGAGGCCAAATAATTTTAATTTCTACTGCAATGCAATGGCAGAAGAGAGGGAGCAGGGGTAAACTTTGCAGTTTTTTAGCTGTAACTTTAGAAGGGTTGGACCATTGCGAAATCCTTTCTTATTGCACCTATTCAATATGTTAGGAGTCTTGTGTCCAAATTTCAGCTTTCTAGGTATTACACTTTGGGCTTTAGAGCAATGAATGAGTCAGTGAGTGTCTTTGTGTTTTATATATTAAGATTGATTTGTTTTAGTGTTTGCAGGAACAACCACCTTTCATGATACCTCTCAGCAATGGTAGTTTGAACAGATCATTTTAGCGATAAGAAAGACTGCTAGCTTGTCATATATATTAAGTTACTACAATAAGATAATAAAGAAATAAATAATATATTATAAGTGTTTACATATTCTATTTCCGTACATAACTAAGACAATTGGTAATCATCATTTATGAAGTTTCGCAACATAAAAAGTATATATATTAATGATTATGTAGTCATCCTTGAGATGGTAAAGAACGAAGAAGCAGACGGGAAATAAATAGAGAGGGAAGATAAGGGACCTTGACTTCTCATTCTCATAAATTATTAAAAGATTGATAATTAAAATTGTAAAATAAACTTACATTTAGAAATTCCTTATCATACAAAGTACTAACTCATTAAATTTTTTACGTAAATTGCTATTTAATAAGATATAGTTTGTTTCAAAAATGTATATATTATATGTATGTAAATGTTAGTTATTTACCTGCATACAAATGGTTTGATGCCCAAATGCCGTCGTATATGGGCCTGCAGGGATGCGTTGGATGTAAACGAAGCTCCACAGGTCTCACACACGTGACTGAAAATATACATTATATTAATTATACAAATTATATAATAAAATACAGAAAAATAATCTAATATGTAACCTTAATAATATTGATTTCAACCATTTCACAGATTTTCCAAATTCCCTACAACATTTTTATAACGAAATTGACGATTTTTTACATTTTTATAACGAAAAAAAATGACAACTTATGACCCTTACATAAGTATTGGTGAAATTTGAATAATTCAATGTTTTTACATTGAGATTTTACTTTATTAAATATATATTCATTGAGGTGACCTTGTATGTATGTATGTAATATCATCTTACGTCTTCTCATAAACATATTTCTTTTTAGGTTGCTGACGTTTCTTCTTCGGCTTGGGGTTTAGGATGTGTTCGGGGATGGGCTCCGAGAAAGCCATGATGGTCTCTTTGAGGAGTACGTCCTCGGTGTCGTCATCTTTAGGCTTCAACTGCTCCTGAATAGCTTTACGGGGACGCCCACGTTTCTTTGGTATCGCTATCTGAAATATTATTATATTCATTACTCTAATAAAATAAAATCATAAGTTAATTGACAGTAATACCATTTATTCTTAAAGCCTTACATTTGTTTCTACTAAAGATTGGAATAACTATACATTTCTTGAGTTACCAGACAATGTCTATAGATATGACCTATAGATGGAATTTAAATAAATGTCTGATATGAGGAAAAAAATCATAATGATTCATTTCAATGTTGGGCTGTCAGTTTATTATTAATTTCAGCATTTATTATATAAAATTATTGTAAATACCTCACCTCCTCCTTAATGTCATGATCTGACTCGGGATCTTCTCCGGCCGGTACAAAGTCGGGATCATCAACACCATCCAATTCTTTACACAACAATTATATTATTAGAAATATGGATTATTAACATTGTACTACAAAATATAATTTATTTGTTAGATGATAGAAATTTGTTTAGCTTAGTATATATAAATTGTGTAATTTAGTACTTTTTTTTTTTCACATTGTTTATATCAGTCAGCCAGTATAATAAAAAAAAGGTCCTTTTAATTAGATCTAAATAGAAAAATTGAATCAAACTTTATACTTGATATAATAAAAGTGAAGATCTACCTTCAGTTTCCAAGGTTTCTTCCTCTTCTGGTTCCTGCTTCAAATCCAGTGACCCCGATGCCAGTAATGTTGTTAGTGCTTCGGGTTCTTTCATGTCTGGTTTGGGCTTCTTCCTCTGGTATGGTGACACATCTAAAAAAAACATTTTTAAGTAAAAAAAAAATATAATTTGTAATAATAGTTATTATATATAGAATGTACCAATCTGTCCCTGTTCATTAGGATATTTCCTTGGTCGTCCTCTCTTCCTTCTCCCGGGTGCTTTAGTGACCACAGCACTGTTGGGTGTCTTGATAATCCTCGTCCATTGCACTTGTGGGTCGTGCTCAACCGGCAGCTCATATTGTAACAGCATGCCATTCTCTTGTTTTATTGTTATTGTTTCTGTTTCTGTACCTACAAGTTATATTGTTAGTTTGTCTCTGTAGCCATATTTAATGATATTATTATTTTTTATTAATGCAAAATATTTTTTTCTTATCTTGATCTTAAATTTGTTTACTAATTGTGAAATTGTATTTTGCTTCAATTATTTTAGAAATAATTGACTTGAAAATCCTGTTACTCTATAGTTAGTTTATTTGTTAACGACTTTTCAAGCCGTAAACATTCTGAGTAATTAAAATTTAATCTCGTAGATAATTAATGTCTCGTACCTGCGCACAACGCAAGTGGTCTTTGTATTTTATTGGAAACATATTTACCTTCCTCAGGCCTATTCGCTGAAACAGCGGCCGATGTCTTCAAAAACTCATCGAGACACTCTTTTAATGTTTCATTCGATGAAAGACATTGTTGTTTGAACTGGCAGGCGTAGGTTAAGCGATCCACACAATTCAGACATATTAGTGTCGGCAATGTATCATTTTTGGTCACCTACATTTAGAAAACAAACGTTTAATTACTCACAACATTTTGAAATTTTAAGATTTTCTGGGATGTCAGTAAAAAATCACAAAATCGCTACAAATAAAACAATATAGCAACATTATTGTATGAAAAAATTATAGGGTGGCCATCGCAACCATTTGCAGTAGTCATTTTTCGTACCTCCACGCCGCAACAGTAGGTATATTTATCGCCCAGTTGTTCATTATTTTCATCCCAGTCGAAAAGGGAAACCATATCTCCAGTTTCTAAGCATACACGGCAAGTTAATTGCCAATCCATTTTTCACATTAAAGTCGTAACAATTTAGGGAAAATAGGCTCATAACTCAACAAAATTAACCATTTAAGCCGGAAGTTAGAGAATAATAATACGTCAAATGCTCTTGCCAACTTGACAACAGTGAGCGTCCATTACGTTCCGTTTTACACAAACAATTTACTTACTAGTTACTACAATTAAACATATTAGATACTTCTCGATTATTTATTTTAAATTTTCTTACAATGAATAGGATTTTTTGAAACATACATATAATGTATAAGTGTACATATACAGTGTGTGTTGGTATGACAAATAAATATCATTACTTATTATAATATGAACAACGTAATATGAAAAACTGATAACTGAAAATTAATATATGCCATTCTTCATTCATCATGTCCGCCCCTCCAGTTTCCTATACAATGTTCATCTGAAAAACGTCAAATAGCAATCAAATTACAATAACAATAAACACAATGAAATTTAATTCAAAGCGTGTGTGTGACCTAAAAATTTAGAAAATGGAATTGTTTCGGTCAGAATTATATTATATATTTGTGAGAAACGAATCAAGTTTGTGGTGGAATCGGTTAACAGGAGCGTTTTCAGTTCGTTCAGGTAAGTTCTTAATTTATCATTTCCTTAAAGTATCCTTGTTTTCTAAATTAAATAAAAACAAAGCATCTAAATTTTTATAAATTAATTCATCTAGCATGGGATCTTTCGGATATCGAAGATATAGAATGCCTCGGTATAACAGAGGGGATCATAGGAAAAGTGGAGCATTCGAATATTTACGAACCACGGCTAATGATAATAAAAGAAAGTATTCCTATGGGCCAAATTTATTTCCACCACACAATATATAAAATAAAATCGATATCTTTTTTGAATATGGGTGCAAACAACCAAGAATTAGATCTTTGCCCGTGTACAAAACATGGATCGTCAACTATTTTGGAGAACGCAAGATCAGGTAGTAGAAAAATGGGCGCTCGGTTGTTTGAGAATTCCGCCTTTTTAAATAAAACTGTGGGGGCTGTTAAAAACGTTAGCAATACAATTAAAACAACAACACAGCAAGCTGCTACACAGGTGAAATTAATAGTCCTTAAATTTCACATTTAATAAAGTTTATTATTTTCACATCTAAAATTATTAATAAATTTTAGGTAAAACAAACTGTTAAGAAACAACGTGATCCAAAAATAGCGGAACGGTTTGAGAAACGTCTCACCGATGAATTACATAAGATATTTGATGATTCCGACAGCTTCTATTATTCACGAACCTTAGATTTAACAAACAGCTTACAACGACAATATGAAATTGAAAAAATCCTGGAAACAGAAGAGGGAAATGGAAAACCTATAACAGATATTACGAGATGGTGGAAATATGTGGACGATAGGTTTTTCTGGAATAAACATATGTTAAAGGACATTATTGCCTTGGAGGTAAATTATATTACAAATCCCTTAATGATATCCCTTATAAAAAAATGGCATTTATAAACAAATATTTTTACCAGAGTCCCCAATGTGACCAATGGGTGTTACCGATCATACAAGGCTACGTCCATCTTTCACAAATAGCAGTGGAGCCGCCAGATGCCAATCCATTGAACACGGAATCATTGTCGAACACCAACACCTGTGATGAGACTTTCACGCTCGGCCTCATATCACGGAGATCCAGATACCAAGCAGGAACTAGGTTAGTGTTTAAAATAAATTACTATACTATTATTATAAAAACAGGGTGATTTTTGTAGAATTTTTTCTGGGTCTCGGTAAGCTTGGTTTTATATGCATCTATTTGACATTTTTCCAGTCTAATAAATACCTATAATAGTACACTATACAACCGCTATTAGAAAGTGCTAAAGTGCTTTCTCCATGAAATAGAAAATGCTGATAATGCCTTCTAATATGTCGAATGTAATGGATTTTATAGTTAATTTGTACGCTGTAGAAGTAGGAGCGGGAGGTATAACAGCAATCTCTACAATTTATTTAAGGATCTCGGCCTTTCTAGAACGACCATCAGTTCATTTCTGGAACGTATTTCAAAGGCGGCTTTAGTAGGTTCTTACGATATTTGGTTAGGTAGGGAGAGGAGCGTGAATAGGGAAGGTGAGCGTGTATGCGCATATTAAAGGGGCCCCTTAAACCTACACCTGGGTCGCAAGTCCCAGGCATTGTTTGCGCTCCTCTTCTTGCAACGCGATGGACCCGGCACCCGCACGGTGCATCCATGGAATGCTAAGAAGCTTCGTCTCGTGTTTATGTATCATTTAAAATCAAAATTAAAATCTTTATTAAAAGTTAGTTTTATATAGAATATGTTTTCAGTTTCAAAGTTAAAATCTTGTCTAATGTTTATATTTTTAAAGCCATATGTTTGTTAAACTATGTACTAAATAGGTTGAGAGATAGGTTTAGAGAACTATTAATAGTAAATAATAGTATTGTCTTTAAAGGTATAATCGTCGTGGTATAGAACCGGATGGTAAAGTAGCGAATTATGTTGAAACAGAACAAATTGTGTCAATTGTGTGCTCGGACAGCATTCATAGAGCTTCGTTTGTACAAGTGAGTATGTTTTTTTTTTTCATACTTTAAAAAGGTAGACAATAGTATTGTTGCATACAGTAAAAAGGTTGTAAATGTGAAAATATAGACAGGTATTTTTTATTACAGTAAAATTTATAATGTCAAAAACTAAACGGTTTTTTTTTATAGGGTAAAAACGTTCTTAGTGTGAAAAGGGAGGCAATGGTTTTTTTTTAATAGTATATATTATTCCAACAGCAAAGAGGTCTTTAATGTTTCAATTTTAATAAATGCAGTAAAATTATTGCCTACATTTTTCACAAAACAAGTAAAAAAAAAATCAAATGTAGGCAATGGTTCTCGTGTCGAGGGTACTTCAAACAAGAAATTCGAAATGAGAATTTAAGTCTTGCTACAATTAATTATTCTTAAATTAAATAAATTATGGTTCTTTCTGATAATTTATATTAAAGTATTAAATTAATTGATGAGAATATTCGTGGACTGTAACATAACGTTCGTTGTTTAGTGATGTAACCTTTTTAATATATATTTTTTTTATTCTTTATTTTTCACTAATATATAACTATATTCAAGGTCTCTGTATGTGTGCGTGGTCTTTGTACGTGTGCGTGTTCTGCTCTAGTAATTATAATAAAAGTGTAGTTGTTATGATCGCGTTAACAATTATATAACAATGTTAAGACTAACTTTCTTTTAACTTTCGCAACTAAATCAATTATTACTAGTGTATATTTTACATAAGTTTCTATGAAGAAGTTATTTTATTATTTTTTTTAAAGTATGGAATAGTCATTTTAATTATACAATGAAAGAATGACTGCTCCTTAAATTAAAATTACACATTTTTTTTTTTGCAAGGTACAATTAATTATTTAAATTATTAGGGAGAATATACATTATATTGAAGTAATCGAAGCTTTTTTTTAAAGAGAATAATGTGTATACACCTTTATATTTATCTGTGTCTAAAGCGCAAACACTATATTGAGAGGAATTTTCTATTGAATGCAGTGTGTATATATCTTTATAATTAAAAGGTTCGCGGGTCGGTGCCGATATTCTGGAGTCAGCCGGACTACAAGTTCAGACCTCCGCCGAGACTCGATAGATGTGGGTACTTTATTTTTATTAGTTATATGTATATCAAAATATAATTGATTTATTTCGTCTTATTATATTTATTTTTCACTTGCCTGTCTGTTCGCGTTTATCTATTAAACGGCTGAGCCGATTTTGATGTGGCTTCACAGATAGATAGATGCACGGTACAAAATACTATAAAGCCCATCTAGTGTTGTCCTATACATACAGACATTATTATAACAAAATATACAATTATATATTGTATATATTTTTTACTTTCTGCATTATATAAACAAATATTCGTATAACACTGTGTGGGTCAGTTAAAAAGTGACCCACCATCCCAAAATATAGTGGTATGCGTTATACGTTTTGCTATTCGTTATAAGTTTCTCATTGTCTTGTTATTATGTAACACAGTATTGATCGTTCCATAAAAGTCTATATTTATATCGGTTGCACTATTTTTATTCAGAGCCGATTTCTCGAGTGGGAACTTGACATTTGCTAGTTTGAGGTCGTTCTAGGCCTGCATACCTAGTATATATAATGTTACAAAGGTTTGATTGTATGTTTGTGTGTATTGAATAATGTCTAAAACTATTGGATCAGTTTTAAAATTCTACTATTTTTTATCCTGATGCTTTAACGGTATCGCGACTTTCGGGAACTAATTACATCAATAAAAAGGCGATCTTTACGGACGCTTCTTTATAATAACGCGGACATAGTCGCGGGTGACAGCTAGTGATATAAAAACTAAAATCTATCAAACCTTATTTGTAGATAATTTTAAGAGTATTTATGTATATATTTTTTTTTATATTTTACTAACAGCTGAAGAAGAATCCCACGTAGCGTTCACGAAACATTTCGAGGAAGAGTTGAAGACTTACAAACAGATATGTATAGTGAACCTAGTGGAGCAGCAAGGGAGGGAGAGGGTTATATGGGAGGCGTACGGGAACCACGTGCTGAAGTATAACAGCTCAGATATCATATACGCTACTTTTGACTTCCACGAGTATTGGTTAGTTGATTTGGTATAAAATAGTTCAGCTAGAGAATGTTAAATTTATCAATATAGCTAGGGGCGCGAACCGGACCTCGATTTTGACTCGCCGCGCTCGTAAAATCTCGGTAGAGTTCGGAGAATTGAGCGAAGCGAGTAACCTTCAATTCAGCGTTCAAAGCTGAAACCGACAGGCGAAAATATAGAATTATCAAATATCACATAGCGAAATTTTTTGTACATTAAGTCTATGGGACAGTAATTTTTTGGTGACTATTCCTAAACGACCCGAGTTTTTTTTTTCATTTTTTTATAAACCATCGCAATAACCATCTCTATAAATGTGTAAAATTTCCTGAAGATTGGTAAAGTCGTTTTCATGCCAACGCTGGACATGGGATGCAAAAAGTCTCACATAGAGCGCTCCGCTCGCTTCGCTCAATTAACACGATAGTTTGTTGTGAGATCGCCGGGACGGCCAAAGGTTGCAGTTCGAATCGCATATTGATGGATTTATAATTCTATATTTAAAATAATAAAAGAACAAAATAAAAATATATATATATATATATTAAATTAAAGTGTAATTCCAGCCGCGGCATGCACTACGAAAATGTCAGCATATTAATAAACGCAATATCAGATATTATTGGTGAGATGCGCTTCTGCTGGAGAGACAACCGTGGACTGATATGCACTCAGAGCGGCGTGTTCCGTGTCAACTGTATCGACTGTCTCGATCGCACCAATGTCGTTCAGGTATGGCTGTCTCGCTCTCTCTCACCCGAATAATATGTTTACAGCACTTCACCAGTTTGTGGTTGCCTGGTACAAAGATTTGTTGAGTTCCATTTTCAAAATTAATCTCAATACCATCAAATAATACTAATTTTATTTTTATACTTCAAATTATTTTAAACCCACAGAATTCTAAATCGCACCAATGTTATAGATAGGGGTCTGTGTTGCCAAAAAATTGTACTGTTTTATGGCCCTTTAGTGGGAGTATTTATTATATAAATATTCTCAATTCAAATTTTATTAATTCCACCAAATCTTTTATCATTATTACTTATTAATAATTACCACATTATGCTTCCCTGGTAAGGTATTTGAGATTTTATTTATTTAAACTCAATTCCATCAATAATTGTCTTGTACGGTTATTAGTAATTTATTTAATATAGTGCCTCCTCTCTTCTTTTTGAATACTTAGGTACAGTACCCACAAATTTTTGGTACCCTGGTATAGAGATTTGCAAAATGGGCTGAAAATATGAAATTTTCAGACGGCCATAGCCAAGTACGTATTGGAGCTACAGCTGTGTCGCCTGGGCCTGGGCACTCCTGGCTGCGGGCTGCCTCCAGGGCTGCGCCAGGCCTTCCTCACCATGTGGGCCGACAGCGGGGACCTCGTATCCAGACAGTACGCCGGGACCAAAGCCCTAAAGGTGGCTACTACTATCTCTTTCTAATCAAATTACATTTCAATTTGTCGTATAGTCGTTCACTATCCTATGAAGTATTTTTTTATATATTATACATAGTCCAATTAATGAATGGAAACTCTTTATAAATTATAACTTCCTATTTCTTAAAAAAATAATATATTTCTAATTTAAAAAATGCAGGGTGACTATACACGAACAGGCGAAAGAAAGTTCACTGGGATGATGAAAGATGGCGTCGCATCCGCTAACAGGTAATATCTTGAAATATAATTAATACCGAGCAGTGAATGAATGAATTAGAAACAAATAAAGAATATTTCTGCTACAGATACATGTTGCATCATTTCAACGACGCTTTAACTCAATGTGCCATAGATATTGCACTCGGTCAAAATATCAATATGGCGACCATAGACAATTACAATAATATATTAAGCTGTATAAAAACTGCTTCCTTAATGGTTTTCGAGAATATGGATACAGATAGACCGAAGTTAAATCTAATGCCGTCGTATTTCGGTCACGGCTTGACAAACGAAATGTTGTCTATGGAAATCGCTTACGGATTGGGGAGGTCAGTTTAAACTTTTTGCTTTGACCTCCTCGCCGTTATAATGTTATTGTATTTTAATGATAAAAATAACCTAAACTGTTCTTGCCAAGTCCAAAAAATTGATAAAATTATAAATTTAATTTAATCTACTCATTTAGGTATTTAACAACTGGACTTGTTGTTTCAAATGTGTTAAAATCTCAAAGTACTTATACTAAGTTATATATAAATTATTTGTTCTCAGATACTATCTATCAACGTTCAAAGATGCGCTTCGGCAAGTCGCGATAGACGTAATGACGGGAGAATCGAAGTCTATACCAGAACAACTCATCGTACCCGACTGTACCCCGTGTACCTCCGTCAAGGTGCTCATGTTTAATGTGCGTGCATGTCTGCTTTTACCTTTTATAGTAGAGTATTATTAAATGTAATTTGATCACGACTGTCCGTAAGTGAACAACTAATCGTACCCGACTGTACCCCGTGTACCTCCGTCAAGGTGCTCATGTTTAATGTGCGCGCATATCTGCTTTTACGTTTAATAGTAGAGAATTATTAAATATAATTTGATCACGACTGTACGTAAGTGAACAACTCATCGTACCCGACTGTACCCCGTGTACCTCCGTCAAGGTGCTCATGTTTAATGTGCGTGCATGTCTGCTTTTACGTTTTACAGTAGAGTATTATTAAATGTAATTTGATCACGACTGTACGTAAGTGAACAACTCATCGTACCCAACTGTACCCGTGTACCTCCGTCAAGGTGCTCATGTTTAATGTGCGTGCATTTCTGCTTTTACCTTTTATAGTAGAGAATTATTAAATGTAATTTGATCACGACTGTACGTAAGTGAACAACTCATCGTAACCGACTGTACCCCGTGTACCTCCGTCAAGGTGTTCATGTTTAATGTGCGTGCATGTCTGCTTTTACGTTTTACAGTAGAGTATTATTAAATGTAATTTGATCACGACTGTACGTAAGTGAACAGCTCATTGTACCCGACTGTACCCCGTGTACCTCCGTCAAGGTGCTCATGTTTAATGTGCGTGCATGTCTGCTTTTACGTTTTATAGTAGAGAATTATTAAATGTAATTTGATCACGACTGTCCGTAAGTGAACAACTCATCGTACCCGACTGTACCCCGTGTACCTCCGTCAAGGTGCTCGTTTAATGTGCGTGCATGTCTGCTTTTACGTTTTATAGTAGAGAATTATTAAATGTAATTTGATCACGACTGTCCGTAAGTGAACAACTCATCGTACCCGACTGTACCCCGTGTACCTCCGTCAAAGTGCTCATGTTTAATGTGCGTGAATTAGTATTGAATGCATTTTTGATCATGATAAATAAATCATGATAAATGAGTGAACAACGGTTATAGTTGACTAATTTTCTTGATTTGATATAAATGTATTTGTATGTTATATCCAATAATATCAATGCACTATATTCCTAGATTCTATCTATAATATTCAGAATACCCTCATAAGTCCACGGACGGAGTCGCAGTAAACAGCTAGTGCATTAAATACTATTTCAGGATCAGTCAGTCCCGGACACGGCGGCCATGGCTCAGCACGTGAAGAGTCTCATCGATGACTGCAAGAAGCTCCTAGTGGACACCGAGCCAGTGCTCGGCTCCTGGGGACTTATTGATGCCGATCCACAGTATGTCTAGTTATCATGTGTAATTGTATTAATAAGCTATCTAGGATATAAAGATAGATTTTTTTTTATTATTCGTATGTTCGACGTTCGTATATTTAATAATATTTTTCTTCTATAATATAATAATAATAGTGTAATACTAAGTTAAATAATAAATAAATTTTCATATTAATTTCAATGTATAAATAATATATAAATATCAATTCCAGTACGGGAGACCCGCAAGAGACGGAGATGGACAGCGTGTTGGTACTGACGAGTGAGGCGTACTACGTTACAGACTACGACGAGACCTCCGACAGACTGCTGTCCGTGCAGCGCGTGCCCTTGAGGGATGTCACCTCGGTGGAGCTGGGGACTTTGGACTCTAGTGCCACGGTAATAAGGATTATTATCACATACATTATTAGCCTAATTATAGTCATTAGGTGTTCATGTATGAACTACATCAATGATGTAGCTATACTTAGCTATTTTTTGTATGTTGAGTGAAAGAGATGGATGTATATATGGATCCCTTTCCCTCCTTCTAGTCTTCTGCCCCCCCCCCACTCATCCAAAAGTAAAAATGGTTCAATCAAGTATAAATATATTCCATTTCAATTGCTATTCAAATGTAAGCGTTATTTATATACAAATATGGTATATTTCAGATCTTCAGTGTGGGTCGCAAGAGTAACTCTGAGCCGTTGCACTGTATACGCATTAACTACACGTACAACAACGAGCCCGGGTACTTCCACATGTTCAGATCGACTTCCCTGAGGTTCTTCAACAACATGGCCGTCGTTATTAACACCAAGGATGAGATGATTGGTAACATTCAATTTTTTTTACAGCAACAATAAGATTTGTTACAACAATTTTAACGCAATATAAATAATGACCATATCTCCAGAATCTCTCCACTCAATCTGTGAGTCTCTGATGGTGGCTCGCGACATCGCCAAGCTCCCTCCGACTCCCTTCCACGATGGTATCAAGTTAGAGAGGAAGAAGTCCAAGGTACTACATATATACATTTTAAGATTCCTTACTGCATTTATTTTGTGCTTGTTAATAATGGTTATTTATTTATCTGTCCATGTTATATTGGAATCGAATGTGATCGATTCGACAATAATATGAAATATTTTTAGGGTTCCTTAGTTCACTAGGAATCCGTATAGTTTTGTCACGTCTGTCCGTCTATCCGCAGTCTAGCTCAGATACTTAATAATAGAATAATTCGGCATGAATATACATATTGGTCATGCTGACAAAGGAGTGAAATTCAATTTAAAAAAAAAAAATATTTTTAAGGTAGCTTCTCTAAACGTATAGTAACTAGTATAATGGCCCGTTCTACAAATGGTCAAGATCTATGAACGTTTCAGAGCTTCGCTGACTGTAGTTGTATTTTTAATTAAACACACAAAAATTCCAAAAGATGTTATTGTTACTAAATTGTATTTAGTAAAGTAATGTTTGTATAAAAATGTATATAATGTATTAACCATTCCCGTTTGGATCTGGATCCCGCTGTAGCGATAGGAGCGTGCCCATGTAACCAAATAACAAATAATTGAAAAAAAAGTATTATAGTATAGATGGGGTTGTATTTTTTAACTAGATGTGGTAGAATTGCTTAAACTATTTCTCGGTAAAGGGATTCGTTGGTCAATTATTAGGTTTTGTTTATTGTTAGATTCAAATGTCTCCCCCCCCCCTCATTCCTGCAAGATAAATGGTTGATTATGTAAGTTTAATAAAAATAATGATATTAGTACGTAAAATTTCAAAGTAACACTAGCAACTAAGTAGGCTTTACAAGTAATCTTAAAATATATATTTCTATGCGCTTACTTTGCAGACTACGGCCGACTCTTCGAAGATGGGTCAAAGTATTGTACTATAATAAATATTGTATATATTACAAAGATCCACAAAAAAACCGCGAACGTATCTAAGGAAAACACACAATAACTATTTAGTTTAGTTTTATTTGTGTTTCCCATAATGCAAAAAATATTGACATTGAAAAAATAATATGGCGATTTTATTTATTTATGTACCATTAAAAATCACAAATACAAAAAACAGAAAACAATGTAGTACAAAGGATTACTTATCTCTTTTAGAGATCTCTCCCAGTTACCCTTTGATGTGAGACAGGGTATTCAAGCCAGTGTGGTACACTTAAACTAAATACAAATAAAAGAGAACAAAAAAATGACATTCAAAATAGATAAATCTTTTAAGAGCTATTTAACAAATTACCTGTATAATATAGCATATAAAATACTTAGACATACATACTTATATACACACACACACACACACATATACATACATATAAGTAAATAAATATATACATTTGTAGATAATATAAAAATTCCTAATACGAAAAACATAATAATTTTAATCTCAACTTTTCTAATAATAAAATTACATAAACGATTAAATAATAATGATTATCAGGTACATCCGAGCCAAGGATCCACTGGAGCGAAATCATCTCTGTACCTCGACCTGTCCCGACTGCCCACACTCACCAGGAACGTGAGCGAGACGCAACTAGTGGCGGACATACGGAGCGTCGGTCAGCTATATATATATATATATATATATATACATAAATCCTAATAGTTTAACAAACATGTACTTGGGTCACAAATGTTTTTGTTTTTCAAAATAAAAACATGCTGCTTAATATTTTGTAATAAGAGCTAGACGTTACCTGAGATGCTCAATGATGGACCGGCTTAGGAAATAATAGTTTTTTATTTCGATGATATGTGAATATATCTTTATAATTCACCTGCCCTTATACTAGGTAGGTAGGTACTACTATAATTATTTAGGTAAATTTCAGGTCACGGGTACTAAAGCGATAAGTAATAGTAGTAACTAGAAACATGGTTGGCTTTTAGTCGTTTGAATCCCGAAGAGCCAAATCACACGCATGCACGCACACAGGCATGCACGCATACATGTACACACACGTACGCGCGCGCTTACACGCTCGCACACTCATGAACATTCCTTTCTATTAACTTAGTCATTTACATCAGAGTTAAGTTCAACGACCTCTGTGACTCGTCCGGTGTTGCAGCAGTTGGTGCGTCTCGAATCCAACTGCACTAGATGTCTGTTCATACAAGTACTAACATATATATAACTAGATATATTATATATTAATTATATGTATTGTTGTTTAAGTTTGAGAATCTTATTCTTTATATGCAAAATGTAAAAAGTTGTATGTACTTTGTAATAGTATTTATTTTATTCTTCTATGCCCAACAAATAAGTATTAGTCTTTAGACAGTTTTTTGTTAATATTTGGTAATTATAAGTATTTTTGTATTTCTTTATATTCCAAAATATCAAAAATATTACTAATATTATATTTATTTCTTATCACAGGATCAAAAGCACTGAATAATATGTCGGAGCAGTTTAGCAAACTTAACAAACTGAGTCATTCCTTGAACGCCCGGGCGAGGCCGACATTACAATTAAAATTCGACCAGGGCGCGTCCCGAACAAAAAAAATATTCACTCTAGGACAAAACAAAGGAGACACCAAGAAAAAAGGGAGTCTCTCTGACGGCATGAGCTCAGACTACTCATCCGATGACGAGAACAGAACTAACATTTTTGAGCCCACCTTGGACAATTTTGAACACTTGCAACACTACATCGGAGACCAGGAGCGGAGAGACGAAAACGATTGCGAGTTGATCCAAAACCCGCTATACTCATCCAAAATAGAACCACACGAGGACGTAACGGTACCCACCACATCAAATAAATCAGAAAAGAACACTTTAAAGACACCAAACCACAGTTCCAAAATAAATCCATTCAACGAATCAATTACTCCAGAGATCCAAGTGGAGACAGACACTAAGGCAGTTCCACCGAACTCATTGATGCTAAGCCAGAAGCTATCACAGAGCTCCGGCTACTTGAACTTCGAGGAGCAAAAGCCGGAGGGGGTCAATTACCACGTCCGCTCGAATTCCCAGCACGAGATCACATTGAACATCGCACAGTCTCACAGCGAGTCAGCTCTGAGGCAGTTGAAAAATATCGCCAGTCCAGTGTCGAGTACGACGAGGGAATTGGTTCTGTCGCCATTGTCAAAACTCGCGAAGGGCGTTCAATCTCTGGGAGCTAATCTAGATCCTAGAAAGATGAAGGTATTTATTATTTATTTAAGATGTCTTGTTTTTTTTGTTTCCCGACGTTTTGGTCGAATTTCACACATCTTGGTCACAAGATGAAACATCGAGAAACAAATAAGTATGTCAAAAGATACAAAATTATACCTTTTGTGGTAAATGTAATTATTATGTTTAATTTCTTTTTTTGTAAAATTTTCCACAGGGGCCAACAACAGTCAAGCATATTTCTGAACAGCAATACGAAGAACATAAAAAATTACAGGAAAAATGGCAAGATTGCAACACACGTTTGGTCGCGCTATAAATGTTGCCAGTTGAAGGTCCCGTTTACAATATTAATACAAATACCTCAATAGCATTCACGCCACTGGGTAAAGTAAATCAAAAATGAATATTATAATTTGAATAGAAATTAATAATGAAATTAACAATTTCCCCGTGGTATGACATTTGACATTTGTTGACAGTTGACAGTATTATATTTTACCTATAGAAGTTACTTAACACTTATCTGCCTCTAACATTTTATAAATACACTAATATTTACTTTTTTATTAGAATAAACTGAAACATGCATAAAAAATAAAAAAAAGCTTAGCAAAAAAAAGATTTTATAACAAATAATTAGTTAAAAAATATATGATTTTAGAGTTAGTTTCTGTCAAAATGTAATTAGATATTGTCCCAATAAAAACAAACATGCAATTTTCTTTTTCGTATTTCATAAACACAGCAACAACAATTAAATTGAATTAGAAATGTGTATTTAGAAGATTAAAATAGATTTTAGGACAGATAATATGCGAGTATTAACCAAAGATATAATGACAATTATTCCATAATTTTTTCTTATATGACAGTATTTTATTCATTTATTAGGACCATACTATGCTCCCAATATTTATTGAATTATTAAAAATATATTAGTTTTTTTGATGTGTTCACAAAAAACACATAGAAGACACATAGTTCAAGATAGTTACCGAGTACAATTATCTGAAAGCCAGTGATAAATAGATCCTATAAAATATTGTGTTACGAAACACTTGCCAGTTCAATATAGACTCATGCCAAATTAATTACAATTACAATAAAGCTATTATTGTTTTAGTATCTATAGTTATGTAGATGTATGTAGGTATCTGTGTGTTCCATGATAATGAAGGTTTTTTTGTTAATACATAGTGCGATTCAGAAGGAATAGCAGGGTCGAACGAGTTTTAGACAATACTTTACTAGCTTTTTAGCAAAAACATTCCATATATTAATTATAGATTAGATGACAAACGAATTTGGAGCAAGTGGTGTTTCATGGAAGAATCTAATGTAATTTTATTTTAAAAGACGTTTATGCTTACGCCATTTCCATAGTGATATTGTCCAGTTAACTGTTTACGCAGCACTCAATATATTTGGTAGAATAACTCTTGCATAAATTATTAAAGCTCAATCAATGTTCATTAATATTTTTCACTGCCTTTTAATTTTTTTCATAGTGACGTTTTTAGATATACGTATTAAAAATGACGAATATTATAGACATAGTTGAAACGTGAGTGTGGCTTTATATAGCTTATTTAATGTTCGTATTAGAGTAACACGTTATTATTAGATTCGTTATAATTATTACCTCATCGTGTCACAATTATTTAACGTTTAATATATGTTGGAATTTTATAATTAATTTGTTTAGTAAATGAAAAATAATGACAATCATTATGACAGTGACAGTCGAGAAGTTGCCGCGCTTTTTACGCAGACACGAAGAGCTTATTAAAACAGCCACTGCGGCGCTGAGTCAACTTCTCGCTGATCAATTGTTTCTATTACTATCATATTCATAAAACCACTACTAATATACAATATTGCACATAAAATTAAAAAAAAATACTTTCCCTATAATCCTATTTATTGTATTTCTATACTTATATATTATGTACTGAAATTAATACTCCAGTATTTGTAATATATATTGCTTTTTCGAGCGTATTTTGTGTATTTTAGTAAAAAAAATGTAACCCCTTATATAACGTATATAGCTATTAAGATATATTAAATGAATAATTCTTTTATTCCTAACATATTTTCGAAATTAATAATTTATTAAATTAGAATTGTTCATTAAAACCCGGTACCAATAGCTTTTTGCTGAAAATAATAAAAATAATGCAGATATAGAGAAAATTTATTAATGTACGCTTTAAAGCGCTGTTATTGATGTATTATTTAAAAATAATTACCAATGTACTTATATTCCTGGGATTGATGTTTTTTTTATATATATATTTTTTTTTATTTATGTTTTATTATCTGTAAATCAGTACAAATAATATAATTTAATTGTTAAAGATTTTTAAAAACAAGGTTATTTTATATTTAAATTAAAAAAATATATATAATTTTTATTGCAAAATTGTTTGCCTGTTTTTGAAAAAATATGTTTTTTTACTTAAAATGAATAGTACCCATATATAATATAATTATAATAGTCAATTGCGTTAGATAAATAAAATATTATAAAATGTAGGCTTTGTTGAATGTACGTTGATCAATAAATTGATCTTTTAATTAATTTGTCTGTGATTATAAATTGTGTATAGACATTTAGTTTTTTTTTTCTATTTATTGATGTATTACTTAATTAAATTGCTTTATCAATATCTTTCTTTTATTTACCTATTATCCAAAAAGATACATAAAAGGGAATTAATTAAGGCGGTAAAATTAGTTTTACGGCCTTATTAAATCGACTTTTAATAACTAAAATGTATAAATATTTCAAAACTGTGTACCAATACATTAAAATTAGGAAAGGGTCCAATTATTGAGACAGAGGTCCAATTAAAATTGAGCTGAGAGATGTAAACACAGCAGACTTCAGTATAGTCAATGAAAGGAAGGACCAGAAATTACACTAACAACTCATCTAATGTAATAACCAGCAACCAGGTACCAAGGTTGCTTTTTTTTTTTTTTTGTGTGTCTGCTGTTAGCCTTACTGGCCATGACAGCGTCACCGGTCCAAGGTTGCTACATTTAATACCCTGATACAACCTTAATAAATATTTTTATTCATCTACTGTGTTAAAATTATATTATTATGAATTGCGTAATTATTATCTAAATTAGGATTTATTATTTCTATTTATTTGTTTATTTGAATGAATTGTGTTTCTGTTACAATTTATCAATTTCTTTTTGTAGTTTTGTAATCTTATGTTAAATGGTATTTGTTTCTCGGTAATATCAACTGTGATTTTGGTGCGCACTTTTTTTACCGATTTATACAAATAAATAGCTGCCCGAATCAGTATTTACTGTTTCGTTCTCGCCTAAGTCTAGCAGCGATAACACGCCACCTTCAGCAATCTCTTTTTGACACTAGCGCAATTTCGTCTGAAAAGTTGTAATGGGTTTAAAAAGTTAATGTGAAAGACTCCATGATTGTGAACATTCCAATACAGTACTGGGCCACGATAGAAGCGTTTTTATAGAATGTAAATAGTATAGAAAAGCTCAATTGTAATTTTTGCACAACTGTTGAAGGCTACTGTGGATTATTTCCTGAGATTTTTAGCTGATTACAACTAACTCTATATATACAGTACTCGTCTAGGATATACTAGAGAGAAGTGAAATTAGATTTAGAGTTAACAAATAATTAGTATAGAAGTTAACAAATCATGACCTAACATGGCTATACATTATAGTACTATATCAAGTATGTACTGCCTATTACATAAATTTTATAAATAAATATCTATTTACTCATACGAAGCCAGCAACAATAATTTTGGTTATTAAATTAACCGCTTTAATAACAGTATTCATCGATTAATGTTTAGTTAATTTTGACTTACCACTAAAATCAATTCTTTACATATAACAAATAGTATATTTATTATGTTGATTAGATAATGAAATAAAATTAATGCTCCGATATTATTATAAGGCGTAAGTGTAAAAGCATACATTTTGCTATTTTGTTTTATCAGAATTATATATGGTCTTTTAAAATCTTTGTCTACCTACAATTTTATTTTAGTCATATCATTATTAATTTTTATAAATTTATTAAATTTCAATATAATTATGGAAATGGATTAGTTATACTTTTAATTTTTAAGCATCTTTTCCATGTTTACTTTTGTTTTTATACTTTTTTATATAGTTTGCATACTATAATAAAATTAATGTATAATATTATTAATCCCAATGAAATTGTTGTAATATCAAATTTACAATGTCTATATAATTATTATTATAACTTATCTAAGTGTATGGGAAATATTCACAACACAATATTAGTTTTGTATAATATTAATAAATTCAGTACATTAATAATAATTAAAAATAATTCAGCACTTATAATTCTGATTTTAAAATGTTTTTTCAATTGTTATCTTAGTATATACAATTTCACACAAATTAACACATCACATACACATTTACACATCACATTTACACACAAAAAAACAAGAAACACAATTATACTATTACAATTATCAACTCTTAAAACGATAATTTTAGCCACTAGTATTTCGAATATTAGTCTTCAAATTTCATGTAATCGCCATGATTCTAAATTTATTTTATATTTTATACAATAATTTAATATCATTAATTTATACATTAATTTAATATCATTGCAATGAATAATGTACTCAAAACACAAAATGAACTTGATTTAGTAGATGTTGCACAAGTTGTAAGCTGCGATATTTCATATCTTTCCAATTATACGTCAGTGAAAAATAATGACTTAACAATTATATGCCAGAATATTAGAAGCATCTATTCCAATTTTGATAGCCTCTTAGTATCTCTTTCTGAACTTAATTTTGCATTTGATGTATTAGTTCTTACCGAATGTTGGCTCAATTGCAATAAACCTATCCCGCAACTAAAGAATTATAATTCCTTTAAAACTATGTTCCATATGAACCAAAATGATGGTATAGTTATTTATGTTAAGAATACGTATAATCCTGTCATTAAAGAAGTGAAACTGAATCAGGCCTCCTGTTTACAAGTTTATCTTGAGAACAGCATTATATTTGGTATATATCGTTCACCGTCCTTTAGCAATGCTGAGGACTTCATAAACTCATTAAATAATCAACTAGAAATTTTAAAAACTAAAAAAAACATAATTTTAACGGGCGATTTGAACATTAACATAATTCCAAAGACTAATGCACATGCACAAGAACGCGATAATAGACTGAATTATCTGAATATGTTAAGCCTTCATGGCCTATTCCCTGGTCATCTGTTGCCAACTAGAGAATATAGCTGTTTAGACCATTTTATACTTGGAATACAGAACGTTAACAACAAAGCCTTTATTGCAGTACTTAACACCACTGTGAATCAGTCACAGTCACAGTCACACACATGTCATGATATTTTTAAATGTGAGTAATGTGATTAATAAGAATCTCGTAAATTTTAACAATAAAACCAAAATAGACTATCACTCAGCTCTTAATACACTTGGTGAAAAAAATATATCGTCTCTCCTCCATTGTAATGATCCTGAAATAGTAGTTAATAAATTGATAGATGTAATAAGACACACTGTATCTGAAAACAGCAAGACAATACACATACCTAAGAGCAAACGTATAATTAAACCATGGATTACAGCTGGAATTTTGCGTTGCATAAGAAATAGAAATAAAATGCAAAAACGGCTTCGACGAGACCCTGAAAATGAAGTACTGCTTATAACTTATAAAAATTATCGCAATTTCTGCAACAACCTCATAAAGAAACTCAAACGCAAATATCAAAAGGATCAATTGGCCGAATCAACAAAAAATTCGAAAGCCCTATGGAATAACATAAAAAATATCACTTACCTGAAACATTCAAATTTAAGAAATTCTGAACTAATTAATCTCAAACGTACTCCAAAGGATTCAGTTGATCATATTAATAATTATTTTGCGACTATTGGAAAAAATATAGCTGGCAACATTACTTTTAGCAAATCTTATCTTCCTTCTTTTCCACCTGAACCAATAACTACTTCATCTTTTGTACTTTTAAATACTGATGAAGAAGAAATTAAAATTATCATAATGAATCTAAAGTCGGACAGCTCTCCTGGGTGGGATAATATTCCAACAAAATTTTTAAAAATAGCTTGTCACGTACTATCACCTAGTCTCTGTCACTTGGTAAATCTTTGTTTCAGTAAAGGAGTGTTTCCAAATTATTTAAAAAAATCTGTCGTTATACCTGTGTATAATTCTGGGAATAGAGATGATATTAGCAATTACAGGCCAATCTCACTTCTTCCTAGTATCTCTAAGATTCTAGAAAAAATAATAAATGTAAGACTACTAAGTTACTTGAACAAATTTAATATTCTTTCTAGTCATCAATATGGTTTTAGACACGGAAAGTCCACAGAGGACGCAGTCTCAGATTTAACTTCCTTAGTAGTAAATGAGGTAGACAATAAACGAAAATGCATAACGATATTTCTGGATCTCAGAAAGGCTTTTGATACCGTCTCTGTTCCCATCCTTATACAAAAACTAGAGGCAATTGGCATTAGAAATCAGTATTTGTCTCTTTTTATTAGTTATTTAACCGACCGTAAGCAAAACGTAAGAGTTGAAGGTTATACAAGTGATGAAGCCGACGTTACATTTGGTATACCCCAGGGAAGTGTCCTAGGTCCGACTTTATTTTTAATCTATATCAATCAACTTTGTAATCTGCAATTGACTAATGGACAAATATTTTCATTCGCTGATGATACTGCCGTGGTATTTACTGGAATCTCGTGGGAGGACGTTCGTTTCCACGCAGAAATTGGATTGGCTCGTATAGCTGAATGGCTGAATATCAATCTCCTCTCTATTAACACCCTTAAAACAAAGTATATTTGTTTTACTATGTCTGAACGATCACAACCAGTAGATAATTTTGTATTAAAAATGCATAATAATTGCTCCCAAATACAAGGGATTTGTTGTTGTCCTATACTTACTAAAGCAGCTTCAATTAAATATCTTGGAGTGATTTTGGACCAACGTTTATCTTGGCATCCGCATATTGAATTGGTCGCAAATAGAGTAAGGAAGCTTGTTTATATTTTTAAGATCTTAAGACACGTAGCCTCTAACACTATTTTGAAAACGATTTACCTAGCTCTGATTCAATCAATCTTGACTTACTGTATATCAGTCTGGGGTGGTGCCACTAAGACAAGATTTATTGAATTGGAAAGAGCTCAGCGGACAATATTAAAGGTTATATATTTTAAACCCTACAGATTTCCAACCGATCAACTATATATCACGAGCAATGTGCTTTCCGTTAGAAAATTGTATATTATTAATGTTATTTTAAGGAAACATCGAGCACTTCCGTATGATAATAATAAACAAATTATGAAACGAAGAAAAGATTTTGTTGCTCCTACTAGTATCACTAGAACATCTTTTGCCGGTCATCAGTTTATTAAGCTATCTAGCCATCTTTACAATATTGTTAATCGCAAGTTGCAGATCTATCCAATGACAACATACTTTTGTAAAAAAACAGTAGCAGAATGGCTTCTTTCTTTAAAATATGAAGAAGTGGAGTTACTTTTACGTTTTATGAGTTGATTTTTACACCCACACACACATATGCACAGACGTACATACACACTTCACATACATATACACACACTCACATTCGAAAACACAAACACACACTCACACATACATTGCACCTTATAGACTATTGTAATGTTTAATTAATAATTTTGTTTTTTGTAATATTTAATTAATAATTTAGTTTGCTATAATTATGTTGTTATGGAAGAGCAGAGTCTTCTGGCACAGGGATAAATTAACTATCCTTAAAAGAAGATTCTACTTTATTTGTGTATTTATGATTTTTTTGAAGTGAAATAAATTATTATTATTATATTATTATTATTATTATTTTCCAAAATTTAGTATTAAATAGTTAGTACCCATAGCTAAAAAACAAAATGTCACAATACGTATCTAAAAAAAAAGAAAGTGAAAATAAAAATAAATATTAGGGACACGAAAAAAGCGCGGGAATGGTCGAAATACATAGGCGGAATTTTTAAATGTTATAATTTTAAAAGGTTTATATTAGTGAAAATAATTTTATATTTATTGTTAGTTAATATTTTTTTGCTCTAAAAATAGGAAAAGGGGGTAAAAAAAAAGTCGAATATAAAGAAAATTAAATCCTTTCGGATGTCTCGACTGGCATCAGCTCCGAAGAGAGTGAGACCAAAGATCAGGCAGATAAGTACAAACCTTTCTAAATTTCTAATTATACGGCTATATCCTGAAAATGGCGGTAATTTTGAATACATCGTATTCATACAAAGTACAGATATTAAAAAACCTATTGGTGACAAGGACATGAGTCTCGCAAACTATCTAAAATAGAATTTTAAAGATATAAAACACATAAAAAATAGGTATTATATTTGAACGACCAGGGTTTGCTAACGCAGCTTTCACAATTCAAAATTTCTTAAAAACGATCAGTTAAGCTTCCATACCAGCATTGTCTACTAATACAGGTGTAATTCTTCATGTTCCTATTAATTTAGACAATAAACAAACATTCACTGCTTTATCTAGCACTACAAATATAATTTCTGTGAGACGTTTCGTGAGGAAAGAGAAAATGGTGAAATGTATAGCTTATTTGATTATTATAGTTCTTCAAAGTAGAAACAACATTTTGAATAAGTGGTAATTTTTAAATATTTTTTTCTCACGTAATAATTTAATATCTTGTTAAATTTTATCTGTACAGAGATAAAATAATTCTTGTTTTGTTTTGTTTGTTTTATTACTCTTTATTGTATTTGAAAACCACAAGTTATAAAATAATATATTATGTAATTATTTACAAATGACTATGAAAATTAAGTCTTAACCTAATGTAGCAAACATCTTTATAGTTTCGATAGCCTGAATCTAAGAGACGCCTCTTAGTAGCATTCCAAGGAACTCTGCGTCTAAACTATTCTGTGTTTCTGATATTTTTATTTTTGTTTAATATGTATAATTCACTTTATGTGCATCAGGGGACAAATTGAAAAAGCTGCAAGTACTAGATAATATTTCATTATGTGTCAGTGGCCCATCAGTTTAAATTTCTAATGAATATATAGAAGCTACTGTAGTCTTTTGTTAAAATGAACAACTAAATTAAAATTATGGGTAATAAAAACATTAGTTTATTTAAATTTATTTATTGGTACATTCAGGTTTATAAGAAAATCTTAATTTCTCTCTTTTATGGACTCGCCTCTGATGTTTCATCATAGCATTCCTATAACCAAATGCCCGACCACACATGTTGCATACATGGCTCTTAATTCCTAAATGATCAACATCACAGTGTCGTTGCAACATTAGTTTTGTGTGAAATGCCCGTCCACAAGAGTTGCAACCATATTCTGGATCTCTATGCTTTAAAAGTACGTGACTGTTAAAATTGCCCTTGAATAAAAACCTAGCCGGGCACTCAGTACACATATATCTGTATTCACCGCTGTGAGTTCTCATGTGACTCTTAAGCCGCTCCGCATATCTTCCTTTAAAAGGACATAAGTGGCACTTATAAGGATAGTCAGTCTGGTGACGCAATCTATGATTGTGATACCCAACTCTCAATCTGAATGTTTTACCGCAGACGTCGCAAATATATTTATGATGGTCTGGATCATGCATTGTCTTATGTATCTTATAGTACGACTTCCTTATAATCTTTCTGCATGTACTGCATTGTACTTTTGAATCGGGATTTTTTTGTAATTTAGAGCTATTTTTAAATTTCTTGACTCCTTTGCTATCCAAATTCCTTATTTTCTTATCATTTTCAATATTGCCTAGATAGAGGCTATCTTCTTGATTATATGTAGGCTCAAGTTTAAAACATTTTCTCAAAGTTTTATCACTTTGACTAGCTATTTTTCTGAATAGAATAGCATTTTCAATAAATTTATAACACACAGTACATAAATGTTTCGGATATTCATCGTCTTTATTAACTTCTATGTTACCACAACATTTTAAAGCTTCTATAATATCAGTGCTATTTTCAATTCCGTAAATTGATTGCAATCCGTCTTTCAGACACACACGACATTTTAAGGTATATCTTCTGCTACACACATTGTTAAAACCTGTTGAATTTTGTATTTTATTGTAATAATCACCAATTACATCAATACTGGACTTATTTTTGGACATTTTCATAATGTAATATGAAGTCACCATTATTATTAATAAATTTTAATATAAAAACTATGATTGTTATAAAATTATGATGTATGTATTATTTATTTGTTTATTTTGAATTTGTATATTTAGTTTACAGTTGTCATTTGTCAATATAGGATTTGACGTAATAAAATTTCAGCACGATAGCAGTGTTACCATTTTCGAATTAGTTTCAATTCAAACATTAGGAAATATAATAATATTATCTCTAAAACGAGATCCTTACCAACTATCCATGGGTTAGCGTTATTTTAGTCTAGTTTTTATAAATTTCAATAGCAACATCCCGATGATAGTAACTAACTACAGAATACCGAAACCTCTTATTTGAAATTTTTCAAATACCACAATGAATATAATAAAAATAATTTAGCAACTCAACTTTTCTGTAAGTGGCGCAGTCAAGCTCTAATAATTGTTAAATTTTGCAAGCAATCGGATTATTTTATAACAGTGAGCCCACAGGCTTAATTTCGATTATATTAACTTCATTAGGGAGATTTTTCGTTTTACTGTCATCACTACAAAATGGAACAGCATAATTAAGAAAATCGACAAATTTTAGAATATCACCGAACCAACTCTGCTACAACATCTCATCAAAACTGACGATCATAAAGCTCTTAAAACAGAATAAATTATCACACTTTAACGGTTCATGTTGTATTGCATTTAAACTGTTATTGCTATGTTGGGATTGTAGGGCACGTGGTGTAAAATAAATTTATACTACCCAGAGAAATGTATGATAATTTATGGTCTCATCGGAATTATTATTTTTCTTTTAATTTTAAAACAATGTATATTATTTACCATAATCAAGGGATATTATTTTTATATCAGTTTTACTTTAACCAATATTTTACTACATTTATTCCCATTTCTATTTCTGCTTTTAAAAAATTCATTGAAATTTCAAACAACATTGCATTGCATTGCAAGTGCATTCACTATTATTATGTTTCAATATTGCACTATTTCATTTCTTAGACAAAGTTTTCTTTTCAAAGTTATAATGATAAATGAAAAGAATTAAGAAATATAATATTGATCTATTATTTATTTTGTCAATATAACAAAATTTATTATAATACTAGTATTTGTTTAAATTTATTATTAGTTTTAAATATACATTATATTAGACAATGCCACAAATTTTGGTGCCATTAAGTATTGGCTTGTCTTTATCTAAACAAGATGCTGTTTACAAACAATTCTACTTTATATATGAAATAATAAATACTAAAATAATCATTATATTTTACAAAAGTATAATTTTAAATGATTTATTATATTCTATAAATAAATAAATTAATTAAAAATAAATAAGTTCATTGCACTAATTACATATCTTTTACTAATAAATTTATACATTACTAAAGTAACTATTATTATACTTTTAAAAACACAGCAGATTAAAAATTATATTATAGTTTTTTATATTCAGCCTGTAGGTACGCTGGCATGCGTGAGTATGTGTATTTTTCTCGTTTATGAACATGCCTCTGGTGTTTCATCATAGCATTTCTGTATCCGAATGCCTTCCCACATATATTGCACACATGGTTTTTGATGCCCAAATGATCGGCCTCGAAATGTCTCTGCAGAGTTAACTTTGTATGGAATGCACGTTTACAAGTATCACATCTGTACTGAGGTTCCTTATGTTTGAGCAGAATGTGACTATTTAAATTACTTTTGAATAGAAATCTTGCCGGACATTCGGTGCACATATATCTGTAATCTTTTGTGTGTGTATGCATGTGAGTTTTGAGGAGCTCCGCATACCGTCCCTTGTATGGACAAAATTGGCATTTAAATGGAAAGTCACTGCGATGACGTAGGCTATGATTGTGGTATGCACAACGCAATCTGAATGATTTGCCGCAAATATCACATACATATTTATTGTGATTTGGATCATGCATAGTAACATGCTCTTTGTAATACGATTTATTTACTATTTTATTGCAAACATAACATTGTACCTTTGAATTTGCTTTCGGTTTCTCCTTTTTAAGAGTATCAATATGTATTTTGGTGTCATTCTGTGACCATTCTATGTCATTTATGGCATCAAAATCTGAAGTGTCTGGCACATCGCGACTGTTAGTTTCGATTTTCAATGGTTTTTTCAATAATTCATTTGACTGTTTAGCAAATTTTCGAAATAAAATTGCCCCTTTTAGAAATTTAAAGCATATTGTACACAAATTCTTTGGATATTCACTGTCTTCATGGACTTCAATACCACCAAATATTCTCAAAGCTTCTACTAAGTCGGGAGTACTATCATTACCGTATATTGGCAACAAACCTTCCATCAGGCACACTCTGCAAGTACGGTTAACGTTATATTTCACGAAATCGTTCACAAAATTATCAACTTTATTTAGATTATCGTAATAAACATCGATGTTAATGTTTTTATTTGGTTTATTCATTTTCATTATATAATATGAAGTAACCATTTTTAGTTGGAATAAATATACTCAAGGTATTAAGGATTATTTTTAATTTAGGAACTCTTAATCCTGAAAGCTTATCTGTGTTCAGCGGTTTAACTACAATTATGAATTAAGTCTGATAAAGGATAATTTTCATTTATTATCATCAAATGTCTCCCACTTCCAAAGACTTATAATTTATATTATTATTATTTCCTTCTTATAAAAATTAACTTTTCTAATATTTGTTTATATTTTCACTTAGTATTTTTTTGAGATATGTATTGTGACATTTTGTTTCCTAGCTATGGGTACTAGCTATTTAAGATCAAACTTAAAATTTTTGAATTCTGAATAAAACAAATAATCGAGATTGTTTTGAGTGAATTTTACATTATCTTTATTTTATTATTTAATTAATTTAATAAATATACTAATTGAGAATTTAATTAAGAATTGAGTTTAGTGGTGAATCGAAATGAACTAAACATTAATTAATGAATATTGTTATTAAAGCGGTTCATTTATTAACCAAAATTATTGTTGGTTACTTCTAAAAAATTTTTTTTTTCATTTGTTCTTGCTTGTAAAAAAATTTAGATTAAGAAAAATTATACAATAAGCAGTACATACTTGATATAGGTAAATTTTCTCATCTTTATTATATATTAAATTCTATAGTAATAATATTTATGAATTCTTATTCTGATTCCCCTTCTCTCTCTTACATCTGTATGCTGGCAACCTAAAAAATTAATAAGGATTTACAGTAAATTCTGGACTAGGATTTGTATATACCGAGTTAGTTGTAATCAGTTAAAATCTCAGGAAATAGTCCACAGTAGTCTGCAACAGCTGTGCAAAAATTTAAATGAAACCTTACTATATTATTTACATTCTGTAAGGAGGCTTTTATCGTCACCCAATACTGTATTGACATGATCACAATACTGATGACTTTCATAGTCACTTTTTTACCATATCAAAACTTTTTAGACGAAATTGCGCTAGTGTCAAAAAGGGGTAGTTGGAGGTGACGTATGATCGATGATGGAGGTAGACGAAAACGGAAAAGTGAATACTAATTCGGGCTGTTATTTATTTGTATAAATCGGTATAAGAAGTGCGCGTCAAAATCACAGTTACTAATTATTTAGCCCGTCTTTTTAAAAAGGATGTTGATGTCTTAAAGACACAATTAGAATTTAACATAAAATTAAGGACTATTAAAAGTAATTGATAAATTTTAACAGTAACAAATTAATTAAATACATGGAAATAATAAATCCTAACTTAGGTAATAATTATGCAATTTACAATAATATAATATTAAACCTAGTATATGAATAAAAATATTTATTAATAGAGTTGTAATTGTATATAAACAGTAGTTGTTAGTGTAATTTCTGTTCCTTCCTTTCATTGACTGTACTGAAGTTTACTGCTTTAATATCTCTGAGCTCAATTTTAATAAATAGGACCCCTTTCTCAATAGTTGGACCCCTTTCTCAATAGTTGGACCCCTTTCTCAATAGTTGGACCCGTTTCTCAATACTTGGACTCCTTTCTCAGTACTTGGTCCCCTTTCTCAATTGTTGGACCTCGATAGATTTACCGCCTTTTTTGTTTTTGTATATCTGCCTTATTGCTTTATGTTTTTTTTGGGCTGTATTGTAGATAATGTTTTATAGCAGTAAAATTGTGTATCTTTTTGGAACAATAGGGAAAAAAGAGAAAGATATTGGTAAAGCAATTTAATTAAGTAATACATTAATAAATAGAAAAAAAAAACTAAATGTTTATACACAATTTATAATCACAGACAATGGATTAAAAAGATCAATTTATTGATCAACGTACAAACATACATTCAATGAAGCCTACATTTTATAATATTTTATTTATCTAACGCAATTGACTATTATAATTATTGAGCGAAGCGAACGAAGTGAGCGGAGCGTTTTACTGTAGACTTTTTACATTCTTTGTTACGAATTGGCTCGAAAAATACTTAACGGAAAATTATGAAACTTTGCAATCAAAAAGACACACATTAGGTGATGGTTCTTATAAAAAAAATTGAAAAATGTCCTCAAAAAAAGTAAAATAATATCATGTAAAAAAATTGATATCCCATTAAAATCAATGGGAAACGATGAGTCAATACTCTGGGTTCGCTTCGCTCAATATGCAAACGGCACCCAAGATTTCACGAGCGCAGCGAGTCGAAATTGAGGGTTTGTTGGCGCCCCTAGTATTATATGTGAGTACTATTTATTTTAAGTAAAAAACATATTTCAAAAAACAGGAGCAATTTTTATAATAAAATATTATATATTTTGAGAATGAAATTATATTATTTGTACTGATCTACCGATAAAAGAAATACCTCCATCACTTAAATCTATCATACATAAATAAAGAATATTCTTTTAGATGCATAACCGTTGTTATGTAACGACATTTTTTGTCACAAGGTCAAGTGAGGGTAGGATTTAGGTTTTTCGATATTTTTGTTTTTTATTTATTATAAAATTTATTATGATTTTATTATATTCATTTAACCTTATAATTTTGTTCTACTTTTAATAAAAAAAATAAAAGAGTTTATTACATATTCTTCATTCGTCTTCTTAAACTACACGTCAAATTACTAATAATTTTAAGCTATTGCGTCATACTTGACAATTGTAATTTTAAGATTGATCAATACTGATAATGTGAAATAATTTATCAGGTTTCGATGTTCTATTTAATGAAACTTTATGATAAATTATAAAGTATTAAAATTTATTGTTCATCTTATTTTAATTTGATTTCATAAATCTATTATAAATAAGTACGTAAAATGTACGTAAATTTTAAATTTGTAATAAATGATTTTATGTAAATTTAAAAAAAACAGCACAGTATAGCAAACATTCCTAAGTATGCGAAACCAAGGATTCGGTATTCTATACTACTCTGTACGGTGGACTTTGGACAGTGAAGTCGCGTGCGAATGACCGCGTCATTGAAAATATCGCAGTTTATTGGTGCAGACGCGTAAAGAACACGTTAAAATTGTTTTGAACGTTTTGTCTTATATTGAGGTTCGTAATTATATTGTTTAAAAAATATATTAAAACTTTTCATCATGATAACCTTAGCTTTAACGATAGTAGTGATAGTCGCTCTATATTTGTTTGCAACCCGGAACTTTGACTACTGGAAGAAAAGAGGGGTGAAACACGATAAACCTATACCATTCTTCGGAAACAATTTGAAAAATTATTTGATGCGCTTAAGCGTTACTCAGATGGCTGTCGAGATGTATTGGAAATACCCAAAAGAGAAGATAGTTGGCTTCTTCCGGGCGTCTCAACCTGAGCTCGTAGTGCGCGATCCCGAACTCGTGAAGCGTATCCTCATCACGGACTTCGCGCACTTCTACGGACGCGGTCTCAATCCGCACAAGGAGGTAGAACCGCTGCTGCGTAACCTGTTCTTTGCTGACGGCGATCTGTGGCGACTGTTGCGGCAACGTATGACTCCCGCCTTCACGAGCGGCAAGCTTAAGGCCATGTTCCCACTGATCGTGGAACGTGCGGAGAAGCTTCAGGTCCGCGCGCTCTCCGCCGCAGCGTCAGCTCGGGAGTTGGACGCCCGCGATCTCATGGCGCGATACACCACTGACTTCATCGGAGCGTGCGGCTTTGGTCTCAACGCCGATTCCCTTCAGGATGAAAACTCAGCGTTCCGGCAACTCGGTGCTAACATATTTAACATACCCCCTAAAGCTATTTTATTCACATTTCTAAAAGAGGCGTTTCCCAACACGTTTAAGCATTTGAGAGTAATGTCTCGTTTAGACAACGATATGACAGCGTTAGTTGATGAAGTACTGCGGCAGAGAAATTATCAACCGGGACATAGAAACGACTTCATAGATCTCTTGCTGGAATGTAAAAAGAAGGGTACGATTACCGGTGATTCAATAGAAAACGTGAAAGTGGACGGCTCGCCGGAAGTCGCCACACTGGAGATGACGGATGAGTTATTAGTGGCTCAGGTATTCGTTTTCTTTGCCGCGGGTTTCGAGACCTCCTCTTCCGCAACGAGCACCACTTTAAACGAACTCGCCCATAATCCTGAGGTTCAAGTGAAAGTACAAGATGAAATAGACAGAGTTCTCGCAAAATACGACAACAAGCTCTGCTATGATGCAATAAAGGAAATGACATATTTAGAGTGGACCTTAAGGGAAGGTATGAGAATCTTCCCATCCCTAGGATTCCTGATAAGAAAGTGTGCGAGGAGATACACATTTAAAGATTTGGATCTCACAATAGACAAAGGAGTTAAGATTATAATTCCACTCCAAGCGATGCAAAACGATCCCAAGTACTTCGATAATCCAACAGAGTTCCGTCCCGAGAGATTCGACCCAGAAAATTTTGATAAGAATAATAAATATGTTAACCTGCCGTTCGGCGACGGACCCCGAGCTTGTATCGGTAAGTTTGATGCTTCCATTGATTACATTTTCAAAATTATTGCTTCATAGGTACGAAAAAAAAAATATAAACATTGTATAATCAATAGTCGTAATAACTTTCAACTTTATTCTATAAATTAGACTAGAATCAATGAACTATAAATTGCAATAAAATGTGAAAGAGACTACAATTTGGTGGAGCCTAGTCATGTAATGTTAATTAATTGGTGTGTCAGGTGAGCGTCTAGGACTGATGCAGTCCATGGCCGGTCTGGCGGCAGTGCTGTCTCGGTTCACAGTCCGTCCGGTGCCGGGAGCCCCGCGCCGTCCGTCCGTAGACCCGCGCTCCCGCATCGTACAGACCATCAAACATGGACTCCCTCTCATGTTCCACTTAAGAGAACAGAGCTAATAATGCTATCACTCTTAAATCATTCTGACATCACTTAACCATAAACTTATAGGTACTTAATTATTATTTAATTAAATTATTAACATCTATAAACCCTTTTATCCGTGCCAATGACCTAATATCATTATAAATATAACCTAAATCCGTCAGTAGATTTTGCATTTTTATACAAACAAGTAAACAAATAAACAAATAAAAATACGTTTTTTTTTAATCTGAAGTAGAAGATTTTTTTATATCTTGATAGTATATAATTCTTCGCGCTACTATTTCTTAATATGTACATATTAAAAAACACTGCAGGACAGTTTTGATGTTGTTTTTAATGTCAGCTTATTTATCAAATTCAAAAGAGAAGGTAATAATTCTTTACACGTGAAACAAAAGACTGCTTTAAATTTTAACTATTCTAATGTCTTAAATATATACAAACAATATTAATTATAATTAAATAATAAATTCAGAGTTGGACATAATCATAACTTAAAATATGAATTTCGAGAAGACCGGCTGTAGTTAACGAAAAGACGAGCAAAGGCTCTTTTGACTAACACTGCCTGAAGCAGTGCATGGCGATAGTCGCAGGCCACAGGTAGTATTTATATGTTATTGCTGTTCTCACACCATTGTCATATGAGTGTAACATAAATGTAGATATGATAAACTTTGTTTTGTTATCACTGTTGTTATCAATATGCTTAAGACTTGTTTTTTGTTTTAATTATTAAAATGTCACTGTTTAAAGACACAATTGTAAGTACGATTCGTTTTATTTACACTTGTGATAGTGTATTATTTACATACAAATGAACGCCAGTACTTTGAAACATGTTAATATCTATAGATATAAATAATTGTAGTGTCTGTTTGTAATTCCAAATTAACAATTTTTCACTAAATGTTTAATTTTTTTGTCTGTCATTTTGTGCCGGCTCTGGAGTCTGGACCGATTGGACCGATTTTAAAAGGACCTACACTGGCGAATAGCTGATGCAATAAGGAGTAACTTAGGCTACTTTTATTTTTAAAGAGATTTTCGCGCAAACGAAGTCATGGGCTCACTTAGTATTATAATAAAAAACATGTATCAAAGTTCAGACATTATCACAGATCATAAAAATTAATAGTCATTATCTATAGATTAACTCGATATCTATATATGTTATATTTGTCAATTTGTCATTGTCAAAGTTTTTGTCCCAAGTTCACTTTTGAAACGTTAGTTAAACGTTCCCAAGATAAGGTCCACGATGAATTGTCAACAAACTATGAATGTTTTAACTTATTATAATTAATAATAAAATTTGTTATATAATATTATTGACTCAATTACAGTAATTATTGATATTGAAAACAAATTATTTAATACACATTTATAAGTTAAAGGACTTTAAACATGAATAATAACAGTAATTTATAATATAATAACGGTTAACTGTGAGTCACTGATAATAACCTTCAAGATGTTAATATAATGACTTAATATATTGCATAGGGAAATCTTAATAGAAAAAATATTAAGAATGCCTCCAAAACGCCTTCTATTTATTTATTTATTTTTTTATTCATCTTCACGCCATATCCCTTGCGGGGTAGCCAGACACGACGGAGCGCCAAACGCTACGGTCCCTGCATACCTCTTTCGCCTCGACCACAGACATCAACCTCTTCATGCATGCCCTCCAGGGGGTCCTCATGCTTTTTACGTGACCTTCCTCCAGTATCATAGATAATGTGTTTTCGAAGGTCACTCGAGTCCGCCCCATGTCTCTCTTACCACTTACTTTTCCTATATAAATCTTTTTTACCATTCTTTCGCCACTCATTCTTTCGAAAAAACGAAAAAAGCCTTCTAAATTTGATATAATTAACCAATCGGACACTAGACCTCTTAATGTATGGATTGTGCTAGGAACTAAAGACCTGTGAATAAAGAGTGCCTGTAAACGAAGTAAATTGGAATAATTTAATACTAGGGGCGCCAACAAACCCTCAATTTCGACTCGATGCGCTCGCGAAATCTCGGGTGCCGTTTGCATATTGAGCGAAGCGAGCCCAGTGTATTGACTCATTGTTTCACATTGACTTCAATGGGATATCAGTTTTTTGACATAATACAGGGTGGGCCAAAAATTTTTGCACTTTTGAAACATGTCTAGAAATAAAAGTACAAATGTTATTTTGTTTATGATTTATATAAAGTAATTATCATTTATTAAAATTTATCTCTTATTATCTCCGTCTCGTCGTTGGCACTCCTGCAATCGACTACGTAAACTTTGGAAAACTCGTTGACACATGCTGCGAGGAATCGCGGCTATCTCCTCGTGGATGTTTTCTTTTAATTGGGATATGGTCGTCGGTTTATTAAGGTATACTTGACTCTTCAGATATCCACAAGAAAAAATCGCAAGGTGTAAGGTCCGGGCTTCTGGGAGGCCATGGGATATCACCTCTGCGAGAAATTAATCTGTTAGGAAATATTTCTTTGACCACCGTTAAAGTCACGTTTGATGTATGGCATGTTGCTCCATCTTGTTGCATCCAAGTCCGGCTATTGTATTCTTCAAATTCATGCAACTGTGGTGTCAAAAACTCTTGCAACATTTTCACGTATTCCACTGAGTTCACAGTTACGTTATTTCCTTGATTATTTTCAAAGAAGTATGGACCGATTATGCCCTTTGCGGATATGGCAGCCCACACTGTCGTTTTTGGTGAATGAAGAGGCTTTTGGTGTTTATAGTGAGGGTTTTCCGTGCTCCAATATCGACAATTATGTTTATTCACGTGACCATTAATGTGAAAATGGGCCTCGTCCGTAAACAATACATTCTCAAGGCTAGAGAATCGCTCCAGTATAGTGTCAGCAAATAACTTGCGTTGAATGTAATCGTTTGGTTTCATCTCCTGTACAATTTGAAGCTTATATGGGTGCAGTTTAAGGTCCAAATGCAAGATTCGCCGCAGACTAGTTCTTGGTATAGCAAGAGCCGCCGACCGCTTACGCGTAGATGATTCTGGATCGTCCCTTACAGAAATTTCAACCTCCCGAATGTTCTCTTCGCTTCTTCTTGAACGTGGTCGCCCAGTTTGTTTAATATTCGTTGTCGATCCCGCTTGCTCAAACTTTTTAACCCAAGCTTTAATTAAATTAACACTTGGACACTCACTTACACGTTGTAATCCGTATTCAACTCTAAAGAGGCGTCGTACAGTAACGTAGGAATCGTTGTTTTTGTAAAATTGTTTTACGCAAAAAGCACGCTGTTGTCCCGTGTAGCGCTCCATCGTGACCAAAATTGCATTAAACGACGCACAATTCCCCGCCACTCGCGCGCCCCTTGCTCTCACGGTTTTGGAGAAATCAAGTGTTGCTATTTGCAAAAATGTTTGGCCCACCCTGTATAAAAAAAAATATTTTTTTTTATAACTATCTCCTAATGTGTGTCTTTTTGATTGAAAAGTTTCATAATTTTCCGTCAAGCAGTTTTCGAGCCAATTCGTGACAAAGAATGTAAAAAGTCTCCAGTAAAACGCTCCGCTCACTTCGTTCGCTTCGCTCAATAAGTTAAATATTTGTATTTTTTTAATAATATACACGTAATAATATATATGTTTAATTTGACAGTATTTAAGATTACACAGTTATTTGAAATGTTTTGACATTCTTATAAATTTATATAATACTAGCTGTACTCACGTCTTCGTTCATATTGAAATTGTACTTTCTAAAGCCCAAATTACTCCGTATAACATCGACTATTCGTTAGTGAAAGTCGTGTTAAAATCGATATAGCCATTTCAGCGATTAGCCGGAACAAACCAAGAAATTTTAAAATTTGTCTAATGTTATATAAGTACCGTATATACTTTCTTAGTCGAAGTTAAAAACTGCTAATTTGAAAATACAAACAGACACTTAAATTTTATTTATATGTCCATACTAATATTATAAAGAGGAAAGGTTTGATTGTTTGTTTGAATTGAATAGGCTCCGAAACTGCTGGACCAATTTCAAAAATTCTTTTACCATTAGAATCCTACATTATCCCTTATGAACAGGCTATATTTAATACGAGAAAAATAGGGATCCGCGTGAAAATTTCAACAATACAACCCAACGTGTGAAAAAGTACCAAAAAAATACTTATGTCGCGTACGCTGTGGAAATTATTGACAATAGAGCAAAGTGATATACTACAGTTTTGTAGAGGACATCAACATCTATAAAAATGTCTGTAATACTATATGTCTAACTATTCCACAATCGCTACTTTTTCATCTAAAAATGTGCAATAGTAACGTCGCGCCGGTACAAACTACGCCACATTATTCGTACCAGAGTAATAATCATATTTAATCATAATTGTATTAATTATCAAAACCACCAGTTAATATGTATAGAATATATTTAGTTTATTCTCTCATTATTTACTTAATCTAATACTTATAATTTTAATTCCGTCTCGTCCTAACAATAGAAATATTATCAGAACGTTTATTCTTTGATCAAATAATAATTATTTATTCAACTAATACATTTTGACCTTGATTCAGTTATTGATGTTATTACATGTAAGATGGAATACAGTTTTTGCAATCATGTCATGTGCTATCTGATTTTGGCAATAACAATTATAATTACTATTATTATTTTAAAACATTATACGATAATATCATTATACATATGAGCAATTAATTATAATTTTAAAATGTTTTTGTCTTTAATGATAAAAAATAATTTATTTCATTTCTATATTTATCCGTCGATTATATGTTATCTTGCCAAAATATTTTGTTTAAATTACAGCTTTGTTGACGCTAACATCCTTTATTTAATTTAGTGGAAAATATTTCTTACAGTGCGTTGAATAGCCTTTGTGAAGTCCTTCATTTTATACCCTTTAGTTATACCTAAAGGGTTTATGACTCTGTAGATAAAACTACAAAATATTTAGCAAATAATAACTAAGTGACAGTACTTCACCCTCGGTGACAGATCTAAACCGTGTTGGCGCCATTTTGATTATCACTGGATTTATGTATACATTACATTTAAATTATACAAATAATAAATTAAAACGGAATATTTACAATATCAAATAGTTTCATGATGTCCATTATCCATGTCATGTTTTTAACAAATTTTAAATCCCCTCCCCCTCCCAAAATCATATGTATTTTTTATTGTACATGTATTTTTTATATTAATTTAATTGTAGGTGTTATATAACATAATTAAATGTAATTAAATAAGTTGTTTTTTACTGGCAAAAAATATTAATTTAAATAATGTTTTCAAATTAAAACACGAGGTCGTTTTTCTTAATTACATTAAGGTCAACATATTTTAATACAAATTTACTATTATACCTATTTAGTGAAGGTACTGACGTCCTAAATTTACACAGGTGTTAATTTTACTAAACTTTAAGCGACATTGAAATAATCAAACATATATTTATTAGTTTGTATTTCTGTAAATTTTTGAATACAATATTTTTTTGTCTTGTTTGGAGAACCTTTAATAAGACTTTACTTTGAAGGTAGTTTTAATGCAATTCCCTTAATTTTTTGATATTAGCGAAAATAAATGAATATACATATGTTTCATCATCATCATTCATTGTCTCCCGCCAAAGAGGGCCGGCGCCATCCGACCAGACAGCACAACGCAAAGAACGAATGAACGGTGAACGAATAAAAGGGCCTGTGTCCGCCACAAAACTCTCCCGCGTACTCCACTCCCTATCAGCAGCGAACCGGACAAGAACCATGACACATGACCAACATAGCCAACCTGGCTAACAGTTATTGACAGGATCGCACTGTCCCGGTTTACACATCCAGTAGACTTGTTTTCAGCTAAACACTCGAAGAGAAATCCTATTTGGCAATCCTACTAATACAATAATTACTTAGTGTAACTATTATATGTATTTTGTTATTCAGTAATTCTTTTGTTATTCACTAACTTACATTATTATATATAATATAGGGTAAGGTTGCTTAAGTCGTACCCCATAAGCGAATACCACTGTAAAACTTACTACCAGTGATATAAAACAAACTATTCTGCGTTAATGAAATCTTAGTTGCCATTAAATCAACATCCATTTCAATTTAAAAATCTTTTACTGAAATAGATATATACGCGTTTTTCGAAAATAGACGCCTAAATAGTACTGGGTATAGCCTAAGTCGTACTCAGAATATAGACTGCAATGAAGCCATAATAATCATAAACTACATAAAATAATAAAACTAAGGAAATATAATAATAATTAAAAACAAACAGTTTTTGAAGTGTTATATGTTTAAAAAACTTTTTAAAATTATTATTATATTTCCTTAATTTTGTTTTTAAATGGTGTTATAACACCCATTAATAGTTAATCTGCGATCAACATAAAACTTTGGTAAAAAAATAAACCTAATATCTAAAAAACAACTCTCCAAAAACTAAGTTATTCTTAGAAAATTATCTGGACTAAATACAGATATCACAAATATATTTCTTAATTTCTCTTTCAACACCAGCACCCATGATCTAACACACATGTATCCAACTAGTACATTTTAAGCACTGTATCATATTTTCTTCACGATCTTCTTCACATAGTTGACATAACCAGGTTTCTTTAGCTTTTATTTTTTTGTTTTTCTTATTGTATGTTTCATCTGTATTTTTTCTTTTGGTACTTTTTGTTATTACTTTATGTATTATTTCTTTTATTTTTATTTTCCTTGGCTTTCATTTATTGTTATAGGGAATAGAAGTTAATTCCATTGCTGCGTTGGTACACTTTGTAATTGTTTTATGGACTGTTTTTATGCAAGGCACTGGAGACAAAATATTCAAAAGACAAGTTGAAGGGCAGGTTGTGCTGGATCCCTGGGCGCTGAGGATGGTGTTGTATTTTTTGGTGATATTAAAATTATTGAAGAACATAAATCTGACGGCGTTTTTATGTATAGTGACGTAACTCTATCTGGTGTTTCGGCATTTGGTTCTCCTGGATGACCAACTTCTTTATTTGATACATCAGAGACATATACAGAAGCTTTTTGTAGCTTCCTTTCTTCCAAAATCAGGCCTCTTGTGATTGCACCGACTTGGTGTTTACCCTTTTGAACAATAACTTTGGAATCAAGAATTTTTTGGTTTTATTTAGTTCTTTTAAATGCCGTCGTAAGGTAGATCTTAATACATTAAATCTTCTACATGCTTTATTAAAGAGAATTTCTTCATTTCGATTTTTGTCCAAAGCTTCGTTTATACCCTCTTGTTTCTGTATTTTTGACTACTTCAATGAGCACTACCCACCTTCGAGTCATTATGCTCACAAGTATAAAGAAAACGGTTTTAAATAAAAAATGAGAAGGACAAAAAGAGACCTCATAAAGAAACTTCGTAGGACCAAAGCCATGGACGACAACCAACTTAGTCACCTACTGTCTAGGGCATTAAGGTCAATTCTTAAATTAATACAAGGCATATTACAACAAATAACAAAAAACCGTGATAGCTTTGACCGGGCAAACACGAAGTAGACTTTGGAGGAAATCAATAAAATAATTAAAAAGAAACCATCTAAGTCAGCACCAGGTCCGGATGGTATATATAGTTTATAAAAAATGTCCGTCGATCCATAAACATCTATTGAATATATTCAGTAAAATCTGGTCAAGAGGACAAACACCGGTTACATTCGGAAATGCTCTTTTTGTCCTCATTCCCAAAAGCGACCATGTCTCGAATCCTAGGGACACTATACCGATAGCTCTAACAAATGCAATATCAAAAATATTTTTTTCTTTTTTATAAACAAAAATGACGCAATTCATGATTAATAACAAATATTTAGGGCCTAATCACCAGAAAGGGTTTCTGCCTGGCATTTCTGGATGCCTGGAACATAACACATTAATATCTGAAAGCCTTAGAGATGCTAGAACTAGTGAAAGACAAATAACGGTATGTTGGATAGACTTGGAAAACGCTTTCGGGTCGATACGACATCAACTGATGATGTTCGCGCTAAAGTGGTATAACTTTCCAATGTCAGTTAATGACATGATTGCATCATATTATTCAAAATTAAAATTTTCCATAATCACAAAAGAAAATCATTCCAAACCATTAAATTACAATATAGGTTTATTTCAAGGTTGTTGTATTTCTCCAATTATATTTAACATAGTCATCCATATTTTAATAGATAAATTAATTAAAAACGAAAAGAAATGGGGTTATCGGTTTAAGTTTAAAAATAAATACACAGAATCCATACTAGCATTTGCAGACGATCTCGCGATACTGACACGTTATCCAAAACAATGTCAGCTTCTTTTAAATGTTGTGGAGGATTTCTGTTCTTGGACGGACGGATTAAGGACAAAAACCCAATAAATGCTACAGTCTATGTCTGGGTAGGCGGAACACCAGATATACCTCTTACGATCCGGGTCTTATAATAGACGGTAAATGCGTTACTACTATTACCGACGCAGCTCCGATTATTACCAAGGGCGCACTCCATCTTTAGATATAATAGTCGATAGCTTTTTGAGTGATCTTAAAAAGGTAGACAATCAACCAATAAGTAACATCAAAAAGGCTTGGATATAAGATAATTATTTAACATCACGTCTAAATTGGCCTTTCCTCGTTTATGATATTAATAAGACCCTTTTGTTGAAGTTAGATGCAAGCGTCATAAGGACATTGAAGTCATGGCTCGGGTTAGCGCATCCAGCGGACTCTTCTACCTGATGATATTTTAACATCTCTCCCAAAAGATAAAATTGTCGTAGAGCTGGAGTCACGACTTCAATTCCATAAACAATTTATGATAGGTGCTCAAACAAATAAAGCAGGGCTAGGATCAAGTAGGAAAGAACAAGAAAGAAATAATAAAATCCTTTATTCGGCAAGATGAAAATGATAATTACCGGTTGCACGCGATGAGCCTAGAATTGCAAAATGAATGGGTGACCATAGGAGATTTTTGTGTTCCACTAGCTTTAAAATGGCGCACCCTGCTTCATGATTGGTCCCCAGCATTATTAAAATTCTTAATGCATTTCAAATGACTCTCTCAAATCAAAGTAACTTAGTAAAATGGGGCAAAGCCACCGAAAAATCTTGCAACATCTGTGGGGAGGCAGTAGGAACCGCGAAACACTTCCTAGTAGGGTGTAGGGTACTTTTAAAAAGAGGTAAATACTCGCGAGCCACGATAAAGTGTTAGAAATCGTACGAGAAGCGGTTAGTCTTTTTGTAGCAAGAGCTCAGAAGGGTATAACAACCACCAAAATGTCAGTAGAGTTCGTAAAGGCAGGTTCGACCAAAAAATCAAAACTAAAACCGTATTCCATCTTCTCCTGATTGGACTCTTATGATAGACACGTATGAAAGGAAATACAAAATCCCCGGGGATGTTTGTGTTTCGTCATCTAGGCCGGACTTATTCCTGTACTCAAAAAACTAAGGCGCGTAATACTTGGGGAGCTTACTGTACCCTGGAAAACAAACATAACCAAAGATCATACATTTAAGCTTAACAACTATTACCAACTGTCTAACGAACTGATCAGGAATAAATTTATAGTTAATTTGTACGCTGTAGAAGTACAAAAATCTCTACAACTTATTTAAGGATCTCGGCCTTTCTAGAACGATCATCAGTTCATTTCTGGAACGTATTTCAAAGGCGGCTTTAGTAGGTTCTTACGATATTTGGTTAGGTAGGGAGAGGAGCGTGATCAGTAAAGGTGAGCATGGGCCCCTTAAACCTACACCTGGGTTGCAAGTCCCAGGCATTATTTGCCCTCCTCTTCTTGCAACGCGATGGGACCGGCACCTGTACGGTGAATCCATGGAATGCTAAGAAGCTTCGTCTCACAATAGATTTAATATAATTCTATTAGTTTTATTTGATATTTCTATAAATAAATACTCAACATCTTCTGTTCGCCACATTGAATTTTCAAATTGCATCATTTTTCTCTAATATTCTACTCATTACAACTAACCCATCCAAACACTTATAAAACCTGAAAACATTTTTCTTTCTCCAACAAATTGGATTTTCCATTCACGGATTGCATTCAAAACCACAGTACACTATACTAACATAGCTTAAATCAAGTGAAGGGTGTGGTTCAAATTGTGTTGCAAACTTTGAACAATAAATAATGCAAAAACAAATTCGCAAAACTTGAACAACTATATACATCTAACAAAATCCGCAATGTATACAAGGCCGCCGTCATATTGTTTCCGTGTTACAATGTCACCTCTGCCGATTTTACTGCAAGATCGCGGGTTTTAACATTAAATATGAAGTTTTGGTCATGCTCATGCAGGTTTTTCAGAATACTATCTGGGGTCATCTGTTCTGTTTATTTCCTTAAAGTAGTTTATATCAAAGCGGAAAGTTTCTTCTGCTAATTAAAAACCACAGGCGTTTATATTTATAAGAACGTCGCGTCCGCCGACCTCTGCTACCAGGAAAGAACGCTCGCTCTGCCTCCGCGTAATAAATCTTTGATATCTTATAAAATATTAATTTTAATGATTTACTGTAGAGGGCAATTTTAATCTCAATTAAATGCACAGCACATCTAATTTAATTAAATAAGGAATCGTACACTATTGGTCAAAAACGTTTCTTAAATAACTCATTATTTGTTATAGTATACTCATATTAAAAGTTAAAAAATGATTAATGTGGGTTTCCTTATGTGATTCTGGTCTTATTTTTTACCAAATTGGAAAAAAAATATTTAGATAAATAAAAATAAAACTATAAATGTTTATAGAGGAAAAGAAAGTAAAGGGAAGGGAGTACAATCTTTATTAACTAAATAAAAACGTACTTTAAATATTTTAGTTCAGGTGCTGATCAGATTGTTTTTTCCTTCCTAATCTTTTATCTCCATACTATATGGTGAGAGGCAATGGAATCATGATCCGGTGTTCTTAAATAGAGTTAGAAATTTCTCTAAAATATTTAAGAACGTTTGCGTACAAGCCAAGTCCATTTATATAAAAAATAAAATTTTAAATTCAGAAGATAAAATAAAGGCAACTTGGGGTGTTTTATCTAGTTTTACTGGAAAATCTAGGGCTCCCAATGGACCTATAAAGTTAAAATTTGATAATATTGAAATAAATAAAGAATCAAAGGTGGCGGCTCTTTTTGAGACCTTTTTTACTGAAATCCCAATAACATTCACACGTAATTTAAATTCCTCGTCATCTGTTGCAATCGCGGAATTGAACAAAAATGTTAAAGTCAATAATAAATATTTTGCTTTGAAACCTGTTTCATCAGATGAAATAGTTAACATATTTAGAACCTTAAATTCGAAGAAAACCAGTGATGTCAGGGGTATGTCAGTTAAATTGCTTAGCACTATTATAAATGATATTGCCCCTCAATTATCCCTTATTTTTAACAAATGTATCGAAACCGGTATTTTTCCAGATTTGATGATAAACAGTAAAATAGTTCCTTTGTTTAAAAGTGGCGTAAGATTGGATCCCGAAAATTATAGGCCTATCTCGGTTTTACCGACCTTGAGTAAGGTATTCGAGAAAATTATTTTAAATCAGATTTCAGAGTTTGTGTATAGCAGTGGGATCATCATAGTGAACAATATGGTTTCACCAAAGGCAAATCAACGACTGATGCGGGTGCCGCGCTTCTTTAGCACATTTACGACGCATGGGAGAAGTCGCAGAATGCAATTGGGGTGTTTTGCGATTTGTCCAAAGCCTTTGATTGTGTGGACCATCAGACGTTGCTATGCAAACCAAACCACTACGGTGTACGTAGCGCTGCGCTTGATCTTATTGCCTCTTACCTGAATCAAAGAGTCCAGACAGCTTACGTAAATAATTCTAAATCGTCTGGTTCTCACCTAAAGATGGGTGTTCCACAAGGATCTATACTGGGCCCCTTTTTGTTTTTACTTTATATTAATGACTTGCCATTTTTTGTTAAGGGTCTGTGTGACATTGTACTCTTTGCTGATGACACCTCGCTTATTTTTAAAGTTGAGCGTGATAGGATTAATTATGACGAAGTAAATAGTACTTTGTCACGAGTCCTGCATTGGTTCGAAATTAATAATTTAGTGTTAAATGCTAAGAAAACTAAATGCATAGAGTTTACACTTCCTAATGTAAAAAGTAAAAATTTCAACTTGCTCCTTAACAATGAAGTGTTAGAATTGATTGACTCAACAAAATTCTTAGGTATAACATTAGATAAAAAGCTCCAGTGGAACCCCCATCTCTCAACACTCGCAGCCAAACTCAGCTCCGCCGTCTTTGCAATTAGAAAAGTTAGACAATTAACGGACATTAATACGGCTCGACTTGTTTATTTTAGTTATTTTCACAGTATTTTATCTTACGGTATTTTATTATGGGGCAGTGCTGTCGAAATTAATTTTATATTTATTTTACAAAAAAGAGCTGTGCGGGCTATTTATAACTTAAAAGCTAGAGATTCTCTGAGAGATGTTTTTAAAGAAATAGGTATTCTTACAGTCGCTTCGCAATACATATTTAATAACATATTATATATACGTCAAAATTTAAATAGTTATATAAAAAACAGTGAAAGACACGCGATAAATACGAGAAATAAAAACAAACTCGTAACGCCAAAGTTTCGGCTTCAAAAAGTTAATAAATCCTTCATGGGTTTGAGTATACGCATATATAATAAAGTTCCACAAGATATCTTAGACCTTCCATTACTTAGTTTTAAATCTAAAATCAAAAGTTTATTGTTAAATAAAGCCTATTATAACGTTCAAGAGTTTTTAGTGGATCGAAATATGTGAAACTTAAGTTGTTGAATCATTTGCAGGATTTATATTATAATGTACATCACCTATTGTTATATTTCTTTTGAAAAGAGCAACTGTTGAGTTTCTGGCCGGCTGTTCTCAACAGAGCAGCATTCCGAGCCGGTGGTAGCTTACTTACGGACTGACTACACTAACCTTTTTTGTATTGTAGTAATTGACGATTCAAAAGTGCGTGTAAATGCCTATTTGAATAAAGATATTTTGAATTTGAATTTGAATTTATCCTTTCTATCATCTATGTAAAGAAAAAGATCTGCAGCTACATTTTCAAAGAAACAAAACTTGAAAAACCGAAAACTAATAAAATTACAAAAAAAAGTAAAGTAGACGAAGACAGCAGAAAAATAAGCAAAAACAACATAGTGCACTTGCAACATTTCACAGCTTCGATTGGCTGTAGACCTTAGAATGGTTTTAATTTCAACTTCATATCTCCACGCTTGTGTGAACTAGGGTTCTTGGCAAACGAACAGGCGGATGGAATTGACGAAAAGAAGAACAGACGGACAATTGAGTGATCTTTTAAGTATACCATTGTATTCATATAAAAAAACTTTAATGTTGTGTTTCTTAATTTTAAATAATTTTTCGTCAATCAGAAAAGACCCCAACATAAAAATTTTCAATACAAGTACGTGAAAAATACTTATTTATCTTCACGTGATATCCCTTGCGGGGTAGCCAGAGACGACGGAGCGCCAAATGCTACGGTCCCTGCATACCTCTTTCGCCTCGACCACAGACATTAACCTCTTCATACATGCCCTCCGGGGCGTCCTCATGCTTTTTACGTGACCTTCCTCCAGTATCGTAGATACTGTGTTTTCAAGGGTCGCTCGAGGTCTCTCTTACCGCTCACTTTTCCTTTATAAATCTTTTTTACCATTTTTTCATCACTCATTCGTTCGACGTGCCGAAACCACGTGAGCACGTTCTTCTTCATTCTCACCGTAACATCTTCGCTAGTACCTGCCATTCTATGGATCATTCATTGCGGATTCGGTCAGCTAAACTGTATCCGCATATTCAGCGAAGATATCGCATCTCCACAGCATTCATCTTTCTTACATTCGTCTTCTGTGTTACCTACGTTTGGCTGCCGTATAATAGCGTCGGTAGCAAAACTGCATTATGTACAGCCAAACGTCCAGCTATGCTGACGTTTTGCCGTCTCAACAATGCAGCCAAAGCACCGTTGACTCTGTTACCGGCAGCAATACGCCTTTCCACATCCATTTCGTATCTTCCGTCTCTGCTAAATATTCTTCCCAAATATACCACTTCATTCATTTGTTCTATTATCTTACCATTTACGTTGATCTTACATTCTGTTCTTTCTTTATTTCTTTCAAATATTAGAACCTTCGTCTTATCTGCATTCAGGTTTAGATCATTATTTTCACACCCATCTTTCAGAGTGGTGACCAATGCCTGCAGATCGCATTCTGATGATGCAATGAGCACTGCATCGTCTGCATATAACAAGCAATTGACCTTAAGGTCACCTACTTTCATTCCCATGTCGCTGTCTTTCACGTCTTGGAGACAACTATCCAAATACAAATTGAACGACCAAGCTGACAAGCGCAACCTTGCATAACACCCGATTCGAAGTTAAACCAGGGCGATATGTTAGCTCCTACTCGCACACAGGCTGAATGATCTCCGTAAAGGGACTTTACAGCCTGTAGCAAGGGTCCGCTCACATTGTATCGGGGCGGCAGTATCTCCCAAAATTTCTTTCTCACAAACCTGTTAAATGCCTTTTCCAAATCCACAAAAGCACAGAAAACCTTTTGGTTTAAGGCCAATAACTTTTCCGTGATCATGCGAAGGGAAAAGATCTGATCTATAAACCCTCTTCCAGGTCTAAAATCTCCTTGGGCCTCCCACAACAGCCTTTCAGATCTCTCATGAATTTGTCTAGCTAATATTTCAGCATTAACTTTACCGCCCAAGCTAATTAAACTGATAGCCCTATAGCTTGCACAGTCTATCTGTGAACCTTTGCCTTTATGCAAAGGTACGATGATTGCACCTTGCCAATGGGGACCTCCCCTGTTTCCAGCATAGTTTGATTAATTTATTAACAATTCGTGAGGTTACTGTAATCATAATTAATAAAATTAATTTAATAATTATAACAATGTTTAAATTAATTTCTTTATTAATTTATTTACTTATTTAATATTATTATTATCATTTGTTACTTATTTTTTCGTTATTTCGCCAACCGGTTTAAATTCTTTGCTAACAATAATCGTTTTTTTTTAATTTCATTTGTATTGTGGTGTACAATAAAAAGTAAAATAAATAAATAAATAATATTTAAAATATTTAGTTTTGTCGTTATGATTAACGTTGTTACCAATTTGTGTCTTGAATTATATGTGAGACTAAATAAATGGTATATATACTTGGTATATCTTGGTGGTCTTATGCAGAAACAATTATCAGTAATAAACATTTGTTATAATTGTTTGAGTTATTGCGACTTCATCTCCTTACTATCTCTCTTAAATAATAGACATCATTTATATTGAACACAAATCTATGCCTTTTCTTTTATAACGAACTTCTTTAAAAAAATTGTATTTCTGGTAATTCCGAGTGAAAAACTGAGGTATAGAAAGTGTTTTAACCAGTTAAGGGCAACGGTTTAGCCAGTACATCCTTGTAATCAAACCAATTCTACAATAGATTTAATATAATTTAATAAATTTAATTTGATACTCCTATAAATAAATAGTCACCATCTTATTATGTTCGCCAAATTGAAATTTTCCAAATATATATTTTTTTCTATAATATTCTCATTACAACTAACCCATTCAAACAGTTTAGACACTTATCAAAAGTCTGAAGCCATTTTTCATTCACCGAAAAAATTGGATTTTCCATTCACGGATTGCATTCAAAACTTCAGTACACTACGAGTATACTAACATAGCTTAAATCAAGTGAAGGGTGTGGTTCAAATTGTGTTGCAAATTTTGCAAAATAAATAAAGCAAAAACCAATTCGCAAACCTGGAACAAGTATACACAGTCATGCTTAATGTATTAGTAAAGTAGTTTATATCAAAGCGAAAAGTTTCTTTGCTAATTAAATACTTCGTTCGACAGGATCGATCGTGATAGGTAGATTCCCGTCGGTCGGATCGACAAAGAAAAACTAGCCAGCAGTATTCTACTGGTCATTACGAGTCTTATGACGGGTCACTCTGCATATATTGGGTGAGCGGAGAACTACCCACCACTCCTATCTCCTAAACGGGGGGTCGCATCAAAAAACTTTTCGGACAAAAAAGATTCCTCTTTTAATTTGTTAATTTTCTAAGATTTTTCCGACGGCAAAATTTTGCCTTCTTCTGTGACTTTTTTCGGTTTTTAACTTTCAACCCCCCCAGCTCCTCAACCCCTAGACCGATTTCCCCCGTTCAAGAACTTAACCTTCATTTTGTTCTTAAGAATGTGTATGCCGAGTTTGAAAATCCTCCGTCAATATTTGCGGCCTGTAGCGTGTCCCAAAGGTTTGCACTTTCACCCCCCCTCCCAGCCCCCCCTTTCACTTTTTCCAAAAAAACGAGATGGTACGTTTGTCCTACTAATTTATCCTATCGACCTGTGAAGTCAGATTTCGCCTACGATGAATTTGGACTGATGGATCATATATACATATATATATATAGAGGGATATATAAAATTTTTTTTTTCGACGGATTCTCAATCTCCAGTTCATAAACGGCGTAGCGCCCCTACTCTGGGGTCTGGGTTCCGTCATCGCATCGATTGCAATAGGTAGATTCATCTATGGAATCTACCTAAAATCACAGGTATTTATATTAATAGAAAAGTCGCGTCCGCCGACCTCTGCTACCAGGAAAGAAAAACGCTCGCTCTGCCTCCGCGTTATAATCTCTGATATCTTATAAAATATTAATTTTAATGATGTACGGAAAAGGGCAATTTTAATCTAAATGAAATGCACAACACATCTAACTAATTTAATTAAATAAGGAATCATACACGATTGATTAAAATCGTTTCGTAAATAACTCATTATTTTTTATTGAGCGAAGCGAACGAAACTCTGTATGTGAGACTTTTTGCATACAATGTTTTCGATTTTGACAGCTTTAACGATCTTCATGAAATATTGCACATTTATAGTGATGGTTATTGCGATGGTTTATAAAAAAAAGTGAAATGTCATTGGGGAATAATTACCAAGAAAAGTCAGTCCCATATAATTCAATTAAAAAAACTTCGCTATGCGGTATTTGATTATTCTCTATTTTGTTGCCTGTCGGTTTCAACTTTGAACACTGAATTGAAGGTGGGTTACTTGCTTCGCTCATTTCGCCGAACTCTGCCGAGATTTTGCGAGCGCAGCGAGTCAAAATCGAGGTCCGGTTTGCGCCCCTAGTAGTATACTAGTATTAAAAGTTAAACAATGGTTAATGTAAGTTTCCTTATGCGATTCTGATCTTATTTTGTACCAAAGTGAAGAAGAAATATTTAGATATAAAAACAAAACTATAAACGTATATAGACCGGGGAAGGACCACCCTCTCACGGAAGATCGACGTGTAGTAACCAAATTCATTTGGTTATGTTTCGTCGGAGAGTGAAAGAAACCGGAAGTCCAGCCCCCCCTCGGTTTTGCTTGGGCTGCCCGTCGTATCTGGGGCGGACAAAGTATAGCCTTTTGTGTTATTTGAGGGCAAACGACGAGTCAGTCGAACGCCGTCTACTATCATCTAGAGACGGCGCAGCCGGCCTTGTTGTTTCTGACGGAGACGCAGATATCTCAATCTAGCGACACAGCGTACCTGTCATACCCCGGGTATAAACTTGAACATCATTTTATACCACACGCCGGGGTATCTGTGTTCGTAAGGGAGAATGTTTGCTACCGTCGCCTTAAGGTTTTTGAAGGTCGGGACCTGTCTGTACTCTTCGCGTGGACATGGACGACCATGGCAGAGTCTACGCGTGCCTCTACAAGTCCCATAGTGGTAATGCTGAAACGGATCAACTCTTGGGCCATGTTCAGGCGAAGATTGACGATCTGTTTTCACAGACTCCCTCCGCCGAAGTCGTACTCCTCGGGGACTTCAATGCGCACCATGCCGATTGGCTAGGGTCACGTGCCACCGACTACGCGAGGAGATCTGTGTTTGAATTTGCTCTGGCAAATGGTCTGTCCCAATTGGTCAAGAGGCACACTCGTCTACCGGACGTGGACAGCCATATGCCCTCTTTGTTGGATCTTCTGCTGACTACACATTCCGGAGAGTACCAAGTCACTGTCGAGGCTCCCTTAGGGTCCTCTGATCATTGCTTGGTACGGAGTGTAGTGCCCATTGAACGCTCAGCTCGCAAAAAACCCGCGACTCGACGCGTTTGACATTACAAGTCAGCGGATTGGGGTGGAATGCGATCCTTTTTTGCATCCTACCCATGGGGACCGATTTGTTTCCCTTCCAATGATCCTAGTGACTGCGCTGCGGCTTTAACTGATGTGATACTTCAGGGCATGGAACTATTTGTACCAAGCTCTGTGGTACCACTTGGTGGCAGATCGCGGCCTTGGTTTGATGCGTCTGTCAGGGCTGCAGCAGTTGTCAAACGGCAGGCTTAACAAGCTTGGGCTAATGCGTTAGTCACTAAGGATCCGAACTATAGAGTTCTGAAGAGGAATTATAATCGTGCCTCCAGATTCTTCAAACGGAAAATTGCTAGAGCAAAGTTCAAGCATGTCGTCAAAATTGGAGATCAGCTGGCAAAGTACCCGCCTGGCACGCGCAAGATCTGGGCGTTTTCCAAAGCCAGTCTGGGTAACTTTTGTCAGCCATCCCTACCGCCATTGCACACTGGGAACGACTCTTTGGCCCAAACGGCAAAAGAGAAAGCCGATCTCTTGGGCACTCTTTTTGCCTCAAACTCGACATTGGACGACCAGGGCAAGACACCGCCTATCATCTCGCGGTGTCCAAGTTTAATATTTATTTAATTATTTAGCTTGACGCCATATCCCTTACGGGGTAGCCAGAGGCGACGGAGCGCCAAACGCTGCGATAATGCCGGAAATAGTTTTTCGGCAAAAACTCATTCGGAAAGCCCTCCTTTCCTTGGAAGTCCATAAGTCGATTGGGTCAGATGGTATCTCTCCAGTTGTGCTACGAACATGTGCCCTTGAGTAGTCTCCAGTGCTAACGCGTCTATTTCGGTACTCCTATGCTGGGCGATCCTCCACTGTGCGTTTCTCAAGGACCTTTTTTCCACGTTCCACTCACTTGTGGACCGAACTCCCTTCGGCGGTATTTCCAGATCGGTACGACAAGGGTACCTTCAAAAAAGGCATATATTCCTATTTCCATGGCCGGCAACACTCTTGTAAATCCTCGGATGTTGCAGGAGTTCATGGGCGGCGGTGATAACGTCCATCTGTGACCCGCCAGCTCGTTTGCCCACCCCTTACATAAAAAAAAATTATAATAATAACTAAATAAAAACATTTTAAATATTTTAATTCAGGTGCTGATGAGATCGTTTTTTTCCTTCCTAATCTTTTATCTCCCTACTATCCTTTCTATCATCTATCTAAAGAAAAAAATATGCAACTACATTTTCAAAGAAACAAAACTTGAAAAACAGACCTCTGATAATATTTTTTTAAAAGTGAAGTAGACGAAGACAGTAGAAAAATAAACAAGAAACAATATTGTGCACTTGCAACATTTCACAGCTTCAAGGGGTGTAGACCTTAGAACGGTTTTAATTTCAACTTCATATCTCCACGCTTTCCTCAACTAAGGTTCTTGGAAGACAGACAGGCGGACGAATAGGTGAAAAGATAAACGGACTACTAACTGATCTTTTAAGGATTCCAATGTATCCATATAAACAATAAACCCTTTAATAAACCCTTTAATAAACCCTTTTTTTTTTTTTTAATTATTTTTCGTCAATCAAAAAAAATTAAAAATGTGCATTTACTTTAACATTCCCCTCCTGTGGTGTAATTCCCCTCTCACATTTTATGGATAACCGTACTATTAGAAAAAAATAAAATGAAGTGCTTCATTCATAACATTTTATAACTTTTAACAGAGAACCCAAATAACTATTTAACTAAAATATATGCCGACCGGTCTTTCACCAAACATTCATACAAAAATGTATATTACACTGGAATTACGACGAAAACAGAGCCGTCTGTTACGTCGCATCCTTGTATAGAATTTTATTAAACACATGTTTGTGTTTGAGCAGTATTGGTGTTGCATTAAAAATTACACATATGTCGTGAGGTCGCAGTGTTAAGATAATGTGAATAATTTTTATATTTTGTCATTTTTTGTGGTGATATGAGAACGACTCACAGACGACAGTCATACGAAACTTTTCTAACACTATTAAAACTTAATTTTTCTAAAATATCTTTTATATAAATATGGTCTTCCACGAAATAACGTTTTTTTTATATTTGGAAGAATAAAATATGTAACGAACAATAATTTTAGCAAATCTATCAAATTAAAAGTGCTGCAAATCTTCTCTTGTCTAAACTTAAAACATTAAATTATAAAAATGTGATAGTCTATTTTATTTTATTTATTATTTTTTTTTGTTATAAAAAAAACCTTATATAATTGTTGTTATTATTATAATTTTTTTTGTTAATCTTATTTTTTTTTATTTCATAAATCTATTATAAATATATATAAGTCGTAAAATGTTAAAAAAATTTACATTTATAATATAAGGATAAATTAAAAAAATAACACCACAGAATAGAAAAATTCTAAAATAATTTTGTCGTTCTAAATTCAGGAGGCGCTAGTAGTCAAAGCCTAGGAGTCTGTATTCTATTCTATGGTATACTACTCTGTACGGTGGACTTTGAACGGTGACGTCGCGTGCGAATTACCGCGTCATTAAAAATATTGCAGTTTATTGGTGCAGACGTATTCCTTGTGAATCTTATATTAAGGTTCGTAATTATATTGTTACAAAAAATATATTAAAACTTTTCACCATGATAACCTTAGCTTTAACAATAGTAGTGATAGTCGCTCTATACTTATATGCAACTTATATAAACTTTGACTACTGGGAGAAAAGAGGGGTGAAACACGATAAACCCATACCATTCTTCGGAAACAATTTCAAAAACTATATGATGCGTTTAAGCGTTACTCAGATGGCTGTCGAGATGTATTGGAAATATGTATCCAGCAGAGAAGATAGTCGGCTTCTTCCGTGCGTCTCAACCCGAGCTCGTAGTGCGCGATCCCGAACTCGTAAAGCGTATCCTCATCACGGACTTCGCGCACTTCTACGGACGCGGTCTCCACCCGCACAAGGAGTTGGAACCGCTGCTACGTAACCTGTTCTTTGCCGACGGCGATCTGTGGCGGCTGCTACGTCAAAGTATGACTCCCGCCTTCACGAGCGGAAAGCTTAAGGCCATGTTCCCTCTAATCGTGGAACGTGCGGAGAAACTTCAGGCCCGCGTGCTCTCCGCCGCAGCGTCAGCTCGGGAGTTGGACGCCCGCGATCTCATGGCGCGATACACCACCGACTTCATCGGAGCATGCGGCTTTGGTCTCAACGCCGATTCTCTTCAGGATGAGAACTCAGCGTTCCGGCAACTCGGTGCTAACATATTTAACGTACCCCCTAAAGCTATTTTATGTATAATTTTAAAAGAGATGTTTCCCAACACGTTTAAGCATTTGAGAATATTGTCTCATATAGACAATGATATGACAACGTTAGTTGATGAAGTACTGCGGCAGAGAAATTATCAACCGGGACTTAGAAACGACTTTATAGATCTCTTGTTGGAATGTAAAAAGAAGGGTACGATTACCGGTGATTCAATAGAAAACGTGAAAATGGATGGGACGCCGGAGAATTTTCCCATCCCTAGGATTCCTGATAAGAGAGTGTGCGAAGAGATACACATTTAAAGATTTGGACCTTACAATAGACAAGGGAGTTAAGATTATAATTCCACTCCAAGCGATGCAAAATGATCCCAAATACTTCGATAATCCAACAGAATTCCGTCCCGAGAGATTCGACCCAGAAAATTTTGATAAGAATAATAAATTTGTTTATCTGCCGTTCGGCGACGGACCCCGAGCTTGTATCGGTGAGTTTGATGTTTCCATTGATTACATTGTCACAATTGTTACTTCCTACGTACGATAAAAATAAAGTATAAACATAAATTAATCAATAGTCGTAATGACTTTCATCTTTAATCTATAAATTAGACTAGAATCAATAAACTAATGCAATAAAAGGTGAGCGATGCTGTAGTTTGGTGGAGCCTAGTCATGTACTGTTAATTGGTGTGTCAGGTGAGCGTCTAGGACTGATGCAGTCCATGGCTGGTCTGGCGGCAGTGCTGTCTCGGTTCACAATCCGTCCGGTGCCGGGAGCCCCGCGCCGTCCGTCCGTAGACCCGCGCTTCCGCCTCGCACAGACCATCAAACACGGACTCCCGCTCATGTTCCACTTAAGAGAACAGAGCTAATAATGCTATCACTCTTAAATCATTCTGACATCACTTAACCATAAACTAATACTTAATTCTTATCTAATTTTATTATTAACATCTATAAATGTAGTAACGATATAATAATATTATAATTATAAAAACCTTTTTATCCGCGTCAATAACCTATTATCATTATAAATATAGCCTAAATCCGTCTAGAAGATTTTGTGTGATGACTGATTATACAAACAAATAAACAAAAAAAATACATTTTTTTATTCTGAAGTAGTTATATATATATATATATATATATATATATATATATATATTGAAAGTATATATTGAAAAAACTGTAGGACAGTTTTGATGTTCTATTTAATGTCAGCCTATTTATCAGATTCAAAAGAGAAGATAATAATTCTTTATACGTGAAATAAAAGACTGTTTTAAATTTTATCTATTGTAATGTATATACAAACAATATTTTAATCAAAATTAGATATTAATGTCAGAGTTGGACATAATCATAACTTAAAATATCATCAATGTCGTGAAGACCGGCTGTAAAACGAAAAGACGAGCAAAGGCTGTTTCAACTAACACTGCCTGAAGCAGTGCATGGCGATAGTCGCGGGCCACAGGTAGTATTTATATATTATTACTGTTCGCTCACAACACTATCATATGAGTATAACAAAGATTTATATATAATAAAATTTGTTTAGTTATCATTGTTGTTATCAATATGTATAAGACTTGTTCTTTGTTTTAATTATTAAAATGTCACTGTTTAAAGACGCAACTGTCAGTACGATTCTTTTTTTTTACACTTGTGATAGTGTATTACGAGGGCCAAACTGAAAGTTTTTAGAACTGGCCACTTAAAAGCTTTATATTAAAAAAAATTGTTTAAATTTTGAAAATAGAACTCTTTACCAATATTATTGTGTGTACATTTCATTCATTTGTCATTTGTTTTACGATTTGGCGGCAAATTGAAAGTTGTCTGTGCACGTCAGAATGAATTTAAGCCGAGAAAATTTTCGTGCAATGATTTTTTATGACTTTCGATGTCATTTAAGTCAACAAGAAAGTTATGATCAACTTCGATTGGCTTTTCACGATGAAGCCCCATCTCGTGCCACAGCTTACAACTGGTTTAATGAATTCAAACGTGGTCGAACTAATCTCACCGATGATTTGCGTGAGAGACGGCCTTCTACAGCGACGACTGAAGATAACATCAGTGTTGTGCGGCGTATGATAGAGACTGACAAAAATGTGACCTATCAGCAGATTCGAACAAGTCTAGGCATAGGTATGAGTCAAGTCCACAAAATCCTCCATGAAAATTTAGCGGTCAGGAAGCTTTGTGCCCGCTGGATACCGCATAATTTGACCGAGGCTCAAAAACTCCGCCGTGTTGATTGGTGCCGAGAAATGATCCAAAAATTTAACGGAGGTGACTCAAATGCTGTGTTCGACATACTAACGGGTGACGAAAGCTGGATTTACTGTTATGATCCGGAAACAAAAAGACAGTCTGCTCAGTGGGTGTTTCCTTCCGAAGAGTTGCCAACTAAAGTGAAGAGAGGTCGAAGTGTTGGAAAAAAGATGGTGGCCTCGTTCTTCGGAAAGACAGGTCATTACGCGACAGTAGTCTTAGAGGATCTGAAAACGGTTAATGCAGAGTGGTATACTAACAATTGTTTGCCACTTGTCTTGGAAAAAGTTCAAGAGAAACGACCTCGCAGCAGGATCCTCCTTCATCACGACAATGCCTCGTCGCACACCGCCAGGCAAACGATCGACTATTTGGTGACCTCAGACGTGGAATTACTGGGTCACCCGCCGTATAGCCCCGACCTCGCACCCTGCGATTTTTATTTATTTCCGAAAATAAAAGAAAAACTTCGAGGAAAACGTTTTATAGACGCCGAAGAAGCAGTGGCTGCGTTTCAAAACGCCGTCGAAGAGACCCCTAAGGCCGAGTGGGCAAGGTGCTTTTCTCAATGGTTCCATCGAATGCAGCGATGTATTGATGTAAATGGACGCTATTTTGAAAAGTTACAATAAAACTAATAACTTGCTAGAATGCTTAGTTTTTGATTTTCTAAGACCTTTCAGTTTGACCCTCGTATTTAAATACAAATGAACGCCAGTACTTTGAAACATGTTAATATCTATACATATAAATAATTGTAGTGTCTGTTTGTAATTCCAAATTAACAACTTTTCACTAAATGTTTAATTTTTTTGTCTGTGTGTGTGTGCCGGCTCTGGAGTCTGGACCGATTGGACCGATTTTAAAAGGACCTACACTGGCGAATAGCTGATGCAACAAGGAGTAACTTGGCTACTTTTATTTTTAAAAAGATTTTTGCGCAAACGAAGTTTTCGCGTTTTTCGCGAAGATTTTCGCGCAAACGAAGTGTTTTGACATTTTTTTATATAATACTAGCTGTACTCACGTCTTCGTTCATCCGGCATTTTTTTTATTTTTTTATAACTGCCGGTTACTCCGTATAACATCGACTATTCGCTAGTGAAAGTCGTGTTAAAATCGGTACAGCCGTTTCAGTGATTAGCTTAAACAAGACAAGAAATTTTAAAAATTATTTAATGTTATATAGGTATATACTTTCTTATTCAAAGTTAAAAACTGCTAATTTGAAATTACAAACAGACACTTAAATTTTATTTACATGTATGAAATATAGATATATTTATTCTCTAATACTTATAATTTAAATTCCGTCTCGTCCTGACAATAGAAATATTATTAGAACGTTTATTCTTTGATCAAATAATAAATATTTCTTCAACTAATACGTTTTGACCTTGTTTCAGTTATTGATATTATTACATGTAAGATGGAATACAATTTTTGTTAAAATAATTAATTTCGATCTTATTAACTTATAGAAATACGTTTTGACAGAATTGTTATTCTTAAATTCTATGTCATGTGCATAGATTTTGGCTATAACAATTATAACTACTATTAATATTTTTAAACATTGTACGATAATAATATGCAGTATGTACATGTGAGCAGTTAATTATAATTTTAAAATGTTTTTATATCTTAAAGATAAAGTATAATTTATTTTATTCTTTTATTTAGTCGTCAATTATATGTTATCTTGCCAAAATATGTTGTTTAAATTACAGCTTTGTTGACGCTAACCTCCTATATTCAATTTGGTGGAAAATATTTATTACAGTGCGTTGAATCGCCAATGTGAAGTCCTTCATTTTATACCCTTTAGCTATACCTAAAGGGTTTATGACTCTGTAGATAAAACTACAAAATATTCAGCAAATAGTAACTTAAGTGACATTTCTTCACCCTCGGTGACAGATCTAAACCGTGTTGGCGCCATTTTGATCATCAATGGATTTGTGTATACATTACATTTATAATACACAAATAATTAATAAAAAATGCAATAAGGAATACCTATTTACAATATCAAATAGTTTCATGATGTCCATTAATCACGTCATGTTGTTAACAAATTTTATTTCCTCCTCCCCCATGGTGATATTTGGTGATTTAAAATGCACAACCCCCCTCCCAAAATCGTTGTCTGAAGGTAATAATTAAAAGTTTTATATAATAATTATAAAAAGTTCTCAATCATCCTTTTTTACTTTATTCCTTATTCGGTATTTCCGCAATAATTCATGTAATAAATATATATGTATATATATAACTCATTTCAATTTCTTCGACCATCATTTACCATATGATTATGGTTGCATTTGCTTCATTTTACTATAAAAATACGATCCTTACATTATATATTTTTTTCGATAAATAAAATTTGACTCGCCCATAATCCTGAGGTTCAAGTTAAAGTACAAGATGAAATAGACAGAGTCCTCGCAAAATACGACAACAAGCTCTGCTATGATGCAATAAAGGAAATGACATATTTAGAGTGGACCTTAAGGGAAGGTATGAGAATCTTCCCATCCCTAGGATTCCTGATAAGAGAGTGTGCGAAGAGATACACATTTAAAGATTTGGACGTTACAATAGACAAGGGAGTTAAGATTATAATTCCACTCCAAGCGATGCAAAACGATCCCAAATACTTTGATAATCCATCAGAGTTCCGTCCCGAGAGATTCGACCCAGACAGTTTTGATAAGAATAATAAATTTGTGTATCTTCCGTTCGGCGACGGACCCCGCGCTTGTATCGGTGAGTTTGATGTTTCCATTAATTACATTTTCCCAATTAACCTATCATATGTTTAATTATTATTTAATTGAATTATTAAAATTTAAAACATTTTTTTATGCAGTTTTACAATTTGTTTTTATATTAAAAGTATATATTTCTTCCCGCTTATGTATTATTTATTTCTTACTATGTACATATTAATGTCAGCCTATTTATCAAATTCAAACGAGAAGATAATAATTCTTTATACGTGAAACAAAAGACTGCTTTAAATTGTATCTATTGTAATGTCTTAAATATATATAAACAATATTTTAATCATAATTAAATATTAAATTCACAGTTGGACATAATCATAACTTAAAATATCATCAATGTCGTGAAGACGCTGTAGTTAACGAAAAGACGAGCAAAGGCTCTTTTAACTAACATTGCCTGAAGCAATCCATGACGATAGTCGCAGGCCACAAGTAGTATTTATATATTATTATGGTTCTCTCACAACACTGTCATATGAGTATAACATAGATTTACTCGTATCTATAATAAGTTCGCCTAAAATGCTTTCTAAACCTAAAACAAACCAGTCACTCGACCTCAGTATAAAATCTATTAGAACTTTGATCAAATAATATTCCCATTTTGTTTAATTTCATAACAACATGAAATATTAAATAATAATACATTTTGACCTTGTTTCAGTTATTGATGTTGTTACATGTTTATCTAAAATATTGAATACAATTTTTTGTTAATATAATTAATTCCGATCTTATAAACTTGTAAAAATACATATTTGATAGAATTGTTGTTCTTAAATGTCATGTGCAAACTGATTTTGGCAATAACAATTGTAATTACTATTAATATTTTTAAACATTATACGATAATAATATGCAGTATATACCTGTGAGCAGTTAATTATAATTTTAAAATGTTTTTGTCTTTAATGACTAAAAATAATTTATTTTATTCTTTTATTTAGTATTGACGACTATATGTTATCTTAACAAAATATTTTGTTTAAATTACAGCTTTGTTGAAGCTAACATCCTTTATTTCATTTGATGGAAAATATTACTAACAGTGCGTTGAATAGCCATTGTGAAGTCCTTCATTTTATACCCTTTAGCTCTATTGAAGGAGTTTATATTGCTCTTTTGATAAAACTACAAAATATTCAGAAAATAGTAAGTACCTAAGTGACAGTTCTTCACCCTCGGTGACAGATCTAAACCGTGTTGGCGCCATTTTGATTATCACTAGATTTATGTATACATTACATTTATATTATAGATACAAATAATCAATTAAAAATGCAATAAGTAATATTTACAATATCAAATAGTTTCATGATGTCCATTTATCCCGTCATGTTTTTAACAAATTTTAATCCCCCTCCCCAATGGTGATATTTGGTGATTTAAAATACACAAAACTCTCCCAAATTTTCTATATTAATTTAAATGTAGGTATTATGTAAAATAATTAAATGAAATTAAAGTTGTAGATTGTTTTTTATTTATGATTTATTTATTTAGCTTCACGCCATATCCCTTGCGGGGAAGCCAGAGACGACGGAGCGCCAAACGCTACGGTCCCTGCATACCTCTTTCGCCTTGGCCACAGACATCAACCTCTTCATACATGCCCTCCGGGGGGTCCTCATGCTTTTTACGTGACCTTCCTCCAGTAACATTGATGCTGTGTTTTCGAAGGTCATTCGAGGCCTCCCCCTCTCTCTTACCGTTCACTTTTCCTACATAAATCGTTTTTTACTATTCTTTCATCACTCATTCGTTCGACGTGCCCATACCATCTGAGAAAGTTCTTCTTCATTCTCACCTTACATCTTCGCTAGTACCTGCCATTCTGTGGATCTCTTCATTGCGGATTCGATCAAATAGACTGACTCCGCATATTCTGCGAAGAGATCGCATCTCCACAGCATTCATCTTTCTTATATTCTTCTTCTGTGTTACCCACGTTTGGCTGCCGTATAACAGCGTCGGTAGCAAAACTTCATTGTGTACTGCCAAACGTGCAGCTATGCTGACGTTTTGACGTCTCAACATTGCAGTCAAAGCGTTGACTCTGTTACCGGCAGCAATACGCCTTTCCACATCCATTTCGTATCTTCCGTCTCTGCTAAACATACTTCCCAAATATACCACTTCATTCACTTGTTCTATTATCTTATCATTCACGTTGATCTTACATTCTGTTCTTTCTTCATTTCTTTCAAATATCAGAACCTTCGTCTTATCTACATTCAGGTTTAGACCATTAATTTCACACCCATCTTTCAGAGTGGTGACCAATGCCTGCAAATTGCATTCTGATGATGCAATGAGCACTGCAGCATCTGCATATAGCATGCACTTGACCTTAAGATCACCTACTTTCACTCCCATGTTACTGTCTTTCACGCCTTGGAGACAACTATCCAAATACAAATTGAACAACCAAGCTGACCCGAACAACACCCGATTGGATGTCAAACCAGGGCGACATGCCAGCTTACCCGAGGCTTTATAATCCAGCCATGCTTTCTTCTTTAACTCCACGGCGTCTTTCACTTCATCATCCCACCATCCATCGCGCTTTTTACTAAAACCTCTTTTCCTCTTACCACATACTTCTGTCGCTACTTTCACCTTACCATTCCTAAGGTTCTGCCAGCATACTTCAACACTTTCATTTCCAGAATCACAGCTTTCAAGCTTCTTGGAAATCCTTTCTTGATATTCCTCTCTGATCGGTGGATCTTGAGGCTTCCATGTTCTTATGCGATAATTCGACGCCAAGCATGGACATGTCGTGCGGCTGCGCCAACCTGCAAACAGTCCTCTTATTCTAGCAACGACTAGATAGTGGTTCCAGATCAGCACCCCTGAACACTCGCGTGTCCATAACTTGACTTCGAATACGCTGTTCCACTAGGAATAAATCAATCATACTTCTTTCTTCCGCTCGCTCCCATGTGTACATGTGAATTTGTTTGTGATCAAACATCGTGTTTGCCACAAACAAATTTCTCTCCTTACAAAATTCCAAAATAAGCTTTCCAGCCTCATTTACCCTCCTATCACCGTATTTGCCTAGCACGCTTTCGTAACCGCTTCGAGCGGTTCCAACGCATCCATTCATATCTCCACATACTATCAACTTTTTATTATCTCTGACATTACTTAGAACATCCCTGACATTCTCATTCATTGTTTTTTACAGCCGTAAAAAAACTAATTTAAATAATTAGAGAACTTTTAAGACTTTACTTTACACTAAGGTAGTTTTAATGCATTTCCCTTAATTTTTTGACATCAGCAAAAAATATATAAATATATAAATATTTTCATCATCATCATTGTCCCCCGCCACAGAGGACCAGTGCCATCTCACCAGACAGCGCAATGCAAAGAAGGTGAACGAAGAAAAGTGGTCAGAGTCTGCCACAGCGGAAGGAGTCAACAGTAGGGAAGTTCCCCGCGTACTCCGGTCCTTATCAGCAGTAAACCGGACAAGAATCATGACCCATGACCGACCCTCCGTTCCCTGATCCATGACCCCCTGATCAACAGTAATTGACAGGATCCCAGGGACAGTGTCCCGGCTTATGTGTAAGCCGGGACACTGAAAACATGTCTACTGTGTATGCACAGTAACTGTTGGTAAGCAATAGCTTTCGGAAAATATTTCAACTTCAATTGGAAAAACTAAGATAATAGAAATATTACATAACTAATATTAACTATTAAATATCTAATATTATTGCATCGGTATATGTATAGATAAAAATACATAGTGTGTGTGGGTTCCACTTACGAACATTACGACATGTAGTACATACTTATATACCTATATTATATGTAATATAATTAACATAATTTTATAGGTAACACAATAAATACTTTACTTTTTTATAGGTAACACAATAAATAATTACTAACTTCCCGTGGACAGAGAATACTATAGAAACATATTGTTATATTTCTAAAGAGACAATAGACTTACGAAAGCCCATGCAAATATTTGCTTTAGATACTTCCGGCCGGCAACGTTCTTGTGAATCCTCGGATGTTGCAAGAGTTCATGGCGGTGATCACATATTAACGATGACCCGCAATCTCGTCTGCCCTCGTATGACATTAAAAAAATTAAAAAAAAAAACTAAAAGTTCCATCATATATTATAAATTCGTTTCATCCCCTTGGCAGTCATTTTTTTGTGCAATTCGATTTCAGTTTTTCGACCATAACTTTTCCCTATACAAAGTAGATCAATCGCGTTCATATTATATGATGTCTTTGATGAATACCTATAACTAATGTAGATAAACCGAAAACCTAACTTCAATAACTTAGGGGTGGGGTAAAAAAACTGAAAATTTTTGGAAAAACTTTTTTCTTGTAAACATGCTCACATCACAAGTATTTTTAATAGAAAGGTTATTTTTTACTCTAAATTTAAGGCAACGCACTAGGTACTCCTTTGACTAAGCCAAATAAAATGATCACAGTTTATTCTCGCAAGGGGTGTTATTCTTAGGTAGTGAGTTAGATTTTAAACGAGTTACACACGAGGTCTTACCACGCGTATCCTCCTGCGGGCACGGATTTTTTAATATTTTATCATCACCTCGTTAATTTTATTTATAAAGAGATAAAATAACTTTTGTTCTGTTTTACTCTTATTTTATCTTGTATTTAAAAGTTATAAAATAATATATTTTCCATTTATTTATAAATGGTATTATGAAATGTCTTGGCGTGATTAGCAAACATCTCTATATGTCCACGGGAAGTAAGTGATTATAATTGTTTATTGTACTTCGTACCTATAAAAAACATTAATTATAGTATTGTATATAATTTATATATGTCGTAATGTTTGTAAATGTGTGTTCCATAGATGAGTTTACTTTCTAATATAAGTAAATTTGTATTAACATCCGTTGACCTTGATGTAATTAAGAAAAATAGATATCATGTATTTTTTATTTCAACAGACTATTTAAATTAGTTTTTTTTTGGCCGTTAAAAAACAACCCTCAACTTTAATTACATTTAATTATGTTATATAACATCTACAATAAAAATAATATAAAAAATATATATATGAACAATAAAAAAATACATACGATTTTGGGAGGGGGATTTTGGGTCGGTATTTAAATCAACAAATGTCCCCAAGGGGGAGGGGAATAAAAAATTGTTAACAACATGACGTGATTAATGGACATCATGAAACTATATGATATTGTTAATATTCCTTATTGCATTTTTAATTTATTATTTGTGTATTATAAATGTAATGTATACATAAATCCAGTGATAATCAAAATGGCGCCAACACGGGTTAGATCTGTCACCGAGGGTGAAGTACTGTCACTTAAGTTATTATTTGCTAAATATTTTGTAGTTTTATCTACAGAGTAACATAAACCATTTAGATATAGCTAAAGGGTATAAAATGAAGGACTTCACATTGGCGATTCAACGCACTGTTAGTAATATTTTCCACCAAACTGAGTTAAGGCTGTTAGCGTTATCAAAGCTGTAATTTAAACAAAATATTTTGACAAGATAACATATAATTGACGACTAAATAAAATAATAAAATAAATTATACTTTATCTAAGATATAAAAACATTTAAAACTTTTAATCAAATGCTCACATGTATATTTATATTGTCGTACAATGTTTAAAAATATAATAATTATAATTGTTATTGCCAAAATCTATGCACATGACAGTTAAGAATAACAATTCTATCAAATACGTATTTCTAATTTAATAAGATCGAAATTAATTATTTTAACAAAAATTGTGTTCCATCTTACATCTAATAATATCAATAACTGGAACAAGGTTAAGACGTATTAGTTGAAGAAATGTTTATTATTTGATCAAAGAATCTGAGTCCGGATGTAGCCGATGGTGAAATCAGTTTAGAAGAAGTGGAGAGGGCGATTCGAGGCCTGAAATGTGGTTAGGCTGCGGGAGCAGATGAAGTTACTGCCGAGATGATCAAATATGGTGGGCCACGCGTCTTGGACTTGTTCTGGTTTTTGTGCAACTTATGCTGGAAATCGGGGGAGGTCCCAGACGATTGGCGAGGTGCAGTCATCGTACCTTTGTATAAAGGCAAAGGTTCACAGATAGACTGTGCAAGCTATAGGGCTATCAGTTTGATCAGCTTGGGCAGTAAAGTTGATGCTAAAATATTAGCGAGAAGAATGCAAAAGAGATCTGAAATCTCTTTACAGAGATCACTCAGCCTGCGTGCGAGTATGAGCTGACATGTCGCCCTGGTTTGACATCCAATCGGGTGTTAAACAAGGTTGCGCTATGTCAGCTTGGTTGTTCAACTTGTATTTGGATAGTTGTCTCCAAGGCGTGAAAGATAGTGACATGGGAGTGAAAGTAGGTGACCTTAGGATCAATTGCTTGCTATATGCAGGTGATGCAGTGGTCATTGCATCATCAGAATGCGATTTGCAATCATTGGTCACCACTCTGAAAGATGGGTGTGAAAATAATGGTCTAAACCTAAATGCAGATAAGACGAAGGTTCTGATATTTGAAAGAAATGAAGAAAGAACAGAATGTAAGATCAACGTGAATGGTAAGATAATAGAACAAGTGAATGAAGTGGTATATTTGGGAAGTATGTTTAGCAGAGACGGAAGATACGAAATGGATGTGGGGAAGCGTATTGCTGCCGGTAACAGAGTCAACGGCGCTTTGGCTGCGTTGTTAAGACGACGAAACGTCAGCATAGCTGCACGTTTGGCTGTACACAATACAGTTTTGCTACCGACTTTGTTACACGGCAGCCAAACGTGGATAACACAGAAGAAGAATGTAAGAAAGATGAATGCTGTGGAGATGCGATTTCTTCGCCGAATATGCGGAGTCAGTTTAGCTGACCGAATCCGCAATGAATGATCCACAGAATGGCAGGTACAAGCGAAGATGTTACGGTGAGAATGAAGAAGAACGTGCTCAGGTGGTTTGGGCACGTCGAACGAACGAACGAATGAGTGATGAAAGATTGGTAAAAAAGATTTATAAAGGAAAAGTGAGCGGTAAGAGAGACAGGGGGAGGCCTCGAGTGAAATTCAAAAACTCAGTAGCTACGATACTGGAGAAAGGTCACGTAAAAAGCATGAGGACCCTCGGAGAGCATGTATGAAGAGTTTAATGTTTGTGGTCGAGGCGAAAGAGGTATGCAGAGACCGTAGCGTTTGGCGCATCGTCGTCTCTGGCTACCCCGCAAGGGATATGGCGTGAAGCTAAGTAAGTAAGTAAAGTACTGGCATTAATTTGTATGTAAATAATACACTATCACAGGTGTAAAAAAATAACAAATCGTACTTATAGTTCTTTCCTTGAACAGTGACATTTTAATAATTAAAACAAAGAACAAGTCATACATATTGATAACAACAATGATAACTAAACAAATTTTACTATATATAAATCTTTGTTACACTCATATGATAGTGTTGTGAGCGAACAGTAATAATATATAAATACTACCTGTGGCCCGCGACTATCGTCATGGACTGCTTCAGGCAGTGTTAGTTGAAACAGCCTTTGCTCGTCTTTTCGTTTTACAGCCGGTCTTCACGACATTGTTGATATTTTAAGTTATGATTATGTCCAACTCTGACATTAATATCTAATTTTGATTAAAATATTGTTTGTATATACATTACAATAGATAAAATTTAAAACAGTCTTTTATTTCACGTATAAAGAATTATTATCTTCTCTTTTGAATCTAATAAATAGGCTGACATTAAAAAGAACATCAAAACTGTCCGGCAGTTTTTTAAATATATACTTTCAACATGTATATAAAAAAACTACTTCAGAATAAAAAAAAAATGTATTTTTTTTTTGTTTATTTGTTTGTATAATCAGTCATCACACAAAATCTTCTAGACGGATTTAGGCTATATTTATAATGATAATAGGTTATTGACGCGGATAAAAAGGTTTGTATAATTATAATATTATTATATCGTTACTACATTTATAGATGTTAATAATAAAATTAAATAATAATTAAGTATTAGTTTATGGTTAAGTGATGTCAGAATGATTTAAGAGTAATAGCATTATTAGCTCTGTTCTCTTAAGTGGAACATGAGCGGGAGTCCGTGTTTGATGGTCTGTGTGAGGCGGAAGCGCGGATCTACGGACGGACGGCGCGGGGCTCCCGGCACCGGACGAACTGTGAACCGAGACAGCACTGCCGCCAGACCAGCCATGGACTGCATCAGTCCTAGACGCTCACCTGACACACCAATTAACATTACATGACTAGGCTCCACCAAACTACAGCATCGCTCACATTTTATTGCATTAGTTTATTGATTCTAGTCTAATTTATAGATTAAAGATGAAAGTCATTACGACTATTAATTAATTAATGTTTATACTTTATTTTTATCGTACGTAGGAAGTAATATTTCTGACAATGTAATCAATAGAAACATCAAACTCACCGATACAAGCTCGGGGTCCGTCGCCGAACGGCAGATAGACAAATTTATTATTCTTATCAAAATTTTCTGGATCGAATCTCTCGGGACGGAATTCTGTTGGATTATCGAAGTATTTGGGATCATTTTGCATCGCTTGGAGTGGAATTATAATCTTAACTCCCTTGTCTATTGTAAGGTCCAAATCTTTAAATGTGTATCTCTTCGCACACTCTCTTATCAGGAATCCTAGGGATGGGAAGATTCTCATACCTTCCCTTAAGGTCCACTCTAAATATGTCATTTCCTTTATTGCATCATAGCAGAGCTTGTTATCGTATTTTGCGAGGACACTGTCTATTTCATCTTGTACTTTAACTTGAACCTCAGGATTGTGGGCGAGTTCGTTTAAAGTGGTGCTCGTTGCGGAAGAGGAGGTCTCGAAACCCGCGGCAAAGAAAACGAATACCTGAGCTACTAATAACTCATCTGTCATCTCCAGTGTGGCGACTTCCGGCGTCCCATCCACTTTCACGTTTTCTATTGAATCACCGGTAATCGTACCCTTCTTTTTACATTCCAGCAAGAGATCTATGAAGTCGTTTCTAAGTCCCGGTTGATAATTTCTCTGCCGCAGTACTTCATCAACTAACGCTGTCATATCGTTGTCTATATGAGACAATATTCTCAAATGCTTAAACGTGTTGGGAAACATCTCTTTTAAAATTATACATAAAATAGCTTTAAGAGGTACGTTAAATATGTTAGCACCGAGTTGCCGGAACGCTGAGTTCTCATCCTGAAGGGAATCGGCGTTGAGACCAAAGCCGCATGCTCCGATGAGGTCGGTGGTGTATCGCGCCATGAGATCGCGGGCGTTCAACTCCCGAGCTGACGCTGCGGCGGAGAGCACGCGGGCCTGAAGTTTCTCCGCACGTTCCACGATTAGAGGGAACATGGCCTTAAGCTTTCTGCTCGTGAAGGCGGGAGTCATACTTTGACGCAGCAGCCGCCACAGATCGCCGTCGGCAAAGAACAGGTTACGTAGCAGCGGTTCCAGCTCCTTGTGCGGGTGGAGACCGCGTCCGTAGAAGTGCGCGAAGTCCGTGATGAGGATACGCTTTACGAGTTCTGGATCGCGCACTACGAGTTCAGGTTGAGACGCACGGAAGAAGCCGACTATCTTCTCTGCTGGATATTTCCAATACATCTCGACAGCCATCTGAGTAACGCTTAAACGCATCATATAGTTTCTCAAATTGTTTCCGAAGAATGGTATGGGCTTATCGTGTTTCACCCCTCTTTTCTCCCAGTAGTCAAAGTTTCGGGTTGCATATAAGTATAGAGCGACTATCACTACTATTGTTAAAGCTAAGGTTATCATGGTGAAAAGTTTTAATATATTTTTTTAACAATATAATTACGAACCTTAATATAAGATTCACAAGGAATACGTCTGCACCAATAAACTGCAATATTTTTAATGACGCGGTAATTCGCACGCGACTTCACCGTTCAAAGTCCAACGTACAGAGTAGTATACCATAGAATAGAATACAGACTCCTAGGCTTTGACTACTAGCGCCTCCTGAATTTAGAACGACAAAATTATTTTAGAATTTTTCTGTGCTGTTATTTTTTTTAATTTATCTCAATATTATAAAAGTAAATTTTTTAAACATTTTACGACTTCGTTATTTTTATATTTTGTCATTTTTTGTGGTGATCTGAGAACGACTCACAGACGACAGTCATACTTTGAGCATAGATCTGTACTCTCGGCGTACGTAACTTTTGTAACACTATTAAAACTTTATTTTTCTAAAATACCTTTTATATAAATATAGTCCTGCACGAAATAACGTTTTTTTTATATTTGGAAGAATAAAATATGTAACGAAAAATAATTTTAGCAAATCTATCAAATTAAAAGTGCTGCAAATCTTCTCTTGTTTGAACTTAAAACATTAAATTATTAAAATGTGATAGTCTATTTTATTTTATTTCTTATTTTTATTGTTATAAAAAAAACCTTATAGAATTCCCTTGTTGTTATTATTGTTATTATTTTTGTTAATCTTATTTTAATTTATTTCATAAATCTATTATAAATATTTATAAGATTTAAAATAATTCTATAAATAATTCTATAAGGTTTTTTTTATAACAATAAAAATAAGAAATAAAATAAAATAGACTATCACATTTTAATAATTTAATGTTTTAAGTTCAAACAAGAGAAGATTTGCAGCACTTTTAATTTGATAGATTTGCTAAAATTATTTTTCGTTACATATTTTATTCTTCCAAATATAAAAAAAACGTTATTTCGTGCAGGACTATATTTATATAAAAGGTATTTTAGAAAAATAAAGTTTTAATAGTGTTACAAAAGTTACGTACGCCGAGAGTACAGATCTATGCTCAAAGTATGACTGTCGTCTGTGAGTCGTTCTCAGATCACCACAAAAAATGACAAAATATAAAAATTATTTACATTATCTTACCACTGCGACCTCACGACATATGTGTAATTTTTAATGCAACACCGATGCTGCTCAAACACAAACATGTGTTTAATACAATTCTATACAAGGATGCGACGTAACAAACAGCTTAACAGCTTTTTGTACGAATGTTTGATGACAGCCCGTTCGGCATATATTATAGTAAAATTGTTTTTTATTTCTCTGTTAAAAATTATTATAAAATATTATTAAAATACTTAATTTTTTTTTTATTTCTAATAGTACGGTTATCCATAAAAGTTGAGAGGGGAACTATACCAAATGATATGTTAAAATAAAATGTATATTGCAAAAAAAAATTTGTGTCCCTTTTTTTACGTACTTGTATTGAAAATGTTCGTATATTTTCTTGATTGGCGAAAAATTAATTAATTGAATTAATCAAACTATGAAAACAAAAACTAGAAGTTAAAGATTTTTTTATATGGATACATTGAAATCCTTAAAATATTACTTAAGTTGTCCGTTTGTCCGTCTGTGCATTCATTCGTCGGTCCGCCTGTCTGTCTGCCAAGAACCTTAGTTCACAAAACGGTAAAGATATGAAGTTGAAATTAAAACCATTCAAAGGCTTACACCTCTCGAAGCTGTGAAATGTTGCAAGTGCACTATGTTGTTTTTTGCTTATTTTTCTACTGTCTTCGTCTGCTTTAGTTTTTGTTTGTAATTTTATTAGTTTTCGGTTTTTCAAGTTTTGTTTCTTTGAAAATGTAGCTGCAGATTTTTTTCTTTAGATAGATGATAGAAAGGATAGTAGGGATATAAAAGATTAGGAAGGAAAAAAACAATCTGATCAGCACCTGACCTAAAATATTTAAAGTACGTTTTTATTTAGTTAATAATGATTGTGCTCACTCCCTTTTGCTCTCTTTTACTCTATATACATTTATAGTTTTCTTGTCTAAATATTTCTTCTTCATTTTGGTACAAAATAAGATCACAATCGCATAAGGAAACTTACATTAACCATTGTTTAACTTTTAATACTAGTATACTACTAGGGGCACGAACCGGACCTAGATTTTGACTCGCTACGCTCGCAAAATCTCGGCAGAGTTCGGGGAAATGAGCGAAGCGAGAAACCCACCTTCAATTCAGCGTTCAAAGCTGAAACTGGCAACAATATAGAGAATAATCAAATACCGCATAGCGAAATTTGTTTCAATGGAATTCTATGGGACTGACATTTCTTGGTAATTATTCCTCAATGACATTTCACTTTTTTTATAACCATCGCAATAACCATCGCTTTAATTGTACAATATTTCGCTCGTTCGTTCGTTTGGTGTCGTTTGCTTCGCTCAATAAAAAATAATGAGTTATTTACGAAACGATTTTTACCAATAGTGTATGATTCCTTATTAATTAAATTAGTTAAATGTGTTGTCCATTTCATTTAGATTAAAATTGACCTATTCCGTACATCATTAAAATTAATATTTTATAAGATATCAGAGATTTATAACGCGGAGGCAGAGCGAGCGTTTTTCTTTCCTGGTAGCAGAGGTCGGCGGACGCGACGTTCTTATAAATATAAACGCCTGTCATTTTTTATAAGCAGAAGAAACTTTCCGCTTTGATATAAACTACTTTAAGGAAATAAACAGAACAAATGACCCCAGATAGTATTCTGAAAATCTTGCATGAGCATGACCAAAACTTCATATTTAATGTTAAAACCCGCGATCTTGCAGTAAAATCGGCAGAGGTGACATAGTAACACGGAAACAATGTAACGGCGGCTTTGTATACGAGGGGAGGTCCAAAAGTTCGTGGAATGAAAGGGATCTAAATAAAATAAAACAATCAAACTATTTTTCCTTTTCAATATAATCACCCTTAAGTTCAATACATTTATTAGACCTATGAATTAATTTTTCTAAACCACTATAAAAATATGTTTTATCTTTTCCGTCAAAATGAGCCGAAATTGCCTCCCTTACCTCATTGGCGTCGGAAAATTTCCTTCCCCTTAAGTCTTTTTTAAAATTGGGGAATAAAAAAAAGTCACTCGGGGCCAGGTCCGGACTGTAGGGTGGGTGAACTAGGAATTCGAATCCATGCGTGTGCAGAGCAGCCATTGCAATTCTGTTCTTGTGAACCGGCGCGTTGTCTTGCAAGAGCAACACACCCTTTGTCAATTTTCCTCGCTGCTTTTCCTTGATGGCATTCTTTAATTTTTCTAATATCGTTGCGTAGTATTCTCCGGTTACAGTCCTTCCCTTTTCTTTGTAATCAATCAAAATTATCCCCTCACAATCCCAAAAAACAGTAGCCATCATCTTTCCAGCCGACTCCGTCAGCTTGAATTTCTCTGGCGATTGTGTCCCCTTTTTAGGCCATTGCATGGACTCTTGTTTGGACTCAGGCTCAAAGCGATGAACACATGTTTTATCTCCCGTAACAATTCGGTCCAAAAGCAGTGCAGGTTTATCTCCACACAACTCCAAAAAATGCTTTGACGCATCGACGCGCTGCTCTATCTGAAACGGCGTGAGCATTCTCGGTACCCATCTTGCACTGACTTTTGTCATACCCAGGTGATAATGTAGGATTCGCAAAATGGTGGTATCTGATACTCCAACTAATGCAGATAATTATTTTTTCTTCAAACTGACATCCTCTAGTACAATTTTCTCCACTTTTTTGATGATGTCCGATGTGGTGGCTTCAACTGGCTTTCCTGAGCGGGGGTCGTCTTCAATTGACTCTCGACCATGTTTGTAAAGACCATGCCACTTGTAATTCATTGATTTACTAGGGCACTGTTCCCTATAAACGACTCCCATTTCATTCAAAATGGATTGAGCGTTCTTTCCTTGCTTGGTAAGGAATTTTATCACAGCGCGGTGTTCAATTTTCTCCATAGTTTCAGTTTTCTTCCGGATTGACTTGTTCAGCAGGCGACTGTTGATAAACGAATGACGCAATCGTGTTGAAATTCTATATATGTACTAATGATGAGTCTCCGATTCGTATGACACCAAGCGAGCGCCCCTACCCTCGCTCCAACCTCTCCATTCCACGAACTTTTGGACCTCCCCTTGTATGTCGGCGATAGGTCAGAGATTCCGTGTTCGTTGTCCATTATAATGAAAATTCACTTAAAATTTGTGTAGTTTATTTTCGCACGACTGCTAGTAACAAGACTGACGCAATTGAATAATAGCAGCCATATTTATACTTATTTCTAGGCGTTGTCACAATCAAAACTTATTTTAAAGCAAGAGTTGAAATTACTGTATATAAAATCTTAAAATATAGTTCAATATTCACAATTAATATTATAATGAATTTTATATAACTCTAAATGATTTATTTAATACAAATTACATTTATATTAAATAACAATCAAAACTTGTTTAAAGCAAATATTAAAATTACTGTATATAAAATCTTCAAATATAGTTAAATCTTTACAATTGATATTATAATGAATTTTATCTAACTCTAAATGATTTATTTTATACAAATTGCATTTATTTTAAGATTATAAACTCCATTTCTTACGAGTTTATATGAATCTTCAACAGATGGCGCACCACGTAGGATGCAAATTAAATAAAGTTTGGTTTATTTAATAACATAATGAATGTTGGAGTTATAATAAATCTAATTTAGTTTTACTTTAAATGTTTAACATGAAAAGGTCCAACACTATGAATTATTAAATAATAAATTTCACATCCAATGTGAAATTTACCGATTGGATGTGAAATTTACCATTCACCAACCAATCAGCCAATACAATGTCTTTAAGCGATTGAAGTTAGAGAAATAACAGTTTTGTGATTACGAATGATTATTTAAAAACTAATTATAAATAATTACGGAATTTTTAAAACAATATAATCATTACATAATGATTTGCGCCTATATATACATTGCGGATTTAGTTAGATTTATATAGTTGATCAGGTTTTGCGAATTTGTTTTTGCATTATTTGTTGTTCAAAATTTGCAACACAATTTGAACCACACCCTTCACTTGATTTAAGCTATGTTAGTATACTGTACTGAAGTTTTAAATACAATCCGTGAATGGAAAATCCAATTTGAATGAGAAAGAAAAATGGCTTCAGATTTTTTGATAAGAGTCTAAACTGTTTGAATGGGTTAGTTGTAATGAGAATATTATAGAAAAAATTATATATTTTGAAAATTTGTGGAACGTAATAAGCTGGTGACTATTTATTTATAGGAATTTCGAATCAAATTTATTAAATTATATTAAATCTGTCGTAAAATTGGTTTGATTACAAGGATGTATAGACTAAACCGTTGCCTTTAACTGGTTAAACACTTTCTGTACCTCATTTTTTCACTCGGCGTTGTCAGGAATGCAAATTTTGAAAAGAAGCGTTATAAAAGATAAAAACTTTTTTGATTATTTGAATTTCAAAAGGCACAGATTTGTGTGTCACTTTAAGGATGATGTCTATTATTTAAGGGAGACAGAACAAAAGAACAAATATTATTTTCCGATAATTGTTTCTTCAAAAACACAAAACATATCCACAATTTCTTTAGTTTTACATATAACTCAAGCCACATTTGGGTAACTCTAAATTTGGGTAAAATTATAAAGATAAAACGAAATATTTTTAATATTATTATATCTTTGATCTTGTCTTGTCATTTATATTTCCAAACTGATAAATATAAACTTTAGTTAAAAACTCTATGACACATAATGACGTATTTTTGAAATTTTGCTCCACGGCATGACAGGGGGCAGGAGCTAAGGACATATAATACATATATTCTTTAAGGTTGCATACCTGTTACCAGTATTAGATTTCAGATTCGTGCACACATAGAATTCACTTTAAATTTAAATAACTTTAAATTTATGAGTACTTTTGTGTCATTCTTCTTTAGATTATTGTATGAAAGCAAAGAATTGAAAGTGGTTGACGAAATAAAGAAAAAATAAGTAATGATAATAATAATATTAAATAAGTCAATAAATTAATAAATAATATTTTTTTAACGTTGTTACAATTATTAAATTATTTTTATTAATTACGCTTACAGTTACCTCACGAATCTATTATTCTTATCACACTGGTGGAAGATTTGGCTTACTTTTATGTTTACAATAACCTATTTATATATAAGTAAACTTCTAAAGTAGGTGTTCCACTTCTACCACCTTGGTAAATAGACATGAAAATTATGTATTATATCTTAAATAACGTCTAAATATTTGAGCGAAGCGATCGAAGTGAGCGGAGCGTTTTACTGGAGACTTTTTACACTCTTTGTCGCGAATTGGCTCGAAAACTACTTGACGGAAAATTATGAAACGTTGTAATCAAAAAGACACACGTTAGGTATTGGTTTCAAAAAAAATTGAAGGTCCCCAAAAAAAAATTTTTTTTTTTAAATATCTTGTCAAAAAACTGCTCCCAAGTCAATGGGAAACGATGAGTACACAATACACTGGGCTCGCTTCGCTCAATATGCAAACGGCACCCGAGATTTCGCGAGCGCAGCGAGTCAAAATTGAGGGTTTGTTGGCGCCCCTGGTTAAATTACTTTTAAAAAACCTTATAACAAAGATGTACCTTTTTTAGCTATTGCGTAAAATGAAAGAAATGCTTAAATAGAAAATAACTTTTTGTATTCTAATTGTATTCGTTTGATTACAGAATACTTACTGTGGACTCTGACGTAAAACTTCTTATTCATTAAATAAAAAGGGCGGGTGTGAGAAGAAAATGGCGTCAGTGATCCAATTAGCCATTCCTACAGTGGAGTCGATTCAGGAACACAAAGCACTGTTCTGTGTGGAGTTTAAGTACCCTGGTCACTCATGACGTTTCATTAATTTTCTGATTATGTAAATTGTTTTTTTTATTTTAAGTTATTTCATTGAATATTTTATATTGATAATGCAAGTATTGGTTTAATTACAACAATTAATTTGTACCATATTTTGATGTAAGCAGCAAAATATGGTACAAATTAATTGTTGTTTACTAAAAGTAGAGTCCACAACTGACCTTATCTAAACAGCTAAAAAAGACATTTATTCGAAATTAAAAATTTGAATCAGTCAGTCATTTGAAAAAGTCAGACAGTCATTTGAAAAAGTCAGACAGTCATTTGAAAAAGTCAGATAGTCATTTGAAAAACTCAGACAGTCATTTGAAAAAGTCATACAGTCATTTGAAAAAGTCATACAGTCATTTGAAAAAGTCAGACACGAATATTGTGAGGTACTTTTATAATCGTCCATTTGTAAAAGAAGTTCTAGTGTAACAGCAATAGATTCATATATCCATTTTTTAGATTGGATAGTGTTGTGAACATTGTCTTAAAATGACTTACTCATAGTTGATTACAACAAGAATACAAAACTATATCTATTAAATCGGGATAAAAATAAAAGATTGCTTGCATCGGTAAATGACTAGTATATTCCATTACACAAACATTAACAGGTTTAAATATTACATATAATATAAGTTTAAGGTAAAAATTTGTAAATCTTTCAGTTAAATATAATCCGGGATCTATGGACATTATTAAACTACACTTTACGGAAAGGCCACATACATTATCACGTTAGTGTGTAACAACTTTTAAGATCTAAAACATATACTATGTAACACTCAACATTGGGTGCTAAATCAAATGGTAAAAATACCATAGACAATAGATAGAGATAGAGTATTTTGTTAATCATATCTTTATTAAACTCTTTGGTATTTTTATTTAAATCATTAATTATTATGTTCTGGTAACACTTTACTTTACTATACCTTTATAAATAATGAGATAGACAAATTTTAAGCTCAAGTTACATTTATGGCACAAATATATTTATAAAATATTAGGGTGAGTTAATTATCACACATTGGACTAGACATTATTAAAAATTGGATACATTTGATATAAATATTGCATTAATAGAGATTATTGGTAAAAGATTACAATTTTATCTTAAATATTATCTTTGGTATACATTATTTAATTAATATTTAGATTAAATACACACTTAGAATAAGAATATACAAAATTGGTACCCAAGAGTTATATGAAATATCTAAGTGAAACCAATTAATTATTAGTGTTTAGAGGGGCGGCTCTACCTCGTGTAGCGCCCGTGTGCAATGAAACCCTGGCACCCCCTAGGCCTACCATAATGGTCCAAGACAATGATCTTAGCCGACATCTCAGACGGAGACGGCAGCACCCGTGTGCCTTGCACACCCTTCACTATAGGTTAAGCCACCCCTGAGTGTTTATAATTAAAGGACTAATAACATCAAAATTTAAATAAACTACTGGTCCTCCATATTTATAAAAAAGTATCTAGTGTTTAATATTAAAGGAAGTGTACCACCCTGATTTTGATTTTTGTAAATATATTGTTTAGTCATATGAAGGCCCCCTACACATTGTAACTATGAACATGGACGCAAACATGAATTCCAACATTTGTAAAGATAACATCAGTGTACACCAAATATATTCAATTCTTAAAACAACAACTTGCCATATTAGTAAGTACAGGACTCCTACGATAGAAGGAACTGTTAGTAGCACTGAGAACATCACGGGGATATCTGGGGAAAAAAAAATCATATAGACATTGGCATCATCTGTTACATGTTTATAAATTTTATTAGTACCTCTTTCACTAAGGCTTCCTTTTCGGCCTAAAAATAGTCTAGCTGCTTCTATTATAAACAGGGCTACCAATACTCCATAATCCTGACCAAGCCTCGTTCTATTTTTCTCCACATCGTCGTATTTAACACCAATCAATACTGATTTCAGAATCAAAGTACCTAATTCACATGTCGCAAAAAGACCGAAATAGAACGAATTTATGTATAAAAGGATTTCGTATGCTAAACTGGAATTTACCATTTTTGTAATAAAATATTAATATTTATAGTTTTCTGTAGATCTCACAAGACGACCTTTATAAATACAAATTAGAACGATATAAAAATAGAACTATTCTCGGTAAACCTCAGACTTTCAGCAATCACCGGTTTTTGTTAAATGTCAACTGTCAAGTTTGAAAGATTTGGTGAAATGACAGCTATTTTAGAGTTGCCATCATATAAACTGACGAAGAATGAAATGATCCGGAAAGGAATGAATAACGAAGATCAAGACTGGTTTTTATTGAAGTTGAACGAAATTTGAAATCGAAATTAGAATGAAGAGCCAAAGAGCAAGATAGGCGACACAGTACTTACAACCGAGTAGTGAGTGAATTTATATATAATTTTAACATTTGTATTTTGTACTAAAAGTTGCGGATGCGAGCGTGGGCGGTCGTATTGTGAATGAGTGCACGCGTGAATTTATAACCTTTTAGTTTATTATGAATTGAGGTTTTATAGTGACTTAACTTTTAGTTGAAATACCAGTGAAAAAGCAATCCTCCAAAGCTAAGACAGATAGGTAAGAGTATTAAGTCTTAGTAACTTTTAGGAAGACCACGCGTCTTATAGAAGGAAGCACTGTGCACGCTTAAGTCATATGTTTTTATTATTTTTTAATAATTGGCACGCGTATATAATTCTCATTTTAAACTTGTATTAAAAAATTTAAGTGCTTTAAGCCAGGTTACGTTTTTACTGTTAGAATCATTTACCGTTTAGATAATATATAGTTCAACAACCTGTACTTAGTGCAAGTTGGTCTGGATATTTTTAAAATAGGCATAACGACTATAGAAAAATAATTTAATATTCGTATACATATGACAGCCACATCCATTTAATTCACAAAGTGAATAATATCTTCAAATTAAATCAATAACTAATTTTGTGCAAACTTGTTTTGGGAATGTTGTCTCAAATTCATATTTAAAAATAAAGATCGAAGGTTTTAGATATACTTTTTTCTATAACGTATCGAATATTTACGTAAAGTTATTAATAATTTTCCACTTAGTTTTTTTTTTCCTTTTGGTTTTTCTTTCCTTTAAGTTTTTCTTCTAAATAAGATGAAGATTTAATTATCAGGGTATTTTTAAATCCATTTATCCAACACTGCCTATTTTCCGTAAGAATTATTTTACTCTTAGTGTCTTTTTAAATACCTATTGTAACTGAAATGGATACTTAGATAATAAATTAACTGTTTATTATGTAATATATTACATTTAATATCAGTTATATCATAAATAATATTTTTTTAATCAGATAAACGTTAAGTAGATGAGTATCATAAAAATTGTATAATAGGTACAGAGATAGCGAACAATATATTTAAACATTAATAATATAATAATTTTCTTTTAATAATTATTATGTTTTCTATCATTGCTATGAAAACACAATCACAATAGTTCCTTCTAGTTATGGTGTTAATATTATAAATTGAATAAGTTTTTAAAATTAATCTGGGCGCTATAAATATGGAAAACAGAACTGTATTTCTAAATTGTATGAAATAAAATAATTAATCTACAATTTACAGTATACCAAATATTATAATGTATAAATCATTATTATATTACTTTTAAATAGAGCAATTGTTGAATTTATAGCCGGCTAGCAGCATTCCAAGCTGGTGGCTTACGGAGTGACTACACTGATCTTTTTAAATAATGATTTAAATATGCATATAAATGCCTATTTCAATAAAAATATTTTGAATTTGATATAATAGCATACTCATGTTATAACAATACAGAAGTATCATAATAAAAGTTAATGATATTTACACTAGGACTTCTTCAAACAGATTATTGTATCTTGACACACTTACTGATGAATTGTAATGAGATCAGGGAATTGAATATTTATGTAACCATCAATAGATTTCCATCCGTTGCTAATTAAGTAGGAAAACTATAAATTACCACTTGACTTGGTATAAGGTTAATTTTTTGACATATTTTATAAAATTTTCATTGTTACAGGCAATTAGATGTCACATTTATGATATAAGGAGTACTGAGATGGAGATGTCGCACCAAGGAGGAGCGGAGGCCGAGAGCCTCCTGAGAGGAGAGCGGAGTGCAGTCGTGATGCCTGGGAGACGTAAGTTTCATTTTAACAATGTTATTTATCCTTTGTCCATATTTCCTTTAATTTTAACAATGTTGTATTTGCTATTTCTGGATCCTTTGTCATTATTTCCTTTTCCTTTGTCATTTTCAAATTTGATCCTCTGACATTTGTTATAAATATTCTAGTTTCATGTGGGTTTGGTTTATGGATAAATCTTATTTAATCAATGAGATAATACATTTAGCTTTATTTATAGTTGGATTGTGTAGACGAGGTATTTATATGCAGTGACATAATCAGTAATACATTATAATAATGACAATATTTTTAATATTCTCTTATAATTTTACCAATGGTCTGTTTTGGGATTAAAATAACTCACTGTTGAAATAGTTATTTTGATTAATGTAGTTATTTTAACAAACTATTTGATCTCAAATATATTGAAATATTAGTTATCATTCAATTGTTTATGAATGTGATGTATTGATTTCATTTACATATGGTTTTAATAATATAATAAATGTATATAAAATTTGTAGGTTTACAGAAGAATATTTATTAGGTAACCCTGCATGACATTTAACATTTTAGGATGAAATTATGATTTGCAAATATAAATAGAAAAATCTAAAAAAACATGAACTAAGTATTGAGGTTATAGTTAAATTATATTTACAATAATCATAAAAAAAATGTCTAAATCTTTGTCTGTTATAAAACCTTTTTATAAAAAATATATATATTTTAAGCTGAAATTGTCTATGGATATAATGTTATATATTACGAATCTCAAGAGCATGTCTTCACTATATTACGTGCCATCTATTTACATTTGTATTACATCATGTAAACATTTACATGATAAATAAAACATGTCAATATCACTAAACGCCTAAACGGTGAAGTAATTACAAATTAAATTTCAAAATGGCCGCCTCATAATAAATTATATTTTCACTTTTTAAGTTTAAATGTTTACCACGATCGAGATTAATAATCGATCCTGATTTTGATATCAAGATTCTTAAAATCTTGAGACATCAACTAAGGTAAATGAACTGGATTGAGTCTAGGAAGCTATCCAAGGTTGATTTAGCATAAGTAAAAACTTTCATAATATAAATTAAATATTTTTTTGCCGTTACAATATTTACTTAAATAAATATATTATATTTAAATAGTTTACGTCTCTTATCGGGAGTTTTATTTACTTTGGTAATGTAATTTATACAAGTCAAGGTGCATTTTTTTTATCAATAATATATATCTAAGGCTGTAGTCACACTGCAAGCTAGTCGAAATTACTCAAATATATAGATGAAATGTATAGCATAGGGTAGCTTTGTGTGGAACAGATACTTATTTTTCTATTCGACAAGTTTTAATACCATGTTGATTAATGTAAATTATCCAATTTTAAGCGCACTATTTGATCCCGATAGCGAGATAAAGCCAATAGCAAGCACGCTAACAGTTTACAACCTTTTTATATGCGTTGTTAGTATGCTAATTGAACTAGCGCACGATAAATCGTACAATAAGGGCTGCATTAGTAGTAAGTGTAAGTATAGTTGAGTTACGTCAAATCCAAACATTTATCATTATATTTCGTTAATACAACGTGACTAAGCCTGATTTGTTAAACAGAACTCGATACGATATTGCAATGAGGAGTTTGTGTTACGTGTTGTTTAGACTTTGTATCTTATGATAAATGAAACTTAAAGGAGGTTTAACAGTTTTTTTTAACAGTTTTGGAAGCTGCCTGTAATTAAATATTTTGTGTTATAGTTTCTTTTTTTAATTCTTAAATTTTAATTACTAGGATCCATCAACCGTGCGCGGTGGGTGTTCAGCTGAGCACCTTTCTTCTTTTCTTGATAACTTTTGAATAGCTAAACATTTTTTCAATCTGTTTTCGCTATAATATCCGCGTTCGGCTCAAACATACATGTGAAAGTTTTTAGCTAATTATCTCGTCGCACTCTGGAGACAACTAAACACAAAAAAAGGTCTCCCAAACGCTTAAGAGTTTCGCTTACGCTCAGCTCAATTATATAGATGTTAAAACTTAAAGCCTAAAAAGAAGTTTTATAACATCAAGCTGTTTAATTGTAGATCTATTTATTTTAAAATGATTGTTATAAAAACTGTCTCAGAGAAATCTGTTACAATATAATACAATAGTTTTTATATAATAGATTTTTTAAGGTATTCATTGAAATAAGTGAGGCGTGTTTTTTTTTTATTGAAATCTGTCAGTTACCTTTCCCAACTTTCACCTCGAATTTATTTTTTAACTTTGATAATTGTATTATTACTACTATCAATTACTTAATTTCATCTGCACTTTGTAATACAATTTTATAAAACCTGTTTTAAATTTATTGCTTTTACACACAGACAAACATATATATAAATAAATATATATATTTCCATAGTTTTTCGATATAAATAAGCTATATTCTGAACATTATAAATTATAATTTGACATAATTTTTTTCAAAAACGATCCATCATATTATCATCATACGTTAAAAATAACCAACCGACGGACAATTTTGTAACATATATAGATATAACACGTAGCAACTTTAAAACAATATTTATCATACAGATGTGTCCTTGTTATATTGTATATTTATTATAGGTATAGATTGCTGTTGCTACTTGTATAGATAATAGTATAGATATAAAAAAATATATATATTGGTTCACTTTGATGTGATAAGACTTTATATCACCTCCCCCTCTTATCTCAATTTAATTAGTTTTTTCCTTTCATACTCCTGTTGCTCCCCCCACTCTCTCTCCCCCCTTTCTCTCTCTCCCCTTTCTCTCTGTAAACACTTCTTATCTTTCACGCAATCCATCCATTTTTTTTTCATCCCGCTCAGCCATACCTACCACTTGATTGCATGTCTATCATCCCTCACAACCATACCACGATTAAATATATTTATATATTTCTGTCCATCTGTTTATTCATTTTATATATGACAGACTAACGGACATATATATAACAAATATCTAATAAAAAACAGTAAAATGAAAACTTATTCAATATTTTTAACATTAAAATTAATTCACTCAAACTAAATAATTTGTTACCTTCTATCCATCTTCCGTTAGTTTTACGATCCATCGATGTATTTATAATCGATCTTGATCCAGTTTTAGCTACTGTTAATACAACCTGTTTATTGAGATATTACGAATAATCGATTTAATCGAATCGAGAAAAGCGATTAAAGTTGATTGTAATATTCGAGATCGGTTATTAATTTCTGTCTGAGATAGTTTAATAGAAATGTGGTTATTGGTAAAGACTAAGTTATTAAGTATAAGTCATTTTACTGCGCTTGAGGTAAATCTTTTAACATTTATATATATATATATATATATATATATATATATAAATGTGTCTGTTTGTAATTCCATATTAACAGCTTTTACTAAGTGCATATGCAAATGTACATACTTATATAAAAAAATAATTAAAAAATCTCCGTCTGTCTGTTCGGCTAATCTCTGAAACGATTTTAACAAGACTTGCGGATAACTGATGTTATAAATAGCCTACTTTTATTTAAAAATATATAACGGAGTCGGGGGTATAGCTAGTTAATTATAAATATTATTTATATTTAATAAGAACCCTACATGTACTGTTTAGTACACAAATTATAATACAAATATTTAAAAAGTTTATATATGTTTATATATATTCAATCAATAATTCTTCTGTACATTATCTCTATTGTCAAGTGACATTAACTGTCTGTGTTAATATTAATAAAATATATTTAAGAATATAACAAGTGTATAGAAGTGCTATTTAGTGGTATAGTGCTACTAGCTGATATATAGTGATATTCAAGATTATGATCAAACTAAACTATCCTATAACTTACATAGCTATCAGAATATATTTGTGAGAATCTTAGCTTTTAATCGCGAGGTAAGCTAACATGCTGGGTATCTTTATGTGGGGGGATGTGTGGGTCGTCCCCCTTATAGTTTATATATATTTCTATATTATATGGAATAATACGCCTTTATAAATATGTAATAAGATCACAACAGAGAGATGTCTTACAATAAGTGTAAGATATCCCTTTCTCGTGTTTGGAATTAGGGAAGATTATTATAATTATGAATTATGTTTAATCTCTGAGAGTACTATACGGATTTTGATGTGGGTTACATTTTTGGATAGATGGAGAAACAGGAATGTATTTATATGTAAGTTTAAAAAAGTGTGTAATCTGCCAGACGAAGCCGTATAGCGTCGCTAGTATACTGTCTTTGAATACTCTGTAGTCTTCATTAATTAGAAGTCGCTCTTCAATTGAATTATGTGTCGCGTATCCATTGAAAGGTTGAGAAGGAAATGACTCCAAAGCATCTTTTGATGTTATGATTTATTTTGTTTCACACACACAAAGATCAAAGTAATTTGTGTATGAAAATTTATAAAAAAATTTTTGCACAAAATTCTTCATATGCCCTGCATTCTGGCAACACTCGATATTTTTCTTACCTGGCACTTGTCCTTTTAAAACCCTTCGAGAGTGCTCGATGTATACATTGAAAGGTTGAGAAGGAAATGATTCCAAAACTTCTTTTCATGTCCTTAATGCATAAACTATTTGAAATGTTTCTTTGTTTTAAACACACAAAAATGAAAGTAATGTGTTTTTTTTCGCACAAAATTCTTCATATGTTCTGCATTCTGGCAACACTCGATCAGTTTCACACCTGACACTTGTCCTTTTGAAACCCTTCGAGAGTGTTCGATGTATCCATTGAAAGATTGAGAAGGAAATGATTCCAAACCTTCTTTTCATGTCTTTCAATGCATAAACTATTTGAAAAGTTATTTTGTTTTACACACACAAAGTTGAAAATAATTTGTGTATTTTTTTTTGCACAAAATTCTTCCTATGCCCTGCATTCTGGCAACACTCGACCAGTTTCTCACCTGACACTTGTCCTTTTGAAACCCTTCGAGAGTGCTCGAAGCTTTCAACGCATAATAGAAGCTTAGACAATGCGTTCTTTCCTGCCTCGACTCTTATATCCTATATATGGGCTTCTCCACTCGGTCCCGATACACTCCACGTTTCTACAATTTTTTTTTTAATTTTACGAATGAAAGAGTTAATTTTAAATTTGGAATGGCATGTATAACTTGTACATTCACCTCTACTATTTACCTGGAATTGTTGTTCTTTTATCGTTCTATATTTAAATTATTTTAAAAGAGGAATAGGTTTTTTTTTTATTTTCAACAATGTTTCAGGCAGTACGTGACTTTTTGTTGAAGGAATATGTGATTTTTATGAAATTAAATTAAATTGGAACATATAGAGAGGTCTGATCTTATTTAAGGACATGCTTGAATTGTCCCGAACTCCAATTAACAGACAGCTCTGCGCCAGGGAGTGGAATGCGAAATTTTAATTATAATAACTTTGCCAGCGGCTTTTCCGTGGTTCTAGATTTTTATATGAATAAATCTCGCTCAAGTCTCTCTTGAATGTTTTAGTACAAAGTCAAAATTTATTACCACTGGAAGGTAAAATAACTTCTATGATACACAGACATCCCCAACGATGCTTTGACCACGAGGAGTGTGGAAAGATGGAGTGGATATTCTATAACCAAGACCCAACCATACATTTGTATTATTAAATAATATAACAAAGGTCCATACAATAAAATGCGATCAACAAACAAATAGACAAAAAGACAGTCATTTTAAGATGAATAAGCCAACCTTAAATAGTAGGTTTCTAGGGCGCGTCTCTCCAATGAATGGGAGTGCATACCCTTTGGATATTTCTTTTTTTTTTTTTCTCGTGTGACTAATGCAATTATTTTTCTTTTATTAAAACCTCATTTAATATTACAGATACCATATTTACGATTTTTTTTTTATTTTTCATAGACACTATTATAATTCTATATGTATATTAACTAGTAGCTGTGCCCGTGACTTTGCGCGATTTTTTTGATTATAACAGTAGTCTTAGTTACTTATAACATCAGCTATCCGTCAGTGAAAATACTGTTAAAGTGCCGGAACAAACAGACAGTCAGACGACAAATTTAAAATTGATTATATTACTTTCATAAGCTTTTAGTGAAAAGTTGTTAATTTAGAATTACAAACAGACAATTAAATTTTATTTATATATATATATATATATAAATGTATTGTTATAATAAGATCGTATTTGATATTATTATGTATACGTAGCTGCAATGCAGAAAATCATAAACCATTACGTAACTAGGACGAGGCTCAATGTCAACCGGGATGTCGTTGTTTATTATATATGCGACCATTTTAAAATGGTCTCCCCGATCCGAGTTCGCTATCAAGATTTATTTTAAATTGCTTATAAATTTATTTATCTGGTTTCCGTTGTTATTTTAAGTGAAAAATGGTATTTTTTTTTTAATAAAAAAATATTGGAATATAGTGAAAATGAATTATTGTTGCAATTTATATATGTTGAGTTTTATTGTCTGTATGTAACGAATATATATATATATATATATATTATATATATATATATATATATATATATATATATATATATATATATATATATATTCGTTACGTTTATTACGTTTGAGTTTATTACTAATATCCTAATTGCTATTATACCATTATACCATATCACCATTAATAGTGGTATGTGGTATTAGTTGTGGTAGTTATATTTTTATGGTTCAATATAACGATCCTTTTACGTTTATTATATTGTACACTCACCCACATAAGGTTATATGATTTTTTTTATATTATATTTAATGTTTTTATGTTTTTCTAAATTTATTTTTCTTTTTTTCAAAAAAAAAATTTATTTTTGTTTAATAAATTGCGCGTTCCTGTGCTTAGTGTTTTTTGTTTAGTATTATAATAATGTATATTTCTGTCTTAAAATTATTCTCGTCCCAAATTCGTTGTGAAGATCTTCAACAGCTCCGCATGTCTTCCGGCGTGGACGGTTCTACTTAAGGACTTATCTGAACTGGGTCACCGAGTCCACTCTTCATTCCTCATTTCAAAAGTCCTCACAAACATTCAAACACGAACTTCATATTAAGTCTTAAGTCTCTAAAAGAAATATCTACTTTTAAATTAATTTTAATACATTTTATGTAGTTCTATATTTAAAATAATGTTTTTTTTTTAAACTACCTTCCTTCCATTTTCATATTGACATATTATATAACGTATTTTTATGTAGTTCTATATTTAAAATAATGATTTTTTTCAAACTACCTTCCCCTGTGTTTCCATGTTAATTGCAATACCACCCAATCAAGTCCAGTGGTGACGTGGGTGGACATGTAATGAATGATTCCTGATGTTTTTTTTTCAGGAATTCATTCCTTTTACGTCTGTGATGTTTTAAAAAACACACTAACATTTTTTTTTTACATGCTAATAAGAGCTATGTACGCTTTTCTTTTTTAATTTTTTTTTTATTAATATGATAAATGTTAAAAAAAATGAAGGTAAATAAAAAAAAACTTCAATTTTTGTCACTTTTATTCAGTGAGATCGTTTTAATATTTCATTTTATTGTTATTTTTCTGTCTTAATTTTTTAAATTCTTTTTTCTCATTTCGTTAAGGTCTATCCGGCGATACTTAGAGCAACCTTTTCCGGCACTGCTTCCTTTTATTTCTATTGTTTTTTTTTTTAACATTTCTTCTTTTGTTATTTTTGGGGATAAGATGGGAGCATTATCATTTTGTTTTTTTATTCCTATTATTATTTGGTAAGACTTAAACTTCAAAATACATTTTCCCCCTTTCCTGATTTGATTCCATTTATATATTAAATGTTTTCAGGAAAATACTTTATATATTGATTCCAATAATAAACTATAACCACACAAAATATTATCAAAATCCGTTCAGTAATTTTTGAGTGATGCAGGACGAAAAACAAAAAACATAAATTCAGTTTAGAAATCCGATGTGTAACAGAAATTCTATTGTCCATAATATTTAATATATACTATTATATTATAAGTAAATATATAACAAGAGTTAATAACAGTGGGTCTGTTAGCATTCCAGTGTACCGATACCGAATAACCGCAGCGTGGTATTGTTAAATGCATTCCTCCCAGTATGGTTTGGGGTTAAAAGGCCGGGACTCTGGCCACCTGAAAAAAAAAAAGAGTTTTTTTTTAATTGGTTTGTTAGCAAAAGTTTTTGTTTTTTTTTTGGATTATAAGCAAAAGGATTTAATTTTTTTTAATTTATATTTTGTCAATTTTTTTAATTTATATTTTTAATTTATAGTTCATCTGTAACTTTTTTTTATTTTTTTTATTTTTATTTTTATCTTTTTCCCTTATTATATATTTTATTTATATTCGTCTTGTGTGTGTCTGTTCGTACGTGTCTGCACACTGTTGTGTATGATTATCAATATGTTCATTACAATGCGGTGTGGGAGGTCAATGACTCTGTAATTCGATCGTCTGTACGTTCTGACTATTTATGTATCATCTTCAATTTGTTATTGCATACATTCATGAGCATTAAGACGCTATTGACACGAGCAAAGCCAGGGGTGTTATTTTATGTGGGTAGTTACACACATAATTTCTTTTGTTAATATTTTTTCTTTTTCTTTCTAGTATCACATTAAAAATGCAGTTTTAATGATTTTTTTACAGTATTAAGAATTATTTAAATTACGTCTGCGACTAAATTTATTTTTTTTTAACTTGAAAATTTTTTTTTTTTAATCTTGTTTTTTTTACATCATACAGAATATTAGAATTGTAAAATAAAAAATATATAAGTTTAGTTTCATGAATTATTGTAATTTTAGATTTTTTTTTCATTTGCTAAAAAAACATTTTTAGCTAACGCGAGCGAAGCTGCGGACAGGAGCTAGTAATATAAAGTAATACGAGATCAAATGACAACAATTGTAGTAACAAGAGTTATTCAATTACGTCAATTTGCTTTGACTAAATTTATATGGTACGGAATGTTGGTACGGGATGTTTGCGGAGATAAATACAAATATGCTTTGATCTTACGCAAAGAGACGAGAGAGAGGGAGATAGAGAGAGAGAGGGACACGACGACACTAAGATCCGGTGTTTTGTTATTTAACAATTTGCTTTAAAATTTAAATTTGGAATTTATATGAGATATCATCAGTTAATTAAAAAAAAGAGAGGGAGATAGAGAGAGAAAGAGAGAGGGACAATTCGACGACACTAAGATTCGGTGTTTTGTTACTTAACATAATTTCATTTAAAATTTAAATTTGGAATTGATGTAAGATAGTTAATTTCAAATTTTTAATTTTACTTATTTCATGTGAGCCCAATATGTATAATATTGTAGTTTTCCTTTAACTGTGTCTTGGTACTTATCTGTTGGTTATCAATTTGGTTATCTCCTAAAATGACTTGTTTCTCAAACTCATTACCAAGCTTTTATCAATCTGACATACATTGTTTTACTTCAAACGCAATACAGAAACATGGTATATATATATATATATATGTATAGTGTAGTACATTATATATCAGTATTAGTATATATATAGTATATGATACAGATCAAACTATATTTAGTATATGTTTGATTGTTGGCTCTAAAAGTGATTGACGAATTTTCATCTGGTATAATTTGATTAACTGATAATAAATAATAGGTTTAAAAAATATATTCTGAAATATGATCTGATATGATTTGGAATGGATGTAGAAGAAGTCTCTGGCAGTAAAGTCGGCCGTTAAATCCAAACATAACGCCTTTTCATTTCGAAATGGTTGAAAATGGAAAACACAACGAAATACCCTCAATTATTTCTTCTAAACGACATAGAGACAGACAGATAACGGACAAAGAAGCCGTTAATACGATATGAATTTTCTCTCTTTTCAAAATAGTCTTAAAACGTTGGTTGTACTCGACTGTACATTTTTTTTTAATATTTGGTACAGTCTTAATAAGGGCTTCGATTCGGAAACGGTGTCTGTACTCTCATGTACCATCTTGTAAATATTGGGTGCAGTCTCTACAAAGGTTTCAATTCTGAAACGGTGTCTGTACTCTCATGTACCATCCTATAAATATTGGGTGCAGTCTCTACAAAGGTTTCAATTCTGAAACGGTGTCTGTACTCTCATGTACCATCCTATAAATATTGGGTGCAGTCTCTACAAAGGTTTCAATTCTGAAACGGTGTCTGTACTCTCATGTACCATCCTATAAATATTGGGTGCAGTCTCTACAAAGGTTTCAATTCTGAAACGGTGTCTGTACTCTCATGTACCATCCTATAAATATTGGGTGCAGTCTCTACAAAGGTTTCAATTCTGAAACGGTGTCTGTACTCTCCTGTACCATCTTATAAATATTTGGTACAGTCTTAATAAGGGCTTCGATTTTGAAACGGTGTCTGTATTCTCCTGTACCATCCTATAAATATTGGGTGCAGTCTCTACAAAGGTTTCAATTCTGAAACGGTGTCTGTACTCTCATGTACCATCCTATAAATATTGGGTGCAGTCTCTACAAAGGTTTCAATTCTGAAACGGTGTCTGTACTCTCATGTACCATCCTATAAATATTGGGTGCAGTCTCTACAAAGGTTTCAATTCTGAAACGGTGTCTGTACTCTCATGTACCATCCTATAAATATTGGGTACAGTCTCTACAAAGGTTTCAATTCTGAAACGGTGTCTGTACTCTCATGTACCATCCTATAAATATTGGGTGCAGTCTCTACAAAGGTTTCAATTCTGAAACGGTGTCTGTACTCTCATGTACCATCCTATAAATATTGGGTACAGTCTCTACAAAGGTTTCAATTCTGAAACGGTGTCTGTACTCTCATGTACCATCCTATAAATATTGGGTGCAGTCTCTACAAAGGTTTCAATTCTGAAACGGTGTCTGTACTCTCATGTACCATCCTATAAATATTGGGTGCAGTCTCTACAAAGGTTTCAATTCTGAAACGGTGTCTGTACTCTCATGTACCATCCTATAAATATTGGGTGCAGTCTCTACAAAGGTTTCAATTCTGAAACGGTGTCTGTACTCTCCTGTACCATCTTATAAATATTTGGTACAGTCTTAATAAGGGCTTCGATTTTGAAACGGTGTCTGTATTCTCCTGTACCATCCTATAAATATTGGGTGCAGTCTCTACAAAGGTTTCAATTCTGAAACGGTGTCTGTACTCTCATGTACCATCCTATAAATATTGGGTGCAGTCTCTACAAAGGTTTCAATTCTGAAACGGTGTCTGTACTCTCATGTACCATCCTATAAATATTGGGTGCAGTCTCTACAAAGGTTTCAATTCTGAAACGGTGTCTGTACTCTCATGTACCATCCTATAAATATTGGGTGCAGTCTCTACAAAGGTTTCAATTCTGAAACGGTGTCTGTACTCTCATGTACCATCCTATAAATATTGGGTGCAGTCTCTACAAAGGTTTCAATTCTGAAACGGTGTCTGTACTCTCCTGTACCATCTTATAAATATTTGGTACAGTCTTAATAAGGGCTTCGATTTTGAAACGGTGTCTGTATTCTCCTGTACCATCCTATAAATATTGGGTGCAGTCTCTACAAAGGTTTCAATTCTGAAACGGTGTCTGTACTCTCATGTACCATCCTATAAATATTGGGTGCAGTCTCTACAAAGGTTTCAATTCTGAAACGGTGTCTGTACTCTCATGTACCATCCTATAAATATTGGGTGCAGTCTCTACAAAGGTTTCAATTCTGAAACGGTGTCTGTACTCTCATGTACCATCCTATAAATATTGGGTACAGTCTCAACAAAGGTTTCAATTCTGAAACAGTGTCTGTACGCTCCTGTACCATCTTATAAATATCTGGTACAGTCTTAACAAAGGTTTCAATTCTGAAACGGTGTCTGTACTCTCATGTACCATCCTATAAATATTGGGTGCAGTCTCTACAAAGGTTTCAATTCTGAAACGGTGTCTGTACTCTCATGTACCATCCTATAAATATTGGGTGCAGTCTCTACAAAGGTTTCAATTCTGAAACGGTGTCTGTACTCTCATGTACCATCCTATAAATATTGGGTGCAGTCTCTACAAAGGTTTCAATTCTGAAACGGTGTCTGTACTCTCATGTACCATCCTATAAATATTGGGTACAGTCTCAACAAAGGTTTCAATTCTGAAACAGTGTCTGTACGCTCCTGTACCATCTTATAAATATCTGGTACAGTCTTAACAAAGGTTTCAATTCTGAAACGGTGTCTGTACTCTCCTGTACCATCTCATAAATATTTGGTACAGTCTTAATAAGGGCCTCGATTCTGAAACGGTGTCTGTACCATTTTTTTTTATTTGGTACAGTCCTAATAAAGGTTTTAATCTAAAACGTTCTCGTTAAAATTCTAAAACGTTAAAATTCTAAAACGTTGTCTTTACATTTATTTAAATATTTTTATATATTATTAAATTCTTATAGGATTTTAATAAGAATTTCGACACTGAAACAGCAGTTGTACTCGCCTGTACAGATTAATAGGCTATAAATATAAACGGTTGAGTGCCACCGCGATAATATACAATTGTTTTGTGGATAGAAAATATTTGCTGTACTCGTATGCCCTTTTAGGAGAGGGGCGTGAAATTAATATAGATTATAAATTGGACACGGGAATGACAAGAAAATTGTTGTGATATTTTTAACCCGTACGTGAATTGGTTTTGGAAGTGTATATGTTGCTGAACTAAGATATATATACTAAGTACTAATAAAATACTAAGATAAAGAGCGAGTTCTTATATATATGTTATGCTTTTTAATTTAAAAATCTTCATTTGATTCTTATTTGTAGTAAAATATAAGCAAAAGTTAACGTAAGTGTGTTAAACTTTACCTAATACTTATTTAAAAACATGCGCTAAGGAAATCAATTTACGTAATTAACATATTTTACATATACACTAGGAATGTCTTATTTATTATTAAATTTAAGTATTAAAAATAAAATGCATACATACATACATAGTATTTTTAAAGTATCATTAAAAAAAATTTTTTAGTTGCAATTTTTTCTCCCACACATCTAAAGCGATCTATTTACTATTGTATAAACAGTGACCTTTTATTCCAGGCTGGGACGTAGAGGGAGAGAAGGCACCCTTCCTCCGCAACGAACCAGTGAAGCTGACCCCCGCCTGGGAGGGGTCCAACCTACCAAATGACACGCTCAACTTGAAAGGTAATCAGCCATTTTATACTGGTCACTGATACACCCTTTGTTTTTTTTTTAATAAAAGAATATTCTTTATAGTTTCAACTTGAGTAAAATCTTCAAAATTCGTCATATTTATATAATATATTGTGATTATTTCATTGATAGTTGTGACCTCACTCGCCTGTTATCTTATCAAGAGTTCATTTGGTTTTTTTATATACATATATATGGAAGGAGCCTCGAAATGTTTAAAACGAGGGTAGGTGTCAAATATTATTAATATATATATATATATATATATAATATATATATATATATATGTGTATATACTAGCAGGTTACCCATGCTTCGCAACGGAAGGCGAAAGTGTTCAAACATTTTGTTTGAATTTCCACACCACCTATTAGGTATCAAACAGGCGCGTTATATTTTTTGCAGTTTTTTAGCTGTAACTTTGGAACGGTTCGGACCTTTGCAAAATCCTTTCTTATTGCATCTATTCAATATGTCAGGAGTCTTGTGTCCAAATTTCAGCTTTCTAGGTATTACGGTTTGGGCTGTAGAGGGATGAATGAGTCAGTGAGTGAGTGAGTGTCTTTGTGTTTTATATATATATATATATATATATATATATATATATATATATATATATATATATATGTACATCTTTACTTTTCAACAATCGAAAAGTTCTTATTAAATATTTTATAGATTTAATTGTTGGCTTCTAAATTGCTTTAGAAATATATTCCACGTATTCCTTGTAAATACAAATAAAATATAATCGTTTGAAGACTCGCGACAATTATGCATATTACAGTAATTACATGTAATATTAACAACAGTACCTACAGTAACAAGGAATTATTATAATTTGGTTAAATTTGCTCTTTGATTATCATATGACAAATAAATATTACCTTGAAACAATGTGTGGCTGTGTGGGCGCGTATGTACATGTGTATGTTTGTGTGTGTGTGTGTGTGTGTGTGAATACATATATGCACATACACACACACACACACATGGGTGTACTTATATGTATATACACACACACACACATGCACACACATATTCGATGTGCAATAAATAACCCAGTAAGTACATCGTGTCAATCAACTCATATAAATTTATGAAGCCGAATAATGTTTAATACAATTTATATCAAACCAAATGACAAATCAAGTGATGTTTCATTATAATGTAGTTTAATTTAATTTCGGTGTCAATGCTTAATACGTACGGATTCTGTGGGTCGTTAAATAAACTAGCCTTTGTCTGCGTTTTCGCTTGACTTTGTGGGCGTATTTATATAATTTTTTAGTATAGGTATACCAAATTTAATCAAAATGGGTTCTCAACTTATAGAAATGCAAAGAGACGGACGGAAAGACAAAAATAATATCACAATAATAAATTAAATGTACGGACAGTACCAATCGATGTATATATATAGTTTGGGGAATTGAAAATCATATTTTATAACAGACATATTCAGATGTAGTTGTATGTAGTGATAATATTATATAAACTATTATTTGATTGGACAAAATTGTTTCTAACTGCATTCAATTGTCGCAACTAACTTAGTATAGAGAGAGAGAGACTTGAGATCAATTTTTTTTTATTATAAAGAGAAGCACAAATATATAAAAAAATATTAATAATTGTTATAATAATGTTAAATAAATGTAAAATGAACAGAGGTAGTAGATTCGAGTCCTTTTCATGTTTTAAAAAAATGTAAATACATAAAAATTGTTAAATTATTTTTATAAAAATCGTAAATTACCTTTATGATGAAAATATTATTAAAAATAGTTGGTAGCTTTTATGGTAATTCGCTTTAATAATTCTCAAAAGCCAACACAGCGCGGCCTCGCGTTGTTTAGAGAGCCGCCTCTGCACCAGACGCGCGCAACACACGCATTGCAGTATACATTTTTAAATTACTTTAGGCAATATATTATATAGTTTTACATACTACCTCATGCAGGCGACTTCCTCTGCTACTTTACGAACGATTTGTTGTTTCTTGAAATGTTTGAACATACACTAACTAACTGAATAACTGAATGTCACTGTCAGATTTTTGATTATATTGAAGACGTATCTTCTTTCCCTTTCTTTTCTAGTTTTCTTTCTCTGTCTGATTTTTTAATATTTATATATATATTAATATTGTTAAATTTTGCATTTCTTTGTTATTATGTCGAAAAAAAAAACCAAATAGCATTCACACTGCATCATGATGACTGACCTCAGATAAATCAATCATTTATTGATTAATTATTATAATGTTATAACTGAAATTCCCAGTTTTAAACCATTTGGAAATAACTATAACTGGTTATATATAAATTAAATCTGATTCAGCCAATTCATTTCTGTATCGTATTATTCAAGATATCTTTATACTATATTATTTTTTGGATTTAAATATTGAAATAACTTTTTAAATATTCTTCTAATTGTCTGTTATAAGTGAGTTTTGATTTTTTTTCCATCTTTTTCACTTTGATACCAGTGATCACTTGAGTACAGAAGATTCTATTTTGATACCATACTTTCTTCTGTAAGTCCTTCTGTAAAGACACTAACTTAATATTAAGATTACGAGGGTTTCTGCTTGAAGAAGAATCACACAATCTTCATTGTGATCATCTTTATTGTGATCACCTCAATTTTAGTGAACAATGTACGAACAACCATCGCAATCAATTCTAGTGACTATTTGGAAAGAGAAGAATACAACGGAAGTATGCTTTCCATCTGTATTCTTCTCTTTCATTTCTCTCTTTGTGGAAGAAGCACCAGCCTTAACTCATAACCATTCCAGGTATAGCCATGGATCTGGCTCCACCGAAGGACAAATGGAATCTGATATACTTGACGCTGATGCTCCACGGCCTCGGGACTCTGACAGCCTGGAACATGTTCATAACAGCGAAGGACTACTTCGTTGAGTACAAGCTGGTTAACGCCAGGGACTACGCCGTGGACTTCATGCCATACGTGGGCTGGGCATCGCAGATACCCAACTTGTTGTTCAGTTGGTTCAATATATTTGTTAAGATTGGGTCAGTATACATATTTATTGAGCGTTCTACTGGAGACTTTTTCACATTCTTTGTCACGAATAGGCTCGAAAACTACTTGACGGAAAATAATGATATTTTGCAATCAAAAAGACATACATTAGGTAATAGTTTAGAAAAAAAATTGAAAATGTCATGTCGTTGAGGAATAATCGTCAAAAAACTGATATCCCATTGAATTCAATGGGAAACGATGAGTGATTACACTGGGCACGCTTCGCTCAATATGCAAACGGCAACCGAGATTTCGCGAGCGCAGCGAGTCGAAATTGAGGGTCTGTTGGCGCCCCTATTATATATTTATAGAGATTTGTCGAAAGTCAGATAATAACTTAATTTTCAAATGGAATGTAAATTCTGTACTCAAGTTACCGATCGTTTTTGTCTTCTTTGTTTTGATATTTTCAATGTACTGATAATTAAGATTAACTTTTCTTATAACAGATATCTCACATAACATTACCTTAATTTTACATTAGTAAGTATAAAAAGCACATGCAATATAATATAACAAAAAAAAAGTGCGTGTTTCTAATACAAAGTGAAATTTGTGTATAGCATACGAAATATTGAGAAAGATATATTTATTATTTTATATAAATATTTGTATTTTTATATATATTTTATATTTAAAAAAAACTATCAACGCCATCTGCCTTAAATTTAAAAAAAGTATCATCGTCAATATATGCCTCCCTTAGCTTTAAAGATTGAGCAATAGATGACACCATGACGGCAGTGGGAAATATGTCTTCTATCTCCTTCTATCCTATACATTTATGTGTTTGTTTCTCTATCGTGACGCGTTTTTCGTTACATCGATTTTTAAATCAACCATTCTAAAGTGTCACTTCTATACTATAATTCTGTATATTAATGTATTATTATTAATTCCAGAGGTAATTTGACAACTCGCATAGTATGCTCGCTGTGTATCGAAGTGTTGATATTCGTGGTGACGGTGGTACTGGCGATGGTGGACAGCTCCAAGTGGCCGGAGATGTTCTTCTGGCTCACCATGATATCTGTTTTCCTCTTGAACGGTTAGTGGGAACAATTAGTATAGGCATGTCATAAAAGGGGGTATCCTAACCAAAAACGTACATTGAATGTTGTTAAGAGTGAGAATGAAGACGGAAAGAGAAGGAAATATAAGGTTAGCGATCACTGTAATGATAAATAAATAATAGATAAGTGTGTCGTCCCGGCACCTTCATATAGTATTTGTATGCACCTTTGAGCTAGGAGGGATAGTTCTGATAATGAATGGGAAAATATGTGTTCCTCTCTCTTCACGCCGATATGAAAAATAATTCTATATCGCGATAACTTCTACCATATAACATTAAATTAAATTTGAATTATCCATGCATTCCAGGGTTCAACGCGATCTTCCAGAACTCTGTGTACGGAGTGGCGGCTCGCCTCCCCCCGCAGTACACGGGCGCGGTGGTGCTGGGCTCCAACGTGTGCGGCACGCTGGTGGCGCTGCTCGGCTGGACGTCCGACGCGTTCGCCGGCTCGCACCGCACTGCCGCCATCTACTACTTCATAGCGGGCATGTTCGTGCTGCTCGTGTGTCTCGATACATACTTCGCTTTACCGCTGAATGTGGGTTACTTTTTTTTTTTAATTGCCGTACTCGGCTATAATGCTTTTTTTTCTTCCTGAACACTAAACCTACCAAGTACCGACCGAAGTAGTGACCGTTCTTAAACTTTTGTAAAACTTACACATTTTTAAACGTTATAATATCGTTATCAAACTACATGACAATTCTTAGAATATGCATATAATATTTTCTTCACTCTTAATAAAATAACTTTTAATTACCGGTCAATTTGAACGCGTGCGGTAGGAACAAGTATACAAGAATTGTCAGTAAGTTTAGTGTTGAATTAGATTAATTTTTGTCAGTACCTTTCTAAAAGCCTTTCTGAAATAATAATTGTAAATAAAATTTATTGTCATAGTTGTAATATAAATTATAATTTCAGAGATTCTACCGCTACCACGAGGCCCTTCAAGAGCGGACGCTCCGCGTGAACCCGGCGCTGGCGGCCAACCCGAGCGGCGTTCAAGCGAACCAGAGAACGCCGTACGGACTTATAATTAGACAGTCCTTTATACAATTGTATAATGTATTTTTCATATTCTTCGTTACTCTCTCCATTTTCCCCGCTGTGCATTCAGGTGAGAATATTAAAAATATTATTTATTACGTTGGAATATAAACCTTCTAGAATCAGTAGCTTTGTGTGTGTGTATGGGTATTTGCCTGCGTGCGTATATGCGTGTGTGCGTGCGTGCGTGTGCGTACGTGCATGTGTGGGTGTGCCTGCGTATGAGTGGGTGTGTGTGTTGTTGACAGTCAGGACAAACGATTTTATTCCTCCTTATCCTCTTATCCTTATCGATGTTAATCTATTTAATATATTATTTAAAGCAACTCTTCAATATATATGTATTATTTTTTTGTTTCAGATATAAGTCCCGTGACGGAAGGTTTTCTTGGAAGTAACTTCGTACGTCTGACGTGCTTCTTAACTTTCAACCTGACGGCCATGATCGGCAACATAACTGCCAGTCTCTGGCAATTCGTAAGTTTAATATCAATATATAAAAATCCCGTGTCATGTTGTCTGTTTGCTTTGTAACTATTGTTTGGTCCAATAAGATAGCGTAGTTTTTGTATTGATTGATAATCTTAATATTTTTATTGAAATTTAAGATTTTTTATACATAAAGGGTTTAATTCACTTCCATGTTCTACGTTTCCAATATGGCGGAGTTAATAACCCAATTTTAATAGATGTAAAATAGTTTATGAAGTTGTTAACAACAGCTAATATAAATAACTAATTTTATAATCCAAAATTGTAGCCAAACGGTTTATATGTCTGTTTTAGTGAAAGGTATACTTCATAAGACCTAGTGCCACTAATTAGCCCCTGATATCTAACAATATATAGGCTTAAAGTAAACAGCATTTATAATACAACATGTATTTTTACTTCAAAATACATACATTAGTTAGAACCCACGTTAAATATGAATTTTATTATTAAATAGTTGTATTTAGTATAATAACATGTAGTGTTTATGTTCCAGCCCTCACCCCGTTGGCTGTTCCTGTTCACTACTATCCGGGTGCTGCTGATCCCGCTGTTCCTGCTGTGCAACTACCACCCTGGAGGCCGGAGCCGCACGCTGCCCGTCCTCATCACCAACGACTGGCTGTATTGGCTCATGGCGGTGGTCCTGGGCTGGAGCTCCGGACACGGTAGCTCCCTGGGGATGATGTATGTCAGCGGGTGAGTACAATATATATAACTATATCTAATATCTATTCTATTCTAACCGTCCAGAGATTAAGTAATATTTTTTATGATCTATTTTTATGATGGCTATAAAAAGGTTATATTTTACACATAGAATTTATCGAATCCAGTACTGCCATTGTAGTCGAGCTGGTATAGCTACTATAAAAAGATAATATATTAAACATAGATTGTATCGAGGAAACTGACATAGTGTAGTTTGTACACCGGAAGTTAAGTATATCAATAGTCCTACATTTTAATTCTAGTTAATTACAAATGTTATTAAGATCTTATTTTTGGAACAGTGAGCAAAGTTTGTTTATAAATTTCAACATGCTTCACATTTGTATTAATATTTATAAACATAATGCAGTTGTTATAATTTTAAAAAAGAACAATTAATTTGATGCCTTGGCTTCATTTCATTCATTCACTATAAAAATGCTTAGAATACGCCTGAAGAAGAAATTGTCTTGTTTTTGGGATTACTAATTATTCATCTACCAAAAAAATCACATTCTGAACTGTTTTTTTTATATAATGCATTTACCCTTTGAGTTAAGAAATATTAACAAAATTTTTTTGACAAAGATAGCCTCATAGTAAAATAGATTGCTCTTGTGAATGGATTATAAATATCCATCCCTAGGGAATCTTTAACATATACAGTGCTGACATCTCTTAAACGTTTATTGTAAACTGTTATACAGAAATCATTAAGTAAGAAAATTTCAATAGGTGGCGTTAGTGTCGCTACTGTCATTCATATACGTCAAATTCCTTGTTAGATTTAATCCTGTATTGGCTCAGTTGGTAGAGCGGCGATTGTTATTCTAAAAGTCGCGAGTTCGAATCCCGTGTTCGTTATTTGAATATCATGTTAATCATTTTATATGTATATTATGTTCCCACTTCCAACGCAGTGGCCCCGCTTATACACGGCGTCGCCACATTATTTCAGTGGGTAAAGAATTGCTTTACTAAAACACACGCGGGCTTCATCAATAAGTTTGTGTGCACCTAAGTATTGCGACAAACATTTTTTTATAGCTATAAAGTCATCAATTAATATAATATAATTTAAACAATTTAAAAAAGTATTGGAGATTCTTTAATAAATTATTTGTCATCTAAAGTAGATATATTCCAAATTCAAATGAGTCGGGATCGAAAATTAAATGAATTTATTTCAGACATTTCCCTCGCTGTCTTTTTTTTTAAGCAAATTAATGAATGCTATTAAATCTTTTCAACTTTTCAATGATAGCTGAGTAGTATCCATCTTACAGTATTATATTATGATTTAATTAGAAAAAATATGTTTTTATATATTTATTAATGTAAATAATATATTGTTCTCAGCACGGTGTCCCCAGAGCACGCATCCACTGCCGGTATGATAGGCGGCGCCACTCTGGTGACAGGCATCATGGCCGGCATCACGTTCTCCAAGTTCTGCCCCGCGCTGGTGTCCCTTGGCGTTTGGACCAACATGTAGCGTATACTCACGTACCTGGGAACGTTCTGGAACGTTCTCGTACGCGTCAAGTGAGAACAGTGATCGTGATTAGTGAAGTGTTATAACTAGTGACAAGTTCTGCCCCGCACTGGTGTCCCTTGGCGCCTGGACCAACATGAAGCGTCTACACACGTACCTGGGAACGTTCTGGAACGTCCTCGTACGTGTGTAATGAGAATGGTGATCGTGATTAGTGAAATGTTATAACTAGTGGATTATAAGTGATGTGTGAACCCCGCCTTACTGCGCCTTATACACTGCTTGCACTATGTTCCTTTATATATTTATATATATATATATATATATATATATATATATATATAATGTTTGATTTGTATGAAGGTTATACTTATATGATTCTAGAACGATTAAATTACAATTTCTGACATCTATTCTTTGACTAAAAGTTTTAATTTAACATGATGTAGTAATTTCATTAATTGTTACAAATATAATATTTTCTGTTGGATGCTATTTGTTCAAGTGTCTATGGTTTAAATATCTTGATATTAATTCATCAAAATTAATGACATAAGTAAAATATACTGCAAAAATAATAATGTTTAAATGAATCTTACAATATTTAATCTCAATCATGGAGCTAAAATAATCTAATTAATAAAAAATGTATGTAATTGGTTGATTTGTATGAACTTGAGTTTAATAATGTTGAATTTGTAATATATATAGTGTTCAGTACAAATTGTTGATTATTATAGACGTTTTTATTATCTGTGTAAATGTAACAAATTATTATTATTATTTTTATCATATAAATTGTTAATCATATGTTTTGATTTTAGTGGTTTATTTTTGAATTATTGCATTTTTATCCCCCCTTTTCACGTCCTTAACTGTAGGTAAAATGAAATTATAATCCAAAGTGCTACTATGTTAAGATTTCTTTTAACAAAATTAATGTGTAATTATAAAATAGGTTTTATATAACGGCCGGCTGTAAACGATACATACAAGTGACAAAAATTAATATCTCTTAGATATTTATTATTAAAAAAAAAAGTAAATAGGACATTATTATCTATATATAATATAACAATGTTTCATTAGTAAATTTAAATCATTTTGTTTATATAAAAAAAAATATAGTAAAATATCCAAATGCATTTATAAATAGAATGATAACCTCCAGACGTTAAAACATGTATATATAAGACAGGGTATATTTTAAAACAATTCAATATACTAATATTGTGTAGTTCTCATCAGACTGATTCACTAACAGACGGTTTCTTGAAGGTTGATTATAAATAATTATTGGAGTTGTGATTGGTTGTTAATTATGATGTCGACCAATCAGAAAGGTTTTTTTATATTTAGTTTAGAACTAAATATAGTTGTCTGTTCTATATTTAAAAAAAATATATATATTTTTGGTTTGCCATGGATGTTATTAATCAGCCTTCTAGATACCAGGTTTTATTATTATTTATTAATAATTAGATAATGGAAGGAATCATAAAATTATATAACCTTTTTAGACATGAGACGCACAGATAGATTATTAATAATTCATTTTTTTTTGTAATACTAGTCTTATTTTTCTTTGATAACTACAGATAAATGTTTTGTGTTCAAAAACCAAATATTACTCTGTAATGAACAAAGTTTTTTGTTTGCCCTACGACTAATTCATATTACTTTATTTATTAAATAAAGTTTTTTTTTCTATTACTTTTGTTTTTTTTTTACTTTATTTACTATTATTTTATAATATGGTAAGTTTTTCTTTCATTGCTGATATGAGTTTACATTTGTCCGTATATTGTAAAGATAGAAGATTCTTGGATAGAAAACATCAAGCAACAAAAATATTATTTAATATGGATTTTGCATTTAAATATTGTATGTAATAAATGTTTGAAATACTCTGACAATATAAAATAGCTGTAAGTTAACCATACAATGGTATTTAGTATTAACGTAACGGCTAGCTTAAGCTTAATAACTTCAAATATTCTCTACTTACCTACTACCATATCACTGCCAAATATTACACGTACTTTCATCTTTAAATTTATATGAAATTTTCCCTCTCAAAGTATTTTCAACTTTATAAATCTTATATTATCTATAATATATTCTTCATGTTATTATACTCTTAAGCATATTATCTATTGTAGATTGGGTTATAATGTATATATATAATAACCCTGGATCTATGAAGTCTTAACGCTAACTCACTTATGCACTCCTAGTAGAGTCGAAGGCTGTGAAGAAATAGCTTTAACCTTTCCACTATAGATACACCCTATTAGATCATTTATGAAAAACAAATGAAAAATGCATTCTTTACATATAAAATATTATTTTAAGTCATAAAGTGACAGCTGTCAGTGTTGCCATTTTTATTTACCATTGAATAAGAACATTGTTTTTATTGTTATGCATTTTTCATTTGATTTCATACATTCCCTTATATATTTCACACCTTCGAGTACAAATTAAATATGATTTATGGACCCTTTATTTTTATTTGTGCTTAAATGGCACCGGTGTTTTGCTGAAATTAATATGTAGTTTAATCAAATGGTCCAGTGTAGGATATTTTTTATATTATACTATGTGTAAAAATATAAAAAATAGAGGTTTCAAGTGTATATACATTTTATTAATATCTTAGAAATTCCTTAAAAATGTGCTATAACGGATATAGAATATGAATTTAAACGTTTTTAAATAGGTAATTGTTTTATATTTATTTATTTTGTGCTTTATTTTTATCCTGGCTACTATTTCGAAAATTACATAAAAGAAAAAAGTACGAATTATATCAATTTTTTTCTTAAAACAATCTCTTTTTTGTCAAAATATAAATTGTTTGTAATCAAGCTACTTATTTAAATATAAAAAGTTTTTTTTATTAATCCGAGCTATGGAATTAAAAACATTGTGACAATAATACTAAACCGTAATCCAATATTTGTAATATTTTTTCACTTTTCCATATTGTAATGGTTTGTAATTGTAACACAAATAAATAATAATGATAATCTTTCACTTCATACAATAAACACATATAACAAGACGTTGTTTTATTTTGACTTCCTTTGTAATGGCAATAGTAAAAATGTCAAGTTTATTTTTCTTTCCATTCATTTGGTAAGGAGAAATAATCTGTTGAATTTGCCGCTGCCATAAAAAATAATGTTTAGTATTTAAGAGTCAGTGTTATTATAAACTCGTTAAGATTTCACTAACACTTTCTTCTTATACTCATTGTGCCATTTTCCTGTTCTAGTTGAGCTAACACTTAATAGATTGGATAATAAATAAATGTTGTTTCTAAAAATAGCAACACAGCGAGTTGTATAAACGGATTTTGCTTCAACCTAATACTATTCTTGTTTGTAATTGCGGTTATTCTTAACATCTGTGTTGCGAATACATAGTTTAAATTACATCATATTAAATGTACATATCATGTATGTCATAGTTTTCCTTATTTTTCGTTTTTCTTTGACAATTTTGCAAAAAAATCTCATCTACTTTGTACCTAAGTAAGTACATAAATTTATTGTGGCTCCTAAAAAATGTGTAGTTTATTTATCTTTTCCCGCCATCCATTACTCTAAGGATGTCTCTGAAAATCCGTTTCGGATTTTCTTTTCCAGTAATTTCCTTTTAATGTTAATGTTTGTAATTCCAAATATTGGTTTATTTCTCTTTATTTATTTTTGTGACTTAATTATTATTTTTTTGTACAACTACTTTTTTTTTTCAATGTAAATGTGAGTCTAAAATAAACTTCTTTCTTTCTTTATTTTTAATTTAAATACTAGTGGTGGTGCGAAAAACTATCGAGGTACATACGTCTAAATAACATAACGGGCACCTTAAAGCGACACAAGCGACATGTGTGTACGTTTATGTTGGAAATTAATAACTGTCTCCCAATTTAATAAATGCGTTTATCTAAAAATGTAATTGTATTTTGTAAATGAAAATAATAATGACCCATAACGTATTATCTGAAACTAAAATTGTAGAATGTTAATTTTAGGATATTTTATAACAAAAATCTATAATATATTGTAAACTGTTCAACTAATCATTCCGTTCATTCGGTGGCCTAGGTTAATAAAATATGGTAAAAAAAAAACATTTAACAACAGTTAATTTATTGTGTTATAAATAAAGAAATAAATAGTCAATAAATAAACTATATATACACTATCCGTTCGTTCGTGGTCTTAGTGATGAGGTAATGTGGTTTAAGATGATGTTGAAGATGAGGCGATCGAAGACACGCTGGAGTAGCTCGGTGACTGGTTAGAGGATGGAGAGGCGCTGCTATCACCAGGGTAATAAGAGCTGTACGCCAGCTGGCTGGGGTCCCATACTCTGGCGTAAGGACCAGAACTGGCCGGCTCCCATTGAGGACTGTAAGAGTCTTGAGGTGGAGACGGAGTTGATGGTGGTCCATATTGGGAAGCTGGGGGTCCATATTGGGCGGCGGGTGGAGCATCTGTGGGTGCCATCATCATCGGCATAGCTGAAAAGATATATCGTTAATGGAGAATGAATATTACGAAGGGATAGCTAAGAGTTTTTGCTTAAAACTTTGTTATACCTCCTTTCTTCATAATGAGATTGTAAACAAGGAATCCGACTACAAGAGTGATGGCCAATTTACTGAGAATGAGAGCCTTGATTGCCTTGATACCAATAATGGATACCAGAATTGGCATAAGTGCCTTCATCTTCAGCTTCAGAAGAAGTAGAACTGGCAGCAGCAGTTTCTTCTTCAAGATACCGCGAGCTGTGGAGAAAGTTTTATAATAATCAAATGAGCAATATTATTTGAATTCAAATTAATATTTCACCATTCTTCACTTCATCTAACCTTCACCATTTTCAGTCTCTGTTTCAGGGATGTCTACATCAAGTCCTCTGTCAGCGCGGTACGAGACCTCCGCGTTCTGGAAGATGAACTCCGGCAGCTGGACCCTGAACTCGTTGGAGCTGATGATCCTTCCAACGCGGTCGAATATCACTTTGTCGATATTATTTTCGTCTAAGGCTCTCGCTGACTCTGAGGTGACGCCCAGCTTCGTATCCAGGAAGGACAGGACTTTCACTTTAAGACATGACATCGGAGATTCTGTTTCGAAACAATCACTTATGACACTGTTCAGAAGATCATCACTTGTTCTTAAACGAGAGGTCTCAATTTCATTGTCCTTGATAGCGTAACCGTGTACCAGGGCGGCAGAAGCCAGGAGGAGATAAAAACACTTCATTTTAAATATTTTCACTTTATCATTAGATTTGATTAATTAGACGTACTTCCAGTACGGTTAATGGAGCAACAATGATTTAATTTTTCAATTGACTTGGTTTTTATATGTGATCCTTTGGACAGCGAGGCACGCGGCTCCGAGCGTCCTCTGAATACCAATAACTTACATACTTGGCAAAGTATTTAATTTCATTTAAGAAAGTCCTACGGTGAGAGTGTAATATTATTTATAAATATTATATTTTAACCTATATTAATAATCATAACGAACTACTTATGAAAACTTTTTGGTAATTCAATTGAAATGTCACAATTTCAAATTTCGAATAAAGAATACTTTTAAAATGTCGTCTTTGAAAACAAATAATTAAATTCAAGACGTGTTGATTTATCGCACCTATATTTGGTTTTTAATTGTATATGCGTACAGGTGCAGCTCTCACCGTCCGTCCGTACATATCAATCAGAATTTCATGTATTATAATTACTTGAATAATTGTAATTCCTCTCTCTACTTTTATATAACTTTTATTTTGTATTACGGACTTGTTACGTGAATTTAAAGATGTTATCGAAGTTTATTTAGTGTAAGGTACATTTTTCTTTTTTTTACATTCAACGCCATTTTGTATGCTGTTACATACTTTATACTAAATAGTGACAAATATTTAACTAATGTGTATTTATAATCCGTTTGGTTTTTGTTTAGGAATTTTATTTTTATTTACTGTTCTATATTTCGGAATATGAAATATTTAAAGCTTTAGTGGACGTTAATAATAATATAAAAATAAATATACTATATAAAAATAATTATTCAATAATATGTTTATAGTTATGGATAGTGCTCAATTTTTTAATAAAACATCGGATCTTTTAGGTAGCAAAAAAAAACCGTCAATTCGTAGCTGTCAAAAAAAATTTCAATTGAACTATATAATGTCCGACTTAGTTCCGATTCTTGTTTACTTAAATAAAGTAGATCACTATTATAGGAAAGTGAAACTTATTGTTTAACAAAAAGCTCGCGTGTATTTCTGTTTACTCTTCATTATGCAATAAGGGTTGGTATTCTCTTGTAATTCACACCGCGCCGCCATTTGCATTAGCCGCCATGTCCGGATTGTGAAATTACTGTTTCACTTCCGTTTGGCGGCCATTGATGTGTTGGTATTCTGAGTAACATTAATTTATAACCTATTATTTTAGTTTAATTCTTAAATAATGTCAATTCTGGCAGACATATTTTGATGTAATACAGTATATACAATGTACTATGCCTAATGTATTAAGTCAAAAAAAGATAAATAAATAAAATATATATATATTTATATGTATTTGTATCATCATCATAACTTAATAATTTTATTAAACTCAAAATAAATATAATTAATTTATGCATTAGTTGATTTGTTTGTTGCTTCTCGTAGAATCAGCGTAGCAGCGAAACGAGTTTTTAAGTTTGAATCTGCTTTTTGGGAAAAATTATTAATTCAAATGTAATATCAATATATTTTCGAAAATAACAAAGTGTGTATTAAAAATTACTACCAAGTTAGGTAATAGACTAACATACATACCATACCTCCGTGATCAGAATGTCAATGATACACCAAATTTAGATTTTTCCGTTCATTAGATGGCAAGGAATAAAATACTTTATTATATAGAAATAAGAGTTATAATCGATTGGTTGATATTTTAATATAAGGCTGTCTACAAACAGCGGGAAAATTTTATGACATTTTGATATTGCATTCAAATCAATCAAATCAAACAAATCCCTCACTGTCTTGTTAATTAATATCTTTATAAGTAATATATAGGACATGTGTAACCGCCCTAAGTAATAATCGGTTTGTATCTGTGTTAACTCTGTGGGTCACTAGGCTACAAATTATGGATATCCTGACCTGAACAGAATTATAATCGGACCCTTATTGACATTTTATATTATGACCTAAAAATATTTATTTTATGACGTTATTTGTTACAATAAAAAATATCTTACTAATCTATTTTTTATCTCATTATCATTATATTATATTATCTAATGCGTTTTAATTTTTTATAAACCTAGCTATAGCCAGCAACTTCGTCTACTACATCAATTGTATTAGTTTACTACACCGCCATCTATTGAAAACTTTTAGAACTTAGAAGTGAATTAAGTGTTTATGTATAAAAATTCTCAAAGTCACAACAAAAAATTAGGATAGGATTTTTTATGTTATTTTAATTTAATAAGATAAAAACACTACAAAATCAAATTGAAATCGGTTCAGTAGTTTCAAAGATTAGCGCAAGGTAAGTAATTAGCTTATTTGTAAGTTGTTTCATTAAAAAAATGTTTTAAATTAGTTTTTTATTACTTAAAAACAATAATTCAAATTATATTTGTTTCGATCAGGTTAAACTATTTATGTTATAATAAGAATTAAATTCATGACAAGATAATAACATTATTATATTTATTTTACTTAATAAGGAAGTGGAATGGATTTAAAAAGTAATTAAGAGTTCCCGCCATTGAATCTGACTAAAATATCCCAATGTACATAAATAATATTATATATATGTTTAATTATTTAATATCTGTATTATAGTAATTTAAATTCATTAAATTTCGTAGCTGGTTACTCTGTAGCAGTGCCGAATAAAATATGGCAAAGAACAAAAACATAAATAAGTAAGTTTCCAAAAGATTTGTTAAAGTTTTTTCAAAACTGCTCTATTTGTATTTATTATAAGAAATAGTTGAAAATATTCTGTGACATGTAATTACAATACAACATAGTACATATTACTTACATATTATGAATTTTATGACTTTAAAGTCTAAATATTTATAGCAATGCTTCACTCTCAAGATGCATTTATATTTATATTATATAATTATCACTAAACCTACCAAGTACCGGTTAAATTGACCGTTCTTAAACTTTTGTAAGACTAACACATTTATAAACGTTATAATATCGTTATCAAACTACATGACAATTCTTAGAATATGCATATAATATTTTCTACACTCTTTACTCTTAGTTTTTTCCATTATTATCTGCGTCATATAATAAAATAACTTTTAATTGCCGGTCAATTTGACGGCGTGCGGTAGGAATAGGTACACAAGAATTGTCGGTAGGTTTAGTGTTATAGACGATACGGATTCTGTATTTATATTTGTAAATTTATATATTATGTATAATTAGCTCTAAAATTATTAAGTGAGGGGCCTTTCATAAATTACGGACAGCGTTTTGAGGCTAGTTTGATCTTCTCCCCTTCATTGTAAGACATACTGTTATATTCATCCCCCTCCTAACACGAAATTTTCATAAGAAAAGGACATATCTATAAAATAAAACGTTTCTTAATAAAATTTATTTATTCAGCGAAGCGAGCGGAGCGCTCTACTGGAGAGTTTTTCACATTTTTTGGCACGAATAGGCTCGAAAACTACTTGACGGAAAATTATGACATTTTGCAATCAAAAAGACACACATTAGGTGAAGGTTTAATTTTTTTTAAAATGTCATGTCGTTGAGGAATAATCGTAAAAAACTGATATCCCATTAAAGTCAAGGGGAAAAAAAATCCGCGCAGAAATTTTGCTTTACAATGAAAAACGCGTGAAGAATTTCTTTAATCGCTTTTATTATTTAACTTTATTTTTAAATTTTTTAAATATTTTTCATTACTTCGCTCAATGTGCAAACGGCACCCGAGATTTCGCGAGCGCAGCGAGTCGGAATTGAGGGTCCATTTGCGCCCCGCCCCTAGTTAGTTAATAAATAATTGTTATCTTATTATATTAATTCGTCACTGTTTTGACCAGAATCAATTTAGTATTGAAAAAATAGACTATAAATAAATATAATATCAGATTCTCTATCCTCCGTTAGAAATAATGATAATATTTAGTCTATACCCCCCTCTTCCAAACTCTTTACCCCTAAGTATGGTGTTATGTTACAAGAAATGTATTTGTTTAGAGAACAATTGTCAAAAAATGATATTTTATGAATATATTTCACTATCTTAAATGCTTAATTAGTTTATAATAACTTCAAATGTATAATAAAGTTGCTATTAAATACGGACAAAGAAAACATAAACTCAATACGAATATATAAATGGCCGACATATTAATTTTTTTTTTAATTATAAAAGTACGAGAAAGAAAATAGTTTTTATAATTAATATAAATTAATAGATTTATATTTTACATTAAATTGTTTCTTTTTATATGAAAAGTTTATATGTAACTGCAATCTGTGTGCGTTGAATTACAAAAAGCTTTCAGAGGGGAAAGTTTATACATTTATGTATTGAGATTTTATTATTGGATTCAGAATTAGAATGACACGTTTTAAAATTATTTATCCGTATTTTTGTATACACATATTGAATTAGTATTTTAATTATTAATATAATAATTATGTCTCTCAATAGTCAATAGTCAAACTGTAGATTAATAAATAAGTTTGAGAATATCCATTGAGTTTCGTAGAACTAGTGACTCTTAATAAGTGCAGTATGTGTCAAGTAGAAATAGAAAACTTATCTATAATGTTAAAATGAGTTATCAGAGTTCAATAAAATTAACAAAATGGATTCACTTTTATTTTTAATTGTTAAATAAGATTTCATAATAATAAATAAAAATACTTATTTTTTTTTATAATGATTTATTTAAACAATAAATAACATTCACACGTCACAAACACACGCTCAATTAAATAAATAATTTTCACACTATTTACATTAACGGTTTCGAAAAACCATTTTTGGTTTACCCGCTCGCTTGTCATCGGTAGTCGGATTTAAAAAGGGCCATAATTAAGCCAAAGGGCCACAATTAAGGCCCACGTCGTCGTTTATTGGTAGGCGTTGTAAGCGAGTTCCTGAGCTGATTCTTGGGGTTCAGCGTCTCTCCTGTGGCGAGTGGCGGCGTACGCAGCATCCCATGGACCGTGGGCAGAGATCTGGGGGTGGGTGTTGTCTGCCGCGATCTGGGTAAACTATAATGTTATTTGTGGATACAGTTTTACAGTTAGTAGTGGCTTAAACTCACCTTAAGCCTATTGAAATGTTATTCACATGGTGCGGAAAGTGTGCATTATATCAGTAGTGATTGTGCTTCAATATATGACTGTCTTAAGTGAAAATTAATTTAAATTAAAAATATATTATACTTTAGTTCTTATAAACTTACCTTCTTGCACAACTGGAAGATGGCCAGAGCGACAGAGACAACGAAAGAGAAGAAGGACAGCTGCAGAGCGTTCCAGGCCTTCAAGCCGAGGACACCGATAGCCAGGGGAATGAGGGTCATGGCCTTCAGGAGCACGAACACCAGAATGGGGACAATGATCTTCTTAAGCTTGGCCTTGCGAGCTTCCCCAACAGAGCGGGCGCCTTCCTTGTTGAACTTGATGTTTAGGGACAGCTCATCATTCTCCAGATTTCTGGGGCTAACAGTGACTTTGGTATCAGCGATTGGAAGCTGGAAGGTGACATCATGGGTTTGGATGTAGCTCTCGATTGTGTCCATAAAGTCACCAGATGAACGACCAGTGGTCTCTTCAGCGCCATTCTTCGTTACCTCGACTGCATCAGAGATCTGTCATATTAAAATTTATTAGAAAGTGTTTGATACAAAGTGAAATCAATTGGAAAGTTATTGTACGTACCTGGAATGTGTCTTTCTTGAAGATGCTATCCAACAAGGACATGACCTTGTATTTGATGCAAGCGGTGGGGTCAGATCCCTCAGCGCAACCGGATCTCATTTCTTCAACCATACCATCCATGGGAGTTCCTTTCCAGAAACCAGATTTGGGTGGCTGGGCCAAGGCACTACTGGATAACGCGAGAACTAAACACACCACTTTCACGGAAGCCATCTTGAATTATTTTCCTGGTGTTCACTGGAGGACGATTGGAGAGATTGTGATGGTTACGACAAGGACCCAATGGCTTTTATACAGCTATTTCAAATGCAGCACGCAGTCCGAAGTTCCGGTACGGATTGCCTTTGGTATGTACCACTCAACAACGCACTTACGCTCTTTCGTCCTTGTGTCAAGAAGTGTAAGGGAAAGCTACTTGATACGTATCCTACTATTGTTTCAAGTCAAAAAGACCTAAGTCCTATCATCGCGAGTAAATTTTCAAACGTTTTAGAAACGTATTTGGCGCTTTTTCTGTTGTTTGTGACACCATACCCCGATTTGATTGAGTTGATCCAATTGTTTTGTCCTTATCTATCGTTAGGGGAAGTGAAATGAAAGAAAAGAGAGGTGTAGTGTGATCAGACGTCGCTGCTTGATATGGGTGAAGAGTCGCTGCGCACGCGCAGATCGCATACATAAGCGCGTCTAAATTGCTATCATTGAACTTGTCGCTCCGGAGATAACATCGTTAATGTTTATTATAATTGTATTTAAAATGTAAATAAATTTATTGTTTTTATTATTATTAGTAATTTATTATAAATGAAGCAATAAAAGAAAGCACACTGAATACTTATATTTTTTTTGAGGATTTAATTTCATAATGCTCTTTTTACGTTAATATAATAATAATATTAGGGTTTCTAATAAAATTCATATTTTATATACTAGTTTCTTATTATAATAAAAAATAAGAATAAATATGAACGATCAAACTATGTTACTATTAAATTAAATATGTCAGTCGTATTCAAGATTGTGCGGGATTTTGAAAGTTTTCATTAATTATCAAACCAAGCATTGTGTATAAATTAAATTTGTTAACTTTGTATCGTTATTATAATGTATGCATTCAACTAAGTATATTTTTGGGTTTTCCCCTTAAAAAATATTTTTAGAAGTGAAAAAAATTTAAATTGCTTTATGACGTTAAAAACACTAAACTTTATCAAAACCTTGTCTTGTTTTATTTCTATTACACCCTAAAATATTTTTTATATTATAAATTTAGAAATAAAAAACTATTTCATACAAATTCATTATTAATGATTAGTGAAAAAACGTACAAACAATCGGACAATATTGTTTAGCATTATGGCGTACTTAGCAACGTATATATATATATATTTATATTTAATATACGGATTTATATAAATATATATTTAATATACGGACTTAGCCTCTTTACTAATGTTATAAAAAAAATATTTGCGTGTTTGTATGTTTACATGTGGGAGCATAACACAAGCATAGACATTTAATTGTCTAAAAGGTATCCATTGATAAGGAACATTTAAATAAAAATAATTCATGATTATATATATATATATATATATATATATTTATAACTTTATAGTATGTAGACGAACAGTGTCTCTTCTACATTTTCTTCCTCTCCTTCTCACTCTCTCTCTCGTCACGCCTCGGCACCTTTCAGTCTTGTGACGGTTTTTTGCCTTCGAGACACAGGGCTAGCCTTTGCATATATACACATATATTAAAATTAACCTACTATATATATAATTTTGTAGATAATAAAAAGAGGACACATTAGTTCACTCATGACCCTTAAACCCTAAACGGCTTCTACTACTACAAGATAATTTAAATTTGAAATTTTAAACTATTAGAAATAGTTTTATCAGATTCAATATTGAAGTAATAAACATTTTTGCTTTTATAGGTGCCAACTGCCAAGCGGTCTAAGAAGTATTGTTACTTGTAGTGAGAAATAATATATTAATATTTATTTATAAAAATATAACCTTAGTAAAGCTTATTGGCCAACATATATTGAGAGTTTCCCAAGAAGTCTTTATTTTTTTATAAAATTTTTCTTCAATTCGATATAATACAAAGAAAAACCTTTATGTCATTACAGACAATCCACATAATTAAAGTAACGAAATCACTTTCTCTTACAACGGAACTCAATCACAATCGATCTAGTAATTAGTATGCGGGTGGCAGAGGACATAATATAAACGAGGCACCTCCAGTAATGAGGTTATTCTCAAGACACGCTTGAGGACTTAATTCAAACTTAGTTTTTGAGATTCTGAAGCCTCATATTACACTGAATAATTGACGATTTAACTTGGCATTTATCATATTCATTATTTATAGAAATTTTATTTTATGCCAAACTAAAGTTCAGGTGTTGTCAAACTGAAATACACATTTCAGATTTTCATACAGTAATACCATGCACATTAACGATTTTGCGGTCAACTCCCCAAACAATTATGAGCAGGAAAAAAGGCAAATATGAATGAAAATTTTCAGAGCTGTAGAGCTGGGGATAGGCATGTTTTAAAAAAAGTAGAATTAAAAGATCTCATTCCATTCAGAAAGGATGGTCAAAAAACTGGGGGGGGCTCAGCTCAACTCTCGCAGCGCTCGGCGGCGGATCCTAGTTATTTAAGTAATTATTTCTTATTTATAAAACTTTTTGTGGATCATGTTTGAAAGAAATATAAGAAAATATATGAATAGAATTCGAATATTAAAACAAACCTTGGACTGCTATATTCATCATAGTAAATATATGTAAAACCATATGATGTCGATAAATAAGATAATTATACACAGTATAGGTATCTCAATCTTTCATTTCAAACTATTCATAGATTGGGGCCAAATAGTAAGCAAAGTTGATAGTGACGTCATCATCAAAATTTACAGTTTGAAAACAAATGTCTTTCCTGTGACAATAAAGTGTCGCTGTAGCTCAATGGTATAATATTAAAAACTTCTATATTATGATGCAGTTTTAATGAATGTATAGAGTGATTTAGAAGAAAAGTTTAAATAGGTTTGATCTTACAAATTTGTCTTACAAAGTAAACCAAATTTAACAAATAAAAGAAATACAAACATTCGACATAAAATAACAATGATAACGCAAATTATATTATTTTGCTATCTTTTTACACGTAATTAACCTACAATATAGTTCGTGTAAGCAGGTTTGATGATTACATCACGCGGCAAACACTTGACTAAATAGTCGACAATATTCAATGCAAACTGCATCAAAACCTACACTCGTTTGAGTATAAATGTAATCATAAATTCATTGCCACACTTAGGAAGCGCTGACAAACCAAAACTATGGAGCGAAACCTACACAGATATGGTGTGCGTAATTATTTGGTACGTATTAGTTTAGTTGATAATTTGTCACCACGCAGGGTGGACAGAGTCACGAAAAATTAGTTCAGTGGCCCATTTTGATACTTTCCAAACCTAATCCCTATAAGGACATGTCTAAGTTGAATGTAACAAGTTTTAATAACAGAGCCGGAAGCCCGTTCAAGAGAAATGAATGTAAAGAAGATATAGTTCATGAAGAAGTTTTACAGAAGACACCTCAGGATATACAGAAGGAGAGGAAAAATGAGCTGCTACAAAAAGCACAGAAAAAAGCAATTGAATATCAAGCAAATAAACCAAGTACGGGAGTTTTCACTGAAGTTGTAACACACGGGGCGTTCACTTCAAAGAAAGAAAAGGAGAAATCACCCAAACCTGAAGGTATAAAAAATGGTAATTCAAAATCTCTCCTCGGTTTTCCATCATCAGCAAACGATTTGGCGTTAGACGCGAAAACTGATTTGGAATCTGATCCAAATATCTCCAAAGAAGTGAAAGAGAAGGTAATAGAGAAATTATTTGCTCTAGTATCCATGGTGCAGCACACGTACGAATCGAAGGTAAGAATAATGACAGAGTTTGATAAGTTTAAGGAGACCCATCTGAAGAACGAGCTCCGAAGAGAGAAGGAACATTCAGAACAGCTGTACAAATTGAATATGAACTTTCAAAATGAAGTAATACAATCGATCCAGCAATTGAAGAGTGAGATAGATATAACAAAACATTTTCATAATTCAGAGGAATCAACATTTAAAGATTTAATTTGTTATGATTCGGGAGTGTCACAAACATTTGATCAAAATACAAATAATTCTGATACAATTCATGTCTAATCAGAAACTATTTTACAAGTTACACTTAACTTATTGTAGTCTTAATATATATAAATTCCGTGAAAATGTTCGTTTGTGCTAAACTTTTAAAACAACTGAACCGATTTCAATTAAAATGTAGATACCTATAGTTAAGTTCAACTTAAAAGGAAGGATAGTCTTTATGTCAATTAATAACCAAAGTTTTTTATCGCGAGTTTGATGTTTTATTTACTTTACTTCTAAGTTCTATAAGTTTCAAATAGATGGCGCTGTTAATAATACAATTTTAATTTATGTAATATATTTTATAGAGTAGACGATAAAATCGCTGGCAACAGCTAGTTATTTAATGATGTAATATAGTTTATAAGGTACATTACAAAGTCGCTGGCAACGGTGAGTTATTTATGAAAATAAAATATATTTAAGCTTGTTGTTTTAATTATAATTCTATAGTTGATAATGTCAATATTTTATTAAGACTTATTTATATATACAATCTAATTGTATATTTTATTCGTAGGCTGGTAATTCACATGAATAAATGCTTAGAATTATATTATATTTTCTGATATTACGAATGTAAGTATAGTCTGTGTATAGTAAACAACTATGGGGTTATTTGGGGTTATTTATTCCGATTTTGTAGGCCGGCGTTATAAGGGAGGGGTAAAGAGCAAATTATCTAAAGGTTAAAAAACGGCTGAATAAGTATGTCTGAAAATGTATGATGCAGTACATTTTGGATTATTCTAGAAAATGTTTGAGCAATAGTTGGGCATCTTTAGGGTGAAACTGAACATAGTAAATTAATAATAAATTGAAAGTTTAATAAAGAAAAGGTATGAATTCTTAATAAGTCTTTTTTTTATTTATTAAAAACGCTTTTAGTTGATTTCCATTTATCAGTAATATAGTATATCATGAAATAGATTCATTTATATTAGTGTAGTCAAAAGAATCATTATAAAGTTATAAATCATCAAATATAATATTAAATATTAAGCTTTGACTGTACCTTTCTTTAAACCATAAATTGAGAGAGGCACTTCCGTTTCCTGCACAATATACCGTTTTTTGTAACCAAAACAGTGTTCTAGGATAATCTAGCAGATGGTGGGGATGGTAGAAGTGCTTGTGCATTCAGCTGTGTCCTCATTGACGTTACAACTTCTGAACAATGCAGCCACATTAAAATCAGTTTCTACATTTAATGCTTAGACAATTTTTTTTTGTTATAAACGTATTAGTTTATAATGAATGCAGTGGATAGTATACCAAAAATAAAGCTACCCACTCCGTTCGTCAAGTGACTCTTCGAGCAGCAGTAGTCAGCAGCGTTACTTCCAGATCAAATTGAGGCATAAGCGTTAAAAAAGTTGACGACGCATTGATAACCTAGAAAATTTGAAAGTGGCATTAAAAATTTAAGTACTTGGCAAAGTAACAGAAAAGGCTCCCCCCAACTTTGTGTCCTAAATTTTCTTAGTCGCGAAAAAAGATGATTCGTTCCAATTTTACTTTCAATTTATATTTAATAAATCAATATGTTCAAGAAACCAATTTCGATTAGTGAATATGTACAAAGTTCCCGACTTCCTCTAACTACAAGATTAACTTGTAGAAATGGAATTAAAAAACGCCAACTTTCGTCTTCCAATTGCTCCAGCTTATCGCCCTTACTTAAGGATTATGTATGTATGATGTCAAAACAGCTCTGACAATTTTTTTGCAAGCCTTACCAATTTGATTGCGCAAATCCTCAGAGATCAGATATTGCGTTTATTAATATATCTCGATATTTTCTCATAGTTAATGAACATCCAGAAATTCTTTAGCAATTTATAAATTTGATGACTCGGTTATCGATTATTAAGTCTAGGTTTTGTAACAAATTTTCTAAAATCTGTCTTAAAATCACAGCTGTCGACCGCGTATTTGGAAATCATATGGGATCCTTGGTAAAATAAAAAGTAACAGCCAGAAACAAAGATACTTGCACTGTCAGTCAAAACAAAGATGATTTTTGCAGAGAACGATTGCATTGCTGTTCCGTTCAATAGTTCAGTAACACAATGACACTGGGAAGTTAGGTCTTGAACGTAGGTCCTCTCCTCTCCTCTCCTCTCCTCTCCAAAAGCCTTGAAAAATTAATTTGTGAACAATTTAGCTCATTCCTCAACAGCCATCGTCTTCTAAATCCTTTTCAATCTAGTTTTCGGCCTGGTCATATTACGATCGCAACGCTAGTTAAGGTTACCCATGACCTTCGACTAGCAATGGATAACAAACGGATTACTACATTAACATTACTTGATTTTAATACTGCGTTTCACACTGTGGACTACGATATTCTTCTATGTTTATGCGTTTTCTTAACATATCTCCAGTAGTAGATTTCAGTTTCAGTTCAGAATTCAGATTTCAGGTTTCAGTTACCTCACTGTCCGTGTGTAGTCTACTGGGATATATATAGTTTTGGTGTAGTGTCTCGGCAGGGGTTCCTCAAGGTGACGTGTTATCTCCTTTACTATTCTCAATTTTTATCAATTCCATAAGTCAATATACCACTTTTCTCTATTACATGCGTGCAGATGATATTCAAATATATCGTCATTCATAACTTGACAATCTTTCTTCTTTCATATTAGCTATTAATAATGATTTAACTGCAATCTACAAGTGGAGTAAACTATATGAATTAAAAATAAATCCCGAGAAATCACTATCATTTATATCGGCAGGTCAGGCGTGATAACGAATGAGACGCGATTCCTAAACCAGGACTTGTTTTAATGGCCACAAGAACCAAACTGCCTCCTCAAATTTCACAAATAATTTTAAACAGGTGCTTGATCGCAGGGTGGTCTTCGTTAGTAGAATTTGGAGAAAAGACCAAGTAAAAATCCAAAATAATATATAAGCCTACGTGGCAATGTTGATGTCTATAGAGAATAATGTTAATACTTTAAAACTTAACCCGAAAGATGTCGCTTCTTATTTAACAGATTTACAACTAATATTTAAACTTTTATATCGGTAAGTTCGTTCGCAAGATCGCAAGTATAGTCGCAACAACCCTTATAAAATAAAACATACTTGGGATATAAATTCTTCGGTCGAATACTTAGCAAATAATCCACCCATTTATTCCTCAATTAATATACTTATAAAAGAAATACAAAACTGCATAAACTGTTTATAAAACTTAGTAAAACAATTAAAATTTAACGAATAGTTACAATCATCTTAATTTGATGAAACTTATTTATTAATTCAATAGTTTTTATCACATTAGTATTCTTATTTTAACAATCCAGCAGACGATGACGAACACTTCTCAAATTATCGCTTAAATAAAAATAAATAAAGATTACAAATACGTGGTCTTTGATTCGTCGATTCTGAACACTGGCGTCACGAAATGAATCGCACAATATATACATTTTTAAACTTTTATAAATTGAATGATAAATCCCACATACACTGGTAAATTAATAACGTCATTATTTAATTACTGATAGGGTTGAATTTCCCTTGGCATACGAGATATAAGTAGATATCTAAAAGTACACATTCACGGGTGCAAAACCAGTTATGAGTCATCCTTCGAGCAAAAATAGCGTCACGGAGAGAAATAATAAAATATACATATTCCTTGTGATAAAATTATCCCGTGGACGCGTTTGAGACCACAGTTAAAGTGAAATAAGTCTTTGTTTTAGTTAAATGTGTCTGTGTTGTGTTTTATTAACACATGGGATAAGGTAAAAGTTATTGTCTTAATAATAAAGTTCACTGGACACTAGCAGTGTTATCTATTTTTGAAACTTTTATTTGTATGACTGTTATTGAAAATGTAAATGTATGAATGTATGAGATATTTGAATTAAATTCTTCCATAAATAATAAAGATAAGAGTTCCATGTAATGGCGTCGTTTCACATTACGTTTGTTATGATTAGATTATATATTACTTTTGTACTTATAATGTTAGATTATTGGACTTCTAATACTAGAAATGAGAAATGAGAATGTTAACATGTTACTCTTTCACGCAAAAGCTGCTAAACAGTTTTCTACGAAACTTTACTGTAATATAGTTTATAAATCAGGATAACTTATCGGCTACAATTGTGGAACATACCAATCTAGAATTTACAGCGAGCGAAGCTGCGGCCAAAAGTGCTAAATATTATAACTTTTTACAGCTATTTTAAACTATTTATTTAAATTAACACTAGACGAAAGACGCAGACAGACGGACACACTTATGTATAATATATATAATTATTAATATATTTTCTTTCAGATGGTGTCCTGGTTCTGGTATTTGTTTTTGGTAATCACCAGCGTCGCTGCAATACCATCATGTAAATATATCGGTGAAAGACAAACACAGGCCGTGTGTTCGTCAAATGATACCTTCATATTATCCAGAGGTCTAGTATCAGATAACGATACAACAACTGGTGTTACTTTAAAAAATTGTCGAATATCCGACATGGATTTTGAGGCCTTTGAGAATATGGCGTTTCTAGAATATATAGATCTATCTATAAATAATATAACTTACCTAAAATTAGGTGTTTTAGATGGATTACGAAGAGTCATACATCTGAACCTATCACACAACCACCTCAGGGAATTCCCCTTAGGTCTGTTTGATCAATTGACGAATTTGAATGTACTTGATTTAAAGGCGAATAATTTATATAATATTGAACTGGGTGTATTCGATCCATTGACGAAATTAAAAGTGTTAATGTTATCAAATAATTTATTGATAGGTAAAAATCTAAATAAGTACATATTTGATGAAACTTCGCAAATTAATCATTTAGATTTATCTAGGAATAATATGGATGATACTTCGGATATTTTCTTGCAGTCCTTTGAAGTTCTGGATACTTTGATATTAGATAGAAGTTCTCTTAGTAAAGTTCCATCATTTGCTGTTAAAAGTAATTTAAACACTTTAAAACAATTGATCTTGTCAAAAAATTATATAAGTAAAATACAAAATACATCATTTATTAATTTGGACAATCTTGAGACCCTCGATCTATCAGATAACGGTATTGAAAGTGTATCTGAAGACTCTTTCAAACCACTTAGGAAATTGAAAGCAATAATTTTACGTGGTAATAGATTAACAGAACTACCGCCTACATTGTTTCAATATATAAGAAGTTTAATAAATATTGACTTATCAAGAAATATGATCACAACAATTACTGTTAATACATTTTTAGGAACATCCGTAAAGAACTTAAATTTATCTAACAATAGAATTACGTATTTAGTTGATAATTTTTGTTTAGAATTAAAGAATTCTGGTGGAAAATTGAGTAAGTTCTATTTCAATCACAATCCCTGGCAGTGTGCTTGTTTGAAGGATGTTTTGGACGAAGTAAAGCGTATGGATATAAAATACAATAGTGTATCTTATGACGGCACCCATCCAGTGTGTGTCACAACCAGTGAGGTGCACTGCAAAAGACATGATATTTTTAATAAATTTTACACAGATATGTACGATAATTTGATATTGAACTCTTCTGATCGGTAGAAGATACATGGTGTTTTATATTTGTATTATTTTATTTGGTTTATACGGGACACTCGTCCAAAAAATATGTAATTTACTAAAACGAAACTTATAAGACTGCATGTTTATTTTTTGAGATAATATTTTTTTACACAAATAGGATAAAATTATCAAATTCGAAATATATTTACATGACAAATAATTGTTTATTTCTTCGTGTTTTTGTTATAAATATATTAAGTGTAACATAGTATGAATTAAACTTTTGTTTGAAACACGGTCGAGTGATTGTGGTTTGGAAGCTGATAAAGAAGCAGCGAATCAGAGTTCATAATAAATATTAAAATATTTTTCTATGAAATGCAGTTTTTTTTCCTTTTCCTACATTTTTTTCATAATTGATATACAACTCATTGCACTTATGAAACACCTTCTCGGAAACGTCATGGTGATGACGTTTACTAAAACCTTGTTTCATCTTTAAAAAAATACGTATTCTTCATTAGCTCACATTTATAAATCCTATCTGGATGATGATAAACGTCCCTTTACGGTTCATATTGCACGTGAAATATCTACCCTGCTTCATCAACTACTATACGGGCAATTAGATCTGAACAATTCTTACATAGAAATAAAATTACAATTATAACGCGTGACGAAATTAAAAGTGTTGGTAGCACTGGAATTTCACTACAGTTAACATACGCTCAGGTGCCTCATAGTTTTTATCGAATAAAATTTTAGAATTTTCTGTATATAAGACAATAATATCTATATATAACCCAACAAAAATGGGATTAATAAGAGGAGTTTTAGATCTACTTACCTCAGATTACGGAGAAGTTCTCAAGACGACAAAACTGAAACGTACGAGTAAGCAAGTTGATTTTGATGGTCGAATTACTTGGGTTCTAACTCGGTCTGTAGTTTTTACTTTTAGAAGGTAAATACTACCCAACAAAGTCTCTACCTTTTCAGTTTCCTTGCCTGTCGAGATTTATAAATTTCCCTCGACACAGTGCCTAAGTTGTTGCAGGTTTGATCACATAAGGGCACAATGTAGGTGAAAACCCAGATGTAAGAGTTTTTAAAAGCACACAGTTAGTGGTTTTGATGTCACAAAAAAAATGCATACTGTACACATTACGAAAGTAAGAACTTTACTTCCGATAAGGCTTGCCCTGAATTTTCCCGACAGCATTCCATAAAGCGTAAGTCGTGCCCAAAGAAAATATATAGTACCTATATTATCCCGATTTTCTTCTTTCAGCAGATTCTATGGTGAGGTCAATTAATTATTTTCTATAACTACTTACTCTTCAAACCCTATCCCACCCAGATCTTCCTCTCCAACAGAATCGTATCACCGTACAGTTACACGGTCTCCACGCTCCCATATTCAATCTCAAAAAGACTATGAGAAACATGCCATCAGCCTTTCATAACATGCGCACCTCCATGCTCGGATAACGATGTTGTTCTAATTAATAGAAATAATGATTCCGTGTCTAATTCTGATTTTTTTTTTACTAATTTCCATCATCCGCACTTTGATAAAAGTTATATAAAATCTCCATTACCGTCCAATGTTGCCACGAACCTTTCCCTATTATTAAATATTCGTAACAACGACAATACAATTTCTTCATTGGATTTGCAAGGCCGAGTTTAATCTATCTGAACCAATTTGCTTAACATAGCTTGTCTTTTTGCAATGTCTTAGTGCTGATACAGTCCCTCATTTCTTTATTTTTTGTAAGGATAATTCCATTTCACTTTCTACCCACGCCAAATTTTTAGGGATTGAGAGGAATTTCTCAATGTTATAAAATAATGATAAAGAAATTGATTAATATTTTTCGTTTCGGAAGTCTGCTGGGACTTACGCCACAGCCTCAGAAAAAATAAACAACCTTATTTAGGTGCAGGACACATGGACAAATGGACTGTTGGATATGACGAAATTATAAAGGTACACTACGGAATCCTAACAATCAATTTTGATTGATTTTACATTAATATTATATTATTATCTATCATAAAATAGTTATACTACTTTTAATTCAAACAAAACAGTCCCTTATATTACCAATTATCAAATACAATATTATTACTATGAAAGAATGGAAATAAGTCATATCTCTTTTTGCACTATGTTATACGTATAACAAAGGTCAGCACAGGTCCAGCTGGAGCACAAGTCTACATGACGTCCTCTCTCTAGCACCGTATTTGACACACTGAGAATAGAGTAAGTTATAATTAAGGTAATGATTCATGCGCGGAACTTTAAGTATTGTCAAATATTTAACAAAGTGACAAAATATTTATTTAATGTTAACAAATACGTTATAAGAAATGTTTTGTATCAAAATAAAACGATAATAAATCGATATTACAGATTAATAAGAAAAAAATCTCTTTTTGTTTACATTTTATACAAAAAAACAAAGATGAATAATATAGCTTCTTAATCTCATATCTCAGTGCGTAATTACGTATCATTTTCTAGACTTTGAAGTTATTATTATTATTTAGCTTCACGCCATATACCTTGAGGAATAGCCAGGGACGACGGAGCGCCAAGCGCTGCGGTCCCTGCATACCTCTTTCGCCTCGGCCACAGACATCAACCTCTTCATACATGACCTCCGGGTGGTCGTCATGCTTTTTACGTGACCTTCCTCCAGTATCATAGATACTGTGTTTTCGAAGGTCACTCGAGGCCTTCCCCTTTCTTTCTTACCGCTCACTTTTCCTATATAAATATTTTTTACCATTCTTTCATCACTCATTCGTTCGACGTGCCCAAACCACCTGAGCACGTTCTTCTTCATTCTCACCGTAACATCTTCGCTAGTACCTGCCATTCTGTGGATCTCTTCATTGCGGATTCGATCAGCTAGACTGACTCCGCATATTCTGCGAAGAGATCGCATCTTCACAGCATTCATCGTTCTTACATTCTTCTTCTGTGTTACCAACGTTTGGCTGCCGTATAACAGCGTCGGTAGCAAAACTGCATTATGTACAGCCAAACGTGCAGCTATGCCGACGTTTCGCTGTCTCAACAATGCAGCTAAAGCACCGTTGACTCTGTTACCGGCAGCAATACGCCTTTCCACATCCATTTCCTATCTTCCGTCTCTGCTAAACATACTCTCCAAATATACCACTTCATTCAATTGTTCTATTATCTTATCATTCACGTTGATCTTAGATTCTCTTCATTCTTCATTTTTTTCAAATATCAGAACCTTCGTCTTATCTGCATTCAGGTTTAGACCATTAATTTCACACCCATCTTTCCCTTTGGAGTTGCTGTTTAATTAAATATTTTTTATTGTAAAGTTAATACAAATTCATTAAATAATTAAAAATATATCCATCTAATAAAGCATATTATATTAAATTAAATATATATATCGAAATAAATAGAACGTACCCATTAAAACAAATATACACATACATATTCTTTGGTTCTTTGATTCTAATAACTAACGTCATGAAACATGAAACGGGGAATACATACATTTTTAAAGTTGTATGAATGTAATGATAAATCCCACATACACTGGTAAATTAATAACACCTTTATTTATTTTGAGTGAGGGTTGAATATCCTGTAACATGGACGTGTAGGTATAAATAAACATCTAAAAATACACACTGGTGCAAAATCAGTTACAACTAACCAGTTATGAGTCATCCTTTGAGCAGAAGTAGCGTTATTTCACAATAATAAAATATATACATATTCCTTGTGATAAAATAATCCCGTGGACGCGTTTGAGACCACAGTTAAAGTGAAATAAGTGTTTGTTTTAGTTAAATGTGTCTGTGTTGTGTTTTATTAATACATGGGATAAGGTAAAAGTTATTGTCTTAATAATAAAGTTCACTGGTCACAGTGTTATCTATTTTTGAAATGCTTTTATTTGTGTGATTGCATGTGTATGTGATAGTGAACGAAAATAAAATAATATTCCCAGACAAAGAGATAATTTATAGTAAGATACAATAAAACTGTTTAACACTTATAGCTATAAAACTTGGCCAGAATATTTTTTCTGGCCTTTTAAAATTACCAGAAACTAATAAGTATTTCATTATTTATTAAGGGAAATATATTAAATACATATATATATATATATTGAAATTCCAAGTGTTAATATATACAATTAATAGTTTTTATTTATTGTTTTAGATGGTGTCCTGGTTCTGGTATTTGTTTGTGGTAATCACCAGCGTCACTGCAATACCATCATGTAAATATATCGGTGAAAGACAAACACAGGCCGTGTGTTCGTCGAATGATACCTTCATATTAGCCAGAGGTCTAGTATCAGATAACGATACAACAACTGGTGTTACTTTAAAGAATTGTCGAATATCCGACATAGATTTTGAGGCCTTTGAGAATATGGCGTCTCTAGAATATATAGATCTATCTATAAATAATATAACTTATCTAAAATTAGGTGTTTTAGATGGATTACGAAGAGTCATACATCTGAACCTATCACACAACCACCTCAGGGAATTCCCCTTAGGTCTGTTTGATCAATTGACGAATTTGAATGTACTTGATTTAAAGGCGAATAATTTACACAATATTGAATTGGGCGTGTTCGATACATTACCGAAGTTAAAAGTGTTCATATTATCAAATAATTTATTGATAGGTAAAAATCTAAATAAGTACATATTTGATGAAACTTGGCAAATTAATCATTTAGACTTATCTGGAAATAATATGGATGATACTTCGGATATTTTGTTGCAGTCCTTTGGAGTTCTGGATACTTTGATATTAGATAGAAGTTCTCTTAGTAAAGTTCCATCATTTGCTGTTAAAAGTAATTTAAACACTTTAAAACAATTGATCTTATCAAAAAACTATATAAGTAAAATACAAAATACATCATTTGTTAATTTGGACAATCTTGAGACTCTCGATCTATCAGATAACGGTATTGAAAGTGTATCTGAAGACTCTTTCAAACCACTTAGGAAATTGAAAGCAATAATTTTACGTGGTAATAGATTAACAGAATTACCGCCTACATTGTTTCAATATATAAGAAGTTTAATAAATATTGACTTATCAAGGAATATGATCACAACAGTTACTGTTAATACATTTTTAGGAACATCCGTAAAGAACTTAAATTTATCTAACAATAGAATTACGTATTTAGTTGATAATTTTTGTTTAGAATTAAAGAATTCTGGTGGAAAATTGAGTAAGTTCTATTTCAATCATAATCCCTGGCAGTGTGCTTGTTTGAAGGATGTTTTGGACGAAGTAAAGCGTATGGATATAAAATACAATGGTTTATCTTATGACGGCACCCACCCAGTGTGTGTCACAACCAGTGAGGTGCACTGCAAAAGACATGATATTTTTAATAAATTTTACACAGATATGTACGACAATTTAATATTGAACTCTTCTGATCGGTAGAATATACATGGTGTTTTATATTTGTATTATTTTATTTGGTTTATACGGGACACTCGTCCAAAAAATATGTAATTTACTGAAAGGAAACTTATAAGACTGCATGTTTATTTTTTGAGATAATATTTTTTTACACAAATAGGATAAAATTATCAAATTCGAAATATATTTACATGACAAATAATTGTTTATTTGTAATCGTGTTTTTTTTATAAATATATTAAGTGTAACATAGTATGAATTAAACTTTTGTTTGAAACACGGTCGAGTGATTGTGGTTTGGAAGCTGATAAAGAAGCAGCGAATCAGAGTTCATAATAAATATTAAAATATTTTTCTATGAAATGCAGTTTTTTTTTCCTTTTCCTACATTTTTTTCATAATTGATATACAACTCATTGCACTTATGAAACACCTTCTCGGAAACGTCATGGTGATGACGTTTACTAAAACCTTGTTTTATCTTTAAAAAAATATGTGTTTTTCATTAGCTGACATTTATAAATCCTATTTGGATGATGATAAACGTCCCTTTACGGTTCATATTCAAGTATCTACCCTGCTTCATCAACTACTATACGGGCAATTACATGTGAACAATTCTTACATAGAAACAAAATTACAATTATAACGCGTAACGAAATTAAAAGTGTTGGTAGCACTGGAATTTCACTACAGTTAACATACGCTCAGGTGCCTCATAGTTTTTATCAAATAAAAATTTCGAATTTTCTGTATATAAGACAATAATATCTATATATAACCCAACAAAAATGGGATTAATAAGAGGAGTTTTAGATCTACTTACCTCAAATTACAGAAAAGTTCTCAAGACGACAAAACTGAAACGAGTAAGCAAGTTGATTTTGATGGTCGAATTACTTGGGTTCTAACTCGGTCTGTAGTTATTACTTGTAGAAGGCAAATACTACCCAACAAAGTCTCTACCTTTTCAGTTTCCTTGCCTGTCGAGATTTATAAATTTCCCTTTACACAGTGCCTAAGTTGTTGCAGATTTGATCACATAAGGGCACAATGTAGGTGAAAACCCAGATGAAAGAGTTCTTAAAAGCACACAGTTACTGGTTGTGGTGTCACAAGAAAAAATGCATACTGTTTACATTACGAAAGTAAGCACTTTGCTTCCGATAAGGCTTGTCCTGAATTTTCCCGACAGCATTCCATAAAGCATAAGTCATGCCCAAAGAAAATATATAGTACCTATACTATCCCGATTTTCTTCTTTCAGCAGATTCTATGGTGGGGTCAATTAATTATTTTCTATAACTACTTACTCTTCAAACCCTATCCCACCCAGATCTTCCTCTCCAACAGAATCGTATCACCGTACAGTTACACGGTCTCCACGCTCCCATATTCAATCTCAAAAAGACTATGAGAAACATGCCATCAGCCTTTCATAACATGCGCACCGCCATGCTCGGATAACGATGTTGTTCTAATTAATAGAAATAATGATTCCGTGTCTAATTCTGAATTTTTTTTACTAATTTCCATCATCCGCACTTTGATAAAAGTTATTTAAAATCTCCATTACCGTCCAATGTTGCCACGAACCTTTCCCTATTATTAAATATTCGTAACAACGACAATACAATTTCTTCATTGGATTTGCAAGGCAGAGTTTAATCCACTCGTATCTGTGCTGACAAAGTCCGTCGTTTCTATATTTTATTTGTAAGGATAATACCGTTTCAATTTCTACCCACGCAAAATTTTTAGGCATTGAACGAATTTTATTATTTATTTATTTATTTATTTAGCTTCACGCCATATCCCTTGCGGGGTAGCCAGAGACGACGGAGCGCCAAACGTTACGGCCCCTGCATACCTGTTTCGCCTCGGCCACAGACATCAACCTCTTCATACATGCCCTCCGGGGGGTCCTCGTGCATTTTACGTAACCTTCCTCCAGTATCATAGATACTGTGTTTTCGAAGGTCACTCGAGGTCGCCCCCTGTCTCTCTTACCGCTCACTTTTCCTATATAAATCTTTTTTACCATTCTTTCATCACTCATTCGTTCGACGTGTCCAAACCACCTGAGCACGTTCTTCTTTATTCTCACCGCGACATCTTCGCTAGTACCTGCCATTCTGTGGATCTCTTCATTGCGGATTCGATCAGCTAGACTGACTCCGCATATTCTGCGAAGAGATCGCATCTCCACAGCATTCATCTTTCTTACATTCTTCTTCTGTGTTATCCACGTTTGGCTGCCGTATAACAGTGTCGGTAGCAAAACTGCATTGGGTACAGCCAAACGTGCAGCTATACTGACGTTTTGTCGTCTCAACAATGCAGTCAAAGCACCATTGACTCTGTTACCGGCAGCAATACGCCTTTCCACATCCATTTCAGAACCTTCGTCTTATCTGCATTCAGGTTTAGGCCATTAATTTCACACCCATCTTTCACTTTGAAGTTGCTGCTTAATTAAATATTTTTTATTGGAAAGTTAATACAAATTCATTAAATAATTAAAAAGATATACATCTAATAAAGCAAATTAAAACAAATATACATATACATATTCTTTGGTTCTTTGATTCTAATTACTAACGTCATGAAACATGAAACGGGGAATACATACATTTTTAAAGTTGTATGAATGTAATGATAAATCCCACATACACTGTGTGTGTGTGTAAATTAATAGCACCCTTATTTATTATAAGTGAGGGTTGAATATCCTTTAACATGGACGTGTAGGTATAAATAAACATCTAAAAATACACACTGGTGCAAAATCAGTTACAAGTAACCAGTTATGAGTCATCCTTTGAGCAGAAGTAGCGTTATTTCGCAATAATAAAATATATACATATTCCTTGTGATAAAATAATCCCGTGGACGCGTTTGAGACTACAGTTAAAGTGAAATAAGTGTTTGTTTTAGTTAAATGTGTCTGTGTTGTGTTTTTTTAATACATCGGATAAGGTAAAAGTAATTGTCTTAATAATAAAGTTCACTGGTCAGTGTTATCTATTTTTGAAATGCTTTTATTTGTGTGATTGCATGTGTATGTGATAGTGAACGAAAATAAAATAATATTCCCAGACAAAGAGATAATTTATAGTAAGATACAATAAAACTGTATAACACTTATAGCTATAAAACTTGGCCAGAATATTTTTTCTGGCCTTTTAAAATTACCAGAAACTAATAAGTATTTCATTATTTATTAATGGAAATATATTAAATACATATATATATATATATATTGAAATTCCAAGTGTTAATATATACAATAAATAGTTTTTTATTTATTGTTTTAGATGGTGTCCTGGTTCTGGTATTTGTTTGTGGTAATCACCAGCGTCACTGCAATACCATCATGTAAATATATCGGTGAAAGACAAACACAGGCCGTGTGTTCGTCGAATGATATCTTCATATTATCCAGAGGTCTAGTATCAGATAACAATACAACAACTGGTGTTACTTTAAAGAATTGTCGTATATCCGACATAGATTTTGAGGCCTTTGAGAATATGGCGTCTCTAGAATATATAGATCTATCTATAAATAATATAACTTATCTAAAATTAGGTGTTTTAGATGGATTGCGAAGAGTCATACATCTGAACCTATCACACAACCACCTCAGGGAATTCCCCTTAGGTCTGTTTGATCAATTGTCGAATTTGAATGTACTTGATTTAAAGGCGAATAATTTACACAATATTGAACTGGGTGTATTCGATCCATTGACGAAATTAAAAGTGTTAATGTTATCAAATAATTTATTGATAGGTAAAAATCTAAATAAGTACATATTTGATGAAACTTCGCAAATTAATCATTTAGATTTATCTAGGAATAATATGGATGATACTTCGGATATTTTCTTGCAGTCCTTTGAAGTTCTGGATACTTTGATATTAGATAGAAGTTCTCTTAGTAAAGTTCCATCATTTGCTGTTAAAAGTAATTTAAACACTTTAAAACAATTGATCTTGTCAAAAAATTATATAAGTAAAATACAAAATACATCATTTATTAATTTGGACAATCTTGAGACCCTCGATCTATCAGATAACGGTATTGAAAGTGTTTCTGAAGACTCTTTCAAACCACTTAGGAAATTGAAAGCAATAATTTTACGTGGTAACAGATTAACAGAACTACCGCCTACATTGTTTCAATATATAAGAAGTTTAATAAATATTGACTTATCAAGAAATATGATCACAACAGTTACTGTTAATACATTTTTAGGGACATCCGTAAAGAATTTAAATTTATCTAACAATAGATTTACGTATTTAATTGATAATTTTTGTTTAGAATTAAAGAATTCTGGTGGAAAATTGAGTAAGTTCTATTTCAATCACAATCCCTGGCAGTGTGCTTGTTTGAAGGATGTTTTGGACGAAGTAAAGCGTATGGATATAAAATACAATAGTGTATCTTATGACGGCACCCATCCAGTGTGTGTCACAACCAGTGAGGTACACTGCAAAAGACATGATATTTTTAATAAATTTTACACAGATATGTACGACAATTTGATATTGAACTCTTCTGATCGATAGAATATACATGGTGTTTACGGGAGACTCGTCCAAAAAATATGTAATTTACTGAAAGGAAACTTATAAGACTGCATGTTTATTTTTTGAGATAATATTTTTTTACACAAATAGGATAAAATTATCAAATTCGAAATATATTTACATGACAAATAATTGTTTATTTCTTCGTGTTTTTGTTATAAATATATTAAGTGTAACATAGTATGAATTAAACTTTTGTTTGAAACACGGTCGAGTGATTGTGGTTTGGAAGCTGATAAAGAAGCAGCGAATCAGAGTTCATAATAAATATTAAAATATTTTTCTATGAAATGCAGTTTTTTTTTTCCTTTTCCTACATTTTTTTCATAATTGATATACAAATCATTGCACTTATGAAACACCTTCTCGGAAACGTCATGGTGATGACGTTTACTAAAACCTTGTTTTATCTTTAAAAAAATATGTATTCTTCATTAGCTGACATTTATAAATCCTATCTGGATGATGATAAACGTCCCTTTACGGTTCATATTGCACGTGAAATATCTACCCTGCTTCATCAACTACTATACGGGCAATTACATCTGAACAATTCTTACATAGAAACAAAATTACAATTATAACGCGTGACGAAATTAAAAGTGTTGGTAGCACTGGAAATTCACTAAAGTTAACATACGCTCAGGTGCCTCATAGTTTTTATCGAATAAAATTTTAGAATTTTCTGTATATAAGACAATAATATCTATATATAACCCAACAAAAATGGGATTAATAAGAGGAGTTTTAGATCTACTTACCTCAAATTACAGAAAAGTTCTCAAGACGACAAAACTGAAACGAGTAAGCAAGTTGATTTTGATGGTCGAATTACTTGGGTTCTAACTCGGTCTGTAGTTATTACTTTTAGAAGGTAAATACTACCCAACAAAGTCTCTACCTTTTCAGTTTCCTTGCCTGTCAAGATTTATAAATTTCCCTCGACACAGTGCCTAAGTTGTTGCAGGTTTGATCACATAAGGACACAATGTAGGTGAAAACCCAGATGTAAGAGTTCTTAAAAGCACACAGTTAGTGGTTTTGGTGTCACAAAAAAAATGCATACTGTTTACATTACGAAAGTAAGAACTTTACTTCCGATAAGGCTTGCCCTGAATTTTCCCGACAGCATTCCATAAAGCATAAGTCATGCCCAAAGAAAATATATAGTACCTATATTATCCCGATTTTCTTCTTTCAGCAGATTCTATGGTAAGGTCAATTAATTATTTTCTATAACTACTTACTCTTCAAACCCTATCTTACCCAGACTTTCCTCTCCAACAGAATAGTATCACCGTACAGTTACACGGTCTCCACGCTCCCATATTCAATCTCAAGAAGACTATGAGAAACATGCCATCAGCCTTTCATAACATGCGCACCTCCATGCTCGGATAACGATGTTGTTCTTATTAATAGAAATAATGATTCCGTGTCTAATTCTGATTTTTTTTTCTAATTTCCATCATCCGCACTTTGATAAAAGTTATATAAAATCTCCATTACCGTCCAATGTTGCCACGAACCTTTCCCTATTATTAAATATTCGTAACAACGACAATACAATTTCTTCATTGGATTTGCAAGGCTGAGTTTAATCTATCTGAACCAATTTGCTTAACATAGCTTGTCTTTTTGCAATGTCTTAGTGCTGATACAGTCCCTCATTTCTATATTTTTTGTAAGGATTTCATTTCACTTTCTACCCACGCCAAATTTTTAGGGATTGAGAGGAATTTCTCAATGTTATAAAATAATGATAAAAAAATTGATTAATATTTTTCGTTTCGGAAGTCTGCTGGAACTTATGCCACAGCCATGTAGCTTCTTTCATTCAGAAAAAATAAACAACCTTATTTAGGTGCAGGACACATGGACAAATGGACGGTTGGATATGACGAAACTATAAAGGTACACTACGGAATCCTAACAATCAATTTTGATTGATTTTACATTAATATTATATTATTATCTATCATAAAATAGTTATACTACTTTTAATTCAAACAAAACAGTCCCTTATATTACCAATTATCATATATAATATTATTACTATGAAAGAATGGAAATAAGTCATATCTCTTTTTGCACTATGTTATACGTATAACAAAGGACAGCACAGGTCCAGCTGGAGCACAAGTGTACATGACGTCCTCTCTCTAGCACCGTATTTGACACACTGAGACGAGAGTAAGTTAAAAGTAAAGTAATGATTCAAGCGCGAAATTTTAAGTATTGTCAAATGTTTAATAAAGTGACAAAATATTTATTTAATGTTAACAAATACGTTATAAGAAATGTTTTCTATCAAGATAAAACGATAATAAATCGATATTAGAAATAGAAAAATTTCTCTTTTTGTTTACATTTTATAAAAAAAACCAAAGATGAATAATACAGCTTCTTGATCTCATATCTCAGTGCGTAATTACGTATCATTTTCTAGACTTTGAAGTTATTATTATTATTTATTATTTAGCTTCTCGCCATATACCTTGAGGAGTAGCCAGAGACGACGGAGCGCCAAACGCTACGGTCCCTGCATACCTATTTCGCCTCGGCCACAGACATCAACCTCTTCATACATGACCTCCGGGGGTCGTCATGCTTTTTAAGTGACCTTCCTCCAGTATCATAGATACTGTGTTTTCGAAGGGCACTCGAGGCCGTCCCCTGTCTCTCTTACCGCTCATTTTTACTATATAAATCTTTTTTACAATTCTTTCATCACTCATTTGTTCAATGTGCCCAAACCACGTGAGCACGTTCTTCTTCATTCTCACCGTGACATCTTCGCTAGTACCTTCCATTCTGTGGATCTCTTCATTGCGTATTCGATCAGCTAGGCTGACTCCGCATATTCTGCGAAGAGATCGCATCTCCACAGCATTCATCTTTCTTACATTCTTCTTCTGTGTTACCCACGTTTGGCTGCCGTATAACAGCGTCGGTAGCAAAACCGCATTGTGTACAGCCAAACGTGCTGACGTTTCGCCGTCTCAACAATGCAGCTAAAGCACCGTTGACACTGTTACCGGCAGCAATACGCCTTTCCATATCCATTTCGTATCTTCCGTCTCTGCTAAACATACTTCCCAAATATACCACTTCATTCTCTTGTTCCATTATCTTATCATTCACGTTGATCTTACATTCTGTTCTTTCTTCATTTCTTTCAAATATCAGAACCTTCGTCTTATCTGCATTCAGGTTTAAACCATTAATTTCAAACCCATCTTTCACTTTGAAGTTGCTGTTTAATTAAATATTTTTTATTGGAAAATTAATACAAATTCATTAAATAATTAGAAATATATCCATCTAATAAAGCATATTATAATAATATAAATATACGAGTATATGTCGAAATAAATAGAACGTACCCATTAAAACAAATATACATATACATATTCTTTGGTTCTTTGATTCTAATAACTAACGTCATGAAACATGAAACGGGGAATACATACATTTTTAAAGTTGTATGAATGTAATGATAAACCCCACATACACTGGTAAATTAATAACACCCTTATTTATTATAAGTGAGGGTTGAATATCCTTTAACATGGACGTGTAGGTATAAATAAACATCTAAAAATACACACTGGTGCAAAATCAGTTACAAGTAACCAGTTATGAGTCATCCTTTGAGCAGAAGTAGCGTTATTTCACAATAATAAAATATATACATATTCCTTGTGATAAAATAATCCCGTGGACGCGTTTGAGACTACAGTTAAAGTGAAATAAGTGTTTGTTTTAGTTAAATGTGTCTGTGTTGTGTTTTATTAATACATCGGATAAGGTAAAAGTTATTGTCTTAATAATAAAGTTCACTGATCACTAGCAGTGTTATCTATTTTTGAAACTTTTGTTGGTTTGATTGCATGTGTATGTGATAGTGAACGAAAATAAAATAATATTCCCAGACAAAGAGATAATTTATAGTAAGATACAATAAAACTGTATAACACTTATAGCTATAAAACTTGGCCAGAATATTTTTTCTGGCCTTTTAAAATTACCAGAAACTAATGAGTATTTCATTATTTATTAATGGAAATATATTAAATACATATATATATTTTGAAATTCCAAGTGTTAATATATACAATAAATAGTTTTTTATCTATTGTTTTAGATGGTGTCCTGGTTCTGGTATTTGTTTGTGGTAATCACCAGCGTCACTGCAATACCATCATGTAAATATATCGGTGAAAGACAAACACAGGCCGTGTGTTCGTCACATGATACCTTCATATTAGCCAGAGGTCTAGTATCAGATAACAACACAACTACGGGTGTCACTTTAAAGAATTGTCGTATATCCGACATAGATTTTGAGGCCTTTGAGAATATGGCGTCTCTAGAATATATAGATCTATCTATGAATAATATAACTTATCTAAAATTAGGTGTTTTAGATGGATTGCGAAGAGTCATACATCTGAACCTATCACACAACCACCTCAGGGAATTCCCCTTAGGTCTGTTTGATCAATTGACGAATTTGAACGTACTTGATTTAAAGGCGAATAATTTACACAATATTGAATTGGGCGTGTTCGATACATTACCGAAGTTAAAAGTGTTCATATTATCAAATAATTTATTGATAGGTAAAAATCTAAATAAGTACATATTTGATGAAACTTGGCACATTAATCATTTAGACTTATCTGGAAATAATATGGATGATACTTCGGATATTTTGTTGCAGTCCTTTGGAGTTCTGGATACTTTGATATTAGATAGAAGTTCTCTTAGTAAAGTTCCATCATTTGCTGTTAAAAGTAATTTAAACACTTTAAAACAATTGATCTTATCAAAAAATTATATAAGTAAAATACAAAATACATCATTTATTAATTTGGACAATCTTGAGACTCTCGATCTATCAGATAACGGTATTGAAAGTGTATCTGAAGACTCTTTCAAACCACTTAGGAAATTGAAAGCAATAATTTTACGTGGTAATAGATTAACAGAACTACCGCCTACATTGTTTCAATATATAAGAAGTTTAATAAATATTGACTTATCAAGAAATATGATCACAACAGTTACTGTTAATACATTTTTAGGGACATCCGTAAAGAACTTAAATTTATCTAACAATAGAATTACGTATTTAGTAGATAATTTTTGTTTAGAATTAAAGAATTCTGGTGGAAAATTGAGTAAATTCTATTTCAATCATAATCCCTGGCAGTGTGCTTGTTTGAAGGATATTTTGGACGAAGTAAAGCGTATGGATATAAAATACAATAGTGTATCTTATGACGGCACCCATCCAGTGTGTGTCACAACCAGTGAGGTGCACTGCAAAAGACATGATACTTTTAATAAATTTTACACAGATATGTACGACAATTTAATATTGAACTCTTCTGATTAGTAGAATAAACATGATGTTTTTATATTATTTTATCTATTTTTAAGGGACTTTAGCCAAAAAAAATATAATTTACTTAAAGGAAACATATAAGACTGCATGAGAATTTTTTATAATTATTATAGAATGGTTGTATAAAAACATTTTTACATGACAAACAATTGCTTATTTTACGTAGTTTATTAAATATACCAAGTATCAATAAAATTCAAATTTGAATCACGATCGAGTGATTCAGTACAAATTGTGGGTTGGAGCGCATAAAATAGTGGTGAATCAGAGTTCATAAAAAATATTAAAATATTTTTCTACGATATGCAGTTTTTTTCTTTTCCCCTTTTTTCTAGAACCAATGCATGCACAGTTCTATGGAGAACCGTCAAGAAAATCCATGGATACTTTTTTAAACTTATTATTTTAAATGATCATTCAGTCACAGTACTATTGATATTGAATATTGATAAAAATCCAAATAATTCTTCATTACCAAAAAAACAGTATAATAATTTAATAGCACTACTAGTTCCATGATCTCGCATTTTCAAGGATTTATGTTTCTAAATTGTAACAATATAGAGAGTTATTTTCATACCACGATTGCTAACATACATTATCTGGAAGTGGTTATATGAGAGCCATATGTGCGGAATTGTTACCAAGTTGATTATTTATTGCCTCTCTAGAGTTTATTTTTTTCAGATGTTGTTATGAATCCATTGTTGTTGTTATCTATGTATATCGTTGGAAATAGAAAAAAAAATCCGGACTAAACTCTAGCCGGTAAATACAGGATGTTTGATTTTTTAAATAAAAAAAATAAAATAAAAATCTTTAGTGAAAGTCAGATTCATACTACTACTACCTCCAGTTGGGAAAGTTATTTGTCACTGGCCTGAGAAGAGCTGGTGACAGAAACTTAGCGGGATTGTGTTATTCGTATTTTTAAAGCAAGACTTAAAATCGAAATTACATTTATAATAAATCTTAAGCTAGCTAAATTATTTAGTAATAAGAAAAAAAAATCCATGGCTAGCAAGAAGACCAGTCGCCGCAAGCAGCATCCGTTTACGAGCATAACGCAAAGGTCAGCCATCACCCCTTTCACCACATTAGACAGAAGGAGGCAACCCAGCCCACACTGCTACCGCAAGCAATGACTTCTAAGGGGGTGGTGTGATGCAGCTAGTAGTCCTAACAAAAGTAACAAACAGCGTCGAAAAAATTGCGTAGGTTACTAATTAATCACTAAAATACAATTAATTCCTAGGTCATACCGTCATTAATGTTACTCTTAACACTATAATATATTTTCTCATCAAGTTTTTTTTTAATATTTTGAATTTGTTTAGTGACAAATTTAAGGCTTTATTGGGGAGTTTATTGTCGAAAAAGTAAACAATAAAGGAATTACCTATTTTATGAGACTAGTGATGGGAATAGCAAGTTTATTTTCATTCTTAGTATTAATTTTATGTATATCAAAATTTTATTGAATTTTGATATATTTTTGAGTAGAAAAATTTAATTTTTATAAATATATTGATTGTACACAGCCATAATTTTTAATTCTTTGAATTAATTTTTCTGATGATGATGATGATGACCTCATGTTGTAGATTGCTCTTCTGCAGTACAAAGTTAGTATCCATATTTGATGAATTACCAAATTACTGAATACTGTCTATTATTTAAAAAAATAATAGAAGTAAGATCAGCAAACTGCACTATTCCATGTTTTTCCCTCACAATGTAACTCAAGTCATTTATGTAGATGAGGAACAAAAAAGGTCCTAACATAGAGCCTTATGGCAAACCAATTTTGACAGATGAACTAGGGGAACGCTTTCCATTTGCATCTACTTTTGAATTCTCTCATTAAGATATGATCAAATCAAATCAAGAGCCTGATTTTGAATTCCATCTTGATATAACTTTCGAATAAAAGTTTTATGCTGTATTCAATCGAATGCCTTCGATAAATCACAAAAAATGCCAAGCGCATGGTGTAATTCCTCCCAGGCTTCCAAAATGAATATTTTGGTGTGAAACTATATTGTTTTTACTACTAAATGTGGATAATACTGAAATAGGTCTATAGTTAGGTTAAGTTGGATCTAATGTACTGCCGGATTTAAAAACTGGTGTTATTTTGCTATGTCCCATTAGATCAGGAAATATACCACAATCAATACAGTTATCGAAAATTGATGGTAATTTTGGCGCAAAAATGTCTATTAGTGGTCTAAGTACGTACATATGTTAATATTCCCCCATTACTCTTATTTTTTTGAAACTAATTAATTTTAAAACATTTTTTTTTGGACATTTATTTTATTTTTTTATTAAAATGAATATCACATTCATTTATATTGTCCGCAAGTAATGTCAGTGCTGTAGCGGTAGAGGAATTTAAAAATTTAGTAGTGGTAACTGGAATGTAGGTAAAGATAATTTCAAAAGTTGCTGCAACCGCAAGGTCAAAAGTGACATATTTATTGTTTATATTTAACTTGAAGTCGCTTCTCTGAGATTGAGCTCTTTCAGGGTCCTCAGTATTTATTTTCCAAATTGTCTGTATTTTATTATTGCCATTTTGTATTATCCTACTTATACAAATTCATTTAGCATCTTTACATTGTTTTTAAAGAAATTAGAAAGTGATTTTACATCATTTTTAAATTCTTCATTTGCTTTTACACATACAGTTAATAAAATTTTTATCTATTTCTATGTAACTCTCCTGATGCACATTCACTATATATTTATGCATCAGTAACAAAGAGATTTTTGGCGGTAAATACTGATTGAAATAATGTCATAAAACTATTAAAAAATCATAATAATGGTAAATGGCAAATTGAGTCATTTTTACTTTACTTATTTGGTCAGAACCTTGGACAAAAGTTTTCCTTTTTAAATTTATTATCAGAGTTTCTTTTGAATTTAATAAATTGGCCACATTGTTCAGAATCTAGTGTATTGATTAAACATTTGAAAATTGGAATAATATTAGTAAATATATTATAAATACAGGTGCCGCTAGTGGAGGTGACTATAGTAGGCTCCATAAACATGAAAATAAATTTAAAAACTTATCATTTCTCTAATTATTTTCAAATATATTAATGTAAAAATCTACACAAATAATTATCTATACATTTTTTTATGATATTTTCAGTAAACATCCATAATTTCCTCAAAGTGATCAAAGTTAGAAAAAGATGGCCTCTAAACATTTACAATTATGAATTGTTCTAATTCTATTGAAGATAGTTGTATTATCCGTGCAACAGAGAGGCTTACTATGCCTTTACGTTCTTTGAATTCTGTGTTTATTAAAAATAATTAAAGAGCCACCATGTATTGAATTAACTCTGTTGAACTACCAACCTGGTGGTTATTGAAATGAAACATTAATTCTTCACAGATAACTCTATTTCTAACTCCTTATTTTTCATACACTTAATATTCTGATGCAACATTGATACAGTTTACATTATTATTCTTATTTCTCACATTAACAATATAATTTTTACTAAAATATATTGTAATTTGGTAGGTTCTTTATTTGACTTATACCTTCTGTGTAAAAATCTTTTAAATCATTATTATTTGGAATAACTTCATAACTTTTCTTACTTATTTCTATATATTGTTCAAAAGAAGCATTTTATTGTAAAAAATATGATAGCTACCTGTCTCTTAATCTATGAGACTAGATGATATCTATCATGAGTGAAATTATAATATTAAGTAACATTAATATTAGTATCATTTTAAATTTATTTACTAAGTTGTTATTTGGTTTATTAAAAACAAATATTTTTGAAGTAACCTAGTGGAAATTTGTTTGTTATTTTATTGCAAAGTAATAGAAATTTAAGGTTTATTTGTAATGTTATTAGAATTTACAATCTTACTCACGAATACCTATTCTTATTTTTTTTTTTTTATTATCGTAATTTTAATAATTGAGATGGTGAATTAAAATTCCATGTCTGTGACCTATTATGTACATTATATGTTAACCTCTATGTACGGAAATTGATAAACTATTGACATTAACAAAGTTATTAAGAGGAAACATTTACATTACTATATGAGTTTTAATTGTCTGTGTATTCTCCATAACTAAATAAAAAAAAATAAGATTCTTAAAACTATATCAATAATTACATTTATTCTAACTTTTATCCTTATATCGTATCAAATATTCATTGCATTGGAGTTTTATTTATCCTTATACGTTTTTCCTCCTAAATATATCATTTGTATTTTTTCTAAGAATACTTGCACAAATTTAATAACATTGTTATCCATATTTCAGAAAACTCTGATTGCAATTTTCCATTTACTGTAATTTTTTTATTTCATTTGGAACATTTCAGTACTTACAGTGCAATATTTTTAAATATGTTTGTAATTTGTACCCAGGAGTTAAGGAGAAATAAAAGTAGTAATAAATACGAAAAACGGTGTTTAATTTGGAAATTTTACGCCATCTAGTGGCGAATGGTAAAAGTTATTTGTACAGAAGTTTAATAGATATCTAAAAACGCCATCTAGTGGTAGACTTTTAGTAATACATTTGTTTCAGAGATGTCAGCACTATCTGATATATTATTCTATATAATTATGGTATGAATTGGAGATGGTAATTTAATAATGACATTATAATCATAATCTCAATTCTCTTACTTTTCATTTTCATGATAATTATTTTCAGCGTTGGACTTTTTACAGGCATTAATAAATTATGAATATTTTTTTATTTAATTTACCTATCGTCGTTACGGCTTTGAAATATAACAGCTGCGGCATTTTCGCATTCTTTTACAGCAATTTATTCCTAATTAGGCCATCTTGTAACAATTTTAGACAATTTTATAACCGATGGACCTCACAGGCGGCCGCAAAAAATCCCAAAACCACGTGCAAGAAATTTATAAAATCAACATCTGCGAAATTCGACTTTTTTATTAAAATTTCTTTTAAGCTTAAAAAAGTCAGGAGATCGGATGTTTTTTAGATCACATATCGGATAGATTCGGTGCGCCTGCGCCGGTCCACAGGGTGTATATAATTTGGTCTAAAATAATTGATATCAAAAACAAATTTCGGAAGCGATAGGGAAGGAATTATAATAAACTTTTCTATATTGAGCTAAAATGGAAGAAAATAGTGCTTATTTAAAAAAATCTTAAACAAAAAATTTTTATTTTTAAACCTGGAAAAAGAACAGCCGATATAAGTCCATAGTTTTGATATGTCAGGTAAAGCAAAATGTTTTTTTTAATAAATGATTTCTCAAAAGCCTTAATTATCGGGCACGAGATCGCGTTTTTTACCAATTCTTCTCGGCCCTTCCGCGCCATTTGGCAGAATTTGTGATGTTTTGAAATAGTTTTATCTATAAATTAAAAAATATAATACGCGCTGTATTACTTTATTTAAGTTTATCGGTTATTTTACAACCGACCTTTTTGGTAATATTTAATATAAGACGAGATGAAAAAAAAATATTATAAAATAACTTCAAATATGTTTTTGTAATTTAATAAATTATTATTATAATGTAAGTTACATATAACTACTGTTATTACGAAAAAATTGTATAACCGAATTTTAAAACAACTATTTATGTGAACCTTTAGTACCATGACCTTAAAATGACCAAAATATGACCTATTTGAAAAGTAATGTAGTACTGCTTTTTAGTTCGGGATCTGACATAACCATAGAATAAAAAAAACTCAATTAGAATACTGCCAAAAATTTAACAAAAATGATATGAAATTATATGATTATATTAGGAGTTGTTATAAAATAGTAGATTTTAGGACATAACTACGACTCATAAGAGAAACGTACAAATAATATTTATTATAAAATAAAATTATACTTTGATGTATTATAATTATATTCGCTTATATATTATATATTAATACTGTTAATAAATTATATATATATATATATATATATATATATATATATATATATATATATATATATATATATATATGTTGTAGTTTGAATACTTATATAAATAAAGTCTAAATATGACAATAACACTTAGTATTAAATACAATTGAGAATTGTCACAATTTTATTAGTAGCCATGTTGTTTATCTCATATACATAACGAAATATATATATATATATATATATAAGTATTCAAACTACAACAAACACTCTTTAAACTTAAAACTGCCATTACTTGACATTTTGTAAAAAGTTTTAAATATTTTTATGCATACCAATCTATTAATAATTTTAATAGTGGTTTTAAAAAATAGATTCTAAATTCAAATGCAGAACATTGTAGAACTTGGTTTAACAATATGTTTTAAAAATTGTATATTTAATTCAAATTTAGAACAAAAGATGTATATTTATATCTAGTTGTGGTCTCATTCATTATTTTTTTAAATTCAAAAACAAGGCAAAGACTGAGTAATATAATTTCGATATGTCTAAGGAGGCCGTCTTTGAAATTGTATTATAAAAGCTGTAGAGTATTTCTTGCAATTGGCTATATTAAAAAATAATATATTTTCACGAGTTACTATTTATTTCGTTCATTCGTTATATTTATTATATTATTTATTATAAACATGTATTTTTCATATTTGTAATATTGGAATATCCATTACCGAAAGAAAAACATTTTTCGCTTCTATTTATAATAAATAAGCTTTTAAATCGAAATAAGAAATTTACTTTATCTAAAGCAAGTACAGTGTAGGAAATATTAGAGATATACATACTTTGAGTATTTGGAATGATTTGTCTTTTTTGAATAAAAAAAACGGCAATAAAAGTAAAAATAATATTAAAAACTATTTGGTAAAAACACTGGCAGCTGACTGGGCACGAGCCATACGTTCTAATTAAAAAAATAAAAAGATAAAAAGTGAATTCGGCAAGGTAAGACAGGAAGAGGCGGCATATTGCGGGAACTTCCGTGGTTTTGTGCAAGCGTTGGTACAACATGGACAAGCTTGCAATACTTTGTTTTATTAATTTTATATATATATTACAAAACTATATTTAATAATACAAGAATTAGTTTTATATTTTAATAACAAAGAGCCATAATTTAAGACATTTTTTCTCATTTTATCTTTATAAAATTATTACTATATATAATATATAATATATATATCTATAAAGGACACTACTTAAATCGGTGCTAAAGAAGTCATTCTCTTAATAATAATATTAATCTTATACTAATATTATATATAATATATTAATCAAACGACACATCCATATGATTATTTCGTTAGAATTCTAAACTTTTTCTTAATTTGATCAACAATTGTTATTGCTATAATACGTCTCAGATGAAACGGAAAATAAAAAAAGAGCAGCTCGTGCTCAGACTCTCGTTTTTTAAGGAAACACGAGTGCAAAGGTTTTTAATTTTTTTTATCTTCTGTTGGCAGAATTGAGTGAAATTTGTTTTTTTTTTTTAATTTGACATGTGGCTAATGACAACGATTTGAATCGGACAGATGTGATTAATATATTATATATATATATATTTTAATTTAATAAAAAATATCTATCATTATTTTAACCTTATGATTTTCTTAAAATATATATATATAAATGAAATATGTATGTGCGAGAAATCTTAAACTTAGAAAAAAAAATTTAAAAATACTAGCAACTAACATAAATTTATTAAAAAAAAACTCTTACATAATTAATACTGGCCATAAATAAAATAAAGGAAGTCACTCACATGGCGGCTTTGATAAAAAAAATATTTGATCTGTGCGATTTTGGGCGAAGTTTTTTTTTAATAAATAAATATATTTATCGGCGCTTTAAGGTTTTTATTGACCAGATGTTATATGCAGATGACATTTTTTCATCGGAGTGCCATTTTTAGCGGTTTTAAACTTTTGATGGCAGATGTTTAGAATATTTTTTTACTATCTGATAAAGAAGCATCGATAATCATGGTAGTCTATGCATATTTTGCATATGCATTTTATTTATATATAATTAATATATTTTTAATGTAAAATAAATTAACAAACTGTAAAGTTTTTCAAAGATATATATTTTTTATATAAAATAAATATTTTTGTAGTTATTTATTTCGAGTATTGAATACTTTAGTTTTCTATACTTCTTATATGTTTATTTTAGAATGTTAAACGTTAGACGTGGATTCGAGTCCTGACCATGTTGATAATTTACAAAAAAATATACAAAAATAATTAATAATATCATTAATTTACTTTAAAATTAATATATGCAGTAGTAAAATACATATTTTAAATTCTGTGGTATCAAACGAATGTGTCAGCTCATTTCAGTAACCTGTATGTTTCTATTCTCTTTATAACCTAAAGTTCTTACTAGTCTTCATATTTTTAAAATGACTTCTATATTATATATAAGTGTTTTGTTACACTGTGTTGAGTTGATATAATACAAAATGGCCGCATACCAATAAAAATAATAACATAATAGAATGTTGCACGCCTTTTAACATATTAACCTAATTTAAACGTTTAGTCCAACATCAGACGCATTTCGAGGAAATATTTGATTATTTTGAATGAAATCATGCGAGACGATGGATTTAATAAAATAAAATATAATTGCCATTCAAAAACAAATATCCCGAACCCGCGCCCGAGCCCGGGCCCGCGCCCCCGCCCGCGCCGAGGGCTCCGTCAGATATTCGATTTGAATAAATCAATCCTTTATAGAAATGCATCGGTATACAGGTGAGGCGATTTGAATTTGGAATACTTTTTTAATTTCAAATATGGAACACTGTTGTAACGGAAATTATTTGTTTTATAAATTCGTTGTAAATAAATATATTTTTTAATTTATGGTGTTTTTTTGTGATTATATTATGTTGGTGTCTGTTTGAAAGTCAGTTTTTAACAATGAGGTGTTATATTCAGTAATACATTCAGTATAATTTGATTCCAAAAAATAAATTGTATACAAATACTTGTATATTAATACATTTTATAATAAAATGTTATATTTAATTCAAATTTATATCATAAAAAAAATATAACATGGTGGTAAAAAAATGTTATATATATTTTTTTCCACAAATCCCCGAGCACCCTGTACACTTGCACTTTTTCAAAACATCCAGAGGTCGACTTTTTGAATGATTTTTTCCCCCGTGATTGATACCGATTATGCACATTTTTGCGGCGCGGTGCGTTTGAGTCCCCGCGAGCCCTCCTCACCTCCTCACCTCCTCATCTCCTCATCTCCTCATACTTAAGGGCGGATTCCTTCAAATAAAAATCTCTAGCTGTTTTTGTTGATGTTTTTGTCGGTATATTGATGGACCGGGTTTTGAAGGAATTCCCGTACAGCTATTGTTTTAGGTATATACCTCGTCTAACTTTATAAATAATACATAGGATGCCGGGTATATAGTGTGTGGTATTGAAATGGACGGACAGAGAAGTCTAGATATATATATAAATATATGCTTCAAGGATTCTAAGAGCTCACGTGAGCAGTGACGATTTTAATAATATGTTAAATAAAATATATTTTATTGTAGTAATAAATTTATGGTTGTGAGGGGAATAGTAGCGTCCTATGGGTACTCTATATACTATAGGGTATTGTATGTATTCTGTACTGTACTGTACTGTATTCATAATCATACACACACACACATACACACACGTACGCAGACATAGTAAGTATTATAATTAGTTTATACAGATTATTAAAACAGTAGAAAAAATATATATATTAAAATGTCAACCTGTTCACATTAATAAAAGTTTTAAGCACAGAGCTTAATGACGAGAATTAAATATATATATCGTATTGAATCGAACCTCACCTACTGGAATAGCATGCCGTCGTTCTAACAACTGAGCTACAGTGTCAGTGTTTATGTATTCAGAATACATCGTAAAATATTCCTTTGCATTGTATATTTATGTATTAATAATTATGTTTTTTAATTATAAAGTTAAGTAACGTTAATAGATAATAAAATATATATAAAATGGAGTTTAAACCATCTCAATTATTATTCAGGTTATCGAAGCGTAGTCATGTACTTTAAATAGATCCTAAAACAAAGAATACAATTCGCAGTGTCCATAAAATAATCCTTTGACAAAAGCCACCTGTCAAAACAAGATAACTACAGGTGGCGAAGCACCTGACCGTTGCTATTCATCTATACTTAAATTAAACATTGCACGAATTGTACATATTCGATTATCTCTTGTTAATTATGAGGTTATATATGTATCTAAAGTGATATTGGGATGAAACGCACTGTTGTGTCATGTGTCAATGTCAAAGTTTTTTTTAAATATTAAACATTGCACGAATTATACGTATTCCACTATATGTCGGTAATTATGAGGTTATATATTTATCTATATTGATATTGTATTGGGACGAAAGTTAGTGTCATGTGTCAATGTCAGTGTTATTTTTTTCTAAAATTAAACATTGCACGAATTATACATATTTGACTGTATGATAATAATGAGGTTATATATGTATTGCGTTGAAAGTCAGTGTCATGTGTCACTGCCAATGTCAAACTTTTTCTTTCAAATGAAACATTTATTATTACGAGCTTATATATGTATTGAAATGAAACTCACTGTTATGTCATGTGTCAATGTCAATTTTTTTGTTTTAATTAAGCATAATATACCAATGAAACGTCAGACTCCAGTTGTATGTTCTAAGTCCATGGGGATAACCGGCAAAAAAGTCTATAGATACTCTTTTAAGTTGTTATTAATTTACAAATGTAGTGTAGATTATTGTGTCCGTTTGTTCGTCTAAAAAGTATGTATGCTGTTTATTTTATTCAGAATTATAAATAATTCTTCAAAGTCTAACAAGTAATTTGCATATGATTAGAATATAAGAAAAATAACAACCCTAGTTTATAACGTGCTGAAATAATAAATTATTCATAATTTATTACACACATATTATATACATAATTCCATTTTAAATTTTCATAATCCAATTTTTTTTCAATCTAGAAAATATAGATAAAAGATATATATAACATAACTATCACAATGTGTACTATGGGTTATATATTCGGCTCTATATTTTTAAGTAATATTAATAATGATATCTGTCACTGTCAAATTAAAAACTTCAATCATAGCGATATCGAAAGGTGCATCCAAAGATGTTATCAAACAATAACTCGAGTACAGAATGGGCTCGTGCGATTTTTTTTATTTATTTTTTTTTTAACGCGGAAGACGAATCGGGCGAAAGCAAATACTTTGTCAGACAAAAGAATAGCACACTCCACTCAAGAACTATCGTGTTTCTTAAAAAAAAAAAACAAAAAAAGATAGCACATGCCGAAATCTGATTACACGCCGCCATATTTGATCAAAGGGTTGCCATTTATTGTGTATAAAAACACTACCTTTTTGCAGCCGTTTTTTGTAGGAAAAAATGCAAAATTTTGACAGATGTCCGCTGATAGAAAGGGTTTGATAGGACTTTTGATAAAAAATTGCGTATCAGTAAACAATGAGACTAAACCGTTATGACTGTCAAAATGTATTATGAGTTAAAGAGTTGTCTTTAGCAGATTTATAATGAAGCGTTAAATATATGTGGGTTTAGAGGAAATTGTTTTTTTTTTTAATTTAAATTGGACAATCACCTAGCGGTGATGAAAAAGTTTTTATATATTAAAAATATTAATCAGAAACAGATTGTTTGAAGATCATTTACGGATGATGAAAAAGTTTTTATATATTTTTATAAAAATATTTCACATTACATTTAAAGGTGTCCAAAACGGTTTTGAGATGTTTTTTTTTCATTCATTATTCGTATAAAAATATTACATAAATACAAATTAAAGAATTCCCCAAACTTTAGAATTGCCATGGATAAACTTGAAATCAAGGAACCAACAAGTTATTAACTTTAATACAGCACCTGAAAAAATATCTTATGTCTTATTACGAACGGGAAAAGGGACAAATTAATTGTACATTTTTAAGGCTTCCGTTTAAGGGAAAAGAAAATCCAACGATAATTTCAATGTATATTTTTGGTTGCTAGTATTAGTGTCAGAAATCGAAATCCATATTGAGGTTAAATATATAAATATATATATATACATATATATATAAACTTTCTATGTATACATTTCATCTTAAATGATATATGAAGTTTTCTTTATTTTCTTTGATTCAATCGAGATGAGTCATCATTTTTATATCAAGAAATTTTTAAAGCTGAAAAGTTACACGCGGAACTATCCATACCGGGAAATATACTAACTTTTGGCCGCGACTTCACTTGATAGATAAGTTTTAAAAAAGATTATTTTTGTTGCCCCTTGGGATTGGGATGCATTTTCTCCAACTCCTTTAGTGTTAAATAAAGGATTATGCAAGTTGAAAGATTTAAGTCATGATTTTTTTCAATATTATGTATTTATGCTATGCTTTATAAGTCATTTAAAACTAGTAGTAACTTACTTTTAGTACATCATTTAGTTACTATTGTAGAGAGCATAAAAAATATATATATATAAAAAAAAAAAAGATTTCTTTCCATCAAAGTCCCAACAATTTTATACCCAAGGTTCTTCAAAAGATAGTTCTTGGAATAAAAAAATAATAAAAAATTGTAAAATAAACTATTGTATTTAAAAACAAAACCCGTGAGATCAAATTCAATCCCAGGTCGATCGTTCGTCCAAAAATGCATCGTGGAATCTCCGAGGATACCATATATAGAGAACCCTTAGCCGGGTCGAATAAGACGACAGGTTAACGCCTCTGAATTCTGAAATACTATTTTGATGTTGCCAGTTACAAAAATATATAATTAAATTATGAAATAATATGTCAATATATATATGTATTATATTATAGTACATTATATAGAGATTAGTGTAATTTATCTAGAAAAAAGTAGAAAAATGTTTAATTTTCTTTATATATATAAATATATACATATAAAATATTTATTATGTTTTGGTACGAAAGTTATAGTTACACCTGTTTTCAACAGATGGCGCTGTTGTCAAACTGTTCTGAATTTCTATATTGTAGTCAGAAATTACAATAAAATTTTGCCAAAAATTCGATTTTCATATAGCCTTGTTGTTGTTCTACTGTCGAGTAAAGTCGAGAAAATCGGTTTGTATAAGATATTTAGAGACGACAATTACAAATGACACCAGAGAAAAATCTTTTTATAATACCATCACAAAATACTTCGAGAGCAAAACTATATACAATGTTGCCAACATAAAAAAAATATAAACAATAAATATTTGAGCAATATGGCGTCCTTACGGACTAATAACTTAGTTAAATAAAAATGTTGCCTGAATTTTAAGTATACAATCTTGATATATTTTTATACACTTTTATCTTTAATATACAAGCCATTAAATTGTTTTAATGACTCACTTAATACTTATTAAATTGTGTTACAATAGTTAATTATACTATAAATATATTAATGTTATATGGAACAAGTAATCCTGGAATAAACTATAAACTATATTTTATTAACACTTGCACTTGACTGTACAAATACATATAATTGTAAATATTTATAACTTCTCCACTCGGCTGTACTCACAGTATATACCATGGACGCACTATTTTGATAAATTATTATTTAAATTTAGAATTATTTTTTTTCTTTTTAAACTGTTAAAAGTATAACCGTTTAAAACTATATTTACATATAAAAATAATAAGAATTAGTTAGACCTTCGATTACAAATACTTTCCTATAAAAAAAAATACTAACCAAGTGTCTGATATATTGCGAAGACACATATTGCTCGTAATTGGTACAGGTGTCCAATGTTTATTGTTATACATTTATTTTGAACCGTATCCCCTTGAAATAGAGTTTAAAATAACGCTGGTTTTGATCAATAAAATAGGCTTTATTGTAAAGTAATAAGATCCAAAAAAAACGACACATGTAGTGCAATTATTTAGCACATGCTCTGAGCACGCGCTCAGTGGTATTGAGTCGAATATTTATAAAATATATTTTTATGGAATTAAATTAACGTTACTATTAAAAAAAATAGATAAAAAAAAGAGTTTTTTTTTATTATAAGCAATAAATCGATATTATACAACTAATTTAATGAATATAAAAATAATTTATTATATTTGTATACCACCTCCTCGCCTCTCCTGTCCGTGTACCATCAAAATCACTCAAACCACGTTGAAGCATACACCTGTATTACTATTTGCTACTGACTATTTAACTTTAATATTATATGTATTTTTATTTATTAACAATAATAATTAATTATAATATATAATAAAACCTTATTTGTAATTTTTATTTTTATTTATTCATATAATTAAATGTCATTCAAGGAGGATTTATTGTATACTTAATTAAGGAGGTTACATATTGTCTAATGTCAGTGTCAACTTTGAATTTGACAGCGGCATTACTATCGCCACTGTTGTTTGACGTTTAAGATATTTTGGTTACCGAAATATCTACTTCTATTATAAAATAAATATTATAAAACATTCGATCAAACAAAGGATATTTTATTCTATATAATGTTTGTCCGTACACGATTATATATATAAAGATCTATGATTAAAAAATGTTGGCACGTTTTATTTTTAAAAAAAATCTATATCGTCCGCTGCATCGCGTCACCTGTCCGGAATCGTTAATCATAGTTTTTTAGACGCGAAAAATTCACCATTATGTAACTAACCGTTTTGGATGATTTATTGATTTTATAAACAAACAGTAATGCCAACTTAAAATGTTATATTGTTTTTTTTTTATTGAAATTCCTGCATTGGGTTGCGGTAAGTGGATTTTTTGAAGTTTGTAATAATTTTTGTTTCTATCTATAAAATTAAGTTAAAAATATTGGAAAATTATTTTTAATATAAAAAATAAACTAGCGGTCTTTTATATTTTCTTTTAATAAGATTTGTAGTTTACTTTTTAGACGTGTCTATGGTTCTAAATTAATCTCAATGCATTATAGAGAAAAAAAAAACTGTTTATGTCTTTTTTAATCCATTATTGCAGCCTGTTTTTAATTCATTTAGAAATAATATAAGTTAAAATTCACAACAAAAAAAAACATCAAATAAAGTTTAATCTTAATTTAAAATCAAATATATCGCATATAAGTAGTTTTATTACACCAATATTGTGTGATAACAACATACGGGGCACGGATACGGAATAGACAAGCAGAGATGCACTATCGATAAAAAATGTCGGTTTCTATGACAGTTTTACCATCACCTTATTAGAATACAAGATGCATAGATCTGTTTTCTCACGCACGGTTCCCCACAGACTATAAACATGTGAAATAATCGAGCAAAAAATATACCGCTACACGGAAACGCTAAACTTTTTTTTTATTAAACTCCAAATGCATCCAAATGTACGGCCACATTTCACACCCGGAAATATATCAAAACTTTTTTGCGAAAAACAAAAACGTTCCGCCGGTTTTTCTTTTAAAACTTTATTTTCAGTCCAAAAAGGTTGAATATCGTGTGTAATTATATTTGCTGGCTGAATACAAATTTTTGTCTCAAGCTCAGAATGTTTTAAAAAAAAAACTTCAAGTCCATATTTCATTTTTGTCTTTTCGCTTTGATCTTCTCATTTCGAATAAGTTTGATATCTTATTTAATTAAATGTTGTTTTGAATTACATAAATAAGGATAATTATACTCGTTAACATTGAAATATACATTTCTTTTTATACATTAAGACAAAAACCCAATAATTATAATATAGTATAGGACAAAGAATACTGAATATTTTTCTTGCATTCAAACAGTCAACAACTTTTATTTAAAGCCTTAGTTTTCGGTTATAACCAACGGAGACTGGAAATGCATCGTGTAGGTGTAATAGTTGAGAATCGTTCAAAAACCCGTCTATATCAGGATATTTGTCGGCCCTGAACGCAATGTCCGACCACGGACTATCCTGTACCGAGAGTACATACGTTGGGCAATTTAAACATGGGAGTACTTAAACTGCCCTGACTACTCAGGTTTTAGGGGAGCATTGACCTATATCCTAGCCGGAATCGTGTTAACGAACAGCGAACCGAGCGTCCATATTAAACTTTATTTTTTGTGTCTTAGAATCCACTTCTAATCATAGATATTCTTGACGCACCTAAAACGTCACACGTCAATTCAACCGCCAATTCCAATTTGACTCTTATAAGATTGTGTTGTGTTCGAAATTTAAAATACATCTTTTTATTTTTTACGACGTTATCGAAAACTCCTTGGAGTTTATGTTTTTTAAGAATTTATACCAGGACGGCGGTGGTGCGCCTCCTATTTTTAACAAATCCAAATGTTTATTACCGAAGCTTACGCAATTAATAGGTTTTATGGAGTCGGTAAAGGACCAAGTCTTTGATTCTTCGATCATATATTACTTGGTATTCACAAATACCAATATCCTTGAGTTTAATTTATGAATTATAAAAAATGTATACAGACATGTTGATGGTTTATATATATATAATTCATTAGTCCTTAATTGCGTGTGATTTAATGCAAATTATATCAATAAGACTGGGAGCTTCGTATGTTTATTTAATTTAAGTGAATAATCAAAATTTTAATTGGATTTTTTTTTGTTTGATATATTTAGGTATACCTATACCTGCTTTATTCTTAATTTTTTATAGTGAACATAAAAAATAAGTATTCAATCCGTGAATTAATCAAAAACTTTATAATAATGTAAAAATAACTGATAGTAAAAAAATAAAGAATAACTTTAATTATGAAAAAAAAAATTGTTAGAAAAAATTCTTTATTTATTTTTTACTTTCAAAAATCATGACGTTTCAAAGAATGTAGTAGGAAACTAAAAAATTTTTTTTTTTAATAAAAAATTAATATATTTTGAAATATGAACGATTTAAATGTTCGGTACATATTTTATTGTAAACAAAATATTAAACAGAAAACAATAATAATAATTCAAAAACAACAAAAAATATCTATCATATTCTAAACTAGCTGCTGCAGGCGACTCCATCCTGTGAATATCACAACTGATCGATTCCAGTAAATAATATTTCATATTTTGGAGTATCAATTGTTAAATAAATAAATTTGTCCTTATGTTTATACAATACTGTTTTTCATAAATGGAATATAAATACATTTTTTTTAATATACTAACGATGGACTTATCGAGATTGGTATTATAATATTGAGGTGATGATATAAATAAATTTATATATTTATTTATTAGGGTGAATAGAAATATATTCCCCTATATACGAGTAAAGACAGATTATATAATAATATATATTTTATCTATTGTTATATATTTAAGGCTTCCCCTCTAACTGCATCATCATAAAATATTATTTTGATATAATCTATAATATTATATAGAAGAAAAAAAAACAAGGATGGAGAAATCTCAACTTACATGACGTATGGAAGAGTCTGGAAGAGTCTGGAACGATTGATATATCCTATCCCAAATAATAGGGATAAGATATTAATATAGAGATTAAGCAAAATTATATAAAAAGAAAAGTGTTGATATAATTTTGCAAAAGAATCGGCAAAAATTTCAATGATTTTCATTTTAAATTTATTACAAAAATTTTCGATTATTATTTTTTTATTCACTTTTAAATATAACAAAAATATTAAATTAGATATGTTATATATGAATAATGACCTCAAAAGATCAAAAAATACCTCAGATAATAACCTCATTGAACTAAATGGGTCATTCCACCCCGGGGTCAGTACCCGTAACAGGACTCAGATTTGTTTGATCCTCCATTTTTTATCGACCTCTCCTAACGCCCGATTTTAAGTTTTACGAGTACCGTTATTCAAATACACACGGGATATGTTATTGGGATCCATCTTAAGATATTGACTATTTCACACATAAAAAATAAGCTTAAATCTAAAAGCTAAAAGCTAACGCATTTATAGTTTAAAAAAGCAAAAAGTTATTTCCAAAAAATAATTAAATTTTTGTAAGTAATTGATCAAAAATTTGTAGTGAATTTTTAGTTTCACATGTTTAAATTTTAATATAATAATAATATTATTTAAAAGTATTGTTTCTTATATATTATTAATAATAATTTATATAATATCTTGAGATAAGTACATGTGTATCGGATTTCCGCATTCCGTGAGCGACCCACTGCGCTACTGGCCAACTCCATGATCCTGGTGCGGGCTGCGCCGCGTCCGCGCGGTATCGATGGATTTCTATCGATAAAATATGTTCACACGTCATTATACACTTAAAAATGTTATCGATAATTTTTTTATTATTATTATTATTAGAAGATTTATATTAATATATCTTAGTAAATCTTTGTAAAGCTGCGACCTTGAATTTACTCTGTTTAGGTTTAAATAGTACTTCGTATATAATATATATTTATATATATATATATATATATATATATATATATATATGTACGTCAAGCAGTACGTCCATCTTTGATTATAAAAAGTGAATCATAATTAAATAAAAACTTGTTAAAAATGAAAAGTTAAATTCCAACTAAATGAGTATGAGTCATTGAAAATTTTAATAATACGCCTCTGAAAGGTCTCCAAGGAGCTACTCCATGTTTTAGGATATTAAAAGATATAATTCGATGCTAAACCTATATTTTCTTAACAGATGCGACCAACACCTGGTGACTTGTCGAAATATATTTTTATATCGCCTTTTTTACTAAACTTGAATTTCGAGTATTTATAGACACTATTAATAGTATATTTATTAAAAAAACAGGTGGAGCCATTGTGAGATAAAATTGTGTAAGATACTTAAATAAAACCTCCTTGCACTTAACTTTTAAAGGCAATCGACTTGGCATTCAGACCAGATTAATTGAGTAATCGATGTATAAAATATCGATAATATGACATCACTATTCAACGGGTCATAGGCCCATAGTTACCGCAAGGGGATTCATCAAATGCTAGCTCAGTATCTTATAAATCTATAACCATAAAGGAATGTAGGTAACTACCTAACGGTACTCGGTTAGGCGTGGATTGATGGCTGACGCTTTGTTACATTTATATAATTATATATTAATAAATCTTTGTAATTACTTAAAAATAATATAATTTGATAATATAATAATATATCGTAAATAAATTTTAATTGTCATTATATATTTTTTTTCAAAATGGCTGTCAATAAACGGACAATATTTAAAGTATTCAGCGTTTAAATATTAATATTTCTATAGGGTTTTAAAAGATTAATTTCTATAATAATATAATACACATACAGGAATTACAATTATTTTAATATAATTTGATGTAAAATTTGGAATTTGGATAAAGTAATTTGTTAGTAAAAATACAAAGACAATACAGACAAGATTGTTGCTTAGTGGTTTATTATAATATAAGCACGTTGTGTATGTGTGTGTATGTGTCTGTGTCTGTGTGTGTGTGTGTGCGTGTGTATGTGTCTGTGTCTGTGTGTGTGTGTGTGCGTGTGTATGTGTCTGTGTGAAGGAAGATTTAAGGCTTATCTATTATCACACTTAAATCCGTATTCACGTGAAGAATAGTGAATCAATAACATCTTAGGAACTATTATTAGTTGTACAACTTCTTTGATTTGCATTTCTTTATTAGAAACTAGTTGTGCCCACGACTTCACTCGAGCAAAATAGTTTTTTTAATAATTGTACTCTAAATTACTCCTTACATCAGCTATCAACCAGAGAAGGTTCTTTTAAAAGCGGTTTCAGAGATTATCCGTAACAAACAGACAGAAAGAATAATTTTAAATTCTGTTATTTTATACAAGTATCGTATATACTTTCATATGCATTTAGTTAATGATGTTAATTTGGAATTAACAGACAAACAGACACTTAAATTTTCCTTTACATCTACACCATTCTAAAATGACAATAAAACTAACTCAGATTTGATTGGGTTTATATTTTTTATTCTGTACAAAATTTAATTAAAATTATATATATATCAATCAATCAATCAATCAATATATATATATATATATATATCATCGTTATTTTGACAATAAGTAATATATTTATTTGAATATTTGAGTTCTGGTAACACTTAGTATTCATAAAATGTCAAAGCAATTTTGTAATTATATCTCTTGTTATTTGGGCTTCATACTAAAATATACGTATTTTAATAGTTTACTGCGAGCTTCATTATAATAAATGTGAGATCAATTATATATATATATATATATATATATATATATATATATATATATATATATATATATATATATATATACTAGCTGATTCGCGCCCGCTTCCCTGGACACACTATTTTATTTGACATATTTAATTTTCAAATTTCAACTTCTTCCTTCCCACCAACCTCATCTATACTCTGGTTGCCATGGTAACCGTTGTCGTAGTAGGTATCCGTAGGCGTTAAGTGTATATCTCCTACAGGTTTAAAAGTTGGCGAAATACAAAAAGTTGAAATCCCTTGGGATAGGAATTCTGTAAGATCTGTTCTTACTTCTTTTGTAATGTAGACGACATTACAAAAGAAGTAACTATGTAAAATTTTAGTTTAATCGTTTAATATATTATTATATATATCATAGTTTTAGTTATATATATGTGTGATATCAATATCTTTTTGTTCCTATAACGCTATACAATAATTTTCATTACATTTAACAATATATGTAATTGTTGTCCTGTGGGAATTGAAATCGCTGCCTTTGGATCAGCAGTCAGTGTTTCTAACCACTGCACCAACAAGTACTTTATATATTATTTATTTGTTGAAAACACTTATGTTGTTAATACAAATTTAAAAATGGTTGGATGAATTAATTTTTGGATGAAAGGATAGACTTTTTTGGGTGGAAGGATTTATGCAAGAATTTAACTTTCATAAAAAATAAGGAATTTGTTATGTAAATCCAATTTTTTTTTAATATAAAAGAATTAAAATTTTTTATATTTTATAATTTTTTTTATTAATATAAAAGTTAAATTAATTATTTATTCCATTTTTTTTAATTTTGTGATAGATTTTTTATATTGTAATAAGTAAAGATCACATTTGTATATATTTTCATATTATCCTTAAATAATAAATGAGAAAATAAAAAAAAACTTTTTCAGATATAATATAAAACAATCTTTATTATTATATAAACTATATTATAACTAATTACATATATATAACTTAACCTAGGGTGGGATCCTTTCTGGGCTCAATAAAAGAATAGACCGATTATAAACTAATTAAAATTTTATTCAGTCTTAAATGGCAACACTGAAATAAAATTTATATTAAATTAAAAAAAAAAAAAAAAAAAAGCAGAAGCAATTTTATTTACATTTTTACTCTCAAGCGATATCAAATTGGTAACTCGAATTACGCGGAAGTGTGAAACTAATATCTATAATCTATGGTTTCGAACGCCCTCACATAATGTACACTTTCAAAGAGGACCGTTCAGAAACCATTTGCCTCTGTTGCTTGTCCATTAATTTTCTTAACCTACATTATATCCTTTATTGATTTATTTACGAATAAAAAAAAAGGTATCAACTTAAATATTATTAATATTACAATAATAATTTATATAAAATACAAATGCATGAGAGATATGTAAGTTTCCGTGAAATATCAGTCGATTAGTAACTTATTAACTAATGAGTATTGATAGTCCTGTATGAGACTGATGTGCGGGAACTGTTGCTTGCATCTGAAAAAAAAAAAACAAATTTAGAATACACCATCTGCATTATAGATACATGTGCGTGTGCACTTTACATGTGTGCGTATGACATTTATATTATTACTTAATAATGCAATGATCAAAGTTTTGCCGGTCTCTTATTGGTCAATATCTCGCTTAATGCGTGTCAGCTGGTTACATTTTTTATTAAAACTTAACGTGCTCTACTTAAGACTAAAGCGCACTTTATAAAAGTAATTTTATAATACAGATATAAACATATGTATAATATAATATTCATTCACACAAACATGCATAGACACACACACAAATGATTATCTATCCTCTTTATGGGCACATAATAATTGTTGAATACGCAAAATAGATAATGATAAAAACATTTAAAAATGGCCGAATTTGCAGATATAGCATTGTGTCGGCATCCCTTTAATAACATTTAAACAATATGAAACACTTTATTCACAATACAGATTTGCGTAAAACGACCACCTCAAAGGGACCTATTGCGTTCGCGCCATGTTTTATCACTTGTAGTTACTTTTTTTTTTTGCAAGAATTTTTTAACACGAAAATTGCAAAAAGTGTTCATTTGTTTAAAACAAATGTTTTCTGTTTGCGCAAGTTAATTGTTCCTTGTTAGGTTTGAGCTATTGTGTTATAGAAATCGGCTTCCTTTTTAAAAAGTTATGTTATGGTATTTTAGTGGGCAATTAAAAATGTTGTTTTTTTATTGTAACCAGAAAGGTCGAGGTCGCTATTATCTAAAAAGTTTGTATAACAAATACTTATGTCATATAATTTTATTAACTTTTTTTTATAAGTTTTATTTATTTTTTAATATATAAATATAACTCGCATCTAGGATTATTATTGGCAGTAATGATAAACGTTTATAATTCAGGTCAGAAGAGCCAATTCAAGTAAATACACTAATTATTATAGAAGCCGGGCAAAAACCTGCTGGCGTGCGACACTTGTCTTGCACCGGTCTGGGTATCCTTGGATCAAGTGCACCTGTTCTATACCTAGCATGTGCCTAATTATTCCTTCAAATTCATTTTTCACATACGATATCTTTTTTTTATTCTGTTTATATAAAAAATATTCGCCATTCGATAACAGATGGCGCTAGACGTTAATAACTTGTTGTTTAATCTCTTTTTTTCTACTTTAATAAATAAAATTATTATTACGTATACATACATACATACACACGTACGTACGTGTCTTAACAACATTTTAATTTTATAATTTTCATCTCGTGATCGCTCGGATCGTCAACTAGAACACTTTGTACCAGGAGATCAGAAGTAATAAGGAGTTCTCTAGCGCTCCGACTTTTATAGTCAATGAGTGTTGTTGCATAATGGAGTCTTTTAAAGTGACTGACGGGTTTCCTTGACCTTCATTTACAAATAAATAATAGAATTAATATATTTTATTGAGTTAATATATTAAATTGAAGTACTATATACATATTATCATAGTATATAGTGCAATTAATGCAACTCGTTATAAAATAAGACAAATGTTATTTTCAAACATTGAAGGCGAAATGATACGCGGAAGTTAATAAATAATGCCGTTCCTCTAGCAAGATCAAGAAAAGCGAGTTATCTTCAGCTTATTACGCCAAGTCCAAGTACCAGGCTCGCAGATATCGCGAGAGGCAAACTTATGACGTGCTTAGTTTCAGTGTAGATATAGATTGTCTCTGTGTGCACGTGTAGATGTGTGTGTGAGCGTAGGCGCGTCACAATCACAGCCACTGACGACATTTTGACGCATTCCATCTCCATTATAACACTTTTTGTCCTTTACTACGGCCTTTGTATAATCTCCTCTGATAAGATATCAACTATGTATACAGAAATCAATTATATAATTTTATTATAAATTAAATTAATTATTAATGGTATATTTATTTGAGCGGGAAGACAAAAATGGCGTAAAGCGACTTTTTTCTAATTTGTAAGGTTGACGATCTCGTGCTCACACGGGGGCACGCTTGACGTGTTCTCTTAGAAGTGTCTATGCGGAAACAGCTTAGCCATTAACACACGTTTGCTATGAGATACTACCGTCTACTAACTACCTGGAAATGATTTTCTCAACACAAATCCGAAACTACGTCGTCGAAGTAAGTGTACACCTACCTACCTACCTACCTCCTTCATTTTGCATACACTTTCCACACTCGAAAGTTACGTCAAATATTGAGATGTCGCCGTGTTCGAGGTACCAGGAACGCATGAATACACAAGAGCCGATATATATAACTATATACTGATAAATTGAATAAAAATGTATATAAAAATACTTAAATCTCTGTATTTGAATGTATTTAAGATAATATTTACAGGATGTGAAGCGCCCGTGAGGGTGAATTACTCTGATTAGGTAGATGCAGAGTTGATTGAACTTCCATCTCATCATCTCGGCATCGATGCACTGGTGTCAATGACTTGATAGATGACGAATACACCGACAGAAAAACATTGAAGCTAGGGTTGATAGCTTATACGTTTAATAACAAAAAATTGGACTAACCACTACTACCGAGGAGGTTTACAAATAAAAATATAATTGTATTTTTTGTAACAGTGATCGATTACACGACATAACCTTGGCTGTGAAATAAAATTATTTACTTTATTACGATATTTTAAATATATTCATAATAATTTGTTCTAATTTATTTTATTATATCAACTTTGGAATGTTGTTTTTACGTTAATATATGAAAATTGTACACAGATATTATTTACGCAATAAGTCAGCTCAGTTCCGTGATATTTATCAACTGCAAGTATGCAATATGTTTATAAATTCTAATTTCAAATTATGACATAACATGACGTAACATTTATTTTTTAAAAGAAAAATGTAAGGTCTTTTAATTGTCAAGGACATATCAATAATAATAGGTTCTTTATCGGGTCGAGACCTGTACGATAATTAAAAATTTAAACGTTAAAATATTATCGAAGGCGACCCGCCGTGTTCGATATTATGCAATTATTATGCAACTAAACTTGGTCCAGTAAGTAAGTTACTGCAAGGTTGATATTTAATGCTTAGCCCGCCACCGAAAATTTGACCCACTAAGTTTTTGATGTTATTTCTTAGGATTCATAATTGCAATTTGTACACAGTGACATTTTGATTTAAGTGTCCAACTACGTAATCTTAATTTTACGTTTTATAATATTAATTACAAATGGCGGAAACATGGAATTTATGTTACATAAGAACTTATTTAAAACAACCAAACATTTACCTTATTTAATAACAATAATAATATAAAAAAAAAATATAGATAGCCAATGACATTATATAAAACATTAGAATAGACAAATAAAGTATTTGAGTTCAAATCAATAAAAGAACCAGTTCCCAAGGTTTGTTGACTCCTTAAAATATTTTAGACGAAGGATTCTATCTCTAGTGTTTATAAAATTTAATATTATTTATCTGTTATTGAAACTTGTGTAAGGGTTTTATGTGATATCATTTTTAAAAATGGAACACTTTTAAATTTTATATTTTTATTTAATCAACCTTCTTTCTTGTTACCTCCTTTGAATTGACTGAGTATATCGAATTGTTACTATTATTAGATATTAATATAATTTTATATTAATAATGATTTTTCAGATGCATAACCAAAGCAGCTGCTTAGTACTAGTGTTAATTTAATTATTTAAGTATAAAACCTTTAATTAGACTACAGGTGCGCTTCGACCTTGTACTGCACCTTTTTAATACGACATTTTGTATGAACTGCAGAAAAAAAAAATAACCTGCGGCCACATTTAACATACGCGTATATTAACAATCGAGTTATTTGCATACGATAAAACAGAGGTATTGCGGACCGAAATATTATTTAATGTAACTAATAAGTTATTTATAGAAAGTGTTACCATTAAATAACTACCATTAGTTAGTAACTTTGCAACTGGCAACAACATAAAATGTTTACGGCCATCTAATTTATTTCGAGTGTTAGTTTACGATTCAAACTAATACAACCCAACGACTTAATGGTATTTAACGCTTCATCGTTTATTTATCACGTTGGTAATACTGAATGACATTTTTGGTGGCAGAATAGCTTTAGGTATTTGTCATAAAAAAATATATTTTGTTGGTAACACTAAATGTCATTTTTGAAGGCAGAATAGTTATTTTTTTTTAATTTGCTGACATAAAAAAAAATATATACTATTCAATTAGGATCATCTGACGTCTTCTGTCATTTGAAAATAATATGTACTATGCTGGTTATAAAAAAAAAAAAACGTGTGGGTAATGTTTGATTCCATTTTTAAAATGTTTGCTCGTTTCTGCTATAACATAACGATTGTTTCAAAACCAGTTAATGTATTTTATCAACCTCCGGTGTGTTTAAAACTTCAATTAAATGTGTTATAAAACAACGAGGTGAGGTAAACTCAGCGTCGCTCATGTTATCACAATCAAATTACAACACATCGGGTTACGACACAGCCCGTCCCGGCCATATTAAGTTACCGAAATAGCTGGCATGAGTTTAAATTATCTAACAAAGGAAGACTGACACGTGCTGAGCATAATTTTATCAGCAAAAAAATATATAGAGGGAGCTAGTGACCTAGGATGACGCAATCGTGAAAACAGGCGCTGCACTACCTGCGGGGTCAAGGCGGGTCACCCGAAATATGTGTATCTTAATCGCCACATGCGCGAAAACAAGAGCTCTGATTCATTTTAACTCGTTATGTATTCATATTGAAGTTGGTAATGTACGCCAAAATCGAATTGACGTATATACGAGAATATTCTCGTTACGAAAGTGTTCCAAATTCAAATTAACATTTACGGACTCAATCCGTCCCGTCTAAAAGCTCATGTTTCAAATAATTTTCCAAATTCAAATTAAAATTGATGGATTTAAAATCTGGCCCTCGACTAAAGTTCTGATTACGAACAATGAGTTCCAAATTCAAATTGACGGATTCATAATCTGTCCCGCGCCTAAAGTTCTGATTACGAACAATGTGTTCGAAATTCAAATTCACGGATATATAATCTGTTCCGTGTAAAAAAAAAAATTAAAGCGCGATGATGAGCATTTTTGAATGTCGCCGAAGAGCGTCGAGGAGCGCGTTCGCGTCTATTTTGAACTCCCGATCGGGCGTCCGGCAGGTTGTTGAACTGGAATATTTCGGCAAACACGGGCGCATTACGCGTTTTGTTAATCTGGAGATATTATGACGTGACGCCTCGTTAGCATTACGAAATGCCTTACTCGAAATATATGAACGGGACCAATTATTGTAAGGCGCTTATGAAATACGTGTCACAAGTCATGCGGCTGACCCAAATATGACCTTACATTTTAAGCGAGGTATGCCATAATGATAATTAATTGTCGCTAATTTTATGATAACATTCATAAAACAAATGAGCCCGGTGTAATGTTTTTGCGAAACTGGACGCAAACATGCGGAGATCTGCTGTCGTTGTGTGCGTGTTTTCATCTATTTGTATGTGTGCGTGCGGTTGTGTGTGTACGTGGAAGCGCGCGATGAAATAAAATATGTCCGTTCAACGAACCCGGTCGGTGCCATAAAAATTGCGATAGTGGCCGAAATTCGAGCACAAAATCGAAAATCGCTAACATTTTATTTTTAAATGAAAATAAATATGATATCAAAAAATAGCCATCTATCTTTAGCTGACTGACATTAGTTATTAAAAAAAACGTTTTGAATACGACATAACTAATTTTAATATAAAGATAGACATTTTTTTATTCCTAATATAGTATACATACAAAAAATATTCAAGGAAAAATTCCATTATATATACATATATATATAAATATGAAATAGAAAATAATACTTACATAATTAGAAAAGGATGGCATCTACGTTTCCCGATGTCTGTATTGAGCACGGGTTTGTAATTTTTCTATAAATCTGCATTTCTTGGTGGTCGTCGAAACAGCTGATTTCCATTTGACCTTGAGAACTCCCTTCATTATTCGTAATATTTACAATGCCTTGTTATTATAGATCACCTCTGAAGCTTCGAAACGGAACCTCCTCTTCCTGCAAGATGAAGTCTCCTCTGGCCGCGTGCCAGTGAGGATCCTTCGTCTTCCGCAGCACATCCTCATGAAGGATAGATTAATAGACTTGGGTGGGGTCTAGGCCTGTCATTTTGGGTTCTAATATTGCCCAGTGGGATCCAGTGTCGTATCCATTATGTCGAGTATGATTCTAATAAGAAAGTTCAATACACACCGGTCGGGTCCAAACTCTTGGATGCCATCGAAAGTCAGTACTGACCCGTCGGATCCAGGGTTTTTACTTCCATTATCAATAAAGTCCAGTTGGGTCTAGAGTAACAATATCCATATCGAGCACAATTAACACAATATCGTAATTTATATCGCGGCTAGCGGTACGGTCTGATCGCGGTCGTGCCTTGACGGGCTGTGAGCGCTGCGAGGCGACCGCTCGTTTATATTATGAAAGCGCCTCCCGCGGCCGCCATCTTGCGGCGAGAGGACGAAACTATAGAAAAGACTTTTCCGCGCTCCGTTACAGATAATATTATGTTCAAATTCAGTCACTATATGAATTATCTTTACAAAAAGCACGTGTTCAAACAAGATTAGCAAATGGCCGCCCCTCGGATGGATCACCTGCGTCATTATTTGATCTAAAGGTGTGAAATTAAAATAGTTCGAAAATTGGAACACTAACTAATAACCTTTATAATATTTTTCATTATGTAAATAATCTTATAAAAACTCTAAATATGAAATCGAAATAATATAAAATAAATTTATTGATACCACAAACATAAAAAAAAACACACGAACAGTGCTACCAACTTAATAAAATTACATCAAATTATACAATATACAATAAATATACAATATTACAATACGTTTTATAAAATAAACATGAACAGTTTTCCAATCTATAAATTCCCGAGCGGCAGCCATTGCTGGGTGTTTCTAGACATTTCCATTTCCAGACAGAAAACCTCTTTAATATAACCGTCTCTTTCTATATAACCCGACAAAATTACGTACAATTTTCCTATGTTGTACATATTTTCATTGCGCTATAGTACGACCAATTTAAAAATAGTCTGCAATTTATAAAACAAACTGTCAGTTAGTAGTAGACTTTTAGAGCCATTTTGTTTTTAGATTTTCATATTATAGTAAAAATACGAAAAAAAAAACATTACATTATTAATATTTAAGATAAAATACTGTATAAAGGGCCTAATTTGAAACTATAAAATGAAAAAAAATTGCAATATTGGGAAAGTTTTTTAAGGTATTCATTTCGATTTTTATATATATATGATGCAATTTTTAAATCTAATAAATAAATAAAAAAACTATTAAATATTTGTGTGTATAAAAATAAATATAGTACAAAAATATACATAAAAATATATATTGCATTGATTTTGAAGTTCCGATTGAGTCATCGAGTGGGCGTCAAGATGGAGTTTGGAAGAGACGCGTTGAGACGACATTTATACAAATACAATTATAGTATTATACATTTTTGATATAAATTATATCTGTTATATATATAAAATATAAAAAAACATATAACATTACCAGCTATGACACATACTCCATCTTCAAAGTAGGTTAAAGTAAGAAAGCGGTATCGCGACCGTCATCATGGCGTCATTAGAATGACATTGCCTAACTAATTATTGACCGCCACTTCGATCACAAAAGAATACAATGTGGACCTTTGAGGAAAATAAATTTAAATCTATTTTAAAACAAACACACAATGTATCTTATATTATACAGTGAGGCTTTTTGATTATTACATATCCACGCCTTAACAGATTTTGATAATATTTCGCGTTTTGATAGATTGGAACTTGGAAAATATAGGCTTATATAAGTGACTCTTATCTGAAAATATTTTCAGGAGCCTATAAAAGACTTGAAAATCTTTAATCTATTTAGTTTTTTGCGAAATAGGATATTTACATATTTATATTTTGATGTTTTTGCAAAATATATAAAAATGGCGATTTCAATGTTTATTCGTTGTATTCAAACCAACATGCGTAAACGTATTTTTTTATACAATTATCCTTTTGTATTATTAAAATAATAGATTTTGAAGAAAAAAAACTTAAATATTAATATATTTTTCATACATTAATACTTTACAATTTCATTTAACACTTCATATTAAAGATAATAAAAAACTTATCCGAATATCGAATTATATTTGTATAAAAACTTCATCAAAATCGACTTAGTGTTTTGTGAAAACTTAACATATAGACAGAGTTATTTTTTATTTATAATATTATTATATTATATATATATATATATATATATATATTATTGTATTGTAGTCGGTGGGTAGGGTTGTCTGTTGCGTGAGTGAAAGGCGACGTGAAAACGGCTTCCTGGTGAAAGCTTGCTTCACAGACACTGGATATTGTGTGCGTTGAGTTTTCTAGGATTTTCACATGAAAATTATTTATTTTATTCTGTTTATTATATTAAGAATATAATATTTAGATGTAAATAAGCATTAATGGTACGGAAAGTATTATTTTCTATTATAGTTATCGTACGACGAGAAATAAAAGTAATTTTGACACTTTTCATTTCAAAGCTAATTTTTCTCTAACCTCTATGGAATAACATATTTTTTTTTATAATCTTTGCAATGAAAATACAATAAATATTATTTCCTTCTTTAAAAAAAAAATAATCATAAACAAATAAAAATTATGATAAAAATTAAGAGATTCCTTTATCTCGGAGACGGCACGCATTAAACACATACACCTGTCCTCGGTGCCATTGTAAAATATACCTTGGACATTTATTATAAGAATCATTTTTATATAAAAAGTAAATAAATAATAACACAATAGTTATTATAAGGTTTGAGTGGAGCGTTCCCGCGCTGTCTCTATCAGAGTTCCTCTCAACGAATATCATATTGAAATTCCCCTCAAATTCCCCATTAATCCTCCTTAATCCCACATAAACAATGACGATATTGTCCATATATATATATATATATATATATATATATTGACAAATATAGTATACTAACTCGGGCATGCTTCTTCGTTCATTTTAAAATCTTCGCACACTAAATTTGCATATTTTAAAGATCGGTTAAGAAGTTTCTAATTCCATTGTGGTTAAACACACATATACTACCAATGCCTACGACTTGGTTCGCGCATATTCGTTTTTTTTAATAAAAGTAGTCTAATTTACTCATTATAACATCAGCTATCTGACAGTGAAAGTCTTGTTAAAATAAGTTCTTTAAAGTCTTGTTAAAAAATTAGTCTTGTTAAAAAAATTTCCAGTCGTTGCAGAGATTAGCCGGAACAAACAGAAAGAAAGATATATAAGTGTACCCTATAAACTTTCATATGAATTTAATAAAAAGTTGTCAATTTGGAATTATAAACATACATGTAAATGATATATATATAGAACAGCAGCAGAATAATATATATAGAACAGCTGTCTTTTCGCTTAATAATATGTAAGTTATAATCAATTAAGTTATTTATAATAAAGTTATAATTGGGATCGTTAGTGTTTTATTTCTAAGTTACATCTTCATTTATCAAGGTATCAGGTTCATGTTCTGTTTGTCTTCAGAATGAATGAATTTACCATTTCTAAATGTAAATACGATTAAATGTAAAAAAATATATATTCACTATAATTACATTAATTTAAAAAAAATATTTTTTTGGTGTTTGCGTACTTTTTGTTAAAATCTTTTATTAATTCGTTAAATTCATTTAATATATTAATATTATTTTTTTAAACAAATTAATTTAACAATTTATTATTTTATATATCTTCAAGTACGCGATCCATTCACTTACTTCACTTATATTTCTATTGCTTGTTATCCCTCAAACTGTCTGATGCAATATTAACCAAAAACTACTTAATAGTTTGAAACATTTCAAAATAATAATTTCACAATAAAATATATAAGGGTAGAGTAAAATAAAATAAAATATATTATTATATTTATATATTTATTCTAAACACGCCATTCAACATTCACTAGAGTATTAACTAACAGTCTTATTATTTTACAAGAGTATAATATAATAACATTAAAAAAATGCATCGGAACAATATAATAAATGCGTTGAGATGGGGACAGATGAATCGTTATCGTTTAATTCACAAATCAACCGAACAACTTAAAATAAATAAGGGTAACTTCAAATAAATAAGCCTTGGCACCAGACTCGATGGCAGTCTTTGGTTTCCACACAATTATAATAAATTATAATTTTCTTTTCTTACGATTCGACGACACCTCGTTCCTGCTCACCGATATCAATCTGCGACAGCGCCGATGGCACGTATCCGACATATTTATAATGGAATTACTTAAAATAATGAGTTTTTACACTCTTTCATTAATTAACCTACACGCCATTATACTAATACACGTTAGTGGGGTCTAAGGTCATTTTAACGTTAACACTACAGAGAGTCCCGTCTCAATACACTCCAGTGGGGTCCAGAACGCACATTTCGATGTCACTATCTCCTGTACACTCCAGTCGGGTCCAACACCAACATTTTTTCAAATCTTGATATCTTTCAATAAACCCCAGTTGGGTCAAGGCCGAACATCTTGAATCTTATGTTTCAGTTCTCAATAGACGCCGGTCGGATCCAAACCGAACATTTTGCCAAAATTGTACAATCAGTAAGTACACCGAAAATGGTATTCGACGAAAAAAAATTTTTCTACGTTCAGTATATACCGGTGGGGTCTAAAACCTTGATGTCCATGTTAAAACGTTCCTTGAACTCTGATCGATCTTATTTACGACGAGCGACGCGCGGGACGTGATGACGACGTGTAAACGACTTGGTGCGTCAGTAACGACTGGTGGCTGCGCGACCACGTGCCTTCCTTTTATACCTGATCTCGGTCGCAGTTGCGTATTTTTTTTGCGATTTGAATTTGGAAGCTTTCAGCCGAGTGGGCGTCCGCGCCCCCGCCCTTGTGTTTTTTATGTCGGGATTAAAAAAAAAATGCCATGCTGCCAGTGATCAAGATGTTCTTGTATTAATCAATTTAATTAACTAATTGGGTTAAAGAAAATACATTTAATACAATACAAGCTTTTGCTTCGGCTTCTCTCGCCCTTAATTCTATATTATGGTATAAATCAAAATTGTTAAATCTGATATATAAGATATTACTTTGAACTTTACTATGCGTTTACAACTTTGGCACGACAAACAAACATACATACATGATAACAAACTTTCGCTGTAATATTAATACTATATATGACACATAATATATATATATATATATATATATATATATATATAATATAAACAAACCGACTCCGCACTATAATATAACACGTTAAGGTACGTGACGGACACGAAGACAAACAATTGTTATGAATATTTATTATTTAATCACGTAATGGTATTAAAGATGTGCTGAACTCTTCATTTATGAATACAATGATTATAAAACGATATTACAATAATTTAATTATTAATTTGATTTAAAAAAAAATATATAATCAATATTTCATCGAGTGTTTAAATTTAATTTGTATATTTATATTTTTAATATAAAAATTTTAACTATAGTGTCATGGTATTTCAATGTTTTTTTTATTTATATTAAATATTAATAAATTACATAAAATATAATATATATATATATATATATAAATGTTGGTAGTCCTTATAATCCCTTGCAATCCTGTAAAGTCACCGCAGAGACAATGCGCCCGCGCAGGACTCACACACACATACATACATACTTATTATTTATAATATATATATACATTATAAATAATATATAAATATCTTAAAAACATATTATCTATATTCTTAAGATACTTAGATTTTTTTTAATATTTCCATTTATTCCATAGTTAAGTAAAATAAGACTAAAAATAATCAAAATTTCAATAAGACCCCGAAAATAAATACATTTCCAAATTCCGTATACGGTTAGTATTTTTTATATACAACATATATATATATATATATATATATATATATATTAACTCTACTATCTACAATTAATTTCTACAAACAAACACAAAGTAAAACATGTAATAACAAGAAATTCCCAAAAAAAAAAAAAAAAAAACCTAATCTCATAATACCGCAATCGAAACCGACTCATTTTACAGGGGATTTAAGTTAGTTAGTCAGTAATTGCTTCTTATAGGATTAGAGGCGGTGACCAGTGACTAGATCTAGGTAATCTTATAATCCCCAGGATGATGCGGGTCACCATATTTGGTTGTTGGAGTGCTTCTGTTTATCTCTAAGACTATTTGTTAAGACATTAAGAGATAACATTCAAATAAAGATTTTTCATTCCAAGTGTTCCTCAAGGTTCAATACTGAACCCACGTATCTTTCTCCTTTACATCAATGGTATGTATAATTTTTTGACAAATACAATAATATAGTATTGTCTCCTGGTGATGATTATTAATATTTATATTAATAAAAACAAATTCAGTCAGTATTGGCTTTGAAAGAGAAAAGAAATGTAAGAAAAAGAGGCATTAAAATTAAATATAATTTTTCTAACCTCGTTAGTAAATGTTTTTCTTTAAGCGGGACGCGGACTTGAACACCCGACCCTGATTTCAAAACAAACACTCGTTACAATTATCCTGAATAATTAAACGTTATTATTTATATAGTTTTTTTATAAACATTTCATTTCTCTCGCAAGACATTTAATTCGAATAATAATAATCAATATTTTATTTATCTATAGAGACATTGTGGCGCTACTATTGTGTAAAAGAAATTGTAATATACTAGCTTCTTACAGCGGCTTCGCTTAATTAATAATGTAAAAAAAATTTTTTGTCGGATGGCAGTTAAAAAAAAATTTTTCTATCCCTCGGGAACAGATCTGCACGGTAAAGCAATCTATGGTCTTTTCTGAACCTTCAAAGCTTCACAAACAAACCAACACACAATCTCTGATTAACATATATAATATTAGTTAAAACATTATTTTATAATGTATTAGCTGTTTCCCGCTACTCTGTCCGTGTTTCCTATAAAATGCGTCACACATATTAGGTAAGTAATCAAAATCTGTCAACAATTAATAATATTACATTGTATAGACACGTTCTAATAATAGTTTTGTGTGTGTGTGTGGGTGCGTGTGTGTGTGTGTGTGTGTGTGTGTGTGTGTGTGTGTGTGTGCGCGTGTGTATGTATGTGTGCGTGTCATAGTATCTATAATTTAAACTATTATCGCTATCAAATGCAAAATATCAAAATTTTGTAGTGTTTAGAGCGTTTGGAAGTACAAACAGATTCCTTATTTTTATATATATAATAGGATATATAATAGAAAGTAGGGGGAATATATATTTGTCATAACAATTCTAATATTAAGCGTTGATAATAACTATTATTAATGACATTATTATTATTAATATAATGTGATATTTAATTTGTGGTGTGATAAGTGATAAGGAATCAAGTTATAAATAATATTATATAGTTTAATATATAATTAGTTAGACCACAGCTCCATCGACCTTATCGCGGGGAATCAATTTTTTTCCTTAATTATTAATAAAACAATTTAATTAATATTTCAATAGAGAATTAGTTAAATCACAGTTAAAATAGAATTATTGTTTAAAAATTAGAAACCTAGTTAAAAATATTAAACCACAGTTAAGTTCTTTTTTTTATATATATTTTTTTCTTTCTTTTTTTTTAAAGTTAAAATACCGTTAACGTTATGTTTAACCATTAGTTTAAATTGCCGGTTAACTAATTGCTTTATAGGTTGCGCAAATGTTTACAATAACTCGCAATTCCCGGCACTAGGGGTTTTTTAATGTTTTTATGGCAAAAAAAAAATAATATTTTTTTGTTAAGTAGGTAAAGTACGACGCGTAAAAGTTGCAATTTGTACAGTTTACGATTAGAAAGTAAGGGACGACTTTCTAGGATTCTACGAAATTTATTTTCAACTAACTTACAGATAAAATAAAGATGTATCATATTATTTATATATATATATATATATATAATATATATATATATATATATATATAATGAGTACCAACATGTAAAAATCATGAAGAACTCACTGGCAGTATAATAGTTAATTGAAAAAAAACAATTAAATATTATTTTGTGACAAAAAAACGAATACATTAAAAAAAATTAAAAGCATGAAATAGTTTTCATATTAACACATTATAATTAATATTATTATCTTCACATATAGTGTTATGTCTTTGTGTGTGTGTCTCGTATATGATTATGATAAGATATATGAAAACACAGCTGTGTGTGTATTTACATGTGTGTGTGTGTGTGTACACATGAATCCTTTATAATTCGTCTTGTATCAGTTCGTCTACGGACATATTCTGATAGCCGAGGAGCGTGTGTATAGTATTTAATATAAACCGACAATCTGAATGTAATTTAAATTTTAAAGTTACGTTTTGTAAATCATCATTTACAATTTCGTCGGGTTATAAAATTCCAAATTTAGATTTGTGTGTGTCTATATATGTGTATGTGTGCGTGTGTGCGTGTGTCATTGAACTCAAATAATGTCATATATATTTCGATGTGGTGTCGTTATTAAGATACAAAAATGGCGAGGATTAGTTTATATCTTAGGAATGTATTTCCTTACTGAGCTCAATCAATGAGGAGGAGAAAAAAATAAAGTCCAAAACATACAAAAATATTTATGATTATTACCGAAAATATATTTAGTACACAAAAACTGAGTAACGTACTGAGAATTTTGGTTACATCTCATTGTTTGAGTGCAAAAATTTTTAAAATCCTAAAACAAAACTGCCACCGTCCTTACACTAGTGATGTCGTAAATCATAGAATTATTTTAATCCCATAAATATACCGACGGAAAGACAACAGCGAGATGACTCCAGACGGACGGACATGCGACATTTTAATAATAATATAGTATAATAGCATTAATACAATGCAGATTAAACAGAGACAATCCTTTTCAGTCTCTGCTCCAAATCCCTTGATAAAGTAAGGATTAAATTAAAAAGGTTTCAAACGAATGTATGTGGCTTCATAGATATATATATATATACATGTATATATTTTAATATTTAAGTGTCCGTTTGTAATTTCAATTTAACAGCTGTTCACTAAATGCGTTAAAAACATATACGGTACTGACAAAAATATATATATATATTATTTCTTCTGTCTGTCTGCCTGTTTGTTCCGGCTAATCTCTGAAGTCGTTGGACCGATTTTAATAAGTCTTTCACTGGCGGATAGTTGATGTTATAAGGAGTCATTTGGGATACTGTAGAAAACATATTCCGAACGAAGTCGCATGCAAAGTTTAGCTAAGTAGAAACAATCAACAATCACATCAAGTGAGTCAAATTGAACGTAGAATTCAATAAAAAAATTGTTTTTAACATTTATATTCTTACATTTATAACTTTCGATAGAAATTCCGCTCCGATTTTTTATTAAACTAACTGTGAAACACTAATTGTAGATCCAATTTATAGTGTACGATAATAAGTGAACTTTAATACCTACCTATAAACACTTATTATTCCATTCCACAAGCGCACAACCACTTATCTAAACTATACTAATATTAAAACAAATTCTATAAAACGTATTTGATACACTGAAAATCAGTGTCAAGTGACATACATACATACATACATACATACACGTATTATATAAGAACAAAAAACTTATATTTCTAACCAAGCTTTAGTTCGCCATATGTTAGAACTAATTTATTTATTACATAATATCAAACTAATTAGTTTTTCAGTCATACATCTTAGTTTATTTTGATTATAGCGTAAGCATAATATATTTTTTTCCCAAATATTATCATAAAGGCTATTAATATTAAGGGCAGGTATACACAACTAAAACATCCACAAACAATAGACATCCCTCGGTTTAATTGCGAATCTATTGTTTGTTGCGCAAAAATAACTGCTTTACGACTGCAGAGATATCTTTAAAAATATACATTGTAATACTATTTTACAATAACCGTGAATATAAAGGAACTTAACATTAAGAAAAAACGTGAATATTTTTTAAAACATACTTTATTTGGTCTGAAAAAAATAACAAAAATTAGTCCCAAAATTTTAAGTATATATATTTTTTATTTTTGTCACTCAATTGTCTTTAACCCTTACAATAATTGCATTTTTCATTTTTATGTAAAACAGACGTCACTAAATGACATGTCCGTCCGTGACGACCGACATTTTTTTTAATTTTTTAAATGTACCCACCCTTTGACGGCTTTTAACTATTTTTATGGCGGTAAATTTTTTAACGCAAACACATTAGGAGCGAATGATTTTTTAAGAATCAAAAAATATGTATAACAAATGAGTATATATATATATATACTATAAAAAAAAATTACTACAAATTTTACATAAAAATTCATATATATATTTATTTATTTTCCATATATAGAACGAGGTTCAACATATTTCAGTTAAGTATATTCAGGGACCGATTAGGTAAGTTGGTGACAGTTTTGACGCACGTGACCAACATAGACCAATGTTGGTCCTGAATTGGTTCATGAAAAAAAAAACGATACATTTTGAAAAAAAAAAATGTTCAAACAAAATGTACGCAGAACGAGAATCAAACGAATGTAAATGAAAACTGCTTAAATATTGAGCGAATTTTAAAAAATATTCCTCACATTTTGATTGAATGCTAATTGTAGAGAGAAAAAAATACATTTTTTATTCATTATTCCAGTCAACTTACGTTGATGTTAATTTACTAAATTTGGGATATTTCAATTTTTATACTGTTACAAATCAAACACAATGTGTTTGTGTGTTGGTCTTCCAACTTACACACTAAGAGCTAAAACAGATTTAGTATGAGAAGTTGGTATCGAGTCGAGCCAGCCCGTATTCGAGCTAATACCAGTACCATAATATACATATAATTTTACGGAACCCATTTAATTTGACTCACACTTAAAATAAAACCACCATATATATATATATATATATATATATATATAAATATATATATATATATATATATATATATATATAAATATATATATATATATATATATATATATATATATATATATATATATATATATATATATATATATATATATATATATATATATATATTTAATTAACCTCGAATAATATATAAGGCGATACTGAAGCATATATTTAAATTATTATAAATTATTTTTATATACAAACTGACTTACAAGTTTTTCAATATTAAATTTATTTTTAGGTTTTTTAATTTTAATTTTAAAATTACAGGCTAAGACGAACTTTGAACCAAAAACAAAACCGCACAAAAAAAATATATTCTTTACATCACAAAACAGAAATAAACGTTTAATTGGATAAGAATACTATAAATAAATATATATTTTTTTAAGTTTGGTAGGAATTTTTATCACCTAAAATTCTTCACTACATCATCTCCATACATCCCGTACCTACTCCATGTAGGGATGACTTTTTATAGATTTAATTAAACACACATATATTAATTAAAAACATATTTACATATAAAACATTCGGTGGGTACCTACTGTCTGCTCAAATATAATAAATACAGATCCAAAATGGCGACTGTAAAATATTATGATTTTTTGATCGATCGAAAAACTGAATTTTATGATTACTTCAAAAATAAATTCATATATTCACAGTGGGTAGTTTGTATAAATTTATATTTAAATATGTTATTAATAAATACAAATAAAAAAAAAATAACAAAGCACAAAAAAAAATTGAAACGTTAACAAAATAATCAAAAATTAGTTCGAAAAAAAAAAAAATCTTAAAATAGTTCTGAAATCGCTTCAAGTGACAATAGTTCAGACAATCTTTGCTTTTTTTTAACTCTTAAATAAAACATCTCTTGACGTAAGGGGATATGAATTTCGTGAGGTCAAGACAATTACCATACGGGATAAATGTGCATCAGCTGTATCCGGTGTGACTGGATTAATATAACACACACACACGCACACATAAACACACAAACACACACATATATATATAAATATATATATAGTATGTCTGTACATAAATCGAGAGAAAACTCAAGGTGATAAGTCGTAATAAATAAGTGTTAAAGTAATTAATAAATTAAAATTTACGGCAACCATAAACTAAAGGGTTAACAAATACCTCGGTAAGGGTCATTTTTAACTGAACGCTTTGTCTGTTGTACCTACTGTAAATTGGTTTTCGATGGTCAAAAATTGAGCTTAAATTTAGTCCTTATAAATGCTAAAGTTATGTACATATATGTATATATATATCTAACTCTTTCTCTCTCATAGAATAGGGAGAGATATACGTATATATACATATATATTCTATTCTCTTCAATCAATTCTTTGCTACTATTTGAAACTTAAATTAACAAAATTCAATTAATCTGAATCGTATTAATATTACTTTTATTAAATATACTTCTAATTCTATTATGTAATATAACATTCTGTACTCCTTCATATATACTGTATGATATTTCATACTCCACCTATCGTATAAAGGGGTACAGAATACAATAATCAAATACATACATTTATAATTTCTTGTCCACGCCATCTTAAATATGGCTTCCTAATGACAGTTTACAATAAAACCCTAAACCCGCGCTACCGACGCCGTTGTGTGTAAATGATCCAATTGTTGCTATCTCCTAAATCTGCTACTATCCGTTTGTCTGTTTGTCACACTTTGTTAATTATATGGTCTCCTTTACAATATTTTTTTTCTTTTCGTGGTAAAAGTTACTGTAAAATATAAAATTTTTACTTACCATAAAATATTTTTTTGTGGTTCTGCGGTAATTGGGTGCTGAAACAATAGTTTTCGACCTTTGTCTGTCTTGTCTGTGATAGTTTTAATAAATTCTGATCAAATTTTATATATTTTGATATAATTTGAGTTATAATTGCAATTAAACTGGGAATAATGATGATTTTTCACATAATTTTTCATATGATGAAAATCTTCATACTTGGCGCGATCGTGCAGACAAAGCCGAGGATAAAGATAAGTTTTCCAGATTAAGGTTTATAGATTTCATATTAATTTTGATACATACTATTAGATCTCTCTCGATGTTAAAGCTCTTTGTATTGAAACATATACTCAAACTTAAAATATCAGAGTGATGTCAAATATTCCAAAACAATAGAAAAACCTAAAGGGTTAGTGACAAGTGACAACAAAACAAACTAACGGAATATTGATAGAACATTAAAATGAAAAATAACTCCCTATTTCTATGTTAATAAGGATCAAAATATCCCATACATTTTCTAACACATTTTCAAAACGTCACTACTAAAAAAAAATGGCAGCCAAAAAAAAAAAACCGTTCCACAAATGGTCCCGTTCATTATTGTCTTATTTATGACACTGCGGGATCACAGAATACCTTAGAATAATATAAAACAAGAGATTTAAATATTTTTATTGCATGAATTTTGTTTGGTGGCCGTTTCTCAAAACTCCTAACAGACACCCTTTACTTAAGTAGCCGGCAGTAAATCATAATATAACGGACGGTCTTGGAATCTTTTGAAAATCGAACGGTCGCCTGGAATTTTTAATTGGGTGTTTTATTTAGAAACTACTGTTGTTTGAAAAATTATTATTTATTTTTTGTTCTGACAGAGAAATAACCTTTTTTTAAAAATAAATAAAAATTTTAGTATGAATATCAAATGTGACGCTCTCTTTTCCCATTAATATGAAATTTAGTTAGGCTTTTCATATTGACTTTTTAAGTTAAAGGTTGTCTCTTTCTAGTTTTTCATTATTAAAAAAAAACAAGTCAGATCTAAAAATATTTTTAAATATTAAAAATATAATTCGTAAAACAAAATATTAATCAAAAACTATTTTCTAATTAGGAAATTGGATCAAAAAAAATCAAAAAAAAAAAACTAAAAAAAAATATATAAATTAATTCACAGCCCTAAATTGCTAACGTAATTTATTAAGATCCAAACGCATTTCCAATTTTAAATAAAGAACGCGAACAGTTCAAGGAACGGTCAAATTCGTTTAAAGGAAATTGTATTGATTTTTTCAGTTCAACAAAATGGCGCCGAATAACAAATGAATTGCGTAACGGAAAATTAAAATATATTTTATATATTTCGTAATAATTTTGGCGCCGAAATTTTGTCAAAATCCGAATTTAAAAATTCAAAGAACATTAATACCGTTTTTCGAATTGATAACTTACGAAATTGTCTGGAACTTTCTATCGCGAAAAATATTTAAAAAAAAGTAAAAATATAAAAAAATATATATTTTTTTATACAATATAAAGAATGCAGATTTAATTAAACCAACAACTCTCTTATACTAAATTTATTCAAAATTTTACATAATTTTTCAATAACCGTTCAAATCATTAAGACAAAAAAAAACTAAATCAATTCGATTAGAATAATTTTATTTACGAAAAAAAAATATTTTAAGATACTATTAATTTTATTGTCAAAATAATATATATATATATATATATATATATATATATATATATATATATATATATAAATAAATACAATTTTGAGGATCTGTACGTATTTAGCATAGTAAAGTCATATATTGCTAATATTATTTTAAAGACCAAACCTCAAACAAATATAAATACATACATATATACATATATATATGTGTGTGTGTGTACATAGTCTCCTGGGATGCAGTCCGATACACGAACACAACAAGTAGTTTCGGGAACAACAATCCATGTAATGTTATTCGGTGAACTCGCCTCAAGACTCTTAGGACATGAAAATTTAATCTACAACTCATCCTAATACAACAATTTTCACCTTTTCATGTTGCAATTTTTATGTTTTATGGATTTATGTATTTATAAACAATTTTATAACATTATATATACATATATATATGTACATAGCAACCTTAAACACACAAATTTGAGTGAATGAACCATCAATCTCATTTGTCATCTGGCTATACATCCGTCCCTTTCGCACTTACACATATAGTTATAGGTGTGAAGGAGATGTGATTAAAAAATTCCATCACGTAACAGAGCTAGCCAAAACTGAGTAGATGCATGGGTCGATGACCTTAACTGCAACCTCGCCCTAGTATATAAGCTAAGGCTGCGTGTACACGTATGGCGAATATTAATTAAAAGAATGGGAGTAAGTTGGTTCGTTTATATTATATATGAATTTTTAGGACAAGTTGTATTGGTAAAGGAAATAATGGAAATTTTTCGTGAAATTCCTCGTAAAATTTGTCGATTTCCAATTTTTCCTCCACTTTCAGTGTATCTTGGTATACATTAAAATAATCCCTGAATTATTTTAAAATATTTTTAAAGCTTATAAAAAAAATTACATTTTCATCGTCGATAGCATCATTGTTCTTCTTCGGGGCGCGTTTGGAACCTTCGTAGCATTAACTTCAAGCTGGAGAGTGTCTTCACATAAGAGTTTATTTCCATAAGTATTGTACCAAATTAGGTCTATTCTTCTATTTTTCATACCAATCATCGCTAGTATTGATTCAAAATTGCAAAAATATATATATATCACCATCAGTCTCCCTCCACCATCCCTCCTCTCATAGAAATCAACAACAAAAAACCCAAACGCCCATGCTCTACATATAAATAATGACTCTATCATCGTAAGCGGTGTCATTATTTAACGATAGTTTGGAATCTGGGAAACAATTATTGGTCGCTTTTAGCAAGTTGAATATCCTCAGCGTTAACTGGTTTGGACTTAGGACCGTGTGACACCGCTGGCGATACTTTGACTATATTATTTTTACATGATAATTTAGAAACTATATTGAATTTTTATATATATATATATATATATATTATAAAATATATTAAAGACAATTTTCTAATAAAAAAAATATTTTTTTATATACTACTAATATATATTGTTCGCTTACGTGAAAAGTCGTCAACCGAAAGTAGTTATATCTGATAAATTAAATTTTAACTTTATTCATATAGTAATTGAGTATAATTTAATATAATCATATTCAGGGGCGGCATGGCATTATAATAAAATAAATAAAACCTTTCACATTTATTAATTCAAGTTACGCAATAAAAAAAAACAAATTTTAAAATAAGAACGTACAAAAAGAATAAAACAAAACAATTTCAAAGTAACCTAGAAAAAGAAAAAGAAAATGTTAAAATAAGAACGTACGAAAAGAATAAAAAAAAAAACAATTTTAAAATAAGAACGTACAAAAAGAATTTAAAAAAAAAATTAAAATAAGAACTTACAAAAGAATAAACTTTTAAAATAAGAACAGTATACCATTGACCTACATATTATAAAATAGTAAAACAGCATCCGTACAGCGATGAATGAGATGAAGTAAATCGAGTGAGTCAGTCGTTACGTTGGAGTGATATCAGTGCGTTTTGTAACCACCGGGGGTGCGCTGTACGCGCGTCATTGGGATGTATGGAGATACGTGTAAGATGAGGAGAAACTTGTGTGACACATCCTTCAAATATTATTATTAAATCCTTACTGCATTAAGAAAGATAATTGAAAAAATGTATAGGTTTATTACTTTTGTATGTAGCTCTTAGAATGAATCGATTTTGGTGTGACTCTGCGGATTCCTTAATATCCTACCCTGCAAATAAATCACCAGAATTTCTTTACAAAAATACAAAATTATAAAGAAATAAATTAATAATTATTTTTAACCCCCATTTTTCTCCTACTTTTCTTTAACAACACTATAAGGAAAACTTTATCCAATATGTATTCTAATATTAAATAATAATAATAATATATATATATATATATATATAATTATTATTATAATATATATATATATATATATATATATATATATATATATATATATATATATAAAGAATATACATTAAACAATAATGACAATATATTAAAAATATATTTATATAAAAAATACAATTACAAAGTACAATCAAAATTATAATTAAAGATATAAATAATGAAACAGGGATTAAATTTTAATTTTCTCCCATTGATTTATCGTAACGGGAAGAGGAGGGAGGAGATTATTTATTGTCGCAAGTGTTGCATCTCTGTCTTTTTCTTTATTTTTTGCGAAATAGCGATATATATAGGGACGCAGCGATCGAAACAATCTTACAAGATGTCCTTCTTATCTATCTTATCTTAAAAATTAGAAATCTTTTTTCCACTTAACATAAGGGAAAAAAATATGCCCACAATTATTTTAAACCATATTTTTTTTTTTAATTTTTGTAAACTTTTTATTATTCAATAAGAAATATAATCTGATAATATGTTGGTATATAATATTATTACATAACACACACACGCATACACACACACACATACACACACACACATACACACATTGTAGTAAACAAAATCTAGAAAGTACTACGCCATAGTTTTTAGAATTACTTATTTAACGTCATACGTTGACTTTCAAAAATCAAGATGTCCGCCGTCTGTTTGGAAATTGGTTTACTATTAAAAAACAATAAATTTCCAAACTAATTTATATTTTAAACGAAAACCACTAATATATATTTTTTAATTCGCTTCAATTTAAATATTCATAATAAAAGAAATTACTATATCATATACATAGTATTAAAAAATATATCTTGTTATTTTACTCGCATAGATTATCTAAATTTATAGACAAACTTTTTCGGTTAATTTATTAATTACAGTGATTATTACTATTTTTTGGTAAAAAATTTAAAACTGATTTTTATTATTATTTTTTTTATAAAGACGAGAACCTACTGAAAAATCTTGAAATCATTTTCCACATGCTATAATTATAAAAAAAACTTTCGGTCAAAGGTCAAAGCTTTAAAAATCTAATAAAAAAAACAAATATATATTTTTAAACGGAACTATAAATAAAAAAAATGCAACATAATTTTAAAATTTGAATTACAAAAAAAAATATAGAAAAATCCTACTTAAATAAATTTCCAAGAAATATAATTTCCCATAAATCCCTACGGGAACGCTGTTCGAATTTCAAAATCCGTAATCAAATTCCTCGTCGCGTTAGAAATTCGGCCAATAATGATAGCACTGTAATCGCACTCGGTGAGTCAACGGCCGGTGAAATGATTCGGCGGGGTCGTTCACCTTTCACCCAATTTGCCTAAAAGTGTCCATTATGAATTGGCGGCGTCATATCACGTCTAATACGACTCACTCTGACGCTTATATTTGTATACATTTATTTAAAAAAAAAAAAACAAAAAATTTTACCAAAAATTTTTGCCAAGTGAAAGCCGAAGAGAAATGTTAATCGCAAAAAAATAAACAAACTCTATTACATATATTATACCGAAACTTATTAATTATAAAAATGAACACAATAAAAATATTAATTAAAAAAAAAAAAAAATAATTTTAATATTTAGAAACGTTAACAACAACGTTTAATTTCGCTCAGAATTTTAATGAAACAAAATCTAACTGTATTAATAAATAAAAAATGCCAAATGTGAAGGTAGGTCGCAAACGGTACCTTCACCGGGGTAACTAGTCCGACGACCTTTGGGCGTTTTTTTTTTTTTTTGGATACTCTGTCTCGTGTGAAAAATTGCCGGTCCGAATGTACCAGGAGAAAATGAGCGAGAGAAAGGTGAGCGGAGCGGTAGGTATTCGGTGTGTAGAAAGCTCGTGTTTACCGATGGCCGGTGAAACGACGCTTTTCGGATACAAACTGGGTCGCGACGCGAAGCGTTTATTGACTTTAAGAAACATCAAAGCATTTATCTTATATCCTCCTTGTAATTCGATCCTAATATCTCTCATTATCATTAATAAGAGCTAAAATAAAAAATATGAAACGAAGTAAAGTACAAGAAAAGAAAAGACCTATTAATCAGATACTATCGAATGCCATTTCAATATCTAATTTATCGCACGCTAAGTCAAGTAGCACACTAACATCGCAGGAGAAAATACCGCAATTTTTGGGGTCAAATAGTGAAAAATACCGCAATTTTTGGGGTCAAATAGTGAAAATACCGCAATTTTTGGGGTCAAATACTGAAAATACCGCAATTTTTGGGGTCAATTATCACAAATATCACAATTTTCAAAGTCCAATAGCGTTCTTAAATTGAATAATATACTCTATCGCGACATCCTTCAATTACTCCAGCAGTCAGCAAATAGCTGGAGTCAAGAGGCAAGGCTGGACTACCTAAAAGACAAGCGAACACATTCTAAGTATAATCGCATGAGTATAATTAATACTAGTAGTATAAATATACATATAAAGTATACCGAGGCGTGCGTCGCTTGGTCCACAAAGTTGTTTGCGAAACACTGAGGCGGGTAATTTTCTAATTATTCCGGTATGATAAGTAGCGGGGCCACTAACACTGACTTGATAGTATTAGAGATACAGGTAAAGTCGGGGCACACTAGACATAGCTTTAGGTAGCTCAACATATAGTCCACGGATATATAATCTAACTATATTATATGAAAAAAAGAAAACAAGAAGGAAAGGTTAGGAAAAACAAAGAAATAAAAATCATTCACAGCAAAAAAAAACAGAACTAAATGGAAAAAACAGCATTTATCTTAAACAGAAATGTAAACAAACAAAATAAATGATATAGAACAAAAAACTAATAAAATAAACGCCGGCATAAAAAAATATGGCTTCGTATATTACATCTTGTAGTGTTATAAAATATACGTCAAATGAAGCGTTGCAGTTTAATATTCATACTTCATAAACATCCGGACGGCGCACTGCTAACATTAATATCACAATACACAAACAGACACACAGACATTATATATACATGTATTGTTATATTCATTATTCAAAGTAGTTACTGATTTCAGAATCTGAGTCTGAACTGGTTTCGTTGTAAGATGTTATGGTCATTGGTGAGGTCAATGTTGGGTCATATTTATGTCAGACATACATTGCACTGATGAAAATGCTGAATTTCAAAAGAACTGTTGGAGAAAATATATATATATATATATATATATATATATATATATATATATATATATTATTGTGATACATATATGTTAAAAAATAATCGAATTATCTTAGAGAAATCTCTAGAGAGAAATTGAGATTAAAAAAGTTGCCTACTGTACTTGGTCACCCATCATAAAAAAGTCTTGGTACACCTACGCTTCACTAAAGTTATTCCAATAAAGGTAATTTCATACGATAGAGTATTTATATTTATATAAATTATTTTTTAATCATCTCTTGATTAAAACTAATTTTAATCTATATTTTATGGTGTCATTAATCATTCATTTGTAATGTGGTTTTGAAAATAATTGATTTTTAATATTACTAATTAAATATTATTTTTATTTTTATGATTAGAAATTTAAAAATAAAAATAACAATTCATACACATCGTTTCAGAAAAAAGGGCAAAAAAAAATATTTTCCATATATATATATATATATATATATAATATCTTTCCTGCGAACAGATTTGTTAAAAAAGTAAAATATTTCAATAAAATGATGTTTTTCTTTTTTTCCTTAATATATTTAAACGTTCAATTGCTGTCTGTCTGTCATTAATATTTATTATTTTTTAATTTGATTTTAATTTAAATTAATATTAATAATATAATTTATTTTCGTTCACATCACGCCATGTCATGTCGATAATGACGTGTTAATGGCGAATTAGTGGGGTTTAACAATGATTAACTTTATTAGGGTTCCGTAGTCAAATATTAAGACGCATAACTTCGTCATATCTCTCTGTAGTCTAGCTCAATAACTATTAGTACTAGAAATATATAATTCGGCTTAAACATACATATTAGGGTGGTCTTTAAGACAGTCTTTGCAAAAATTGGTATATTAAGGAATTCGTATGTAAAATATTAAACTTCGTAGTGCAAAATTTTTGTTAAATTAACACCCCCCCCCCCTCCCTCCACCCCCTTTCCAGCTAAAGTTTATAATGGTAGTGTGAAAAAAATCATAATAGTTCGACATGTAACGAATTTAAAAACTAAGAGTACAAATTTACTAGTTACAATGTACTAATTGTATATCTTAAATATCTACAAAATCTGTGTGTGTGTCTATGTGTGTGTCCATCGCGGGTATCTCCGGAACCCGACCCGGGCGTGGCCCGGCTCGCGCTTGGCCGGTTCTGTTTATTTAATTCGTCTTTAATGGCAGTGTTTATGTTAATCTCTATAATTGTATAATTGTAATAGACTTAATTTACTTACTAATTTTTTTCTTTTTGCTTTTATTTATTTTATCATTAATTTGATAACAAAAAAAATCTACTTAATATTATATATATTAAATTTAAAAGAATAGTGCAACACTGCATAGCATCATCCAAAATTTAATTTTAGATTGTTAATAGAATTTGACTTCCACACTCTAAACCAAATTGGCAATTTTTGTTTATATTATATTAGAAACAAATCTAACACTATAAATACTTACGTAATATAAATAAAATGGAATTATCCATACGTATAGTTCTAATAATATATATTTCGGTATCGCGATATGACGTTGACAATGGGGTAAAACCATTACATTTCCGGTCGGACGGATCCTGGGAGAACGTCAATTGACTAATCCGTGATATGTTATCAAATGACGAACTGTTCTAACGGATACGGTTTATTTCAAAGTCATTTTCGTCACATTTATATGTTGTATTATCCTTATTATTGAAATAGTATTATTATTATATTATTTATTTATTTTAACTTATCCGCCATTTTTTTTATTCTACACAAAAATGCAATTTTAATTTTCATCCCTTCTTTGACTCTTATATATATGTAATAAAAAAGCTAAAAGAAAAATGACTAAGTCCGTATGAACGCTCCGCCTCAAGTATTCGCATGTATAAACCTGACCTAAATTTTCAAAACAACATAACATTAAACATAATATTCCCATCTCAATAATATTTCATACCATATAATTATACACTGTATATCATTACAAATACAAGTTATAATACAGTTAGGTAACCCCAATAACACAAACGCTTGCCCAACTCGCCAACGTTGGACGAGCTTGGAGGCATTTATCTATCCAGCTATTATTTAATGATATAATAGACTGCGATTTATTTTGAAAACTTTACTCAATTCTACATTCCATTAATTACGTTCCATTTTTAAATTTCAATAAAGCTCGCATCACACCACTGGTTTCAGTATCAGTCGAGAACTACTCAATTTTATATTCCATTAATTACGTTCCATTTTTAAATTTCAATAAAGCGCGCATCACACCACTAGCTTCAGTATCAGTCGAAAACTAATACTTTTTACGTTCCATTTTTAAATGTCAATAAAGCGCCCATCACACCACCAGATCAGGTATCAGTCTATCTTAAGTACGTTGTGATCAGTAACGGTACGCGATATTAGAAGCCTTCTGACCCACTTCGGGCACCGTTACTACCGTCGAACCACAACGCCCGATGACATATATGGCGGACAACTGTACATAAATTGTTTACGATTACACGCAGTGACATAATGTTACATACACACACACACACACATACATACACACATACAAACAAACATAAAGAGATCAAACTTCATATACAAAATTTTATATGAATAATAAAGTTAAATATCTTACTTTCAAATGTAATAAAATCAAGGTAACATTTTTTTCCTTCCCGTGTTTGATTTCAATATTTCGTACGTTCCTCATCCTGGTGCAGGGTTTATCCATATACTGTTATATGAACTCAATTAAAACCATATCAGAGATCCTCTTATTATGCAAAAACTAACATATATATAATAACTTCATTTATAAATCTCTTCTAATAATTGAATCCTCAAAAGCATATTGATATGTTATTATTAAAAGAAACAATTCTATATAGAACCGTAAGTTTCAAACCAATCTGTATGCAGAACCGAGGTACACTAAAACCACTGATATATATATATAATATAATAAATCCCGTAAGTAGGTCGCAGGACGCGATCGGTCCGTTACTGACCCACTCTAACTCGTTAGGTGATACTTATTACTTATATTTTATTACCTCTTTAATGTTATTATAATGTTAACTTATAACTCGTATCCTGTTCAATTTAGCCTCACCTTTTTACCTTTACCTTATATTACCTTTAGTTTTACCTTTACCTTACCTTTAGACTCCATACAATAATATCAAATTAAATATTCAATAACATACTTTCATTACCTTTACCTTACCTTTGGACTCCATTCATTAATATCAAATTAAATATTTAATCATATAATTTCATACAAAATACAGACAGACAAACATTGCTATATGAGTATATGAAACAGTTAAAAATACATTAAAACAAACAAAGTCAATATTATATATATCACAAATATCTTCCATACTCGTAGTTAAGGACAAGTTACATCCGCGTCAATTTCCACTGAAATTATATAAATGTGAAGGGACTTACTAGAAGCGATATGACATCTCGGTTACTATATAATAACAGACATTGTTACATAAAAATATGACATATGTAATATGACATAAGTAATAAATCATAAATAAAAACAATTATAAAACCACAATGGAAGCACATAAATTAAAAATATACATATCTGCTATTTGAAATCATATTTTTTTTCAATTTAATTTGTATCGAAGTTAAATGTATTTTCCAGTAACTTTAACACTTAATATATATGTGTATATTATTATATCTTCTCATTTCATTCCGCAGTATTTGAAAACGTATTTTTTTCAAATTAATTTTTTTCGAAATTGAATTTATATGCGATATTTTTTCCAAAAATTTTCAGAAACTTTCAGAAACAAACAGAATATATAATTTCCATAATCTTTCGGAAACAAACATAATTTATATATTGGTTATATGTTCTCATCTCCAACTGTCGTATATGCAATTATATATTTTTTCAAAATAATTAGTTTTTTTTTCCAAAAACTTTGTAACACTGAATTTATATATATTGGTTATACAATATTCTCATTTCAAACGCGGTATTTTAAATCATATTTTTTCAAAATGTTTTTTCACGAAAATTTCTTTTCTACAAACTTTCATATATATATATATATATATATAGATAGACGTTCATCTCGTCCACGTCCACGTTACATCTGGTCCGTGTGATAAGGCGTCGGTCCGTTACCCGTCTATTTCCCGGAGCGTCCGTATCGAGTCGCTAACTGTTGTTAATTCGGGTCACCCGTTATAATACTATCAAATATCATACCGCTTATGGTTTTTAATGATACTAATACAATTACCTAATATAGATTATAAAGATAACTTCAATTTAGTGTGATGTAATGTTTGTTATTATTACTTAGATAGATACTTTCTTTAGAAATGTAGTTTATTGCTTAAAAACCTCACAATGGTACAGTGATCTTTCACGTTTAGAGACAGGAATATTAATATATATATCACACAAAATGTAAATAATCTTGTATGTACTATGTATGTATGTATAATAATATGTTATAATTTAAATATAAATAAATAAATAATAATAAATAAATTTCCAGCTATGTACTGACTACTTACGATATATCTGGAATTATGAGGGATAGACGTGAAATTTAATTCGATTTGATTTCACAAAATTCCATCAGTATGGGGGTTAGGGGAGGAAGGTTAATAAAAATCATTTTTTTTAAATTAAAAAACGAATTTTATTTTCTTATGATTTTTCTCTTTTTACGCCACGCTAAGCGGGCTAATGGGATAGTATTAATAAACCAATCCAAACATCAATCTAACGATCGATATATATATATATATATATATATAGCCACATACATACATACATACATACATGTATATGGAGTATGGACAGTTAGAGATCGCTTTCTGGGGCAACCGTTAACAGATCTTTGACTCGCGTCAACTTCCAGCGAGAGGCGTCACAACATGGACCTTTATAAATAAATATTAACAGTAAAACATATATATAATATATATTACATTCTTCATTTATAACATGGTTATTTTAACCAGAAACACTTGTGACACTCGGTACGAAATACAACATCAGATACAGGCTTGGAGCGATCGTTATTTTAAGAAATTAAACAGGTGTCCAAACCTGCGGGCTTATTTTTAGCACGCTCAGAGAAAATATAATATAGAATACAAATAAATATCAATCAAAGAAAATTAAACATTAATATAATAACAATAAGATATAAATTCATATAATAATAATAATAAAAGTGCAGTGCGTCATACATAACAATTTCATGAACCAAACTAATAGTTCCGTATTCAAATCAGTGGTATTGACAATAAACTTAGCGAGGTCGTACCCATGCGACCGGTATGTGTGTCAGCCGCTCTTAAGTACCGCCTTTATTATACAAGGGGATATCAACTCTATTGTACATATAATACAGACTATATTAGTATGATTTAATTATACTAAAAGTCAATTCGTCGTTAGAGAACAAGGCAACGTTAATGTCAGAAGACAATATGCCTTAAGTAGGTCGTTCAGATATTTGCAGTTTTGGTTATTATCTTGTTAAATGTTACTTTCTTTGAATAATAATAAGCTAAGACTTAACTACGAGTCTTAAGTATTTACATTATAAAATGTATTTGTTTTCATTTATAACTATATATATATATATATATGTAGTTATAAATGAAAATGTAAATAACAAAACGTACCAAGTTAAATGATCAATAAATAAGATAAAACAGATCACAGTATAATGGGAGGAAATGAAAAGGTACGATAGTTTTTTTATCGATACAACGTCAATGTATCGATATCAGAAATCATTGCAGGCCATCACTATATCTTGTAGCTACGGATATGCTATTAACGTGCAATACAGAAAAGATTACAGCTTATTAATATTAAATTTAACAAATATTTTTTAATAATCAAATATTTATTGTCGGTACAAATTTAGTGGTTTAACTACATACATCTTTTGCATTCCTTTTTGTATTTTGGTGCTTAAATAACAAAATATATACATATTTTTATTTTAACTGTATTTTTAGATCACCAATAACGCCTTAACTTTTATATTTTGACAGATAATTGACAAACTGTCAAAACATCAACTTATTCTCTGACATATATTATAAGGTTAATATGCTTATTACGCAATTACTATTAACCATATAATAATAATTTAATTTGAGTTTAAACCATTCCTTTTGTTACTCTTAGTGTAAGTAGTAAAGACTAAAACACTCCATATACAAACAAAATACTATCGTATAAAATTTATAGATATTTTCAATATTAGATCAGCTCTATACCAATCGATAGAATACAGACAATAAGGATGTATGATGGGATGGCAGATAACATCACGAGAGCAGAGAGAGATTACCAATCGTGTCAAAAGCCACAATCGGTGTGAAAAGCCACAATCGGTGTAAAAAGTAGCAGTCCATGTGAAAAGCCATAATCGGTGTGAAAAGTCACAGCCCATGTGAAAAGTCACAGTCCATATGAAAAGCCACAACCGTGTGTAGCCAGAAACCGATTGATAAATGATAAATGAGTACCAAATAGAAAACTGTGATATAGCGAAAAAAAAAACAATAAATCAAACGTCTAATATCAGAGTTTTATTCAACGTTTGAATAATGTATGTTTAATATTCTCTTTGTTAATATGTTATTACCGCCTCCAGCGCGTGCTCGTCTATGATTTATTGCCAAAACACATTACCCTCCTATCTTACAAACACACATTCACATAAACATTCAGTTTTTATAGCAATATTACAACTATTTTATAATACAAAATTAAAAAAAAATAAATATTAAATGTTCTTTAAAATAAGCGTTATTGGCATTTATTGTTATTATAAAAAATACATTAGAAAAGTTGAGATTAAGTACTACAGAAAAAAAAATTTGGAAATGACACAAGGAATTGTTTCGCGTGGGATTCAAACCCACTATTTAATAAAAAGACATATGAAAATATTGGTAACCAAAAATGAAGCAACCTTTGGTTGCAGTTAGGAAATACAGGAATCTGAACCAGGAATCGTCATACAGAACAGCTCGGGCAACTCTCTTTTCTGACAGCGGAAATAAATTAATAATCTTATCTATAATATATGAATACTCCTGAGAAACAATAAATAAATGCTAATTATTTTAGACAATCAATGTAAAGAGTAACTCAATTTAAGTATTAATAACATATTTTTCTTAAATTAATTCAGTGATTCATCCTAAAAGACATGAGTAATTTATAGTTTTGAGTAATACCGGGAGCACTTCTTACCCTTACAAAGAAGGTTGGCGATGTGAATATTGTTGGCGGTGAGTGAGAGAACCGGATGTCCAAAACCTCTTCCTTCCTTTCGGTGCGTCTTACAGCGCTCCCCATTCCTCGAGACCCATCAAGGTCATCATCACGAAGATATCTATAACCGACGAGCGTCTGCTCGTTTACCGCCAAATTCCACGTACACATTGTCAAAAATAATGGCGGCCACGCAATTAACAAGTTTAAATACATCGTAAGAAAGTCAATAGACTGAAAATGATATAAGCAATACAAAGATTCCATCGTGACAAATCGTTAAGAAAAATAACTCACTCGCTGCAAAAAAAAAGACCTTGAGTATAAAAATTATTGCAACCAGCTGTATGTAACTTCAGCGGCCATCTTGAAACGTCACGAGGCTACGTCACGTGACGTCACCGGGTCACGTCGCGGGTTCAACGAACGTCCGCCAGTTTAATTTGGCTTGCATCGTTGATAGAATTTTGGAAGCCATTTTGTTTTTTCAGCGGACATTTCGCGATGTTTTATTTTGTACATTATTTTATCGGGTATTATATAGATAGCTGTGTAATTGATTAAATCGAGTATCCGATTATTCTCAGGCGTCAGTGAAAATAGAATTTGACAATGTTTATGCTATTATCCGGTTGGAGTTTTTGGACGGACGTAGATAATAAAAGTCGCTATAGAGATGTTAAACACGTTAATAGTATGATTGTATTTTTTATACGTAAAATATTTGACCGGTGGTTGGCCTCTAAAGTTCGTCCCTGACTTATTACGAATGTCGCTTATGACGGAACACGAGGAAATCGGGGTGCCATTACGATGTCCGTCCGTAATTGGATTTCAGAATGAAGTCGTATGACAACATGATATGTTTCCCCCCTGGCGGCGCCTGCACTGTTATTTTATGCGAAATTTTATGTAATTATTTAAAGCACGCATTCATAATTCATTATTTTCTTTTAACGTTTATGACACGGCAATTTTAGTGGTCGGTTTAAAACAATTTACAATACGACTATTAAATTAAGAGTTATTTATGTTCAAATAATTAAAGTACTTTCAGATCAAAAAATATAATTTAAACTTATTTTTTAAAATATAATATACCTAAATTATATTTTATTCAAATAATATGAACGAAAATGTCATTGCCGAAACGGTGAAAAGAGCAAGGCAAAATATTTGCAATAAACCCCCATTCGATATCAAAGTTCAACAACCCCTAGATGTTATATTCCAATTTATCGTACATTACCCCCGAGAGTCATGTCTCGTGAGAAGCACGTGTTAGGACAATGTGTTGTGTGTTGTCGTATCGAATGGTTTTACAATTATATATCATGTGTAAACATGGCCTTATAACTATATAAAAAAATATATATATATAACTAAGGTAAAGGCTATATATATGTCTATTTGTCTTCATATCATCTGATAGTACTTAATTGAAGGTCACTGACCCCTCAAGTTCGGTCAGGTGACGTATCATTTGTTTACGTATACGTTGAACTCATCGAAAGTGGACGATTATTTTAATATATTTTTTATCTATTTAATTATATATTCGCGGGAAATTTGACTTACGTCGCTGCCATCTTGTTTCGACGGGAAATAATGTGCTAAAATTAGATATATTAATATAATAAAATAATTGAAATATTCTAATCTGTTTAACAAATATAAAAATAGTAATATAAAAGATCTTAGCGAATTAATTATTTAGTTTTGTGTACTAGTGTCTTGTATGAGGAAACCGAATTGTAATTCCCATTCAAAATGGTGGCATTCTGCCGAGTCATTGATCACTTTATATTAATAGCTTTTTGGCATCATTTTTAACAACTATTTAAAGAGCGGAGTATATTTTTTTAACAGAAAAGGTTGTAACGAATTGTCAACTATTTACCGAACAAACAAAAGGGTAACAAATTATAATAATTTAAACATATAAATGAAATTGAAGTGTCTATTTGTGAATCCAAAATAACAGCTTTTCACTATATATATATATAATAAAAATACTTTAATTTTTTATTTGTGTGTTTTTCCGTTTGGTGTGACTAATCTCTGAAACGGCTGGACCGATTTTAACAGAAGTTTCACTGGCGGATAGCTTATACTACAAGAAGTAACTTAGGCTACTTTTTTAAATATATTCCGCGCGACCGACGTCGTGGGCAAAGGTAGTCTGCTCTAAAATAATTTATAGTATTGATATGAAAAGTCAATACTCAAAAGCATATAACATAATATCATTCAAACCCGACGTGACGGGTCCGTGACGATTATCACGTACGTTTATATACCACGTGGTATTGAATTTGAGATGAGTCAAATTATCACCTAATTGATTCATCTCAAGGTCTTAGCTCTTTGAGATTATTGAACTTTGTTATAAATTAAATTCGTAGGTTTATATCCTCTTGTATAAAACAAATTCTTTATTTTACTACAATATATATATTTATTACGGAATCGATAAGTTATGTAAAAATTATTATTAATAATATATATATAATGTAAAACATTCATAAAACATTTAGGTATATATATCCAGATGTATATTCCTTTAGGAGCCGGGTTCGATGTCCGGAAAGAGCACGTGGCAACACCAACACGCAAAAAACTGGAAGCTAATGAAAGAATTGTTTATAACAAACATACAATACAGTGTGATTTACACTATATAGTATAATTTGGTATACTTACTAATATTATAGAGAGACAGAGTGTTTGTTTGTAGTGAATTTTATTGTATTTTATTGAGTATTCAAACGGTTTTTAACTAAATATATTTAGAATGGTTCTCGTGGTTTACATAAAATGTATTTTCGTGGAAACCATATTAGCAAAGGTCACGAAAAAATTGTCAAATTATTTACCTGTATTCAAATTTTAATTGTATTCTTAGACTATATTACAAAACATGGACTAACATTATTTGTAACTAAATCTGGTTAACTCTATTTCATACTTAATCCAGTACCACAATTAAACCCAGTTTAATTATAAAACCATCGTGAAATAAACTAATTTAAACCATAAATCAAAATGTAAACCTACACTACATTTAATCCACGTTTAATAAACGTTTATGTGTGCGTGTGTTTGTGTATATGTGTGTTTGTGTGTCTGTTAGATAAAATATTTCATAGTTATTCAGCACTTACCTAATCTAATAGATTTCACAAAGGCATCGTTACTTCGTTTATAATACAAAAAGCCGCAGATAATATCATTACGAGTCTATCTTTTGTAAATAACGAGGGAGTCGTTTTTCTACAACCGCAAGAAATTCTTATTTATATAAATTATTTTAATATATTTGTTGGTTTGTTGATAACAATATATATAAACAAAATAATTTAAATAGTATAAGAAATACAGCTACACATTGTTAATATATATACTTACTAACATAAAAATGGCTAAAATCATCATGGCGGCTAACGACACGGTAGCTCAGTTGGCAGTGCGACGGGGAATATATAACAGAGGTTGCAGGTTCAAATCCAGCACACGTTTATATGAAAATCAAAATTTGGATTAATTTTCTTTAAATTAATGTAAGCTAGGGGTGTCCAAAATAATTGTATACTCTTATAATGGTTAAAAAATATTTATTTAATAATAATTCATTCATTCATTCATTCATTTTATTTGATTTCATTCGATTTGTATCAACGTAAAGTATTTTAATACTATTCTCATTCACAGACCCCACATTCATCTCAAAGTACACAAATTATAAAATTATAATATTATTAACAGTATGCGTCTAATGATATTTGAATTTCATGTTGAGAAACACTAAACAAACTTATTAATATGATATACAAGATATTGCTTCAACTCTACCCGCCCTTAAACTCCATTGGGGGGTATGTTCCAAAATTGTAGCCTATATAGTTTGGCTATATTTATGTAAGGTTTCATCGAAATCTGTTCAGTAGTTTTGACATAACAAATATACATCCTGACAAACGTACTTCATATATTTGAATGACTTGGCGAATACTTAGCTATTACCATTATCTTTACTTGGTAACACTTTTTCGTATATTGATATTGATTGTATTAATTTTGTTTTTTTTAAATTCAAATTCAAATTAAAAATATCTTTATTCAAGTAGTAATTTCTACACACTTTTGAATCGTCAATTATTACAATACAAAAAATGGTCAGTGTAGTCAGTCCGTAAATAAGCTACCACCGGCTCGGAATGCTGCTCTGTTGAGAAGAGCTAGCCAGAAACTCAACAGTTGCCATTTTCAAAAGAAATATAACAATCTTAGATGATATACATTATTATATAAATCCTGCAAATGATTCAACAACTTAACTTTATTGAACGTTACAATAACATTTATTTAATAATAAACTTTTGATTTTAGATTTAAAACCAAAAAAGGTCTAATATATCTTGTGGAACTTTATTATATATGCGTATACACAAACCCATGAAGGATTGACATTGTGAGTACTTCCAAAATTGTCTATTAGCACTCATAGTCCAAAATAAGACAATATCACTGTTATATCAAATGTTAAAAGTCAAGGCTTTGATATCTTGTAAATGTGATATCGTCATAGAAGTAGTAGTATTCTAGCCTTCTTTTAGTACAACTCGATACTTGAATTCTATTTAACTCTTATATCAATTATCACTTATAGCCAATACCATATAAAATAAAATAAGTTAAAAGAATACACATGTATTTTCTTGCAGGTTCTTATCCATGAATCTTAGGAATGAAATTAAAAATCTTTGTCTTTACCTTGACTTTAACTTTGACTTTGATTTGACTTTAACTTGACTTTGACTTTGACTTTGACTCTTTGACAAGAGAATAAATGTAAACCTCAAACAAGTTATACAAAACTGAAAAAGCATTCACTAGAGATTGTTACGACGATGTTAAATAATGAAATGTTTATTTTGTATTAAAATCAAACATACTCGTAGATATTAGTGGAATTTTCTATAATATTGTACATTGTAATAGTAAAATTAGAATGAGAGGCACGCAGTGATGTAAGACGGACGGGACGGGCCGGGCCGGGCTCGCTGAATGGCAAATCAACCCCGAACGAAAGTACTTTTACTATGAGCGTGATTGGGATATCACATTACGTACAGACCAATGTTACACAGAGACAAATTATCCTATTATTTATAAAAAATACCATAAAAATAATGATGATTCAGTAACTGTATGACCGTCCTCCAAATTATTCCTACAACGACTTTGTCATTCAATAAATCATAAAATACAAAAAAAAAAATAAAACAAAAGGAACGCAAAAACTATGATAGTTAATGCAATCAATATAATTATAGATGTTATTGCCTTGAATTTTTTATTAATATTAAATTAAAGTGTTTATTTGTTTTCATTTAAATTTTCAACATTTATATAATGAAAAAATTGTATCAAAAAAATACTGTACACGCTTAAATGCGTCGTAATATATATGGAATAGGGCTTATCATTAAAAAGGCGAGAGAAGCTGCGGGATTGGGTCTGTTAATAAAAGTGATGCTTAATTATTCTCATTATTAATATTAAGTAAAGTGAAGTAGCGGGTCAATGTCGCTGAATGGGATCAGTTTAAGCGCGGCACAATTAGTTTTTACAGCCGCTATTTGTTGGATTAACAATTAAATTAACAATTTACAATTGCAAATCATCTTTATTATTAAAGATTATAATTTTTTATATAAATTCGATATCGATCGATACTTTTGTCTTAGCATTTTCTATATTTTATATTTCAAACAAAGCATAGTTTAAAAAACATAATTGTATATATAATTTGAACTGTAATATTTCTTTATTATTGCAATAATCCCCCCTATAACGTGGAAGCCTTATAACGCACTCATTTTTCGCGATTTAAATCCCCCGTATAACATGGGCATTCCCTCATACAATATTCGATTAAAGCCCTCTACAGCGAAAAAAGTTAAATGTGATAATACGTAACGCGTTATACGAGAGTATCACTTATAACGCGGTACCGTCCTACCGCGTTATAGGGGAGATTACTTTAAATATATTATTGTATTATTAATTAGTAGTCTCTGTGTCACATTGGCCTGTGATGTGCAAATCAGTTGGCTCTGCGGACGCGTCGCCACCGTCGCCTAGTCCACTGCACCATTGACCTGCGTAGGGATACTGTTTGTTTGTCACTATTACGTAATTGTATTAATTGTATTGTTACATTTAAGATAAGAAGTGTTAAGTATCACTTATTACATGATTATTGGAGGATTTAACAGTTTTTATTAATTAATTTGCAATTTATGTTTTGAGACTACCCTAAATACTTTATTCTGATAAGAAAGAAATCTATTCTAGATCAAATTTGAACATCCTTATGGATTTTTTCCTTAAGGAACACTGATCATCGCTTGTCCCAATAATATATATGCATATATTTGAAAAATCCTCAAACCTATATATAATAATCAAAAATTTAAGAAACCCTTCATTTACCGCATTATATTACAATAATAGGTTAATTGAAAGTGAAATCAAACAATTTTTAACCACAACATGACTCATAGGCTCATAGTATTTATAAGAATTGAATTTAATATAATTTTTATTTAATTTTAATACGATACCCTATCTTGACCTATAAATGTGATTGTGTTTTTGGTACAAATCATAGTCCTCCTACTCCTTACCAAGGTTGGAAGCGTGCAGGGCCAAGGAAAGTGCATAGCATAGAGAATGATCTAGGAACGTGCTAGGGCTCCTAAAGCAGGGCCGGCCCGTGCTGCGCCTCCGCAAACACTTGACCGACAATGGAAACCATTATTCAAGTTCTAGTAATCCCATGACATAATCTACATTATTTTTATATACAACTGTTGTGACGGATGTCTGTATGTATTTAACAATTTCTTTTTATTTATATGTCCATATTAAATACATTTGGGAATGTCCCTTTATACAAAATGGTGAAAACGTTTAAAAAAAAAACTGCAATCATTATAGAAGGCAATGAAGAAAGCGTTATAATATTCACAATTTTTCCTTAAAAAAAATTCATCACAATCGGTCCTACAGTCGTTTAGGAGTAGTGTCAAAAAACGTTCAGAAGAATTTCAAATGACAAAGTACCTAATAATCCACAAAGATCTTACTAAACTATTACGGTTATACGATTCACACGAACGTATTGCAACATATAAATATAATAAATAAAATAATATAATGATTAAATATATAGTTAAATTAATAAAAAATATTCCATAATTTCACGGTTTCATGGAGTATGTACGTGGAATTATCGACAAGAAATTATATAAATAATTAAATATGTGAGGACAAATAACATTGTGTTGGAGGAAAAAAGAAAAAGAAATACCATATATTTATAAAGTTACTGTAGCGAGAGAATCTTACATTAACATCAGAAAATTTACATAATAATTATCTAAAAACAAACAAACGTAACTTTGGGTATATATTCCTGGCATTCAGCGTTATAAAATTATAGAAAAAAAAAAAAAGAAAATTACAAAGAGAACCTTAACCCTTTAAAAAAACAAACAGACAATTTTTTTATTATTACACGAACACATCAATGGATTTTATAAAAAGGTATAAATGAACAGATTTTGCCTCGGTACTATTTTACATGTAAAAATTAAATCATACATCATCACAATAACGTCATGAGAATGACCTAAGAATGACTCCGACACATACCTCATTTCCATCACAAATCTAACTCGACAATCACTTCACAATCTCGAATCACATCATCCAAAAAACGAACATCAAATTTTTCATTTTCATACATTTTTAATTCAATTAAAGTTCATACATTTTTAATTAAATTAAATTAAATTAAATACAAGAAGCGTTCACGTCCTACTACACTTTGGGATATGTGTATGTATATTTTGATCCATTCATCACGCGCTTGCAAATTAAACTGTTAATTAATGAGTTACATCAGACCGGATGTGCGTGTGCAGAATATATATAATACACTCGTGAGAATATACATTATAATAATATAAAAAAAAAAAACAATTTTTCAAATTATAATAATATCATAAACGTATATAAAACCTACTTAATTATTTTATCTATACAGATTATAAAACTGAAATAATGTAATAAAAACAGTTAATAAAATAAAAAAGAAAAAGTATATTACAACAGATAATTAAAAAAATATATATCTGTTACAATAGTTTATAAGAAGTTATTTTATTCATACAGATTATAGAACTATATTGATAGATTAAAAAAAAAACATTTTGTAGAAATTAAAAATTGAAAAAAAAAATGTATTACAACAGATTATAAAAAAAAAAACATTATGTCTATCACAGACTATTAAACATAGACCGATAATATTATATATGATATATTAACAACAAATAGTCAAAGCAGTGCAACAAACAAACTCTAGCAGCGCGGGCAAGTGAAGTCTAGATGCCTAGATGTACCCACATCCTGTACTCTGTCCCACTTTCTATTTATAACCGGGAATATTGCCTCTACTTACATTAACATAGTGAATCATTCGGTTTGCGCTCACCGTATACGTATTAACTAGAATTTAACATTTGATACAAATATTTTAAACTACATTTATATATATATATTAGGGTACATCGAAAAAACTGAAAAATGGTGGCTACCCCCTAAAATGAAAGTACTTTTGAAATAAAAATTTTCTATGGATATCAAAAAATTTTTAAAAAGTATCTAGAGGGCGCGCGGGTCACTCAAAAATGCCATTTTTTCGTGTTTTTTTAGATTTCACCCTGGTAAAACCTATTGAAATGTATCAAAAATTCCCATATTTGGATATATTGTGCCCAGATAGACACTCTTTCGAAAACTATAATGGTTGACCATATTTTATAGGCCATTTTGTCGAGAATAATCGTCGAATGTCGTTTATTTAAATTAAATAATTATATTATTTTTGATTATTAATTGCTAATCATAAAATTTAAGAAAAAAAAACAAGTATGACACATGAAATCTATTGGAAATTTTGCGTAGAACACGAAAATAGTGGGAAAATTGGTCAGGAATAAAAGGCAAACGATAAAAAATGTGTTTTTCTAAATGGTTTATATATATATATACAAATTGCATTTTTGATTTTATTTTATTAGATTGATCAAGGCAAGTTGGCAACGTTCCGAACACATTCACATTTTTTGTGTTTGTTTACGTTTGTGAATAAAAATGTTCGTGGTTTTTTTCGTCGCAAAATTCATATCAGGAGTTTTGTCAGTGGATTCGCTTTCGTCACTCGGTATTTACTTCGTTGAGAAGTTTTTGTTTTGATATCAATAGTTTTGTAAAAGGATTGGAAACAAAATGCTGTGCGATTATTTTTCATGCAAATATATACTCATTTATTTGACCAACACATGGAACTATCTATAATGACATGAGGGACTCTCGTAGGGCCTTTAAAAACAAACTTAAATGGTGCCAAGACAATTCAGAACAGATTAAAATGGACATACTGGCTACGTCATATAGAAACAAACATTTTGGAAAATTCTGGCAACAAACAGATAAACTGAATACAAGATCGAATATTCCGGCTGAAGTAGGGGGAGTGAGCGGTTGCCGTAACATAGCAAATATGTTTAAAACACAATTTACAGTGGATCCCTGTGAGATCAATTTCGCCGAGGCTGGCAGGGGGGATATCATAAATAATGGGGAAAGCTTTGTACGTTTCACGTCTAGCGAAGTAGTAGATACAATAATGGGTATGAAGCGTGGAAAGTCGCCTGGACATGATGGCCTGAGTGTTGAGCATCTGCGACACGCTGGTGTGCACCTTCCTAGAGTCCTAGTTTTGTTGTACAATTTTTGTATAAGCCACGGCTTTCTGCCGGACTCGATGACAAGGACAATAGTCGTGCCTATAATCAAGAATAGGGCGGGGGATGCGGCGGACAGAACCAACTACAGACCGATATCTCATGCTACCATCATAGCCAAAGTGCTTGACGGCTTGCTTGATACTCAACTTAGCAGAACAATTAACATACACGATGCGCAGTTCGGTTTTAGATCAGAGCTGTCAACTGAGAGCGCAGTATTGTGTCTCAAGCAAGCTGTAAGGTACTACACGGATAGAAAGACCCATGTGTTTGCGTGTTTTTTGGATCTGTCGAAGGCATTTGACCTCGTATCCTATAAAATTTTATGGCAGAAGCTTAAAAAGGATAGCAGTTTAAGACCGGAGTTGATATCACTATTAAAGTACTGGTATGGTGCCCAAAGTAATGTGGTAAGATGGGGTGATGCACTTAGTGAACCATATAAATTAGGGTGTGGAGTAAGACAGGGGGGCCTGACGTCACCGAGATTATTCAATCTTTACATAAACGGGCTCATAGAGAGGCTTAGCGGGGCAGGCGTCGGTTGTTCGATAGATGGCGTAATGATGAACAATTTTAGTTACGCAGACGATATGGTTCTGTTGAGCCCGTCGGTCAGTAGTCTTCGAAGACTGATAAAAATCTGTGAGGAATATGCAAAGGAGAATGGACTGAGGTATAACGCTAAAAAGAGCGAAATTTTAATTTTTCGAGGAATAAACAAACAGTTAAATTTCATTCCTAAAATACATCTGTGTGGAACTTCTCTGAAACTAGTATCTGAATTTAAATACCTTGGTCATATTGTGAATGAACGCCTGGGTGATGATAGTGATATCGAGTGGGAGCACAGGGCTCTGTCGGTTAGAGGCAATATGTTGGCCCGTAGGTTTGCACGGTGTTCGACACAGGTAAAATTAATATTATTTAAAGCCTATTGCCAGTCCTTTTACACGTGCAGCCTATGGGAGAACTATACGCGGCGGACATATAGCGCACTGCGTGTTCAGGGCTTTGTTGTTGTGTTGAGGAAGCCTCGATACTGCAGTGCATCGGCAATGATTGCGGAGGCTCGTGTAGACGACTTCTATGCGATAATACGAAAGCGGACCGCGTCCGCAATGACAAGATTACTGAACAGCTCCAACAGTCTTCTCAGCACATTGGCGTTAAAGCTAGACGCTCCCCTCTGGAGGTCCTGGGATAGTGTACACGTAGCATCGAAGCGTAGCGTATACTGACTGTAGGAGTATAGCGTTGAGTTATTTGTAGAATTAAAAAATAATAATAATAATTAGAACGATGATTTCCATGAATTTTATTTTATTTAATTTCTTTAATAGTATTTTATGATTTTAATTATATTTGATTTGAATTTAATTTATATTTATTTGAATTGAATTTATATTTAATTTTAATAATTTTATGAATTTTGTGCATTTTATTAATTTTATTTTTCTGTATAATTTGAGATTGTTATGTTGAATACTAACTACGAGTACTATTATAACATTAGTTACTTAAGTTAAAATGTTACTAACACTTATGGATGAATTATCTGAAATAAATTGATTTATTATTATTATTTGGAATAGTTGCCTGTGACAAAATGAGAGTGTTTTGGTTCAGAGGATGAGCGTTGTAATGACAAAGACGAGACCTCGAGTTCGATTCCCACAGGTGCCCGATTTTTTTTTCATTTGATTTTTTCAGTTTCAATTTTTTTTTTTAATTCATTGCTTCAAAACAGAATTTCTTCAGAATTCGGATATTTTTCTGTAAATTTTGTTTTATTGTTACAGACGGCAATGCGTTAGTGAGTTTATTCACTGTGCAATTAGCATTGAATTTTAACCGTGTTGTGAGTACGATTCTGGCTTTAAAAGTCATTTTTTGGAAATTTTTGGTCATTTTTCATGATTTTTTGAACTTCTCACGGCCATATCTCGAAATAACGAGTTTTCCCAGATATGTGCTATATACCAAATTTTAGCTCTAATTTGGGGCTACGAATGAGGAAATTTTCGAAAAAATCGTTGGCGCCGTTTTCGAGAAAATGGCCGATCTGTCCCCGGCCAGTTGGCCATTTTTTGCCTTTTGACCAAAAATGTCACGCCAACAAATGTTTTTGCCATTAAAATGGACATTATTCAAAAGATAAGCTTGAGACCTTTCCAATGATGCCCAATTTGTCAATGTACGTCAACTAGTTTGGCCACAGTCCCTGTACGAAAAATGGCCATTTTTGGCCTTTCGAGGGCTGGCCACGGCCAACATGGCGGCCAAATCGAAATGTCGTAGAACAAAAAAGTCTTAGTTTTTGATGTACTTCAATCCCTGAAAGTTTGAACAAAATCAGTTGAAACTACGAATATACCCACACACAGACAAAGTAATCATCGATGGAGGCGCCAGTCAAAATTTTCAAAATGTCATATCTCATCAACCAGTGGTCGGATTTTGGCGTTTTTGGGCTTGTTGAAAAGGTCTCGACGAGGACCTTTAGGAAAATCTATTCAAGGTGGAAATAAGTGATTTTATACTGGTGCGGAGCCAAAAACTAAATTTTAGTCTCATTTTTCAAACGGCCGTAGAGGTGAGGCGGTAGGTATATTGCTAAGTGTAAATGCATTTTCTGGGTCTATGGGCCAAGGGCTTTCTAAAAATACCACACTCATAACAGAAGGTCTCGTGTATAAAAAAATCGATATTGCGCGTATATATACAGAGTTAGACTTTCAGCACTATGGGTGCTTTCGTCACTCTGAGCTAGCTAACGCCCGCTTTGATCTTGAAAATATCAAACAATATTTATTTTCAAATAAATAATGAATAAAGTCATATAAAGTCGTATTTCCTGATTTCATTTTGCCTTTTATATATTACGTTTATATATAAAACTAATTACGTACCAACATTTAGAAACACACACACACACACACACACACACACGCACACACACATAGGCAGTCATAAAACATGTGAAACTAGGAAACACAATATCTATTTAAAAGTGATATTTAATAGTAGAAAATCAAGTCCATAGGAAAAGTGTTTTCTAGTCGTAGGTAGACTCGCGGAAGAGAAAGCCAACAGGAACACGGACAGATTACGATGGACGATGGAAACGCAGACTTCGATCTGATGCAATTTATTTAATGACTCTTTAATTAAAACTATATATATTTCATGTGTTTGTGTTTTCATCGATACGAAAATCAATTCACAGCTAAACCAATTATGATGACATTTGTTAAATCGATAGTCATAATATAGAGATAAATATCTGTATTCTTACCAAAAATTGGTGATGAAAGTTTTTATGAGAGATGCACTACTAAAATTACCATATAATTTTTTGATACGTAACTTGATTAAAAACCATCAATTATCCGCCAAAATCGCGGGTTACTGCTAGTATGTTATATGTAAGTTAGTTTGGTGTTTGCGAATCAAAATCTTCCTCCTTCCTTCCTGTCCTTCGTATACTACCACTCCCAGAAGTTACTTACTCCCAGAGGTTACAAAATGTTAGTTGGCCGTAAAATACACACAATTAAGACCAAAATTGTTGGAAGATAGGTAGAAAACCCGACTCCATACCATACTAAATGGTTGTAAAATCTTATATTCTCATCTTTACAACCACCACCTCCGACACAGCATATCATTCAAATTGAGACCAAACCAAAGAATAAATACAGTGATTTCCAAAAATAATTCTGACCCCGTTACTTAAAAGCTCGAAAAACATGACCAAAAACCTCTCCTTTGTCAGACTGACACACTTAATGATTTAGTCGGAAAAAAAAGATTCCGCTAATTTGCATCATAATCAGATACGAATTAGCGTCCGTGAGTCAGTCAGAGAAGTGTGCCGATGACCGGTGACTCGCGAAATTCAAAGGCTGTAGTAACGTTCATATCAGGTTTGAACTTCGTCCTCAGTTAATTTTAGAATGCTTTAAACATTAATCATTTATCTTCTTCAATAAATTATCATTTAAGTTCATATAATTACAACATATTATTTTTTTATTGTCAATGTTTAGAACACTATACTCTGCTAAGATTTATTATTTAGTACGGGCGAATTTAGTTCATAGTTAATTACAATATGGTCTATAATCGCGTGTACAATATCGTAAACATGGTATGGTGGTCACTTTCTTATAACAATACATGGCCCGCTGAAGCGTGGACAATTGAACTGAATAGCTTCCTGCACATTACACACAATGCGTCCATTCAATAAATGTATGGACCAAAAAAATCCTACAGACATCCACTAAAGGGTTACTCCGCTGGGATTATAATTTCTAGAACAAAATATTCAAATCATTTTTGTCTTCCATATAATGTGACGTATTTATGACGTTCCATTTTTAAATAAATATTTTTTTAATAACGACCGCATTGCCGAAAATGTATATGATTGATTTAATATTAAATTATGTTTGTCTTCCAAATTCTGTGACGTATTTATGACGTTCCATTTTTAAATAAATATTTTTTTAAATAACGACTGTATTGCTTGCTGTAAATGTATTTGATTGATTTAATATTCAAATCATTTTTGTCTTCCAAATTCTGTGACGTATTTTTGACGTTCCATTTTTAAATAAATAACGACTGTATTGCTGTAAATAAATGTATCCGATTGATTATTATAATATTAAATCATATATCGAACAGTGGATGTGTGCAGAGCTTTCTGGTAAGAAAACACTTGGACGGAGTGGCCAAACAGGCCGCGCTAATCCAAGTAATCCTTTAAATAAATACACTAAAGACCCCTCCTCCGTACCTTTCTTGTTCGGTATCTACCACCCAGGAAAGAATTGTTATATTATAATCTTCACTTAGTTTTGCGCTAGTGACAATGCTTTTAAATACCATAATTTGGAAAGATAAGTAATGCGTAATATTTTTGGGTGGCATTTTTTTTTAATAAAATTTAATTACGCCCCATTGTACTGTAATTTAAAGTAAATAAAATAATTTAACTGACATTAATAGAATAATCGTTTATCATTTTGAATATCGAACGTTAGAAAAAAAATCATCTGATGTTTTGTAACTTGTATTGGTGTGTATAAAATTACATATACATATATATATATATATATATATATATTTGTATATTTGTCTGTGTATAATATTAAAACAATGTTCATATTACATATATATATATATATATTTTTTATTAAATTCTCGCGTGCGGTCAAAAGCGATACTTCAACGGCACGTGGATTGGAACAAGATGTACATGGACAAAATTAAAATAAAGGTTAGTTGAGGGAAAACGTACCCTATCCTTTTGGGATAAGGGCGTACTGAATGTTATAATATATATATAATTATTTATGTTGTATGTCGGTACGCTGACAGTCATGGTCATTGAGATACCCTCACTATGGAGATGGATTAATTTTATCCACTCATTGTTTCATAATTTATTATATAATTTGATATATATTTTGAGTCCATTTCTATAATATTTAGATATTTATACTTACAATATATTATTTATTATTGTAATACTATAATACGTTTGTTAAATTCATTTAATATTAAAAATATTTTTTCAAGAATGTAGCTTTAAAAAAATGACAATTTCGCTTCTTTCATTACCTTGAATATTTATTTTTTTTATTTTCCTAAACACAAGCAAAACAAGGCGACTAACACATGTATAATATAAATAATAACGCCACTCCATATCTAATATTAATACTCAATACATCTTGCTATGCAATTGTAATGTTCATTTTTGTTAAAATATTTAATTTTTTTTTCTCTCAGATACCCGGTGGTCATTTGAGCACCTTGCTAGTTCCGTGAGGTTTGGCGTAGTGATGTGCCTTATCGATGACCGCCTTTTGCAAAATTTACAAATAATATCGACCGATTCGATGAAGAAAAAAGTCATATTATAAAAAATAATAATATCCGTCTTTCGATAACTAGTTATAATTTGTACAATTTTATCGATAATTTCGATCGATAAAACACTCGAATTTTTGGTCACTAAAAAAGAAAAATAAACAAATCAAAGATCAAAATAATAACTAAATCGATAAATAATCTAAATATATCCAACAAAAACACCGATATGAACGGCGCACGTAACATCACTAGTGCGGGCAACACTCGAGCCCACTTATTCATAACTAATTTTAAAGTAACAAAAAAATATGTTCGCGACAACTGTAAGGAGAATGGATGTAAGGATTTAATCCCGTATTATGTCTCTTGACGGACGCTTGACCACATTGTGGACGGGATATGATGGATTTGACTAAATGTGATTGTTGTAGGAAGTATTGCGAATTAACATATATGTACGCGCGACTTCGTTTGGGTTATTAAAGTGAATTAAAATTATTTCGAATTAAAAATATCAATAATTTTTTTGTATTATTATTTTTGTATTGTTATAATATATATATATATACATGAGTACACTTTCATACATATATGTATAATGGAGAACGAATGGAATGAACGAATGAACGAATGGAATGGAGAATGATATATATATAATATATATAAAACGTATTACGAAAATAATAAAATAAATAAATAAATATTATCCCAAAACTTTCTATTAACCCTAAATTATAATCGTTTTGGGAATTACAATCTCTTATACATTGTCTAGTCAATCCCTTATACGGGGTGTTCAAACAACATATAATAAAATAACAAAATAAAAACTAAACGTGTAATCTTAAAAACTAATATAAAATATTATATTATTTTATATATATTATAAGATATTTTTTTAAATATATATTGCAGAATAAAATATTATAAACACCATGTATACTAGACATCCTCACCTTGACACCGGGCGGAGCAGATTGACCACTGACAATGGTGTTGGAGACCAATGAAGTATTATTGATGATGAACCAACAAACACTTTGACAAATACATCACAACTGGAGAAATACTCGTGATTAATTAATATATATAATAATGTTGTAATAACTGTTTAATTTTGGTTTAAAAGTTCTTTGATGGATATCAGTATCCATCTTGGGGATAAAAACTCAAAAATCTGAATTCATTAAATAATTTCTAACATATATATGTATATACGTATGTATGTGTGTGTGAGTGTATGTGTATGTGTGTGTGTGTGTGTGTGTGTGTGTGTGTGATTGCTATGAAAAATCACTACAACAACTCGACTCGTTACATTTATTTCGTATACGTCAATGTTGAAGTAAAATTTGGGGAAAATCCAAACAAATACGGCAATTTAAATGGTAATTTTGTATGAAAATCTTAATTAAATAAACCGATAGACATCATAATAGTATATACATATATATATAGGTGTATGAAGAATATTAATTGCACTATAACAGAGAGCAGGTCCGTGTAATATTAAACCCTCTGGATACTTCTATAATATAATATCAATTTATCATTCAAGTTAAGGATACTAAGGAATAACCAACTATGACTGGGTCTGATGCTCTCATATTTAGGGGAGGGAGTGGGGTGATTAAAGGAATCTTAAGATATTAGTATAATAGTAATTATATAATCTTTTTGACATGAACGCTAACCTTGGAAGTGGACTGTCTGTTAGTTGAGCTGAGCGTAAGCGAAACTCTTAACCGCTTGGGAAAACTTATTTTTGAAGTAACATCACATAAAAACTGCTGAACCGATTTGAATGAATATTGGCAGCGCTATACAGCTTGGAAATAAGCATGTTTTAAGAAAAAAAACAAAGTATCTCATTCCGTTCAGAGATGACGGTCAAAAATCTGTTTCTCATAGACTTAACGTTATCAGAACCTCCGCGCGCTTGACGAGCGTCAACCTAGAAATACGCTTATAAGCAACATCACATACAAACAACTAAATAAAATATATATATATATATATATATATATATATATATATATATATATAATATTATATTTTATTTAAAAGGGGAGGGGGATCCTAGTTTATTATTACAGTCTTGTTATAATAAAGTTTCAAAGTAACAACGAGTTATCAAATTTCACCACAATAAATGAAGCATCGGGTGGAATTAAGTAACGATTAAGTAAGGAAATAATTTTTAAAATATTATTAACACACACACACACACACACACACACACACACACACACACACACACACTAGATATCACTATAAATAGAAAAAGGAAGAAATCAAAAGGTCACAAGCAATGATACGAAAGTATAATACCTAGATTATAAATTAAAAGCAGGTTATGCAATGGGCACATTTTAAAGGCAGATAGATATATGTATATGAATTATGAACCGGTCTATGCATTGATAAATAATAACACACATACACATTACATTACATTTATCACTTAAAATATATTATCCTTACTATATAATAATGACCTAATTGACTCTGTATGCACGCGCATCACTTATCACCCACAAATTACACAATAATGTGTAATACATAAAAAAAAAGCTATTGAATCAGGCTACAAAATAGGGTAGGTGCCAACCTCATACGTGACCTTTGACCCTTCCTGGCCCGAAGGGCCGGGAAGTTCCCTTGTATATATATATTATATTAAATAAAATTGTATATGTTATATTTGATACAAACACACAAACATCCTTTTTTTTTGGTATATATATTATTTAAAATAAAATATAAGTTTGTTTAATTTGAGTTATAACACTGAGTTGGGGGTGTCAAAATTTGAGTTATATAACTGAGTTACGAGTCGTCCAAAAAATTAATAATTATCTTAAGAATGATATTGACGGATTGACAAAAAATAATTTTATTATTAAATCCTATATATATATATATATATATATATATATATATATATATAGAGCATTTGTTTTGGATATGTATGTATGTAGTATTATGTGCAGAGTCCAACGACACTAAGTAAAATTTAAATAAATAGTATAATCCGAAGGTTTCGTTTCACAACAGATCGATGTAGGGAATTGTGATGATTTATTGAAATTTATATGACCCCTTGTACTGTACTGCGCACGAGTGGAGGCGTCGGACACCTCGGACACCTCGGACACCGCGCCCTGTTTACGAGATACCAGCTCGTCAAATTAATATGGACACAAACAAAATATACAAACATATTCCTTATATATATATATATTTGCATTTGACAGATCATCTATTAAAGACGACGACATAAATATTATTACACTTGAAATCAGTACTATCCTTAAAACAACAAATATAAAGAGAAGAGAATCCCTAATCTTAATATTCGGGATCGTTTAATAATTCGCAAAAAAAATCCGGATATCTTCAATTCCGTAATCCACAGACGGAGTCGCGGGATAATCTAGTTACATAAAGAAACACAAGAAACATCGACTCGTATTGAAAATCCTTACAATAACCTCTATTTAAGATATTCAATGATAGAAGTTATATCAGAATTCTACAAATAAACAAAAAACACAGCGACCATTCTGCACGTGACGACATTGTGTTTACGTATAACTTAACTTATTAAACTACATCAATACACACACACATACAAAGATTTTTTATTTTTTAATAAACACATACAAAGGTTTTTAATAAATACATACAAAAAAAAAATTAATACATAGAAAGTTTTTTTTGTCATACTATTAGATTTTTTTTTAATTAGTGCCGTTTATTTTAACCATTGGTAATTTCTTATATTGTTATAATATATTATAATAGAATCTTTTTTAAAAAAATATACTCTTTAAAAAGTACAGAATCGTATTTTAAAAAAAAAACATTAATTATAAAATATTTCATTTTTATATAACTATTCAAATAAAAAATAAAAAGAGTAACTTTTGACAATTATGAAAAAAAAATACAAAATATTTTTAAAAAACATCCTTTTCAAAATATCCAATCTTAGTCTAAAAAAAAAAAAAAAAAAAAAAAAAAAAAAAAAAAAAAAAAAAAAAAAAAAAAAAATAGAGAATCGACGCTAGAATAAAACGTAAAACGGCAACAACCTTTTAAGCGATTCCACTCCATACCGTACTTGTCCAGGAGTCGGATTATACGTGGCGCCTACATTAACACGAGTGGGTATGGGACTATAGGACATACATACATACACACTGCACTTTTAAATATTATTACTACATATTATTTTTACTTTAATTTTTAATTAGCTAAAAATTTTCTCATGTATGTTTGAGCCGAACGCGAATGTTATAGCGAAAACAGATTGAAAAAATGTTTAGCCATTCAAAAGTTATCAAGAAAAGAAGTAAAGTCGGATCTTAGTTCAAATTACGGTTACAGGGGAATTAAGATAGTTAAAAATTTACTAGCGGGAGGTGAATTCTTATAAGAGAGGGATAATTTTAGTGTTTTATTGTTAAAGAGATAAAAAAAAAATCCTAAAATATTTTCAGTACGGATACGATTATTAATAATTTATATAATAACAAAAACATACGATTCTTTTGTATAATGTAATTTATTATTATTCTTATAAAAATCTATCTGTATACAAATTAAGCTATAACAAATTGAGTTAAAAAATCTAACTTAAACATTAAGAAATTAATTCTATGTATAATATTTTAGAATATTTTATTATAAACTATATTTCCTTAAATATTTTTGTTATTGCACAAGTGCGCTACGCGATGCGATGCGTGCGTCGACTCACTGCAACTATTATAATTGTAATGTATAATTATACTTAATTTATTTTAGCAATCAAATTTACATTTAATATTGTTGCACAAATACAAATTACAATTTTAGATTCTAATAGAAAAAAAAAAAAGATTTTTAAAAAAGGTTTTAGTTCTAATATTAAAGAAAATTTTAATTTCTTTCTTTCTTTCTTTCATTAAAAAAAGAATAATATTTTAGTTAATAATTTATATATATTTAAGTAGTATAAGAAGAAATAAAAATAAGTTTTAAAATAGAATACATTGCTTCTAATAAGAAAAAAAATAAAAATTAATATTAAATAAAAAAAAAGTTTTAATTGTAATTAAAACAAAATAAAAATAGATTTTAAAAACAGAATACGAAAACAAACTAAAATTAGATTGAAAAAAAAATCCAATTGTAATATGAAACCAAATTAAATTAGATTTTAAAAAAAGAACATTTTAGTTCTAATATGAAAATAAATTAAAAATATATTAAAAAAAAATAATAATACTTTAGTTCTAATATGACACCAAATGAAATTAAATTTTAAAAATAGAACACTTTAATTCTAACACGAAAACAAATTAAAATCAGATTTCAAAATATGAATATTTTAGGGACGGATGTTGGTTGGTGAGTCGGTCGGGTACAAAAAAAAAAAAAGAAAACCCGCCATCTACATACCCGTGAATGTAAAGGAGATGATTTAAATTGTACATGAACGCGGTCGCGGTCCCAAATGTACATCGTACATCGTGCCGGGACACGTGACTCGCGGGTCACTCAGATTATTAAAGGTAAATGAATGTTACAGATTAATACAGTATCATTATTAATTAACGTTTGTATTACATGTTGCATCTGTTGTTGAGGTTGTCTGTGACTTACTTCAGCTCCTATATGTGATTGATTATTGCTCCAGCATTATAAAAGGAGCTATTATAACTATGTTTCATGAGAAGAGAGCTGGGTCAGTCCAACTCATACCCGACTCCTAAGTAGGAGTCGGGTATGAGTTGGGGAAGTCCCCTTCCTCCCCCCTAAGTTACTCAAGGGTGTACTGCAAATCATCTCCCGTTCATTTTAAGATGGCAGGGGTTGCCACTTACCCTAGAGGGTGACAATTTATTTGACCCCATCACATATTGCAACATCAACAATTTTTTGAACAAGATTATAATAAATATAACTTTCTAATAAGAAAAATTACTTAGATTTAAACAGAATCAAATTAGAAAAAAAAAACAAAACCCATATCAAACATACATACTAATATAAACACAAACGGTACAGTACAATGTACTCTCACCTCTCTTAAATCATTAAATTTATAATTTTAATGATAAATAATACATGTAGTCCTGCTTTTATAAATTCAAATCGTCCAAACGCATACCATCCACACATTACAGACACAGTTATATGTTTCGCTAACTATTGTGTACATCCCGTACCGTCACGTGCGCCTCAATGTGCTCCGAGCCCAAATTTTCCATAGCCCTTCGTATAATGTTGTCATTTTAAATTCTATGTTTGCGTCAGTTTTTGATACTGATTCATGTAGCGGTTGACTCTAATACATGTATGTGCGTTGTGCAATTGCATTTTGTAACGCCTTGTTTACAACAACAGTGGTGTTTGTTTGAAAACAACCATTTGAGGGTATTTGACGATTATTTTAAAATTACGCAACTACCTTACTTTGAACGACAATGTCTTTTAAAGTTACAATAAACTCACAATGACACAAACACGTGTTTTTTTTTTTAAATAAAATATAATATTTAGTTTAGTACGATCTTACTAACACGGGAAGGCCAATTCACCTTGCTCTCGTATCGTCGATTCATTAAAGTTTAAAACGTGAGCGAGATGCCCCATATACAAACAAATTAACCGACCATTCCCCTAATTGATACACCGACCAGGAAGTATCCACCTCCTCGCCGCGTCTCGTCCCCTGGTACTTCAAAAGCACCTCCAATAAAATATGATAAGGTGTAGAATTCTAATAAAATATATACATGACATACGATCTTCTCGTTCCGAAGAGTTAAATCGCTCCAAGCTCAATGATCCCACTTCCGCAATTGATGAAATTACAATTTTATTATATTAGCAATAAAGTTTATATTAGATCGGTGCTACGTTAGGTTCGTGTGTCGTTCTGTGAGTGCGTTTTGTGTCTCGCAAAGTTCGACGTCCGTCCTAGCCCCCCCTTATGGCACCTGCCAACCGGCAAAGACTGCTTTTGGTAATTAACCATAAAAACTGTAATTATAAACTGCACTGAGGAAACAATCAAAAACTAGTTAGCTTAATTTAACTGACTCTCCGTGGATTCGCTTATTTTAAACAAAAGGAACGAGACATATGTTTTTAACAGATTATTACAAAAAATAATAATAATAATCTTGCTAAAAATAAATCATTATATATGTTCTCAGATAAAATACACAAATATTAAATATAAAAAAAAAAAACACAAAGAAAAAATGAGACATGAAATATTTTTAAATTAATCAAATAATAAATTGAATTAATATCCATAAATATATATATTGTATATAAAAAAAAATATTATAAATTCTAGACATCACTTATCTATTCCACACTCGTAACAACCGAAAACTAACAGTTCGTTGAACCCGACACCCCTATTCTGAAATTCATTCGCATTCGCTTATCGTACGCCTTTTTATAGACCATTACCATAATAATGATTGTGTAATTGAAATTATTTGATATTAATACATTCATAAATTTAAATTTAATATGTTGGTGAAAAGCGTTGTATTAAAAAAGAGTATTCATAACATTTTTTTTTATAAAGCAAAATTATACGTTTAGATATTTTCTTTATATAAAACCAAATACTACATAACATTTGTGATATAATCCAGAATAAGGGTGTACATTTTGTAATGCGAATCTCGAGCAGATAATAAAATTTACAAGATATTGCTGTCCACTCAAGTCGGGCAATTAAATTGCTTTATTATGACAAAACATTGTTTTGGGTTTTCAAACAATGTTACAGCTTCCATCTACTCGCGGATAGATGGCGCTGTTTTAAATTGTGAAAAATAATACATACTTGAACATTAAATTATTAATCACCAAAGGATATCACCATTTTCAATAATGGTATGTTTTTAATATATGTTTGAATATATCATAAGATTAAAGTCATTCTGATTTCGTAACGTCATCCCACCCGTGCGTTTTCAGTCGGAAATAAACACTTAAATATTGAATAATAAATTGAATTTATGTTGATAATACATATCAAATGAATTTGCCTTTTGTATATATTTATTACAAGCCTTGCCATTAGAAAAAGCAAGCAAGTAAACAAAATATATGTAGAAATATAAACTTTCTTTATTTTAGTTTTTAAAAACTTATAGATAAGTTGACAAATTAACAAGAATTCAAGTACTAATTAATAGTTTAATTTGATTAATAATACCTACATAATATATAACATTACAAGAGATTATCCTCTTTGCTAAAACAAAATATGCTCAAAATATTATTTTACAAATGTACTGGCCACTTATTTCTTTATCTATCATCGTTACAACATATGATTTCATTTTATTCTAAATTTGAAAATTCTAAAATAACAAATGCATTATGATTCGAAAATTAAATTTACATTTATTACAACTGTATATAAAAAAATATATATTTATTATTATTAAAAAAAAAATATTATGTCACAGAATATATAATGTTATATATCGATTTGTAAAAAATCGATTAAAATATTTATAATAACATCAAACGCTCACGTGACGGTCGTCGCATACGAGTACGTTTCGTGGAAGCGCCCACACGTCCGCGGGTCGTACAATTAATGCGATCTTTATCGTGTGGTTTTAGAATACCGCCTTACCACCTGTATTGTATTTTGATTATATAAATTGCTTTATTTACATTGGACGAATGTTTTTTTTATATTGACTCTAATTTTGACTCGTAACTAAAAAGATGTCTGACTTATGTATATATTTTTTAAAGTTATTTTGACTCTGTATGATTTGTCACCGTACTAGGAAAGCATAAATAAACATCAATCATAGACCAAATAAATATGTTTTTTTTTAATGTATTATTAATATGAATAAAGTTGTAATTGACGTTTATTAGCTTTAATAATACATTATTTATAATATTCTTAGAACAAAAGATACCTCGCAGTGAGATGATTAATTAATACGACATACGTACTTAGTAACGTAATAGTATAGACTGAGTTTACTAGGCCATAAGTTGAACGAACCTGTAGCTTGTCTCAGCGCACGCACACACCCGCACGAGATAACACTCACACAACAACACACACACTAATGGAAACTGAGCGTGAGAAATGTTGATAACTCACTTGCGTTAGTGAGCTCAATCGTCACTTCCGAGTATCTATAATACCCTTTTATATGGATATAACATTTTAATATATAATTATATACATGTATAATATAATAAAATTAATCATTATAACGAAATTATAACTCAATAGAGTTGTATTTTCCGTGTGGAGGTCAAAATGTCGATTAGAAAGAGATATAACAATTAATATATATACTTGTGTGAGTGGCTTACATGTGTAATACAGCAGATGCGACTTGTACGACTGCTCAGTCAGTCTCCTTTTGCTTATGCGCGCCTGGTACTTTAAATCTCGTTTGCGCATACATTTTAACTACAAGTTTTTTTTTTTAAGTTTAAATATAAACAACCGGCCCGACGGCCATTTCTTAATCTGCATTTCCGTGTGGAGAAAAATAAAAAAAAAGGTTCATTCGCGCCCAAAGTTACCTCCTTTGCATACAAATGGACGGTATTGAATATATTAACAGTGATTTATATTTTAATTTTAACTCCATGTCTAGACAAAATAAATAAGAAATCCATACATAACTTACGTGACAACATCAAAAGCGTAACGATACGTTTTTCCAAAATCAATGTAAAGTTATTAAAAGAAATCGAGTTATGAAATCAATTCTAATATATTACTAAAATATGACAAATTAAATAAAAATTTCTCTGACAGGTGCAGATTATATTAACGACGAGCCAACGCTTCTATATTATAAATGCATTGAGCATTAACATTTTAATTACGAACATGATTAGAAAATATAATTCGATAAAACCAAAACCAGCTACTTTAACATTAAGAGGTAATAAAAGTTTAAAAACTTGTACATATTGGTTTTCCCTCCGAAATGCCAGAGAATTTTTATATTTTTTTTTAACAATTCAATCAGGCAATGATCGAAGACAAAACGACTTATCGTTTAGAGTTTAAATTAAAGATTAAACATATCAACTAAATACTTATTGTTTTCAGATCTTAGAAAGTAATTTAAAATATTTCAAATTTAACAAAATTCTTGAAGCAATAAAGTTCTTTGTGTCAAGATGTGAATCAAATGCGAAAAAATGTATCACAAATAAATATTAAAAAAAATATTTTTAGAATAAAAAACCTTTTGTACCAAATAAAAAAATACGTCGCCTTAGTTTTAGCTTCTTATGTTCAAAAGTGCTATCTATCCCTACAACTGAAAGGCGATAACTAGATTTTCTATCAATTTTCCAATAATAATTGGAAGACATTTGCATAAGTCATTCCCCTCGGTTCGTACAAGAAGTCCCTTCATGAAAATAATTACAAAGCTTTGGTTAAATGGTTATTTTATTTATATAAAAAAATATATATCTACTTTAAATCCAAAGTTAATTTTATTTAGTTATTTTTCGAAACATTTAATAAAAAAATCAATAAAAGAATTTATTGAAGATTTCAATAAATATTTTAAATATTCAAAAGAATACTTATTTTCCTTCGACTTCCAAACACATTAGCGGCATAAAAAAAAAGAAAAGCTGTCAAGTTTCATTTAAAAATGTCTGCAAAGAAAAAGTATTTATTGCGCATCTTACGCATTTCGAGGATGTAATTAAAAATTAACAAACCTCTCTGGTTAAAAAAAAAACATTCAACATTACTTTCAAAAATGGAACGTCATGCATTCTTTGTAATATATACACAAAATAACTCCGACAACATAGTTGTGTGCTGAGAATTAAATTAAATTACTAGGAATGCAATAATATTTTACGGTAGGTATCAGCCCTACTAGGATAGCATAGCTGGGAACGAGTTAGTTCAGGCTCGTCTGCTCGCACTGGGCTAAAAGTTGAACGACCAGCCAATGGTGACATGCTCCTTATCTTATTATTTATCGGTTCCTTACAGCGTTTATATTTTATTGCAGCTGTAGAAAATTATTAACATTGTATTTGGACAGTGTAACGAGAATGAAGAGATTGTTATGATTTCTCTGGTAGATTTAATAATATTCATTTAAAATATTTTATTTATTATTTTTAAAAATAAAAAAAGAAAGCGATATATCTATATGCGTAAACCAGTCCGGTTTTATATTTCCTTTACGATAATCGATTAAAACTGAATTAAAATAAATATTATCCTGTTATAGTTATACATATATATATATATTATTAAAATTATGTATCAAAACAACAAAAAAAACACTAAATTATGTTAATAAGAATTAATTAGTAAGCATGAATATATATTCTAATATAAAACTTTTTTATTACAAATAAAATCCTACATCCATAAATGCTGTTGAAAATTATTTTTTTTAATGGATGTTTAAATGTAAACTAATTGTCTAAATAAGAATTATATTTCGTGTTTCAAACTTATTATAATTAATGCGTTATCTGATAATGAAGATAAATGTTAATATTAAAGCACCTTATGTGTAAGATCATTGTGAAAGGAAGGAAGATAATGTTAATAGTACATGTAGAGATAAGTCCCATTTGGGCCTTTCTGATCTTTTCAAGTTCGAAGGGTTTTAAAGCGAAATTTTAATTGTAAAAGATTTGTAGAAGTCCTTATATGAAGAATAATTGCAGATACTGGAATTTCTCCATAAGATTTGGACCATTTAATATTTGCTAGATTGGGTCATGGATTTTGGTGCTACTAATGAATAGTGAACTATTTCAGTTGAGCTTGAAACTGGGATACATAACCGTAATAACGTTAATAACGTAAACAACGTAACTGAGACACTTGAAAAGCAAGGAGGAGGAGGAAGGAACACTAATTTATTGAGTTACGTTACGTTATTCGTGCCTGAGGAGCAAAAATCTCCTTAATCAAGTAGGGATGGAATTAAGGTATGAATCAATATTCTATTTGTCTTAAATGGGAGAAAATGCTTAATATAAAACCAGAACTGTAACGTGGCAAGGACCCTACGTTGTAATTATTTTATCCGTTATTTTTACTGATAATGTACCTACTACTGACGTTACTGTAACAAGCCCCAGGTCTTTTATTGTCTCTGGTAAAAGTTTGATGTCACCTTCGCACTTTGGTATTTCAAAATTCCTCCATCCAAACCTGCAGTTTTCAGCTTATTACTGACTATTATAAGCCTTAATGGAGATTAACAGAAACACCATATGATTATCACCGTAAAGTCAATATATTTTATGTTGTGATGAATGGTACAAATTGAATTTGTAAGATCATCTATCTTGGTTTATATTTAGAATTAAAGTTCCTCAGATAATAAGTGTTACGCATAGTCAAAGTTAAGTACTAATGTAATAGTAAACAAAGAAAACATAAATGGAGAAAGCAATCCGCCTTGTAGCACACCAGCCAGTATGTAACACATACTTAGAATGAGTCCCCAATGAACACTAGCTACTGAAACTCACGTAGATAAGACGAAAATCATATAAAGACCAACGGGATAGCCCTGACAGTACGGATATGATGGCAAGTATCATTTCGTGATATACTCTATTGAATGCGTTTGAAAAATCTACATCATTCATTACTTTGATAGGAGCAGCATTCGTGCTTTGACTTGGTTAAAACTAGGATTAGCACATACTATATAACTATATGAGAAATATGATTTTTTTATATACAAACTTGTTTTTTAACTTTTGAGAGAAATAGCAAAAGGTTAAGGGAATTAAGGTAATACAAAAGCTTTTTTAAAAATGTTTAAGGGTTCACTAGAAACTTAAGAAATGTTAATAATAACCAGTTTAGATGTAATTTAAAAAATAAATTATCATAGATCGTTAGTACCAATCCCGCCTATATATAATAATATTGTATAAAAAACCCCATTGAAATAAAAACTAGCGTTTGCTAAATTTAAGGTACGTAATTTGTTAATATATAGAATTTAGAAATATCCACATCAAGCCCTATACGAGTATGCTTTTAGCCCTTCCTTAAATCACCTTAATTTATAATTTTCGACCCTCTAAAAATCTATATTTTTATGATTTATATAGAAATGTTTTATTTTTTATGTTTTTAGACTTTTTCATAAACTTGTATAAATCGTACTTTGCAAATTTCATAGTTTAAGGTAAACGAAGTACCCTATCAATGTTGATTCCCTTAAGAATGTGGAATTATGCGTTTTTGTGGCATAAATGCTGGTATCTTTTTTTATTTACCTTAATTTAGAATTTTATTTACTTCCTGCATGTATTTTATTCTAATTTGGTGATTTATATCTTATTTGTCAAGTGGGATACTTTCTACGCAAATATCTGATTCGGAACTAACTAAGGCTTCACTTGTTACTAAAACTATTTTGTATATATTAGTCGTGAAAATTCAAATTGAAATCTCATTCCCAAGCACTATTGCACTATTTTCGTATTTGCATTTTAAATCGCTAATAGTTTGAATTTCTATTGAAATATAAGTATATATTGCTTTTAGGTTTTTATAAAGATTTTAGTGCTCTAAAGAATCTATAATATAAAATAAATATTGTACTTATTTATATATTTATTAGTAGATAAAATAAAATATCGCACGCCGCCGAAGAGTCTGCTGAACGACCGTCTCTGTAGAAACTAAGAAACTGACAGTTACCAGCTGTATATTGTACTAGGAAATCATACATCATAGAGAGCTTACTTAGTATTAGTAATGTTTAAACTCAAATTCCAATGTAATTTTATTTTACTTGACTATCATTATTATGTTAAGATAAACTCATTTTTCATTGACGGCGCCGTCGTGTGAATGTTTTTCTATTGAATACATAAATAAAATCTTATTTGAATGGAAGAGGTGAAGTCATTTCGTAATTGTACGTGTATTGGCGTGCTTTCATTTTTTTTCTATTTAAATATCGTTATACAAACAATGAATTAACATAAGTCTCTTCTTCACACGTTAGTAAGAAAAAAAAAACAGTATTTTTGTAAGGGACGGGCAAAATCGATTTTCGGATTATAATCGATAGGATTCAATTTTTTTAGGTTACTATCGATTATTTTACTATCTGTATAATTTGCTTCTAATGTCGTTAATGCCTATCTTCACAGTGAAGGTTACGCGGATGCAACTTTGTTGCTACAAAAATAACCGGATGCCCGACAACTCTTAACACGTTAAGACCATTTTGAGAGCCCACATACTAAAAATAATATTAATTAAAATAAAATGATTTATTCCCATTTATTGAATTATTATGTATTGAAAAATGACAATGAATCATTACCATAGCTCAATAAAATGATACCTAAATAATATTATGGTCATTTTGGATTAAAATAAACAAAATAACTTAATTAATTAATAATAAATAGACCCTTCCTACCTACCTACCTACCTACCTACTAGTGAAGAAAAAAGAGAAGAACGATATTTATCGATATAGTCACCGAAAATCGTCAACAGTACCAGGAGAGCATAAGCTAGATAAAAGTAAACTATTTCGGTTGTCGAATACTCAATAAAAACTTCTAAACTTGAACATTAAGCTAGAAAGGGACGCTGCTATCTGTTTTATCTGCCGTCCCTCTCACTTTACGTCAGTTGACAAGCACTGGGTGAACGAACTTTGAGAGTTTACTGGGCTAAAAGTTGAATGTACCTCCGTTCGCGGACATTACGAACAAGATAGCAACTTTACCATACACCAAAGTAACGATCAACATTTTATAATCACCTTTATAATGTAACAGGATTATAGTCGCCATGTTATGTCAATGAGGTCCACAATCTTTCGGCGATGTCATGGACATAAGTCGTATCGGATTGGACAGTCGAGTTTCTCACGAGTACGCCTACATGGGCGGTAGCGTAGCGAGACGCGTGTGCAGATGGATATTGTGTGTGTGTGTGTTGGAGGTTGCTGTAGTCTTGAAAATAATTTCGCGGTCACACAACGCAGGGTTCACATAACCTGTACCACCTGCCTCTGTTGCTTGCCTGGTTATTTATATCTATGCGCGAACTATGTAACACATATACATATAAACATTGTCTACCAACTATTTGATAACGACTATCTAGTGTTTATAATTGACGTTAAGAGGTCGTTTGAATTTTCTCTTTATCTCGCCAACGAATACAGAACATTTAGAAAGTACTGATTATAGATACAGATATTAATATCATTTTGGGGACTTATATATACTCGTAGTTAACTTGATTGTATCATATTAGTTCATATGTAATTTAATTACAACTCGGCACAAAAATAAAGGCAGATTTATATTTGTAAAAGATAATTTTTAAAATTGCACAAATGTAGTCCTTGCAGTTTGTATACGAGTAGGTTCATGTCTTAAAACATCTTTCATAATTATTAGAAAATATATCTTTTATTCCTTTATTACTTTCGTTTTGTATAGTGAGGAAGGAGTCAATTTGACTTCCTTTCCCTTCCCAGTTTCCTGCATCCCTGTCCCTCAAGGGTACCAACACTATCATATATAAATATGTATTATTAAAATGTCTCACAAAACAATACACACACATACACACACACACACACACAAAACATCACACATTCTAAAATATAAATATGTAAATTCTTTGACAAATTAAAACTATATAACTACATAAATATATATCAGTTCAGTTATAAGCTATTTTATTGCGTTAACGTCACCCAAATTTATGATATCAATAAAGTAAAAAAATATATATATAAAGAAATAATCTTAATTTGTGACGAACTAAAACAGGTTAAGACATCAATCAGATTTTAAATTAACAATCCACGAATTAACAGTTTATTTTACGATTTCCTATGTACATAATTATATTTAAACAAGAATTAGTTTTCAGTGCTGTCATTGACCCGTGTTGACCGTGATTGTTCACGCTGCAGTGATTGTTGGTATTATATTAAATTATTGTTAATGCTTTTGTTGCTGTTATATTAAATGATTGTTAATGCTGTTGTTGCTGTTATACTAAATGCTTGCTAAAGCTGTTGTTGCTGTTATTTTAAATGATTGTTAATGGTGTTGTTGCTGTCATATTAAATGATTATTAATGCTGTTGTTGCTGTTATATTAAATGATTGTTAATGTTATATTAAATGATTGTTAATGCTGTTGTTGCTGTCATATTAAATGATTGCTAATGCTGTTGTTGCTGTTATATTAAATGATTGTTAATGTTACATTAAATAATTGTTAATGTTGTTGTTGCTGTTGCATTAAAAGATTGTTAATGTTATTGTTGCTGTTTTATTAAATGATTGCTAATGCTGTTATTGCTGTTATACTAAATGATTGCTAATGCTGTTGTTGCTGTTATATTAAATGATTGTTAATGCTGTTGTTGCTGTCATTGCTGTCATATTAAATGATTGCTAATGCTGTTGTTGCTGTTATATTAAATGATTGTTAATGTTACATTAAATAATTGTTAATGTTGTTGTTGCTGTTACATTAAAAGATTGTTAATGTTATTGTTGCTGTTTTATTAAATGATTGCTAATGCTGTTGTTGCTGTTATACTAAATAATTGTTAATGCTATAGTTGATGTTATATTAAACGTTTATTAATTCTTTTGTTGTTGTTGCTATTTTATTATATTATTATCTATTAATGTTGCTGACTATTTACTAAAAAAATATATTAAAAAACGATATTACGATGGAAATAAATAATACAACTCATATTCCCTCCAACGACTTCCTTTTCATAGAGAAATATTCGATATAGGTATAAAGTAAAGGGAAACTCGCAATCATAAATTTTCTATAAACAGTTGTTTATCTTATTTTAAGTAGCTTTCTCCTGTATATATATATTATTAATATCTAAAATGTGAAGCTTAGAAAGTGTTATTTGATTTGAGTGTTATGGTATTTTCTAATTTCCAGTCGTTCAAAATTTTAATACTAGAGACTATTTAAATAATTCTTAAGTTAGTTTAATTAAATTCCACGTGCATTTTTATCCAAAACATCGAGTATTAAGTGAAAAATCTCACGAATCTCAAAAATAGGAACTAAAAAACACAATAAACAATCATAATAGTAAAAATTCAAGTTATTATTAAATTTAAAGCTACACAATTTCAAGAGAACATATTTAAAATACCATAAAAAAAAACGAAACTAAAACTATCTGAATAAAACCAAAATTCAAGATTCGTTCTTTTAGATACAAGAAGAAACTAAAAGACAAAAAAAATATAACTAAAAGACAGTTAAAGAGCATTGATTCTTCGATATTCACTTTCATAGGTTCATGACCAGCTCGTCAATCATAAAACAGAATGGACACATCAATAAATCAGAATCGTACATTTAATTTTAGCGGAAACGTGTTGATTACTCGCGATTAATTGGCTGAGAATTAGCGGCTTTTAATCGATAGGTCGTTGAACTCTGTGCTGTCATGGGATATGCGAGTGCCGAATGCACTTGGTATTAATTTACGATTTAAAGTATGGAGACTTAAGTTTTCTTGTGCCTCTATTACATTATTAATAATAATTCATTAATAATTCAGTGTTACTATGTTTATATTCTTTTATTTTGCCAAAATAATTGGTATAATAATTAAAATGTTAAATGACATCTGATGGTGGTCATTATTGCTCTGATATACCTAGATAAGAAGCGGGTGTATATCCGTTTTTGTAAGGAGAAGGTTTTTGAATGAATTTAAGGTTAAAGGAATGACGGAGTTTAAGAGGAATGGGAGTGGAAAATGGGAAATTACGTTCCGTAACTAAGAACGAGAGTCACGTTAACAAGTCACTAAATGTTATAAACAGTGGGTCGAGCATATTGGGGGTTATTTGGGGTTGACAGTATAATTCTAAAGAGTATGATCTCTTTCTTTAACACCACTTCCAGAAGTTTCTATTTCTTATCATAGAGGATCCTCTGAGAGATTGTTATCGCTATGGATAGTTTCTTTGTCTGTGTGTAACGAACCAACATCAACACTCCCCAGGTTAGAAGATAAGTGTATATTAAGGAACTCGATTTTAACAAGGTCTTACAAATTAAATATAATATAGATAATTATCTCCAGACGCAATAATATATATTACCTTGTTATTAAATAGTATTGGATGTGCAAGTGTAGATAGCCCACGTAATGATAAGTCTAGAGATATTTACATATATAGATGTTAAAGGACCGCCACCCCTGAAAATGAGGGGCGAAGGAAAATAACCCCTAGCTAACCAACTAAGCTAATTTCCACGTCAGAGGCCTCTGATGAGACCTACTCTGTAAAATGTTACTCCTATTTTTCAATAGTCTATATCCTAACACTAAATCTTTAGAAAGTATACACTTGTAATTATAACCAATCTTTATCTTTATCTTTATTTTATTGGCCATGATATCTGATTAGCGTCATAAATGTCAACTATCGGTTAATGTTTACGTTTTATTATATCTCGGTTCTAATAATTTTATAATTATTATTGAGATTAATTGAACGATTTAAGAGGTCAATGAACTGTACATTTATATGTAGTTTATTTTTGTACGTTTAATCATGTGTGATAAATTATAGAACTATAAGAACTCCTTTGCGCATAATAGCAAATAGTGTTTATTTGTTTTCTTTATAGTTTTGTCTTCCTTCTTCTTTTCGTTTTGAAAATTTTAATTGAAGGTATTTTTAATAATAATAGTGGATGGCTTGTCTGCTATTAAATTGTAATCAATTTATTATAAGTCTCAAAACATGATGAGCTCACAAACTATTTAAATAATTTTTACTAATATCTTAAAATATCGCTAAGAAATAAAGTTATTTTATTTTATAAAATTTATTAAACTAAACTTAACCTATTCGCAAATAGACAAATGAAAATTAAACATAAATTGCCTACTCCGATGCGAATTTTACGCACAGAATGACTTAAGGAACTGCATAGTTGCAATCTATACGTGACCAGACATTTTCTACTTTCTAAGCACTTTCACTGCAGAGTACAGACAAACAAAACGACTGCTGACTCAATGTTTACCTCGAAACATTTTTCCTTTTAGTTACACTTTGTATACAAACGCTAGTTATTTCGAGAATGTTCGGGAAAAATCGTGAAACTTCGTTTGGACGAATCGGGTTACTTTCAAAATCATAAACCCGCCAAAAACACGAAATGTAATTATTCGGATACTTTAGTATCTTATTATATTAAACACTAATATTTATATAAAAGATGACTATTTTATTTGTAATCAAATTAATTACAAACAAACGTGCAGATATAATAATGCAAATATGACATTTTAATTATTTTACGACTATGGCGTCCTCACGATCATTATTATGGCTGTCACGGTGACATTTAGATAATCATGAAACTCAAACAATAATTTTATAAATTGAAAATCCACTTATCACATGAACCCCTGACACAGATTAGTTTTATTAAAAAGAAATCATCATCAAAACAAACTATTGTACTCACTGACCTGACCTGTATGATGACCATTGTATTTTCACTCAAATGTTTATGTGTTACAGTTTAAACTCCCTTGTCGGAAATTACAAAAAAATGTCTAAGAGAATGCACCAATAGACACTTTCACTGCTTTCTCCGGCCTGGTTCTCTTACCAAGTGGTTGGCCTTCAGGATGATACCACTTTTGGTTTTATATGTCACTTTCATTAATCTTCGTCGTAGAAAGTTATGACGCACGGGAACCCAGGAATTGGGTCATGGTTCATGGGCATGTGAACTTATGGGATATCAATGGGAAATACCGACTCAGGTGTGCTGTACGTAATATTGTAGGATATGTGCTCTCTTTTTTAATTATTTTTATTTCTAGTATTAAATATTTTACAGGTTATGCTAATAAAAAAATTAATTAAATAATAATTTATTAAGTAAAATATGCATTATAATGAAATATTGTAACTAAATCTGGTGTAAAAAAATATAATTTGACATAATAGTTTACTACAAATAATATCACGATTTAAAAACACTTAAAAAACGTTTTTTTTTTTAATAAAACCTCTTTGAATATCATCGTCATTTTTTCATTTCAATCTAAAAACGTACTAAAAATGGATTATACTACAACCATAATGCACAATAATTCGTACCTTGTCCTCCAAAACGGAAGTATTTACCTTGATCTTGTACATTTAACAAATTATACACGGTTGGAAATTTCTAGAACAATCATAGCGGCATGGTAAAAGTTAATGTCATTGACCGTCGTGTTAGTGCGATTTTGACCCCACGTTCTATATTGCAAGTGAAAGTATTACGAGAGAAAGTACAGGCGCACCCTTTGACGTACGCGCTTTTGAGGAAATCGATTCTAGCGATATCGATGAATCGATTAAAATGTAAAATAAGTTTTGTCTATAGATTTTTATAATGTTAACTCTTAATCAGTGAAAGTTGCGATTAAATCGAAAGAATATCAATGCATTGATCAAAATAATAACATCGTGGATCTTAGATGTACTTGTCTAAATATTGTATTGAAGGAGGTTATAGCTGTTTTTTTTAAATGAAAATCTTGGATCAATAGATACTTTTCCTGGAAGTCGAGCCACAGGTGTTTGGTACGATTCACTTTGTGACATTGCCTTGTACGACCTACAGAAGGCTGTTTGAGTCTGGTTGGATCTATATTTGTATATTTGTCAAAATATCGCAAAACTAAAAGAAAGAATACACATGTTATTGATTTTGATAGGTATTATATAAGTAAAAAAAAACTTTTAACATAAATCAGAGGTTTGTACTATTTTTTATTCAATATATTAACAATTCTAGTATCTGAATTTAAAATAAACATACTTTTTTAAATTACTTTAAATGATTAAAAAATAATAAATAAAAAGTGAATAATAGACAAAACAAATAAGGAAAAGAAGTAAAACTGTAATCTGTAATCTGTAATCCCTGTACAGACCAAATGGATTGTCCAGTAAAGTGAGCCTTACAGGGCGAGGGAGGTGATAGGATTTCGAATAAATCATGAAACACAAAAAACCCCTTCCAGTTTTACAAAGGGGATTGAGGCATTATACCACGTTTGTTTGTGTTATGTAAATTTTCATCGAACGCATTATTTCAATTATTCCTGTCAGAAAAAAAATAGCAATCTTATTGAATCAGACTTAAATATGATTGCAACTATATTTAAAGATAATACTGATAATAAATAAAACAATAAAATAATGCACCTAATTCTGCGAAGGCGAAGAAGGGGTTGAAAAGTAAAAAAAAACATCAAGTAATAAACTAGCCCACGATTTGGAAGTCTGAAGGCCCTGGCAACAAAAGGATGGAGAACCTTAATTATTATTTATTTTGCAAATGAAAGAAATATTTTTTGTATTAAGTCCTTAAAAATGTAATGTCAATCAAAAAATTATTTCAACAAAGAATGTAGTAAGTTGTTAAAGTCAAATACAATTTATTAAAAAATAAATGTTTGAGATGAAAAACGTACAAGTTGGAGACCCCTCAAATTTTTTATATTTTTGTTATCTTTACTTAGTAGCCCCGCCTGCACGCCCCTAAATCTAGCCCTGTAAATAGTAGAGGACTATAAAAGCACAGCACTTAAATTATATTGGTAAAAATAATACTAGGAACTGGTGCATACATTGATATAAATGTAGATATTTTCAACTTTAAATTAGATAATTTAAGAGTAACAATAGAGTATTTTAGATAACTGAAAAAATTATGTTTTTGACATCTAGTGGAACATTTTTGAACTATTAAGAAAGTTATCTTTAACATTAAACACAGATGGCATGAGTGAGTGCTGCAATAAAATTGTCCCGATTTATATTTTAAATCAAGCTAACATTACTATTGGGGTATTGAAGATTGTCTTTGAGCTATTTTTAAACAGTACCTAATGAGTCTTTAAAATCGACAGATTGATTTAGTATAATTATTTAGTACAATATCAAAATCACCGTTTAATTATGTTATTTATGTTATTTGATTTGATTTCATTTTTATTTAATAATAAACATTAAGTTTTCGCTACTTTGGGTTAATAACAATATTTTAATGATTATGACAAAATTATTACATGGCAAGTGGTTATTAACAACTAGCAACACAGTCCTCGGCTGCCAATTGCCATGATTTGGCGTATGTATGTCATTAAGAACTAAGTACAACGAAGTGAATTAAAATGTGTTTGTATATTGAAAAAACAGTTGTTCGTCAATTCCTTATACTTTTCCTTCTGTTAACCCCCATATTAGCAGAATGGAACACACGGGACTATATACGACGAGAGCATTCACTAACTAAACCTTACCAAGGTGAGTGACCTGTATCGACTTTGAACTGAGATTTTTTCCAGAATAAAATACTTAACTAAGTATACGCGCTACCCCTCGCGGTATTCGCATAATTCAGAAGTACTGTAAATAGTGAACTTTTTGAAACGTATATTTTCCGACCTATAAAAGATATTAAGCATTAAAACCTTTGATTTCAGGGAGCGGAATGTCGGTCCCATACTGGGACTTCTTAGGTAGCACAATAGTCACATCAAATTATGTCCGCTTGACGCCAGATCTTCAATCTAAAGGCGGCGCAATTTGGAATACAGTGGTATGTTATTTTAGACCTTATTTATATAGACTTAATCACGAAATAGGTACGATCCAATTAAGCGCCGATTAGTTGCCAGTATTTTTATGGCACCTTATCTACTTTGTTTAATACTTATAGCATGTAAGATACACTACACAATTGTGTGCAGTATGTACTCACTCTATGTAAAGAACAAATAAGTTAATTGTACTTAATGCTATACAAACGTATTTAGTATCTTCAGTAATCCGCAAAAGGGAATTATATATTTTTGTTGTCTATTTGGAGTGGATAGTTAATAAAATCTATTATTTATGGAACAAACAAAACACAACATGTTAATTCATATATTTAAAACAAGAATTATTATGATATAACAAACAGTACATCCAACTAAATAATAAATTATGAGTAAAAATTGCATGTTTTTGGAAAAATTCTTTGAGTGTTGTCTTTTATAAGTGCATATGTGCTAATTCCTTGATTATGGTTTATAAATAAATATAAAATTGAACAATCGCTAACATGTTCATAGACAATTTTACTAATTTTGATATGGACTTACAGGTTAAAATTAAATTAAAATCGTAATATATATACATAGATATATACATTTAAATATACTATTATTTGCATAATCATTGTTTCTTTTTGTCATATATATATTTTAACTTAGTATTATTAAATAACAATTCTAATTACATTATAAATGAAAATACACATTTATTTTACTGTATGATTTCATTTACATCTGTGTGATGTGTTTGTAATACAAATTATAAAAACAATGGAATCCTAAGAATTGTCTAAGATACAATATATCATAATTCAATACATTCAATGCTAAGTATATTTCTTTATAATGTAATGAGAATTATTTGTATGAAATTATTCACTCAATATGAACTGAATGTTATGCTCATTAATATAATTATTTGTTTTAATGCCAACAACCTCAAATGCTATTCATTTAATGTTTTTTTATATATGTAACATTATTATAAATATGCAAGTTTTAAAATATTGCTCTGTATTATGTAAAACATTTTTTTAATGCCAATAGTATACTAAAAGCAAAGATTATTTACCAATAAGTAAGCCTTGAAAATAAGTGTGAATAACTAGTTGGTTTAGTACTTTTAATCATTTTTAAAATTGTAGATGACAGGACTAAATAAAAACAATCTCAATAAAAAGCAATCCAACTTGTATTTTTTATTTAAAATAATAACTTTCCAGTCTCATGGCTATTTGCTGAATATATATCAATGTCTGTATTTCAAGGCTCTCCTTAAATCTTAATTCTTATTTATTTATTTATTTTTTAATCTTCACGCCATATCCCTTGCGGCATAGCCAGAAGCGACGGAGCGCCAAACGCTACGGTCGCTGCATACCTCTTTCGCCTCGGCCACAGACATTAACCGCTTCATAAATGCCTTCCGGGGGTCCTCATGCTTTTATCATCTTAATTCCTATTGTATACAATAAAGATATAGTATTATAGCTACCATCAAAATAATATTAAAATAAACTCATAAAAAGCAGAATATATTCAACTACATATCTGTAGTTATTCCATCTGGATAATAATTAAACTAGCATTGAATTTAAAATAACTTCTAGATAATAAATAACTTCTACGTAATAAATAACTCCAAGGTAATAAATAACTTTTTTCCCATCAGCCGTGTTATACAAGAAACTGGGAGGTACAAATACAATTCAAAGTTCATGGTAATGGTAAGGATCTATTTGGAGATGGCTTTGCTCTCTGGTACGTCAAGGATCGTATGCAGCCCGGTCCAGTATTCGGTAGCAAGGACTACTTCCAAGGCCTTGCCATAATTTTAGATACATACAGCAACCACAATGGTGCTCATAATGTAAGTAATAATTAAAATAATAACAATCTTTGTTAAACATTGCACAGAATAAGTTCTTTGACGTCTGAAGTAGATTTTTAGACATATTTTCTATAAATTTTTTGTAATAGTTCTACAATAATTCAAATGTTGTTAAATAGATGATTATTAGATTTATATTAAACATAGAAATATAAGATTCTGCGTAATAGTAGAACATTTCTTAAGTTTCATCTTAAGAGTAAATTACATCCACAAATTGTCCTTCGTATTTTATAATAATTATATTTATTTCTAAATTCAGCTAATAGTAAAAGAGTAAAGAAAGTAATACAATTTTAATAGCCTACTCGTGCATATTTAAACACAAATAGTATGGAGTACTGATAAAAACATACCTACACATGTAATCTACTCACTATTGCATAAAAATTATATACACCTATTATTATTAGTTTTAATTTTTTTTATTGTATATTCAAGCTAGATTTTTTTTATACCAATCTAAACCAAATTTGGGTTCAAAATATGTTTTTATGGATTTTTTTCTAAGTTACTTCAGAGAATAGAGGTGTATATATATGACTTTAAAATATTTATTTTTCAGCACCAACATCCATATATATCAGCAATGATAAGTAACGGTTCACTCCACTACGACCACGATAGGGACGGGACACACACACAGCTAGCCGGCTGTGAGGCAAAGTTCAGAAATTACAACCACGACACTCACCTCTCTATTATATATAAGGATGACACACTGAAAGGTAACACTGATTTCCTTCTAATTTATATTCTCCTAGTACTAATATAAAATCAAGTTATTAAAATGTTATTGATTTTTCACACATGTTAAAGGTTAATTTTGTTTGCCTCTTTGTATGCCATGGTGTCCTGGTACTTTGTAATATTAAAGGTGAAAAAAATATTATTAATTGTTAAATTACCATTTAGTTATTACACAATAAATTTGTTTAAATCATAGTAATTACATCCTTTTAATACAACGGATGCAAAATATTGCTATAATATTTTGTATATAATTCATCATAAACAAAATAAGAAGATTAATTTAATAACAAAAACAAAAACTAATTTAAATGACACAATGTTTATACTGCCAATGTTTGTTTTATATTAATTCCAACAAAACCAATATGACTGAGTAAATTATTGATTTAGTATTACTGGCTCTTTGCACAGATTACTATTCCAAGTAGTGCAAAAAGATATAATACAAAAATATAGTAATATTATATTATTTATTTCATCTTCAAGTATAACCCTTAAGTGACATAGTTGCAATGCGACTCAGCTCTTTAAAAAAATAATAATAATAACCCTTATGGGGTTGAAAGAATAAAAAATTAATTACCTATGATTGAAGATGCTATATATATATTTTATTTCCAGTTTCAACCGATTTAGACGGCAAGAACGCATGGAAGGAATGTTTCACAGTGGAGAATGTGCTACTTCCCACTGGATACTTCTTTGGCGCCTCAGCCACTACCGGGGACCTCAGTGACAACCACGACATCATCGCTATCAAGATGTACGAGCTGGACCTATTGGATACGGTAAGTTAGTATATTGCCATTTATATTATAGTGTAAGACTAAAAATATGCACCATTAATAAAAAAATTTCCCAATTCAACAGACACATGTTCTTATATTAAGGAGTACAAAGGATTATAATTTTTCTTTAATTATTTGTTTTTTTTTCAATTCAACATTCACTCCTTATGTGTTTAATCACATGACTTAGCAGAGACTACACTCAGACAGCAGATTTAATTTTTTTCTGGAAACCTCGTGTTACCATTTGGCCAATTTATACAATATATTAAGAAATTATAGCCCCTGTGTTATTAATATGATGCTTATGCTATACAAAGTTCTATCTAAATCAGTACAGTCCTTTTTTGCATGACTAACAATCCATCAATCTTTCTAAACTAGTGCATTTAATAGTAGTGGAATATTGTAAAAAACATGTATTACATACAATTATATATATTAATTATCAACACATTTTTCAGCAAAAGGAAGAAGACAGATCCCATATAATACCATCGGCAGCCTCATTTGAAGCTCCCCGAGACCGGAGTGAAGACCCCAAGCAGGGCTCGTCGGGCTTCAAAACATTCTTGTGGATGATGTTCATAGCAATTGTCATCATGGTGCTCGTTGTCCTCGGTATTATGTGGTACCAGAAACGTCAGGAGAATTCTAGAAAGAGGCTATATTAGTTACAATTTGTAAAGAGTTCCCGAGTTTGTTAATGATAGCTTTTGTTAGACATTTGTGTAGTGGAATTCATGAATTCGGTTAAATAAAATATCAATTGTCAACCCCCATTTGTAAATCCAAAATTTAAAACTAATTATTTATTATAATAATTTAATTAAGAGGTATTTAAAAATTTAAAGTATTTTGTTTTGTGTCCTGCAATAAGACTGTTCCAGTAAGTAATGTAAGAATTATTGATTCTCATTGAGTCGGTTAATAGTTTTATAAATACTAAGTAATGTTGAGTAGTCCCGGAAATAATAATGTTAGCTCGGCTAGTCATATTTTATAATACATCACAATATATAAAATTCTTTCAAAATCCATAGAATTCACAGTTCATAATAGATAAGCTAGGTCTTTATATATTTTTATAAAAACATTAGTAAGTCATGTTGGTGTTTAGTTGTGGGTGTATACCAAGTATTCATTATTATTTTATATCAAAACTATGTTAAATTGAGTGTAATATTATTATATTGCACGGGATTTTTTTTCAATATGGTATATTATTATTGATATTATTAAGTGATTTGCAAATAATATTAAATTATTTGTATTATATAAAATGTGGTTCGCAACATATCTCAATGTATTATAAAAATATGTTTTCTTCATAGACTCGTTTAAGATCAAAATATTTGCTGTTAAAATATTTTGTAATCACAGTACATGACAATACTATCAAATAATAAATACAAATCAATCCTTCAAAGTACAAGTTATATCTTAAAATTTATTTGTTTATAACAAAATAATTGATTTCCTATCAATCCAAATTGTTGTATGTCTATACAAATAAGCTCCAAGTGTAAATGAGAGTGTGTGTTTTCTGTGTTAAATAAAATTATTTATAAAATATAACTTGATTTTTCTTATTATATGATATCTTCTATATGTTGCTGATGCTGGTGATACATTTGTGGGGGCTGGTATAATTCGTTTCTCTTTTAATGGAGATTATGATTACCATGAGATGCAATGGATACCCAAGAATGAGTGACAGTTCTGTGGATTCGCAGGTATAGAGAATGCCAATATACTCACTGAGCTTTATTTGACATACACATATAATCACTGGAAAAGAAATAAATAAAAATAATTCTAACAGTGACGTCCGACTAAAGCAATGATGGGATCATTGCCTTTGTCTGACACTACAAGATCGCAAGACTTATCATAACTACTAGTACTATACGTAAATACGTATACAAATGTAAGAAAATTGTAATAATATCTTGTAATTTAACCAAAATCGAAAGCAAGTGTTGCAAAAAACGCGAAGGTTCCGTAATGTAGGGAAACAACTTTTTGAATAAACTGATTACAACAAAATAAAAAAATAGATTTATCTTGGACATGAAAATCCTTAAGCAAATGAAAGGCTGTCAAGATATTAAAACAACATTAATATTAATTTACTGTATATAGAATATATATTTAAATGAACATCATGAATGAAATCAAAAATCCTAATATCGGGCCAAATAATATATTTTCTGGTCGTGTCCGAGGCCCTCCTTGTATTGGTTTGGCTGCAGCTATCAGAAAGTGTACTTTTAAATTTTATAGTCTACCCAATACTGAAAAAAATAAGTATATAATAAATAATATAAAAATCAGTCATTATTTTTCTCTTTTTAGAACTAGAACTTCCACCGGGTGGAGTCGGCTTAGCATGTATGTATTTTCCCTTCTTAGCAAATCATAATAATAGTTACCATTATAGTTTATTTTGGCGACCTCTCCTCTTCTTACTCTCATCATTCAAGTCTTATATTTATGTGATACAAATACCTACACAGTTGAAATAGACCTATGCTCTTCCTTTTTTTATTTTCAGTTGTAAGCTCAACTTCCAAATCATTTCCAACATCCAATGATTAAATTTTAAAAAGCAACTGCATAGAGTGCATTAAAAAAAATGTGCGAATCTTCTTCTACGCCTGAAAATATCCCGCGCAATACGAAAAAATTGTTAGCGAATTTTGTAGATAATAAACCGCTTCATCAGAGGACTGGATTTGAAATTTGAAAAGTAACTGAATCTGAAAATGAAATTATTATATAATGTACCAGTACTTAAAATGAAAAATCATAAAAAATTACGACAAATCTTAATATATAAAACACAAACACACTCACTGACTCCATTCATCGCTCTACAGCCCAAACCGTAATACCTAGATAGCTAGAAAGCGTAATACCTAGAAAGACACAAGACTCCTGACATATTGAATAGGTGCAATAAGAAAGGATTTTGCAAAGCTCCAAACCGTTCCAAAGTTACAGCTAAAAAAACTGCAAAGTTTACCCCCCGCTCCCTCTCTTCTCCCATTGCATTGCAGTAGAAATTAAAATTATTTGGCTTCTAACTATGTTTATTCGTAGGATTAGGGTTCCGTAACTCATATACAGTTTGTGATTATTTGTAATTATTTTCTATTTACCTACATACAGTATGTGATTATTTTCAATTTAACAACATACAGTTTGTGATTATATGTGATTATTTTCAATTTACCTACATATAGGTTAAAATTATTTGTGATTATTTTCAATTTACCCACAAACATTTGGTGATTATTTGTGATAATTTTCAATTTAACCACATACAATTTGTGATTATATGTGATTATTTTCAATTTACTTACACATAGTTTAAGATTATTTGTGATTATTTTCAACTTACCCACAAATATTTGGTAATTATTTGTGATTGTTTTCTATTTACCCACATACAGTTTGTGATTATTTTCTATTTACCCACATAGTTTGTGATTATTTCCTATTTACCCACATACAGTTTGTGATTCTTTGTTATTATTTGCCCAGCAAAGGGGGCGGGAATCAGCTAGTAAAGAATAATAAATAGCTATTTTACCTTATCTAAAGTGTTATATTATAAAAATTAAATAATGACATGACATACATGCCTCACAAAAATTGAGAACAAATTAAAATGAAACTGTTTGATCTTAATTAGGAAAACAATAACTAAATATGAAAAGGCTGAATGCTCTAAAATTCTTTACCTTTCTCCTTGGGAAGAATTTAATAATAACGGCGGTAGTGTGAAGCTTCATATATTATTTGTCAGCGTCAAATCCTGGAACATGACATTGACAAATTCTCAATTGTTATTATCGTAGGTCGTGTCCTTAGTCCTATGTTTTTGTAATCAATAAGTGCATGTTTTAGTTAAGAATTATTTAGGACAGCTTCAGGGTTTAGCCATGGATTTTAAATCGTTTTTATTTCAATGGGCGACGAAAAAATCGTTAATACCAACGTTCGATATTAGAGCTACAGGTAGGTAACAAATAAAGAAAATTGATTGTACCGGACTTAATCGTTTCGCGGCAGATAGAAAACTTTAGACGATTTTCTTTAAAAAATGTCTTATTTTATTCAATGTTAATTCTTATTATTGTACTACAGAGCAATGGCTTCACATTTTATGATACCGGTTCTCTAGTTAGGTTAGTTTAGCTTTAGTTGAATAATATTATAGGTATATAATAAATCTGTAATATTTAATAAAGGACCAAAGCAACACCAACGGTTTCTATGCGAAGTGCGTGTCGAGGGTCATTCATATGTCGGAGCAGGTAACTCTGTTACAAAAAAAGAAGCTCAAAAGAACGCTTCACGTGACTTCATAAACTATCTTGTGCGATCCGGTGAGGTCTCACAGTCTGATGTGCCTCAAGACGTCCAAGCAAATACCTATGAAGCACCCTCCACTGGGATAACAGTATTGCAGCCAAAACCCGTCTTCCAGGTATATTTTTAACATATTTTTTATTAAATATCTGTGTGTGATATCTCAACAATAATTCTTTTTTTAGGATGGAATGGGACCTGAAAGTATGGGCCAGGCATACCAAGCATATGGTGGTGAGAAATCAAATTTTACCTATATGGATCGTCTTCAACAACAGAAAAATGTGGAGGAGGCAGAAGATCTTGACGTGAATGCCAGTCTCCATGGCAACTGGAACATGGAGAATGCTAAATCCAAACTGCATCAGTTCATGCAAGTTAATAAAATTGACACCCCTTATCTGTACAAGGCAGTGGGGCCAGATCACACTCGGTAAGTTTATCTATATATTTGTGTAAAGTTAAGAGCAATTAACTCAAAGCTTTTAGAGCTCTAGCTCTAAAAGAGTAATTAAAGTGTCTAACAAAAAAATCATTTAATTTAAATAGTCATTTTTAAGTTGATTTATAGTCTCGAATCTATCTATACATTTATATGTAACATAAGTTTTATCTGGTTATAAATAATATGAGGTAGAAACTCAATTAAATGGACTAATTGTTAGGCATTCAAAATAGAAAATCATAATCAATGTATAAAGAAAAATTGCATATACAGTATGTGCTACTATGTAATGATATAAGCTTATTAAAAACAACAAATAAATATCAAAGAAAATCAATGTTAATTAAGAAATTCTTAAGAGATACATGTTCTTAGATTACATACATACATGTGTGCACTAAAGTAGGTTTTTTCAGGTTTAATCATGATATAAAATAATAAGTTTGATTTGGTTTAAAATATTTGGTAATTGTCATTTGTGGTGAGCCACATTTTCTCTTCATATAGCAAATTTGTTTCAATTATAGTAAATTTACAGTATCACCAATTATTTGTTTTTCAAACCACTTGAGAGCTGTATTTTACCTATTTTTCATGTCTATATTTTCTTACATTTCATTTCTTGCATTTCCTGCTATTAATTTTTCTGCAATGTTTTCTACAACTCTGTCATCGGACATAATCTGAAGATCATTGCTTTCGCAAGGGATCTTATCTTTTATATCATCATCACATATCAATATAATTGGTGGTCAATAATCAAATAGATAGAATGCCTTAATATGTTAATAACATGTAAATGTTGTGTGTTAATAATTGTTATTCATGATATTGGACGTAATTGATAAAAATAAAATTCTATAATAAATAATACTTCTTCTATAAGACAATGGAGTTCCGGAGGTTGCAGGTTTGAGTTCTGCTCAAGTCGTTTTTTTATCGTTTATTTATTAAATATATTATGACTCAGTAGTCATATTTATTACTTCTATAGATCAAGCTGCACCAAAAATTATGATTGGTGCAACTTGAAAATATTTTTTTTGGAGGTATTTTTTATATTATTTTTTTTCTTTTAACCATTGACTATTCTATATCGCTGAGCATTCAATGGTCAAATAAAAAAACCCAGGAATGTAGAAAGGAAAAAAATTATTCAAATTTGTGTATTAATGTGGATTATATTTGGCAATAAAAAAAATCAAAAGCAAAAAGAACACAAAAAAATAGCACAAAATATTTAATACATATAAATCCGCATCAAATACACAAATAGTTGGTAGAATAGTGAAGCAAAATTTGCAAATTTTTTTGCAAATTTTTCTTCGGAAGTAGACATTTAGGGGACTCAAGACAATATAAGACAAAATAAACAATAAACAATGGTGATGAAGAATGTTTAAATCTACATGATCATTATTTCTTAACAAATATCTAAAATATTTTAATGATTCCACAACAAGTACTTTGAAATATTACTCTCTATTTATCAGTAAGATTGATGACAAATTCTCTAACAGTTTTAAATTTATAATGTGAAACTATCATACTTAAAATATTAATTTTGAAATAATGTTACAATGGATGTTATATTGAGTGTCTCATATTGTTTTGGGTGCGGAGGTTTGAACTCGCTCAAGCGATACCAACATTACATTAATTCCGTCTACAATTCCTGGGTAAGTGAGAAATAATAGTTACATAAAATCTTTTTACATAAAAGTTAAATATGTATGACCACTATTTATAGATATTTCTGTGCATACATTATTTGAAAATATAAAAAAATATTAATATTTCTTTAGTGCATAAAACACTTTTTATTCCATCTAACAAATATGTATCTATTTATCTATAATATATATTTATCTATATATGTGTAAAAAATCTAACCGTCTAACGAGTATGTATCTATGTATCTACATATATATATATATATGTAACATAACTTCCAATTATTTAGGAGTTTTTGCTGCGAGATGACATTGTACGTGCGTCAGCTCGGACGCACCGTGACCGGTCGCGAGACGGCGTCCAACAAACAGACAGCCAGCAAGTCATGTGCCTTATCACTAGTGCGACAGTTGTACCACCTTGGAGTCATCGAGGCTTTCAGTGGTACGCTTAAGAAGGATAGGTTTGTATGACTTACTATGACTATTACTATTATTATTCATATTTAGCTGCAGTGGGCTTTGTATTAAGCGCAGCAAACAAAACAGCATATATATATGTATATGCTTTTTAAATAAAGAACTTATTTTGTTTAGTTGAATTTAGAACTACCAGGTGGCGCTATAGTCAACATTTAATTTTAGTTATATTGTGTTTATGTTTATATCTTTAATAATCTATTAATGTTTTAGATCATCTGAAAGCGTCATGAAGCCATACAAAGTAGCCATACGACCTGAACTTGAACAGCAACTGGAAGAGACATTAAAAGGTACCTTTGTTTAGAATTCATCTCTCATTTAGTTCTAGAAACCAAATGTTAAAATTTCAATAAAAAAAAACAAAATTCAGGTCTAATGTATCTACCTATAGTATTATTTTAATACAGATCTTTCGTCCATGATATTATTTTAATAAAGATCTTTCGTCCATGGTATTATTTTAATAAAGATCTGGCGTCCATCATATTATTTTAATACAGATCTTTCGTCCATCATATTATTTTAATACAGATCTTTCGTCCATCATATTATTTTAATACAGATCTTTCGTCCATCGTATTATTTTAATAAAGATCTGGCGTCCATGGTATTATTTTAATACAGATTAAGCATCTCTGGTATTATTGTAGCTTTGAACATAGAGCCCATGGATATAAACACAGCACGAACAGAGGAGGGTCAAGGAGTCACGTTACTGCAAATTAACAGGGTCAAGGCAATGAAGGAAGTCACTCACACGCCGGGGGTCGTCACGTGGTCTCCCCCCCAAAGTAACTGGAACGCTTGGACCGGGTGTAATATTGGTTAGTGGTATATAATACTATTAGCTGTTGGCGACGACTTCGTCTGCCTTCTTCTTCTTCTTCTTCTTCGTTTGCTGCTAAACAATTCGTTTTTTGTTGTTTGATACACAAAAAAACACAAAAAAAATATGTGAAGTTATCAGCGTACAAACATTCAGTGATTCATTTTTATTTATGTATTTATATAACCTGTTGCCTGCGTCCGTCTGTAAACACGATGACAATAGTTCAATCGTATGTTTTAGATGAGGGGCCGCTGGCGTCCGCAAGTCTGGAGAGTATTTCCACTGATCTGGAGAAGTACCATCGGGATGTTTGTCAAAATAATAAACTATACCAGGTATTGGGTTTAATTAATTTAATTAATTTATTTATTTATAGTAGTAATAGTAGTAGCTGCTAAGTACACTTTTAGTCCATATTTATTTTAGACTTTGTGTTTAGGAAAGTCTTCAAGAGAGAGCGCAATTGCCAGTTTTTAACATGCGTTCGGAAATTATGGAAAAAATTAATGATAATCCAGTTATTATTATACGTGGTAACACCGGGTGTGGAAAGACAACACAGGTAATTAATTATTTTGTTATGTATGTATATGCCCAAAGGAAATTTATTATATATCACAAAAAATATTTACAACTACAGAACGAATTTGCTACTGTCTAAATAAATATTGAAAGCAAATAAACTGTTTTGGGATCCTATTAGTGAAAGGCTAAAAAATACTGTTACTGATACATGTAATACAATATATCTATATGATATTGTAGGTCTGTCAGTTCATCGTGGACGACTACATAGCAAGCGGTCTGGGAGCGCACGCGAACGTGTGCGTCACTCAGCCGAGACGCATCTCGGCCATCAGCGTCGCGGAGAGAGTCGCGGCCGAGCGGTGCGAGGAACTGGGGAACAGCGTCGGGTCAGACACATGTATATATATATAAACACACACACGCAAATGTTGGTACATGTACGTGTGTGAACGCGCACTGGCACGCACACATACGCAATTATTGATAAATGTACGTATACGAACGCACACTGGCACGCACACATACGCGAATATACTCGTATATGTACGCACTAACCCGTACTCAACAGATACACACACGCGTGTATTTACTCATACATGTATTTGTGTACTCCATTTATATACTATCGTACAAAAATACGCATAGACAGACGCACTAACATACGTACGTTAAAATAGTATAACATTTTCATTAATAAACCGCACCCAAAGCCGGGATGAATTGTAGTATACATATAATATTATATTTCAGATATTCCGTTCGCTTCGAGTCGGTGCTGCCGCGTCCGTACGGATCTATACTGTTCTGTACTATAGGAGTGCTGCTGAGGAAGTTGGAGGGAGGACTGCGAGGAGTCAGCCACGTGCTGGTGGACGAAGTCAGGAATTATATATATGTTTATGAGTTATATTATTAGTATTTAACGTAGATTTTGTTATTTTACTTAGGTTATAAATTAATATTTTCATACAAACTCTTTTGTTGTCCATTATTATATCTAAGCTAAGTATAACAAATCGATCTAGATTTATGGATATAAATTTTCCAAAGTCTATCGAAACCTCTGAGAGAAAATTTAATCCCAATAACTTCCATCTCTCTCTCCAGAACGCAACTAAATTTTCTATCCCGTTCTCTCGTAGGTGCACGAAAGGGACGCAGACACGGACTTTGCCCTTATTCTTCTCCGTGACATGGCTCACACGTACCCCGACTTGAGAATTATTCTCATGTCGGCTACAATTGACACCACGCTATTTGTGGAGTATTTTGGAAATTGTCCCGTTGTTGAGGTAATTATAGTATTAATGAATTATATCTTCCAATATTTAATTACTATTAAGATTTATTTAAACAGTTTTTCACGATTCCAACTTTTTACGGTTGAAAGTGTTACAAAATATATTATTTTCACGCAAGTTTTATGACCATATATTAATGACATGAAAAATATATTTAAAAAAATATTATTTTTATTAATGATTATACTTTGTTCATTATATTATTAGCCTTTTGACAGCTCACGCCTATCAAGTTTTGTATTGTTTACGTTAAAATATCATACAAATAGTATTGTACTTCATGGAAAGGTACCGCAGCAGGGTACAGTTCAGAGTAGACTAGAAAAATGGCAACAAAAGCTGAAGAGTATTGGCCTGAAAGTAAGCAGAATCAAAATAGAGCACATGTTCTGCGATTTTGGCGGTGTCTCCGGTTTTGTTCCTATTTAGTTGGATGAAGTACCGTTACCAGTCTGCTCGGATTTTCCCTACCTTGGTTCTCTGGTACATAGCGATGACAATATTGACCGGGACGTAAAGCACAGAATCAACACGGGATGGATGAAATGGCGACAAATCACCGGGATAACATGCGATACCCGAATTCCCCTTAAACTAAAGGGGAGAATCTATAAAATCATCATTAGACCTGTCGTTATTTATGGATCCGAGTGCTGGGCTATGAAGGTGATGGATGAAAAACGTTTGCATGTAACGGTGATGCGAATGTTAAGATGGATGTGTGGGTGACAAGAAGGGATAGAATAAGAAATGAGTGTATTAGGGGAAGCTTAGGAGTAGCGCCAGTGACAGAAAAAAATAGAGGTAGCCGTCTGTCATGGTACGGGCATGTTATGAGGAGAGATGAAAGGCATGTGACCAAAAAGTGCTGGGTATGGTAGTGGAGGGATGGAGAGGTAGAGAACGGCCGAAGAAAAGATGGATGGACTGCGTGAAAGATGATATGGAGAAGAAGGGTGTGTGTGTGAGATGGCAAGTAACAGGAGAGTACTGAAGGAAAAAAAAGAAAAAAAGGCAGGAAGATGATGGAAGGGTA